>CALYLW010000481.1:0-640000 GCA_944989445.1 Ampullaceana balthica | reverse complement strand
TGGACTACATGGCAGGGTCTGGACTACATGGCCGGGTCTGGACTACATGGCCGGGTCTGGACTACATGACCGGGTCTGGACTACATGGCCGGGTCTGGACTCCATGGCCGGGTCTGGACTACATGGCTG
Organism: Ampullaceana balthica; assembly: GCA_944989445.1. Lineage (NCBI taxonomy): Eukaryota > Metazoa > Mollusca > Gastropoda > Lymnaeidae > Ampullaceana > Ampullaceana balthica. Next base: position 639,871 of record CALYLW010000481.1, on the reverse strand, counting down.
GGTCTGGACTATGGACTACATGGCCGGGTCTGGACTACATGGCCGGGTCTGGGCTACGTGGCCGGGTCTGGACTACGTGTCTGGTCTGGGGAATCGGAGACGTAGTTTCTTCAAATCTTACCACATGGGCGGGTATTCTAATTTCACCTCCATTCGCAAAGTTTTGAATTTCTTAGGCATTAAAACCAGGAAGCGGGAGATGAATTAATCATAATGCTCTTTAAAACAATGGCTGAAAAGATAATTAACATTCAAATTCGATCACACAAAGAGATACAATTGGGGTCTTTTTATTTTAAAAAAAATGGAAGGAAAAAAAAATAAACAAATTTAAAAAAAAATTCTTCATTAGATCGTTTGATTAGAACCCAAATTGTTGCGAAAAAATTAAAATTGAATATTAAAAGCATTTAGACTTATTGTCCTAAGTGAATAGTCGAGATTAAACAAGAAAACACAGAATAGATCATGGTTCAGGATACAGGGCGGGGGGGGGGTCTTGGAATCAACTAAAATGTGTGGTGGAAAGGGGGGGGGGCAAGTGAAATAGGGTTTGAGATTGTGGGTGTGTTTGTGTGTGGAAAAAGAGAGAGAGAGAGTGTGTGTGTGTGTGTGTGTGTGTTTGGAGAGGCAGTACAATAGAAAGTTCGTTTTTCTTTAAAGATAAAAGATGAATTGTGACCTCTTGACTTTGAAAAGAAAATTAAAAACAAATTTTTGCTCCCTATAAATATGCAGTGTTATTATTGATATAATTATGTTTTTGCAATAAATCCTGAAAAGTATCTATCTTTTTTTCTATCCATTGTGTAAACTATGCACCGCAGCGTATACAAGTAGTGAGCTTTCTACTTCTTTTTAAATCCTTTATATTAACTCGTGGTGTCTGGACTAAAATTTGTTATCGATTAAAATTATTTTAATCGCTAAAAATTCAATTAAAATTAAAGAAAATATTTTTAATATTTTAATTTTTTTTAATTAATAAATAATTAATTATTAATAATTACTAATAATTTATATATTTTTTACGGAGAAACTTCTCCCTCGTAATATTATAATTTATTTTATTAATTTATGTGAACCGGCAGACGTCAACTAAAAAATGACTGACAGCACAGCGCAGTTAGATTTAAATATATAACTAGAAAGTTGAGTAAAAATTTAGTTTTTAAGCTAACTGCGGATGGCAAAGTCGAAGATGGTGAAAAAGTTTACTGTGTTCACTGCCATAAACAATTCTCTTTTAATGGATCAAATACATCGCTGACGTACCACCTTCAGCACAATCATCCGATCAAGTATCAACACATTGTCATAAAATTTAGTTCAAAATATTCTTAATTTTCAATGTCCGTGAGACAGGGGAAATAACTCAATAAAAAAATTTTTAAAGTCAATTCCTGTTTTCTTACTTCCCTTGAAATGTTCAGTTTAATGACGTCATAAATTTTCATTTTTGGTTTTATTCGAAATTATCGATTAATTAATCGTTAATTTTTTCAAAAGTTAACGATTAAATTCAAATTAATCGATAACAACCCTAATTTTTTTTTAAAAAATCCTTTATATTAACTCGTGGCGTTCACTTGATGCCTTTTTTGCCGAAAAACATTTTGATCGATTTTAACACACTTCCCTGTATGGCAACGTGCTAAAATTTTACAGGCAGAGTCGTGCCACGATCAAAATGATCTATTAAAATTTCAGATCGATCGAATGTACTGTAATAAAATTAATAAATTTTTACATTATCTCTATTTATCTCAAGGTAGCATGTTATTATTATTTTTTTTTGCTAGTGTCGTGGTGCGTATTATATTGAACGAATTATTTTGAACGATCGTTATTTTAAAAAAAAATGTGTTGTGTTATAAAGTTAACTTTGTTACACTTGTCTCTGTCGTCTTAGAAGATGTTGATATATTTCTCTAGAATTGTGATATTGTATTATTTTTTGTTGTTCACTATCTTTTCAAAACAAAGAGCACAACAGAGTTCTCATGTAAAATTTAACATTGTATACATTTTTACTATATAGAGATGGACATTTTGCACATTTGTACTGTATAGAGATGGACATTGTACACATTTGTACTTATAAAGGTTGAAATAGTACACATTTGTACTCATTAGAGGTGGACAGTGTACACATTTGTACTTATTAGAGGTGGACATTGTACACATTTGTACTCATTAGAGATGGACAGTGTACACATTTGTACTCGTTTGTGGTGGAGAGTGTTCACATTTGTACTCATTAGAGGTGGACAGTGTTCACATTTGTACTCATTAGAGGTGGACAGTGTACACATTTGTACTCATTAGAGGTGGACAGTGTACACATTTGTACTCATTAGAGGTGGACAGTGTACATATTTGTACTCATTAGAGGTGGGCAGTGTACACATTTGTACTCATTAGAGGTGGACAGTGTACAATTTTGTACGCTTTAAAGATGGGCAGTCTTCACCTTTGTTATAATATACATGTATGCAATTTTCTGTTTAAGTTCGTCACAACAGCCAAACATGGACAATCCAAACAGACATTTGTGACTCATTGGTTCCTGGTGTATTCAAACACACGATAGTGAAACGATGAAAGTGAGGTAACGCAATCTCGCACAATACAGTTATCGATCGATACGCGGATGTCTGGGATAAGCTTAATTAATTCCCCTTAGGCAACAATTACACGGTTTTATGACCTCATTTGTTCCATAACCAAGGGCTCGAGCCGAAAAGATCTATCTTTCATAGAACAACACACCAGCGATGTGATTATGACGTTGGGTTATTTTAGATCATTCAGGCTGGCAGTTGGGATGGCGACCACTGAACCGTTAAATGAAGTTGTGTTTTAAAACAAGATACAAGGTTTTAACATAGCAGAGAAATATTTTTAAAAAAAAACGAAGTTGAATCGAAAACGTTGATGAGAAATAAATGTGACACTAGTGTGAACATCGTAATGAGTTTCTGAACAGGTTCAAAATTACGAAACTATAACAATAGAAATAAATTATGTTATTTTTAGCGACTTTTAATTTATATAAATAACATATTTAAAAAAAAAGAAAATGTCCTCAAATTCATTTCATAAAAACACAAAATGCCATAATTTAAAAGAGTTTTATAAAAGGAAAAAGCGGGGGTGGGTGATTTGTAAAGTTTTTTTTAGTGTTCGTGCCATTACAAATTATATTTAAAATGTAAACAAAAAAATTAGTTTTCTGGTAACTGACTAATCTAATTGATTGACAATAAATAGAAGTAAAAAAAAGATTTTTAAAAACCACGTTTTTAGAAGCGGACTAAAAAGAAGAAAATAATTTTAAAATTGTAAGTTCAAGTACTTCGATTTAATATGACTAAAAACGTGGGGCGGGCGCTTATGAGGTTTAACATATGCGGTTCACTCATTCTCTCACTTATAGATCTCTCTTTTGCCTTCTAAATTAGAAATCTTTAATTTTTATACCAAACACCCGCCCCACGTTTTTAGTCAGATTAAATCGAAGTATTTGAACTTACAATTTTTAAATTATTTTCTTCTTTTTAGTCCGCTTCTAAAAACGTGGTTTTTAAAAATCTTTTTTTTTACTTCTATTTATTTTATTCTTTTTAGTCCACTTATAACAACCTGGGTTTTAAAATATTTTTTTACCTCTATTTATTTTACCAGACACCCCACAAGCGCCCGCCCAACGTTTTAAAAACATTGTGATGTGGTCACGGGGCGAACTCAACGGATGTCAACAAAAGCCGACGGTACAGATGCTTTTATATAGACTATAGATAAACTTAAAAGTTCAATAATTTAATAACGGTACATTTAATCGAACTGAAATTTTGATACAATGCATTGTCATCCAAGATCTATCTGTGGTAAAATTTTCAGATCTCTAGGGCCATCAGAAGTGGTTCAATTTTTCGTTGGCAGATTTGAAAAAATCTTGGACAAACAAATAATGCCCAACGAAAGCGAGTTAATAAAAACGTGGTAAAAAGAAACATAAATTATTGTTCATGGGAAATAATCTTAGGAACGATGTAAGTTGAGATAGTAGATACAGTTGTACAGGCTTCACTTTTCTGGGAACTACCCATGTGGCTGAGAAGTCAAGACATTTTTTCTCAAAACAAGTTTCAAAAGTGTGAGTTTCAACGGTGTGTTTGAAAACTTTAGAGGATGAAATAATTTTAGACACCTTGAATCGTAGATGAAATTTTAATGAATTAAATTTTATTTCAAGAAAATCTTTCCTAAACTGTTTTTCTAGTTTAACTAATATTAAAAGATAGACAAAAATGTGTTGTTCTTTTAAAAGTTACTAGCTGACCCGCGGCGTAGCATACGCCGCTGATGATTTAGTGACGGGTGAAGACTTCCTGAAAGACATGGTTGTCAAAATGGGGTGGGTTTGGGCAAACGACTGTCAGTGAATGAAAAGAAGGAACTCTGGAGAGACCTGCGGCGTATCACCCGTAAAAAATGACGGATGTTCAGCTGAAATATATTTAAATATATTTTTTTAGGGCGCCTACGGCGCCCACCTTTTTCAAAATCCCAACTAACTTGTCCTTGTTTGATCAATGCAAAATATTAAATTTTCGGAAATGTACACAAAGTATTTTATGACTTTATTCATTGTTCCCTTTTTACTAAATTAAAATATCAGTGAAAACAATGACGTCATCTAATTTTTTTACAGCGCATATTTAATTTGCACACTTTTGATGCATTGGTGCACTAATTTGGTGCGCTGCTATCTAAAATTAGTATCTGTTGAACATACTTGCAGTTTGGTGTCTTGCAGGGTCCGACCACGAAGAGAATTATATATATAGATAGATAGATAGATTGTTTTCAATCTAAAACATGGTATTTTAAAATTTTTGGCTGAGGTATTACACTTACCACAAAACAATTCTTCTATTCAGTCATATTATTATTATTTTTAATTGTTATCTCTCCTATTCAGCAGTTCCTCATTGACGCAGACGCTGCCAATAACAATATGTACGACGTAAAAGAGAGCAAATGAAAATCTTTACGTACCAAAGAGGCAAGTAGCAAACAAAAACTGTTATTGTTGTGCGAATAAAAGACCCATATTTCGAATGTAAAGATGTACAAGCGAGATGGTCTCTAAAAATAACTCGCGCGCTTATTACTCACGTGACCTCTTCGTCACAAATCATGTGATTCACACGTGACATTCACATGTGACACACGGCTTCGTATATATTTGACAGACGCCACGCAGGAGTTTAGAATCACCGCGCAGCAAATTTGGTAAAACATTGCACAGGTTGTGAAACTTTGCACACGAGTTTTTTTTAAAAACTTTGCACACGGATCAACGAAGCTTAGACTTAGACGGAATATTGCATGGTAGGCAAACGATTTCTCTCAATGGACACAATAACCTTTATCAACATTTTGAACAGTCACTCCAGTCAATAGTTTAAAACCAAAAAGTTCGTTTCCTCCTCCGGAAATTAGATTATATTTATCGGCCGAAATATTCTACCTTTTGACTTCCAGTACATTTATAAGTGGTGGGTCGATTAATCGTTAAAAAAATTGTAATCGTTAAATTTTTTTAGCGATTAATCGATGAAATTAATCGTTAATATCCGAACCCTAATTTTAACCAATCGAAACAAGTAAAGTACTGCAGTTGATGATGGTTCTAAAGTGATGTCATCAGTGCTCTCTCTCGGGGCCCCAGAAACTAGATTGAGAGAGCAACTGTCATATACACCTAAATATTTGATGATTGGCGCAATACTTATTTAGTACAAAGCCACGAAAGCTCTGAAGAACAGCTTCTTAACATATCTTACAGGCAAACGTGGCTCAACAATTGACTGCTAAATAGGGCTTTCAGAGCAGATGAATAATAAAAGGCAATACTGCAACAAATTTTTAAAAATTGTTTTTGAACGAGTTGTGGCAGCCATAATTATTATGGCAGAGAGTGGTTTTCCTTCAAGAGGAGAAAAGGAAACATTACTCTATCCTCACAATGGCAATTTCCTTCGATCACTCGAAGTTATAGAAAAAATGTATCCTTTTCTATCAGGTAGTGCTGATACTGATTATGATTTTCTTGTTCGATTAATCCGAAAAAATAATAATCGATTAATCGATTAATTTATATTGATTGTAATGCATATATAGATCCAAATTATTTGTATCTGATCTGCAACAATCCATGACTTAACTTTACAGTTCACACAAAAATCGTGATAATTCAAACTGTAGCACAGACGAAATGGATTCTTCTATAACTTTTTAAAAAAACGTAGAGATTTAGTTTAATTATAAAACATATACAGTATACTGATTGTCAGTAACTTTATATTAAGCAAGTAGGCATCACTTCAGCCAGTCACGCAGACAAACCAGACCGTTTACATTTTCTGGAAGCAGACATGATCCCATGTTATTGGCGATGCATCCTGAAGAACAGAACAGTCTTTCGCACGGAACAGATGTTGCCATTACACAAAGAATTGTTTGCACACAAAAAATGCTCAGGACAGGAAAACGATGGTTATTAAGTTTAAACCACATGAGAGGATCCCCTGTTTCTGTAACGGAAGTTTCTTCTTGGTACCGCGTCAGATCGGCCTGTGAACCGTTTACTGCATCTTCTTCGTCAGCTGACGAATGCGATTCAGAGTCGCTCAGCAACAGAGTAAGTTTTGTTTCTTCGGCACAGATGCTTTTGTCTCATCATTGCGCTTTTCTTCTGAGCATGTTAGACGTCCTGCAGGGTATCTTTTATCTTAGAAGTCCCGGAATGGATTGGACAATGCTGTCCACACTGCTTCAGGTTTCTTTCGTCTTAGACTGGTGAGTTTCTTGTAACGGTAATCTAAGGCCACAGCCATTTGCAAAGTTGTAAAAACATCAACGCCTTCAATTCTGTTCCTGAAGTCATAAATGCTGTAGTTTTGAATCGTGCAATATAACCTGGATCGTCATCATTAACCATTAACAGTCTACGAAATGAGGCTCCTAGCCGAAGAACGGCAAAACATTTCGCATATTGTTCACTACCAAAATATTCCGCGGCATCTGTAAGTGATCCTAAGACTGACGTATATTTTGTCCCAACCTGTTTCTTTTAGTTTAGGCCTACTGCTGTTTTATGGATGATCGATGTGATACTACATTATGGCATCTTTGACTTCCAACATTCTGGCTTACATAATGTAGGTACTGTTCCAAAGAGTTGCCTCATCCTGCTGCAATTTGTGGGTAATGACGTCATATTTCGGCAACAAGACACTGGAATGGCTTCTCTTTAGTTCCGATGTGTTGGCCGAGAGGTTCCTTGAAATGCTTAACTTTAATTTTGGTGCCATTAGTCGCTATTTTTAAAAAATTCTTCACGATAAAAAATGAATTTAGAACAACAATGCCTTAACTAACGCCTTAATTACATTACGTTCCCTCAGTCTCATGTACATAAAAAGTGAAAATATGCAGTTTATCATTTGATTATGTCATCATTGACCTTGTCAAAGGCAGGAAAGAACATGTTTTAGTTCAATATAATTGCTAAATCCTTACAACATTTTTCAACAGATTAGATGAGACGCCCTCGTAAATTGTACCAAAAATAACTTTTGTCTCTTTTTACAAGAATCCGCGTTTTAACATTTGTTATAAATTAAAATTATTTTAAAAATAAATATTATTTTATTATCTATTCCCTTCTTAACTATATTTCAGTTTAACCCTCTAGGTATCCGAAAATCTTATTTGTCACTGACATAGAAGATCTGAACTTATTTAAGATCCCCATATCTCAAATAGCTAAATCCGGCCCTTGATGTCATTATCAGATGGAGAAGGTGGTATGGAATGTGTTGTCATATTTTTAACATAGTTCGCCCCAACCCCGATGACTCAAGACGGATGCTAACTCCACCTTTCGGTAGCAGCTCCGTTACAAGGGCCAGTTGTGGTGATAGTAACGACCAAGTGTTTGGTGCGTGCTGCGAAACAACGTTGGTGCCCATAAACGCAGAGAGGTTGATGCAATTTGTTATATGAGGGCATTACATATGTAGGGATAACATGTGTGATATCATCCGAATATGACCTCTATGTCTTCAGCTGACGTCATCCAGTAAGGAGGGCCTCGCAGAGGAAAATCTGAGAAAGACATTTCCAAGTCTTAGTATCTTATGTTTTGATTCCACTCTTTTGTCCTTTGCGCAAAGTTTGACTAACCATGTGAATGTTACTTACAAAATGAGACGAAAGAAGTAAGACTGTCAGTGATGCTGGGCATTGACAACTTCGTGATATATAAAATATGACATTGGTAAAAAAAATATATAAAAATAAAAAGAACTGATTTTATATTCGTAAGGCAAAAAGAAAAAGTGACAAAAGTTAAATTGCGAATGTGTGTTTCAAGAAAGGCGAAGTAAAATTCATCTTTTACTTAAGACGCAAAATTAAAACGAACGACTTCATTAGCGGTAATGGAATTCATTAACCTAAAATGTCAGCGAGTTAAACTTTAGAAAGTCATTCAAACTGTGGACAAATCAACAGCTCGATAGATCGACGCTTAAGATTAAAAGGTCAAACTCCCTTCAAAGCTATTGCGTGATTTACGGTTTTGCTTAGATAGAGATGTCACGGGTATTCACCAGCAGTTTCAATGAACAGGTCGTGTAAAGATTGTGTCCGTGTTAGGCAACTTGTGACACGTATCACACTTTCCCATGACCACAACGAGATATATTAGCTTGTGAACTCCACAGTTCTAACAACTTCTGAAAACTGCATTCTAGTCTTGGTATCCATAAAATAATATTTTTTTACTGTTTCAATTGATCGCATGTAAGTAGATTGCGATGTTATCCAAATTCCATTCATTGTTAATATAATTGAACGATATTGTATCAGACCTACTGAGTAATGTATCTGTGGTTGTTCGGGACAAAAAGCTTATGTTACTGATCTGGAAAAAAAACTTAGCTGTAATTTTTAAGAGCTGTCGGACTCATTATTGGAGAAGATTCAAAACTGACAAAAGTAACACCATTAGTTAAATCAGAAAACATAGAGACGCTATCGGATAAAAGAACAAAGAGGAAAGTAGTAATAATACATAAGACAATTAATTCTACCTTGGAAATACAACACAAAGATAATATAATGAAACCCTCAGATAGACATAAGGATAAAAAAACATTTCTTATTCCGAATGCAAGAACAAACACATTGTAAATTGTCCTCTCTGTCTGGAATTCGGACGTGGAAATTGGTTGGCGGATAAAACCTGGAAAACAAACACTCTATCAACATTTAAAACTCTAATGAAAATCCAAGACTAGGCATAAACAATGGATCAGCATAGGATGCTATAATCTTCTGTATCGAAGGAGCAATTGTAACATATGGTATAAGATAAGATGATATAAAAAACCAATGATGTATCTGACGCTAAGTTAAATGAACCCAGATAAAATTCCCGCTTTTTAAATCCTTTATATTAACTCGTGGTGTCTGGTTGATTGCTTGCTTGTTTGCTTGCTTGTCGAAAAAACTTTGGATCGATTTTTAACCCACTCCCTCGTAAGCTAGCGAGATGAAATTTTGCAGGCAGATTTGTGCCGATGATAAAAACGAAGCATCAAAATTTCAGATCGATCACATGCACTGTAATTAGATTAATGAATTTTTAGATTATTTTAATAATCTCTATGTATCATGTTAATTTTTTAGATAGTTTCGCGATGCGTATTATATTGAACGACCTTTTTAATACTTTCCTGTTGCGCGATTTGGTGCGTATTTATTGACAATACTTTTTATAAACATATGCCTGATCGGTGCGCATTATATTAAACATATTTTACGAGACATAACTAAAATTTTGTATTTTTGGATTGTCTTCCGCTGCGTATTATAATGAACATTCTTTTAGTTATGTCTCGTACATAAAGGATTTATAGTAAAAAACTTGGTGTGTTACGGTTTTTAAAATTTGTTTTAAATAATTTGAGAACTAACACAAGCACGTTTGGTGCAAGATTTGAACTGTATGTTCAGATATCAAATTTGGTGTTAATTCACGCGGTGTAAATGAAGTTGATTAATAAAATCTAAAAATAGGTCAGGTGCGTGAAAAAGGTGTGCAATTGTGAACCCCGAAAGTGGGTAAAAAATCAGGCGGCAATCTTATGAAGTACCGGTACCTTACTTGAATGAATTCATTTCTAGAGTAACTTTAGGACATTAGACCTTTTACTTTACAAGTGTTTGATGGACTTTTTCTAGCCGCCATAGTTTAATGTATTGTTTCAGATTTGAAATACAAATTCCAATTTACTGGAAGTGATGCATTTGTACAATTTATCAAGATGTAATATACAGATAAAGTATGGGTGAGACTGTAATCAGGCCTTTAGATCAGAAATATATGTTATTTAAACAGGTTATGTATAGGGCTGACAGGACGTCACAAAATATACCCTATTTAAATAACATATATTTTGTAATAAACAGATAAGGAACCAGGGGACTCCGCCAATAATTATTGTTAATCGGGTGGTAATTTTTTTGGTTTAAATTTACCCTTCACCCAATAAAATAAAATTATTTTTAAAAAAATACATTAAGTGATATAAAAAAGGGATGAACGAAAATACATGTATTAATAGTATCATGCTTATAAACTAACTAGGGGCAAGTACCCGGCTCCCGCCCGGGTTTAACAACAACAGCAACAAAACAAAAACAACAAAAACAACAACAAAACAACAAAAACAAAACAACAACAAAAACAACAAAAACAACACAACAACAAAAACAACAAAAACAACAAAACAACAAAAACAAAACAACAACAAAAACAACAAAAACAACAACAAAACAACTAAAACAAAACAACAACAAAAACAACAACAAAACAACAACAAAACAACAACAAAAGAACAACTACAACAAAAACAACAAAACAACAACTACAACAACAACAGCAACAACAACAAAGCAACAACAACAAAACAACAAATACAACAGCAACAACAACAAAGCAACAACAACATGAAGGACATTGTCGTCGCAGGGCAAGGGATGTGGACAACAACAACAACAGCAAAAACAACACAAAAGCAACAACAGCAACAACAACAGCAACAACAACAAAAACAACAGCAACAACAACAAAAACAAAACAACAACAAAAACATCAACAACAAAACAACAACTACAACAACAACAGCAACAACAACAAAGCAACAACAACAAAACAACAACTACAACAACAAAAGCAACAACAACAAAGCAACAACAACAAAAAAAATTATTTTATGGCGATAATCGCCTTCTTGTTAATCTCGACACCAAAATGTTTATTAATTTGCGTCATTATTTTACGTCTTAATTTTCAATAATTTTTATTTTATATAGCTCATATAGGGAAAAACTACATTTTGGGCCCCCGGGCCCCAGTATCTTATATATATGGAACGAAACCTGTTTAATAACCCTTCCGGTATAATTTTGTGTACGTGTACCAAATTTCACGTTATTTGGTTGTCTGGATCTTGAGTTATTAGGGAACAGACAGACAACAAATGCGGCTTATATATATAGAGATATTTTATTCTTCCCTGCTTCTAAAATGATATCTATTTTGAAAGCTGCTCTGAACTCCAAAAAAGCTGATTTTTTTGTACTAAATAAATGTGTTAAGCGATGCATCGAAATGGAAAAACGATTAGAGTTATATGATTTTTCAGGTAGATTTCAGTTGAGAAATAGACGAAAACTTTCTCTTGGAGATTATCATTGGAATTGAAAGAAAGGAAGATAGCAACGTCCGCATTGGGAATTTCCAGAAAACACCCCCACTGCGAATAGGGCTTGTCATTTCTAAAGGGAAATCTATTAATAGAAATATCCGGTGTATTTAGGTGGACAAATTTAGTAAAATTTAATAAAAGATACGAGTCAATATGTAAATGTAGTTATAATGGGAAGGAAGTATCTTATCAGCTATTTGTTAATTCTTTGTTAATTTAAGACACCATATTTGACTAGAAGAAGAGAAACGAGTTTCGTAATTTTACTATGCTGACAATTTTCATAACTTATTGATTCTCATGTATTTATACTTGAAAACTTTGTTCCGCTAAAATGTAGTCTAAAAATAGTACATTACGCAATGATTTATGACGTTTTCTAGTCTTAGAAATGACAGTCCTTATTGACAGAAACCAGCTGTTGAATACGTCACTTTTGTAACAGTTACTGTCATTTTAAAAAAAAAGTAGACTACTAATTTCTTCAGAAAAGCCGGTATTTAGTGCAGAATAAATTACTTGTCTATAGTAAACATATAACATTATTACACTGCAGCTCTATTAGATGTCTAGAAACTTTACACCTGAAGTTCACACGTCCACACAAAACAGCGAAAAGTGGATATTTTTCCAAGGACCCATACAGGCAGTGTGAACTCGCTAAGCCAAGGATTTCTGCCAAGTGTGCATTGGGAAACATCATAGCTTTGACTTGGTTCAACATTGGTGACCAAAAAATTAAAGTTAGACAAGTTGCATTTGTGTTAAACTTAAGCGCAGTATTTTATAATTAACCATCATCAAATACTCATTTTACATTGTTCCCTTTTCCAAAATTAAAATATTAGCTAAAACAATGACGTCAAATAATATTTTTTACAGATCATTTTGCGCACCGATGCACACCTTGTATTTTAAAATTTAAGATCAAAACAATGACGTCATATAATATTCTTTTACAGTGCTAATCACCACACGATTTTTTAAACTGCAATAGACTGTTGTACATCGTTCCTCAGCGTTCCACATCCATCCAGTGAGTGGGTGACTTGGACTATTATATTATTTATGTATATGTATGATAGGGAATTTCAACGAACTGATGTAAACAGGCTGAAATTGGTGGTAATTTAAAATTTAGGCGCAGATGAAGTAAACGATTTGTGTTGCAGCGCTTAGTTAGGACTATGAAAAAACTGCGAATTTTTGGTGCTAAATGAGTGATATGCTATCAATTTAACCAGTACAGATCTTCATTTTCAACTGCGCATCGTTCAAACTATTCCAATTTTTTTGGACACACATCACCGATGCTCGTTTAAGTTTGTCTCAAGGCAAGTTCATGTTCATGTTGGTTAAATTTGGACAAACATTTTCAAATAGGTCCTGTCGTCCCAGAGAAGGATTTCAAGTCAAATGTTTATTTTTCTCCACGCATGAAGCTGTGAGCTGTGTAAGCTTGTACAGTGTCAGGCGTTTAATTACCTTCATCCTCAGCAAAGAGGATTGCAAAAAAACATTTATCTCTATTGGATGATCTGTGTTTTCACATCAGTGACAGCCCCACAGAAATGTTCAGGGCCCAAATTTCTGCTAAGACTTATATTTGTAAGCATGTACTTTCCATCTGGAAAAAAACGACGTAACATACTTTTATCAAACATCTCTTCAGAAACAGTCCTTCTGTAACTGTGTCCTGATTTAGTGGTATCCTTCGCAACGCAAATATCATTCAGTTTTTGTGATTTTGATTTGTTAAAAACGTCAGCTGTCATGTCGAATGCACTTTCAAATCTTGTACCTTAAGTGAGCTTCTACTCTGCATTCACGTTCTTGTATTAATATTGTACCATGACGCTACACAACTTTATTTCCGTAACTTTTGTCTTAAAATGAGCAACTGATTACTACTGGAATGACCCACATCCAATCACTAAATTAAGTAAATGTCATTGGCACTTAATCTGATCCAAATGACAACATTCGTCTTGAGATGAAACAAGAAAATAGTGTCCCTTGATGAAATTATGTAAGAATTTCCATGAATATTTTAATTCTTTATTTTCTCCTTCTTTTTCGGATGTTCCCTAAAATTTATGACGCTGCCATGCATGCGCAAGTTTTAAGAAAAAAACAGCAACCAAATGATTTGGAATAATCAGCGTGGATTATCGGTCATAATTCTGTCAAAAGTCTTGGAACGTTTTTGTTGGTTTTATGATCCACATCCGACGTTATGTGTAGAGTGCTTCTAAATATAACTTTACCGTCCATTTCACGCCAATTTTTATGTCTTTTCCGACGACGGTTACAATCGCTGTACGGATCTTAGACAGAGCATCAATTGCAATGTCGATGATGAAAACCATAGTAAGCGTTGAGGGTCGGGTACTCCGAGGCGACCGTTTCGTCCCCCTTCACTAGTTATCAGTGGAGGTGTTGTTTAGGGCCAGGAGCGCCAGTACAGACAAGCAAAAGGTGCCGCGATAGAACCTAGCGGGCGCCAGCTCTGAGTAAACCTTCCGACAGGGTGACACCCCTTAGGTTGGTCACATTGATGACCCCCCGTCTGGCGACAGTCCTTGGATAATGGACTCGTATGCTGAGGCGGGGTGGCGCGGAGGTTGTAGCGAGCTGACGTAGGGAAAATCCACCCCCTCGTTTGTGAGGTCAATTTCCATGGAAGGCATTTTCGACCGTGTTCTTGGATGCCCAGGGGGCCTCCTCAGATAAGAACCACTATATAAAATCACATGGCTTACAAAAATAACACATACATTTTAAGATGATTTGCTGCAAACATGTTAGCACGTCATTGGTTTAAAATGTAGTCATGAATTTCCAAAAAAGGTCTAGGTTATAAAAAATGTATAAATAGCAAAGCAGTCTGATTTTTTACGGCCACATTACCGAAGGCCACCTGTAATAACGACGCCTATTTTGGCGTATTCACGAGCCAGTGAATAATTAATGGAGCCAGTGCAGCTACCGGAGCACGGACTGGGCCTGCGAGGAAATACAGCAGACGATCAATCACAAAAAAACAACAAAAAAACATAACAAAAAATAACAAAGCATCGTGCAGCGAATGGACCAGGAGGGATCGTCGGAGCACAACTGTTTTACTGGGGACGAATTATTTAGCACAAGGGGCTGTTAGGGCTTGACCTGGGCGTGACAAGTCGTCTGCTAATGATGGCGTCCATGGCCGGTGGTGGCGGGAAGTTTGTTCGTTAATTATTTTTTTATTGTCAACTTAATGGGACACTTGTCAAACTGGAACAACTCTGTTAGAGGATATTGCTCAGACCTCACCACTTCTGAAAGGTTGACTCTAGTTCAAAGTTGATTCTGTTTTAAAGTTGACCAATCAAAAATTACTCTCTTTTAAAGTTGACTCAATTTCAAAGTTGACTCTGTTTTAAAGTTGACTATTTCAAAGTTGACTCTGTTTTAAAGTTGACTCTGTTTTAAAGTTGACTCTGTTTCAAAGTTGACTCTGTTTCAAAGTTGACTCCCTTTTAAAGTTGACTCCCTTTTAAAGTCAACTATTTTAAAATTCAATCTCTTTTAAAGTTGACTATTTTAAAGTTGACTCTATTTCAAAGTTGACACAGACTTAATGTCAACTCTTCTCAAAGTTGACTCTATTTCAAAGCAGAATTTTTAGTAAACTCAACAATCCTTAAATCATACACTTCTCAATAACGAAAAATACCTCAAAAAGACAGGTTTTAAAAGTAATACTTTTCGAAGTGGTCAAATCAGAAGCTCGAAACCTCTTACTTCCGACACTTCTCAGATTTGAATTTTTTGAAGAAGATACCTCCAAACTCGACACTTTTTAATGTCGAAACTTGTAAGAGTCAAAATTTCTCAAATTCGGCTCTTCCAATACTAATAGACATGTTTTGAAAAAAAGAAAGAAAGAAAGAAAAAAATCTCCGTCAGTGGAACAGATATTGATATAAGACCAAAACAATATTTATCATGTCAAATCTGAAACCTTTATCAGATCATAGTTGCAAATTTAAGATTGCAATATATATATACGTCCATGTTTTTTGACACAGTAGGCCAAATTATTTTGGGTGGCCATTGGAATTAATATCAATTAAAATTTTAACAAAATTCAAAGTGTGAATTTGGCCAAAAATGTATCAAAATCCAAAGTGTGAAATTGGCTAAAATTGTATCAAAATTTTAAAATTAAGAGATTTTTTTTTACAAACAAAGCTGGTGAACTAAGCTTGATTCACTAGCTTTTGTCGTATAAAATTATAAATATCTTTGTCATTTCCTTATCACCTGAAAAAATTTACTTTCTCATTACTCGACCCTTGCATTGTGGTTAAAATATTAAAAATTGATAGTTTAGTGTTAGCGTCGAATTTATACAAACAATCTATTGGAAACCAATGCGATAATATCACGTTTTTTCCTCAATAATATCAAGTAATTAATGTGGCAATCTTTTCATTGCTATATGAATGTGTGGTGCCTTCGTCATGTATGGGCGAGTGATATTTAAAACAGAGCCATGTCATTTCTTTTCATTTCCTATATAATTGAAGTAAAAATGTGATAAATCAATGTTTTAATTGCAGCAGGGCATTTTGACCCCGGATTGTTAACTTATTAATGGTTCTAACGTGGATGGCTAGGCCCTGGATGGATAGGCCCTGGATGGTTAGGCCCTGGATGGATAGGTCCTGGATAGCTAGGCACTGGGTGGATATGCCCTGGATGGATAGGCCCTGGATGGCTAGGCCCTGGATAGCTAGGCTCTGGATAGCTAGGCCCTGGGTGGCTAGGCCCTGAATGGCAAGGCCCTAGATGGCAAGACCCTGGATGGCAAGGCCCTGGATGGCAAGGCCCTGGATTGTGAGGCCAGTCCTAGGCAAGCGTACCGCGCTATTCACATAACAATGAGACAACAAAGGACGACGAATTTCCCGGTTGTCAGTGAAATATTATTTAACTACTCCTGTAATAAAAACTATACCCTACCGATTGAATCGACCGCAGTCAAATTATCTGCGACGACACATCCTACTGGTCAATTCGATCGGGTCGAACCTATTAAACGCTTTTAACTTGACCATCGACACTAATAAACAATATAATTGCTCAAGTCACTGGCTGGCTGGCTGGATGGAGCCGTAACGCTATGACGTCATTGTTTGAGCTTATATTTTAATATAGTATAACAGTCCATAGCAGTTAAAAAAAGCGTGTGGTGTTTCTCGCCGTAAAAAAATTATATGACGTCATTGTTTTAGCTTTTAATAAAATACTTTGTGTACATTTCAGGAAGTCTAATATTTCGTATTTATCAAACAAGGTTAAGTTACTTGGGCTTTTTAAAAAACGTGGGCGCCATTGGCGCCCTACAACCCCTAGTTATTAAATATTGATTATTTTGATGCGACATACTAATGCATTTTTGTTTTTTTAGTGTTGGTAGAGAATTGTTTCATTACTTGACAACTAATGCCACAATCACAATAATTACAACGGGTAAAATAACCACTTGGGTCCTAAAATGCGGGTTGCAACGTCCAGGGGTCCAAATGACAGGATCGAACCGTTCGGGGTCGAACAATCAGGGGTCGAACCATCCGGGGTCGGAACCCCGTGAAACGTTTTTACTATTGCGTATGATGATATATTATGATGATATATTATGATGATATATGATATATTATGATGATATATGATATATAATATGATATATGATGATATATAATATGACATATTATGCTTATATGTATGATGATATATAATATGATATATGGTAATATATGGTGATGATTTTGTGGTAGGAAGTAGTTACAATTAATAGTTTAAATATTGATTGAATAAGATGTACAAAACCTTTGTGGATTTGTTTAAGTTGCTATGTTGCTTCTTTATGATACGAACTAAAGTACATCGTTATGATCGAATCGTTTCATGCTAAAGGTAACCAGAGAGTCTTTTTAACCACAAACTTTTGGTCAAATTTATTACTGAAGTTAATTTTGCTAATGAGAGATGAGTGCTCGAATCAATTTCTTTAAAAACACGTTTATCATCAGTAAGTAGTATAGTAACCACTTTTTCATTAATTGACTACAATGAAGTTTGTGCAAAAATTATTTCAATATAAAGATACGTCCTGAGCATGAAGCACATAGATGACGGTATTCAACAGCAGCGTTAAAATGTTAAATCGAACAGAGAGATGTTTATTATATTTATTGAGGGATAATATTTGTTGTTTCTTTGTACGAAAATTAATATAATGAAATTTAACTATGAGATATAGTTATTATTACATAACATTTATCTGACTTGTGTCCCTTTCAATAGTCTATCTTGGCCCGTTCAGCTGTTTCTTATACACACTCATTAGACCAATTTCAGATAGCTCGCTTGGACTACTATTTGTTACAAAATGACATGTTTGCCACAAGAAATACGCTCTAGAAATAGATATCCATTACATTACTCAAAACATGTTTCAATTACCGTTATGAAAATACTTTTTGAAGAAGGGGAAAAAAAGAGAAAATTTTGAATTCTAACTAATATTGTCTGCTTTTTTTTCTGGGGCAGATAATAACGTCACAACCAAGGGGAGATAATATGTCGGCCAATAATGGGCCATAGGGAAATATGATCCACGAACTGCAAACTTCTCGGAAATTGGAAGTCAAGGGCGTAACTCGTGATGTAACGAAACCAGCCAGCTGTGGGATCCCCGTGGGGGCAAAGGTCAGGACATGGAATCGACGTGATGGAAGAATTGTTTTTAAATCCCTTATATTAACTTCGCGGCGTCTCTCTCTCTCTGTCTGTCTGTCGTCATCTCATCATCTCAGGGGCTGAGCGGGCGGAAAAAGAAAAGTAAAAAATGACCCACTTCCAGTGATCCGATCGAGCTGAAATTTGGAACACGGACCCGTCTGACCAAACAATGCATCGTATCAAAATTTCAGATCGATCAAACTTACCATAATTAAATTAATGCATTTATAGTTTATCCTAATATGAGGTATGTAATTCAAATTCACTGTGTATTATTGTGTTTTTTTCCACGTGAAAGTTTGAGTAGACGCGTTGAGGCGAACCATCGAAGCAACGGGGCGCTTTTGTTTACATTTTACGTGTCACGCTGAGCTCGGTCAAGCGAATCGGTGACCAGACTTTTCCCCTCTCACCCTCCCCCCCTCCCCAGGGTTATGAAGCAAACTTGAGTTAAGACAGATTCAGTCTGTAAATGTTTGAAAATAATCAATACTGTTAGTTATGTCTCATATATAAGGGATTTATAGTCAAAAACTTTGTTTTTACGGGTTTGTTTTATTTAAAATTGTCCACTTGTCAGCGGACTCGTAGAACGGATGTACGGATGTGTACGCAGCGACATCTTTTCTACAGCAAAATGAACACATAGATAGGTATGTGAAGTTGAAGAAAATAGTCCTTCCTTGCTTCTTATGCCTATGCACTACTACATTGTAACTTCATTTCGTAATTTTATACAATGTGTTAAAATGTACACGTAGAAATGTACTGTCGTTGGGCGAAAACAGTCCTCCCTGGCTTCGTATGTCTATGTAAAAACTAAATTCATTTCTTAAATTTATACAGTGTATTAAAATAAACACATAGACCTGTATCTGAAGCAGAAGAATATAGTTCTTCCTGGCTTTTAATGTCTGTGTAACAACTACATTCATTTCGCAACATCATCCTACATGTTAAAATTTTTAATTGTTAATTTTTAAAAACACAACTGAGCTATCAACATAAAATCATCGTGTATTTCCGAGGTAAATGTTTATTTTTGGATATGTAGTTCAAAATTCCAAAATAAATAGAAGTAAAAAAAAGATTTTTAAAAACCACGTTTTTATAAGCTGACTAAAAAGAAGAAAATAAGTTTTTAGAATTTAAAACATACAGTAATGACTATGATGTAATATGACTAAAAACGTGGGGCGGGCGCTTCTCAGGCTTAATTAATTCAATTCACTCATTTTCTTACTCGTCATTTGTCAACCCTAATCATTTTAGCCAAACGCCTAAAAAACGCCCGCTCACGTTTTTAGTCATATTACATCATAGTACGTACTTTCAATTTAAAATTTTAAAAATTTATTTTCTTCTTTTTAGTCCGCTTATAGAAACGTGGTTTAAAAAAAATCTTTTTTGTTTTTACTTCTATTTATTTTATTTTTTTTACTCTAAGTGTATGCTTTGATGAGTTTTGAATTATTGATTATGTTCAAATATAATATGCATTGCCCGACAAACATTTGCAGACTGGAAATGACTGATCTCCCCTTGATGTTAAACATGGTTTTTTGTTGTCGGGGTTGGTGTGAACTCGGCACGTGAATGTAATGTAAACAAGGGCAGATGGATAATACTTAGGCATATATATAGATAAACTAAACAGTTCAATAATTTAATAACGGTACATTCGCTCGATCTGAAATTTTTATACAATATATTGTCATCCAACATCTATCTGTGGTAAAATTTTGAGTTCTCTAGGACCATCAAAAATGGTTTAATTTTACGTTGGCATATTTGAAAAATTGTGTACTGACACACAGGAGCGAAAGCAAGTTAATAAAAACGTGGTTAAAAAAATGATTTCTTTACTTTTGTGTATGAAAATATTTTTAAATACATTGATCAAAATTTAAAGACTAGGTAAAACTTTGAAAAAAAACTGTCTAAATATTTGGTCTTTTTACGTTAGTTGTTCTCAGTAATAGGGTTTAGATCATTGCGTGAATTCCGCTTGTTAAATATCGTAACGACAAGTATTGAAATCAATATCTGATTACTTCACGAAAGGAGTTTTGGATATAATATGTTTGCTCTATGTTTGAATGGAGTCGTGTATAAAGTCAGACGGCGTTATTGATTATTCTGTCTGCTCATGTGGGAAACTGTTTTTTTTTGCATTTTTGTTTGTGGACTATCAATTCTCTAATGTATTAAATATTTAATTTATCACGTACATTGCGTATCAAGAACCTAATGTATCAAGCAGGGGCGGATTAAGACTGCACGGGGCCCCTGGATGCAATTCTAATTGGGGCCCTATCAAGCCAGTGTTCCTTTTAAATGAAATGATTGCTAGCCGCAGTGTTACCTCTAAGGTTCGTCGATCCGTGTGCAAAGTATAAAAACTCGTGTGCAAATTTGCACAGCATCTATTTTTTGTGCAATATTTTACACAATCTGCTGCGCGGTTCTGCTAAACTGCTGAGCGGTGTCTGTAAAATGTCTGCGCGAACGCGCAGCTTAAAGGGAACGTTGGCTAGCAGCTAATATAAGACTGTAACTTGTAACTAAATAGTAATAGTCCATTGGTTTCTTGCTCATGCTTTGTCTGTACTACGGGATCAGCTTTCCCAGTCAAAAAGATTATTTATGAAAAAATCGAACACGAAGATATAACTGTTTGCCGGTATCCTAAAATAGAGAGTAAAATACAAATTTAAAAAAAAAGATTCCACCACTGGGAATAGATCCCTACATCGCTTGCACAACAAGCCTACACACTTCCATTCGACCAGGAGAGCTTGACGGAAATGGTAAATTTAAAAATATCTACAATATTCTTTAATATTTTCTCTTATTGAGTCTATCAAATCAGGTTTTTCGATTACTAAGACTATCGGGTCCGAATAGCGATCAGATTAATAGATACGATTTTAGAAATTTATTTAATTTATGATCTTTTCAGAGATTCATGCAAACATTTTTCCACCTCTATTATAAAATCTACTCAGTTTTGGGGCCACTAAATCATCGGGGGCCCATGGCTTTAGCCCGTTCAGCCCCCTTTTAATCCACCATAGGTATCAAGTATCTAATTTATCGATTATCTAATACGGCAAGTATCATATATATATCAGTTTAATTACATAAGATAATCTAATGTATCTAGTCTCTAATGTATCAAGTATTTAATGAAGCATCTATTGTAAGACTCTTCATGAGAACAGACTTTAATTTCTGAATCATCATGTTGCGGGTTTGAAATGAAAATGTACTAATTATTGGGACATCACATTTAATTACAAAACATGAAAATACGGAATTCAAATATTAACTTTTGTTAAAGTTATTGATACTGTCGTCGTATACATTTTTATATTTTACTCTGTGCATGAATGTAAAACATTTTTCTATTATAATCAACAGAGTATTTGACAGATGTTAAAGGAGATAATATGTTAATAGAAATAAATCATGCATTATTCTTCCATTGGCAATTTTCTGGGTTTTTTAAGTCATGTGATATTGATGAATGTGTTACAGACACAATGGAACTCTGACGTAAACCGTTTATACATGGACACAGTTCTACAAACACCAACACATGTGACATGTCACAAACACTGTCATACATTGACATATGGCATACACTAACAAGAAACATACACTGACAAATGACATACACTAACAGATGACATACACTGACATATGACATACACTGACAGATGACATACACTGACAGATGACATACACTGACAGATGACATACACCGACAGATGACATACACTGACAGATGACATACACTGACAGATGACATACACAGACAAGTTTCATTTAATGGCATGTGGCATACACTGAAAAAAAAATCACTCACTGATTTATACTACACAAAACTGCTATAATAAAACTTTATAATACATGCTACCACTTGTACTTCTAGGATGTAATACTTTTATAAACTACAACATATAATACGTTTATACACTGCCACATGTAATACATTTGTACACTACAAAGTGTAATACTTTTATACACTACAACATATTATACATTTATACACTACCACAAGTAACATATTTGTACACTACAAGATGTAATATATTTATACACTAAAACATATAATACATTCACACACTACAACATTTAATACAGTTTTGTAATAAAGTGTATACCTCCAATATGTGCCATAGCTTTGTAATACTACTATACACGGCCACATGCATTACGATTAACGGCATCCTTCCGTCTCGCGAGACGATGGTGCATCACTGTTGAGTTGGGTTGCATTTCCTCGAATGGCTGTGCAGTCCTATCCTTGAGTGACAGTCTTTACCACAGCTTTTACACAGGAATACTGTGCTATCAAATGTTTTGACCTTTCTCCTAGCTCTTCTTTCTGTAGCCTCTTCCATCCTTCGCTCCTCGGCTACTATGACGCCCTCTTTGACAACTGTGCGCCACGTAGATCGGTTTTCTGCCTTACACTCACAGTCGCTTGTGCGTATTCTGGCTGCTTTCATGTCCCTTTGGCAGACATCTTTAAATCGCAGATATGGGCGACCTGTCTTCCTCTTTCCAATTGCCAGTTCTCTATATAGCAGGTCCTTGGGGATTCGGCCAGGGCTCATTCTTTTAACATGTCCTAGCCATCTCATGCGTCTTTCAATAAGGATTGAGAACATACTTTGGGTATTGGCGCGCATTAGGACCTTAGTATTAGGCACCTTGTCTTGCCATTTAATGCCTAGGATGCGTCGCAGGCATCTCAAGTGGAATCTATTAAGCTTGCGCTCTTGTGATGTATAAGTGGTCCATGTCTCGCTCCCGTATAGCAGTGTACTAATGATGCAGGCTCTATAGACACACAGTTTGGTTTTCTCTGTTAACTTGGTGTTTTGCCAGACCCGTTTGCTTAATTTAGCCATTGTGGCAGCTGCCTTGCCAATTCTACTGTTTATTTCCTCTTCAATGGAAAATATATCGGATATCTTGGAACCCAAGTAGGTGATGCTGTCCACAACCTCCAAGTTTTCATTGTCGATATTGATGGTAGGAGGAGGTTGTGTGTCTTGGGCCATGATGTTTGTCTTTTTCAAGCTGATTTGCAGACCAAATTCTTTGCAGGCATTGGAGAAGCTTGTATTACGATAAGAAAAGTATAAACGAACTCAAGTTGACACTTGATATATCCAGGAACATCAATACACGCCCCCCCTTGAAGCACTACGGGTCATGACCACACTCGAAATGAACAATTTCTTTTGTGGTATATTTTGTAAAACTAATTCTTATCCGAAGAATTGAAGATTCAAACTTTTCAATTGTTTTAACACAAACTGTACGTTAAAAAATGTATGCGTTACAGTTAAAAAATTTAATTAAAATATTTGAATATTTAAAAATGTATGAATAGAAACACATTTCATATAGATTCATGATTATTGTCAGTTATAATGGTTATGATTCTGCTTAGGATTTGAACTATCAAGTTTCGTTAACTCTGCTTTGTAGATAGTTTTTGTGGAGCGAATTTCTGTCAGAATAAGGATATTTAGCACCAGAACTGTTACAAGCAATTGCTTAACTTGCTTCAGTTGAAGTGACACCTTCTTAGCTGAAAGCATAAAGTAGTGTCTCCTGATGGCACATTGCAGACTTTAATCAGCAAGCTTGCGCTTTATAAAATCAGATCAAACTCATTTTGTTTTTAAATCCCTTGTTTCGGTCAATCGGTCAAATTAAAATAAAACTTTCATTTATATTTTTAGATTTAATTATTTTAAACGAAAATTTTTAATTTTATAAATTGTTTGCAAACTGCAAAAGGAAACACAGAAGAGCCGGATGCGACTCGCGAGCCGTGGTTTGGCCACCACTGCTACATACTAGCTTGTGTGTATCGTTTTTAAATCCTTTATATTAACTCGTGGTGTCTGGTTGTTTGTTTGAACCCTTGATTGCTTGCTTGTCGCCAAAACTTTTGATCAATTTTTAACCCACTTTCTCGTAAGCTAGCGAGCTGAAATTTTGCAGGCAGTTTCGTACCGATGATAAAAACAATGTATCCAAATTTCAGATCGATCACATGTACCGTAATTAAATTATTGATTATTTAGATTATTTTATTTATTCCTATGTATCATATAATTTTTTGAGATAGAGTGTCGCGGTGCGCATTATATTGAACAACCTTTCTGTCGCGCAATAAAGTGCGTATTTTATTGACAGCTCTTTTTATAAACATATTCCTGATCGGTGCGCTTTATATTAAACATGTTTTACGACACAACTACAATTTTGTATTTTTGGATGATCTTGCGCTGCGTATCATAATGAACATTCTTTTAGTTACTTCTCGTACATAAAGGATTTATAGTCAAAAACTTGGTTTTTTACGTTTTTTTAAAATTTACACTTAACTAAATCAAAAAAAATGTTGCTACTTCACTCTATGCCGAAAAAGATTGCAATAAGTATAGGGGCAAAATATATGACAAGCGTGTGTTGAATACACTTGCGTTACACTAATACAAATGAATGAATTCTTGAAAAAATGTGAAAAATCTCTGCCTAATACAGTTATATCAACAAAGCCACTTGGCCATCGGTCTGGATTCACTCAATTACCGAGCCACGTCGTGTTTACATTATGTCCTCTTGAGCATCTCTCTCTTCCCCCTCCCCCATGACACAGTCAAGTACATGACCATTTATTGAGACCCATCTCCGACAAGTTTTCTTTCATTTCCGGCCCTCGCATGAAACGAGTAAATGCCTCGGCCTGGTCTGTCCAAGTTTCAATAGAGTCTCCTCTCCATCTGAGACAAGCAATCATTCCTTTTCTTCTGCTAAATATATTTTCAAGATTATTATTACATGACGCTTGAAAGATGAAAAATCTAGATTAAAAAATGGGACTTTTCTGATAATTTAATGTCATCCCTCTATCCTAATGAGTTCTGATGGAGTATAGGGTTCGTCGAGCATTTTCGAGATGTTTCGTATCTTCAGAGGCGTCGCTGGGGTTGGTGTCACCCAGGGCGGTAGCTCATGGCGTCACCCCATCACGACTTAGCCCGTAGAGCTCATCAGAGTCTTCCGGTGCCAAATAACTGGAACATACAGAATTTTACAATTTTGTGTGACCTTCTTGTGATGGTGTCACCTGGTGCGGTTCGCACCCCTCGCAACACTTTAGTGACGCCACTGCGCATCTTTAAATATCAGTATTTATTTATTAATGCACACCACTATTACCAAGTCATATTCTGTGTGCTAGACTTCAAGTAACTTAGCATCCAACCTAAGGAAAGCCGTTATTTAAATCTTATTTTAAGTTCAAAAATTTCTTCACACCCTTGTGTGTCGACTGATTACGTGAATATGCATCGAGGGTGTGGTTAAATCACTGTTTACTTGAAAGTTGCTATGGCAATATGTATATCATCATAAATCACAAAATCACAAATACGTTTGGCTTGTAATAAATTTCATATACTCCGCAATATTATTTTTTACATATGACATTCACTCAGGCTGTGTGAAGAGATAAGACAAACGCGACTGATCATATCGCTCGCTGACCAGACAGAAAGAGGGAGGGGGAGAAAGAGAGCGAAAGAGCGAGGGGTCAAAGAAAAGAGACGATAAGGATTAAGAGAAGATGCAATGAGGACAGAGGAGAGGAGCTTAAGTTTAAGATAAGAGGCGAAGAGTGTTGAAAAAGAGACGATGAAGGTTCAGTCAAAAGACGAAGGTGGTTAAAAGATTTAACGGTGCATTGAAGGGTGCTGCTTGTTCTTACTAAGTAAAACTAATGAACTTAATGGAATATGTCGAAAGAAAAAAACAGATTGCAATTGTCAAAATATCCGACAAGCTGGTTCAATGACACTAACATATGGGGACGGGGTGGGAAGTTAGGTAGAGGGGCTAAATAACGAGTGAGCCACTTAAGGTATCAGTCACGTAAGTTACAAGTCAATAAAGGCATCGTCCACTTAAAATACCAGCATCTAAAGCTTTAAATCATTGAAGGTATTAGTAACTAAATGTATCAGCCAATAAAGGTATTTAAAATTATTTTATCTCTTTTTTTTGTGGTCCATTATTTATTTATTGATAATGTATCACTGGGAAGAGTATGTTTTCATATTTCAGCCATTTTTCCAACTAAAAATTTGACGTTATTTAAAGGCAATCACTGAGATACGCAGTAAAAAAGAAAACAAATATTTAAAAAAAACTTTTTTTAAATTTCAAAACTTAAAACTGTGTAATAAGAATGGACGTAAAAATGTGTACTAACAGACCAATGTTAATCAGAGATGGAGTAACATCAGCAGTTGGACACACATCACGTATGAATTTAGATATTTAGTAGAACGTTGCACTCTTTGCTTCTTATAAAATTTGGTGAGTAATTATTAGCATTTAACGCTTCCACATATTGCTGAGTCTTCTTTCTTTATTTTTTTTAATTAAAAGGGATACCTTCACGTCAAGTAGAAGTAAAATAAATACAGGGAGAAAGGACGAGAAAGGATTGGTACATAACATTTCCGCTTTATTATGTATATATAGTCGGACCTCTCTAAGTCAAACTCAAAGGGACCCACAAAAAAAAATTCGACTTATGGAGTTTTCGAGTTAGGGAAAATGGCGTAATAGGCGCAGATTAATCAAGGACAATGTTGATATTGAGAGAGAGAGGGGGGGATAGCCATCCCGCGGAGAAGGCTTGACAGGAAAGAGAGGTGGTGTCTGATGTTTCATGTGAAAGGAGGCGACTAGGCTTTGACATAACGACACCATTAAGAAAGCCCCTCCCTCCACCACACACACACACACACACACAACACACACACACTTTATTCCATCCACAGTAGGATTTGGGGGGGGGAGTAAGATTTTTCTTTTTTAAAAGAGTCACAGCATGCAGAAAAGGGACTCCTTTTTCTTGTCTAGGTCATTTTTTGTTCTCAAAATAGACGTTTACGTGGCACTACAGAACACGTGTCGCCCTAGAATAAAAACCCAAACGCCTTGGAAAATTCGACTAAGGGAGGTTTCAAGCCACAAATCTTCGAGTTAAGGAGAACTAAAATACATTAGTCTTAAGACTCTTATGGAATCTTGCCGGGACCTAACAATTAATTCGATATAGGGAGGTTTTCGACTTTAGGAAGTTCGACTTAGCGAGGTCCGACTGTATATATATATATATATATATATATATATATATATATATATTTGTTTATGCTATGGTTTGGCTTGGGACCCCGGATAGAATATCCCTGTCATGAACTGGTACAAATCTAATTTGATAAACAGTTAACATATATTTTCAAACACGTTTTTTAGAAGATAACTCTCATTAAACATAAATAAATTAAATGTTTATGTTTATAATTTATAATAACAACCAGCGCAAAATAACGACGATGAAACCAACTCAAAAGAAAGGAGCTTATGCAACATCTCTTATGTGCATTATGAGATAAAGTTTCCACTGCTTGTATACAACTACGTCAAACCCTTCATGACCTGGTTTATTCCCATCTATTCAATGGATGAAATATTCCACACTAAAAAACACCCCTAAAAACACTAAGCAAACTAAACAAAAACAAAAATATTAACGACATCGACGAAAATCGATACATGAAAACAAACTGAATGATATAATTATAAATAAATTAACTTCGGATGGCCATAGCTTATGAAGTGCCCGGCGGTTGATATCCCAAAAGCAAGTGGATCAACAAGGATATGTCAGTTGGAATTGGGCCCGCATACCCATTTATTTCCTTAAAAAATAGTATCTGTTTTGTTAGGGTTACATTTTGCTTGCGGCTATATGGGCTAATTACATCATTAATCATAGCAAATTGGATCAATGGTGTTTTGGCTGTATGTGTGTGAGAGAGAAGCTGATTCGTCAGATATCATTACTTGTTGCAGTTTGTTGGGAGAAATGGAGAAAAAGAAGGCATGGCCAAAATGTTAGTTTAAGCAGCCACACATGTACATAATTGACACTGTTAGTTTAAGTAGCCACGTGTATGTGTATAGGGATGATCAGAATCTTAGTTAAAATATCTGAGATATAACCAGGCATTGACAGATCGTTCGGTTAAGTAGCAACATTGTGTAAAGGAATCACCAGAATGTTACTTTAAGTAGCCACATTGCGTACAGGAATTACCAGAATGTTAGGTTGAATATCCACAGTATATACATATATTGTCAGAAAGTTTGGTTAAGTAGCCACATTGTGTATATGAATTGCCAGAATACTAGGTTAAGTAGGCACATTGTGTATACGAATTGCCAGAATACTAGGTTAAGTAGCCACATTGTGTATATGAATTGCCAGAACACTAGGTTACGTAGCCACATTGTGTATACGAATTGCCAGAATACTAGGTTAAGTAGCCACATTGTGTATATGAATTGCCAGAACACTAGGTTAAGTAGCCACATTGTGTATATGAATTGCTAGAATACTAGGTTAAGTAGCCACATTGTGTATATGAATTGCCAGAATACTAGGTTAAGTAGACACATTGTATAGGGTTATGTTAAGACACTCATCAAATTAATTCAGTGCGGATGTAGACAACAACGTGGCAAGGTTTGAAAGGGTGAATTGAAAGATAAGATTCAGGGATGGTATGTATACACCAAGAGCGGTACTTTCAGACAGGATTGTTTGACCTATCCTCGCTGCTAAGTCATATCCCTACTGGACGGTGCATAAGCAATGCTATAAGTTGGAATTTAATACTTTTGGAAATTTAAATGATGTTGGGAGATGGGGATGGCCAGGTCCTCTCTTTCTCTCAGGATCTCTTTCCCTGTCTATCTCTTCGTATCTCACGCTTTATCTCAGTCTCTCATTTTCTTTCTATCTCTTCGTATCTAAAACTTTCTCCCAGTCTCTGTTTCTCTATCTCTTCGTATCTCAACCTTTCTCCCAGTCTCTCTTTGATTCTTTCCCTCGTTTTCATTCCTACTCTCTTTCTTTCTCTCTCTCTCTCCCTCGTTTTCATTCACTCTACCTCGTTCTCGCTCTCCCTAGTTTTAATTATCTCTCCCCCTCTTTCTACCGCTTTCTCCCTCTTCCTCTCTCTTTCTCTTTCTCTCTCTATCTCCCTCCCTCCCTCGTTTCATTTTCTGTCCCTCTTTCTCACTCTCTCTTAGTCTCTCCCTCATTTTCATTCTCTCTGCCACTTTCTCCCCCTCTCTCTCCCCCTCTCTCGTTCTCTCTGTCTCTATGTCTCTCTCAGCCTAACGCACTCTTCTGTTCACTTCCTAAATCCCTCGAAGTCCACTACTGGCTGTCAGTGTATGACATAAATATTTTCAAATCCCTTGGGATGACCTTGACCTTTGAGATATTGGCCGTGTTGCCGCGTCAACTCGCTGGTGGGATTAAACCCACCCCCAAGGACGACAACTCTGCCCTGGAGTTGTTCTCACAACAACTGCGGTCACGATTAACACATCACAGCCACTTGCTCCAGCGGGGTTAGTGCCCATTATGTCAACAAGACTTATCTCAACTTTACCCACCGCTCTGCTCTCTTCAACCCTTTACGTAAAACTACCAACACAAAACAAACCCGTTCGAGAACTATCCCCTTTAAAAGGCACTATGTACACAGTGGGTTAAAGAGATTAACAATTAAAACTGTAAAAAATCACAAATTCTCAAGTTAAACAAATTAAAATTTAAAATATATATTATTTTAACACATCCCCATTCATGACTGGAAATTGTTGCGTCCTACGTTTGTAGATGGTTTAAAGTTTAAAGTCCAGTCTTGCATTTTTTAATTAATTTATTTATTATTATTTTTTTTTGTTGCGTTTTGAAAGTTGAAAGTGTGTTGGTTTTCCGGGTTTGGTCAGGCAACCCATTAATGCCCGAATGCCTGACTGGAAGATGAAGGATTAGTAGGCGTTTGTTCTTGCATAGTGAAAAGGAAAATTGTTATTATCCCAATGTCTATCAGTTCGGTATAAGAATGTCATATAATGCTGTAGTTCCAAGTAGGAACATAATGCCTTATGGACTACTAACTCGCAAGGATTTGATATAAAATTAGATGATTGAAACGTGTAGCTTTTGTGACTTCTTCAATATTTACACTTCTTTTTTTTCATATTATTTCTTATAATGCCTTTGTTTTTTCCCATTTAAAATTTACTCAATATAATAAAACATATTAAGTAACTTACAAAATTGAAATTGAAACTCATAACGAGCTTGAGTATCTGAAATTGAATTTTCCGCCTATGATCTTCAACTTATTTTTAAAAGCTTTTTTTTTAATTATAAAAAAATGACAGGCATGGCCTTCAAACTGGCACTGAAGGTATTAATACTTTCACTGAATATATTAATACTGGCAATGAATGTATTAATACTGGCACTAAATGTATTAATAAGGGCACTGAAGGAAATAATACTGGCACTGAATGTATTAATACTGGCACTGAAGGAAATAATACTGGCAATGAATGTATTCATACTGGCACTGAATGTATTAATACTGGCAATGAATGCATTAATACTGGCACTGAATTTATTAATACTGACACTGAAAGCATTAATACTGGCAATGAATGTATTAATACTGGCACTGAATTTATTAATACTGACACTGAAAGCATTAATACTGGCAATGAATGTATTAATACTGGCACTGAATTTATTAATACTGGCACTGAATGTATTAATACTAGCACTGAATACATTAATACTGGCACTGAATGTATTAATACTGGCAATGAATGTATTAATACTGGCACTGAATGTATTAATACTGGCACTGAATGCATTAATACTGGCACTGAAAGCATTAATACTGGCACTGAAGGTATTAATACTAGCACTGAATGTATTAAAACTGGCACTGAATATATTAATACTGGCACTGAATGTATTAATACTGGCACTGAATATATTAATACTGGCACTGAATGTATTAATACTGACACTGAAGGTATTAATACTGTCACTGAATGTATTAATACACGCACTGAATTTATTTATAATGGTACTGACGGTATTTATACTGGCACTGATGGTATTAATACTAGAACTGAATGTATTAATACTGGCACTAAATGTATTAATACGGGCACTGAATGTATTAATACTGGCACTGAATGTATTAATACTGGCACTGAAGGTATTAATACTGGCACTGAATGTATTAATACTGGCACTGAATATATTAATACTGGCACTGAAGGTATTAATACTGGCACTGAAGGTATTAATACTGGCACTGAATGTATTAATACTGGCACTGAATATATTAATACTGGCACTGAATGTATTAATACTGGCACTGAATATATTAATACTGGCACTGAATGTATTAATACTGGCACTGAAGGTATTAATACTGTCACTGAATGTATTAATACACGCACTGAATTTATTTATAATGGCACTGGTGGTATTTATACTGGCACTGATGGTATTAATACTGTCACTGAAGGTATTAATACTAGAACTGAATGTATTAATACTGGCACTAAATGTATTAATACGGGCACTGAATGTATTAATACTGGCACTGAATGTATTAATACTGGCACTGAAGGTATTAATACTGGCACTGAATATATTAATACTGGCACTGAATGTATTAATACTGGCACTGAAGGTATTAATACTTGCATTGACGGTATTTATACAGGCACTGACGGTATTTATACTGGCACTGACGGTATTTATACAGGCACTAACGGTATCTATGCTGGCACTGACGGTATTTATACAGGCATTGACGATATTTATACTACCACTGACGGTATTTATACTGGCACTTAAGGCAACCAAACTTTTAAATAGGTTTCATGGATGAATGGTTACAGATCGACCTCTTGATTTAGTAAATAATAAATTAATGACAAACATTACCACGATTTTTTCGTTCATTTACAAATTTCATCGGGATTATTATAATCTTTGTTCTAATTGCCTAGTTTATTATGATCCTAATCATTATTGTTTTGGTAATAAATGTCTTGATTATTTGCATCATTCTTATAGTCTTGGTTTTGCCTTGGGGTCCGTCCATAAATGACGTCACACGATTTTGTACGATTTTTTACCCCTCACCCCCCTCGTCACACATCGTCACTAAAACTTAGCCCCCCCCCCTTTTCCTCCTCCAAAATGAGGTCACAAATCTTCCCCCCCCACCCTCATAAAAGCAGTATTTTGTATTTGAAAATGAGCATGTTTGAAATCACTTTTTTTGTCATAAAGTATTTATTTAGTGTAAGGCTGCACTCTAAGATCGTAACATGCGTGAAGCCATGTAAAACGTCATTAAATAAATTGTAAGAAATCAAATATGTAAGTGGAACTTTTATTTAAAATTGCTCGTTTTGGTGTGACGTCACATTTCTTAAACACCACCCTCCGCCTCGAAACACATCATCACAAATGTGTGACCCCCTCCTCCCTACGTGCGTGACGTCATTTATGGACGGTCCCTTGTCTAATAATGTTTTTTGTTAATAGTAGCTTGATTATTTTATTCTTAGTGCTTATTATCTTTACCATTGTCTGGGCTATTGTTATCGTATTTATCTTATCTTATCTTATCTTATCTGTTACAGACGCTCCTTCTATACATAAGATTATTGCGTCCTATGCTTATCTATGGTTTGTGTTTAGTCCTGCATTTTATTTAGAGATTTAAATGTTGATAAAGTGTTGGTTTTCCTGGTTTCTTCAGGCAACCCATGCCACGCCCGAATTCCGGACGGGAAGAACGAAAACTTGTATGTGTTTGTTCTTGCATACGGAATAAGAAAGGTGTTTTTATCCTTATGTCTATCTGAGGGTTGTACTAAGTTATCTTTCTGTTGTATTTCTAAATTAGAATTAATTGCTTTATGTATGATTACTACTTAACTCTTGGTACTTTCTATCCTCTAGCGTTTCAAGGTTTAATGATTTAACTAACGGTGTTATTCTTGTCAGTTTTGAATACTCTCCAGTAATGAATCTGAGAGCTCTTTTTTGGATTTGTTCTAGTTTATCAATGTTTTCTTTGGTGGATGGGTCCCATACAGAAGATGCATATTCTAATACAGGTCTCACCAAGGTGAGGTAGCATTTTAGTTTTATATCTCTATTACATTTGTTAAAGTTTTATCATTCTTGTTTTTTCTATCTTCGTTATTATTGATTCGGTTATTTTTTTATTATTGCCTTTATTATTATTTTCTTGGTAATAATTTTCGTAATGACTATTGTCATGCTTATTATAATCGTATTTTTATATTAAAAAAAAATTAAAATCTGATTTTATTCTTTTTGTTATTATTGTCTTAGCGATTAATGTCTATGTTATTATTTTTTTTTGTGTTATTGTCTTTGTGATCGATCACTTTTTTATCACATATTCCTTTATTATTGTCTTGGTTCTTATTGTAATTGTTGTTCACTTTGTCATTTTTGTCCCTCTTTTTATTTTCTAAGGATATTTATGTCTTGGTTCTTATTGTCTTTGTAATTGACGTAGTTATTATTGTCTAGGTTGATATTATCTATGTTGTCACTATTGACGTGTTCATGATTATTTTGGTTAAAGTTTAGATCCTTCTTATCTTCGTTAAGATCCTGTCATCACGAAATGCCCAGCCCTAAGGTCGAAACAACGTAGCGCTCCCAAGTTGCCTTACCGTTAATGTTTGCTCTAAACTTAAACCTACGGTTCCCACACTTGATGCTTGTGAAAAAAAGGAACTATTTTTATGTACAAAAAATTTTTACACTTAATTTCTGAACGATTTTACCCTCCTCTTCGGATGTCGTGATTACATTCATGTTTACTATTTTAAACCATGGCAGCGACAAACAAGATTAGAGCGAAAGCTTTATCAACATACCCATTGCACTGTTTTATTTCTCAAAAAATGATATAATCTATAAAACCTGAACATAGAGAGGCCATCAGCGTTAGTACTTAAGGTCGAGAAAAAAAAAGAAGATAAGAAATCTCACTATGGTACATGTGGAAATTTCTAAAAATTTCAAATCGTTTCCAAAACTTCAAACTTTGGACTCACTGCGTTTAGACAACGTTTAACTGTGTGCCCCGGACAATGCCAACTGGGCCAGTACTATTGCCACGTTTGCATTAGTTATGCCTACCTATGTTAACAGTGTCCAGAGATTCTTGAGATTTAGTCTGACCATGCAACATTCTAAGCAAGATTAATTCAAAGAGAAACACAAGGTAGCCGTTGAACATCCTTGTAGCAGAGAATTTACTATAGATTCGAAGTGAAAACGTTTCAGATGCGCTACCACTCACAGGAAGGGAATACCATCATTTAGTAATCTAAATTTTAAGCGATCCATTAAAGCTGGGGTCGGGAAACGTTTTGTCTCAGAGAGCCATAAACACGGCATATTTTGAAAAGTAATTCTGTGAGAGCCATACATTATGTTTAAAACTAAAAATTCAAGTAAATGTGTGTATTTAGTGTAAATTCAACACTATAAGTATAATACATAGGTCTCTGAATTCTTTTAATAACATTTGTATGCTGTTTTTTTATATACAATTATAATGTAGATCAAAGGATTCTGAATTTTAAAAAAAATTAAAAATAATCGAACATTTGTCTGAGAGCCAGATGCAGCCACCAATAGAGCCACATCTGGCTCGCGAGCCATGGTTTCCGGACCCCTGCATTAAAGCTTACCTGGCATTATATACTTATCATCACAGCTTGTAAAATATCAAAGGCAGTATGGGAGTCAAAACTGTTTGGGTCATAGAAACTTATCGCAGATCTTAACAATGGCTTGTTGTTATTCATTGTCAACCTATATCAATAAGAGAAACGTCTATCACTGTAGGATCTTTTACATTTGCGTAACTCCCCCCCCCTTTTCAGTTTATTTTTTTGTTCATTCCCCCCATCATACCTCTTACATCAGATCATATTTTGATGTAACCAATCAGAAAGGAAAAGGTGAACGATTTGATCTGATAAATATGTAACCAATGTTTCAGACTTCTATTGCTTAAACAAAGCAGAAGCGTCTGAAGACATGTCTTTAAATCTCATTATTTTCGTGCCCTTCATTGAAATGCCGCTAATCGCTATGAGGTGCAAAACGTATGATATGGTATGGATTGAGCCCACACGCCCACACCATTCCCGCTTTAAGACGCCCCTGCTTACCGCTTAGAAGCAGAAGTTCGAAAAGACTGAGGAGAGTAAGCACAATTAAATTTAAAAAAAATATATACTTTTTTTAAAATAAAAATTCCCGACAATTTACATTCAAAGAAATTTTTTTTTCTGTGGTTGGGGGAGGGGGGGGGGTCGGAGAGGGAGAGGTTATTGCTTATTATTTTAAAGAAATAAAACCTACTAAATAAAACAAAGAAATTTGAATTATTTTTCCTTTAGAGTAACTTTTCAATCTCTGTTACACATTAAAGAAATTTTTTGTGTTTTATTTAATTGTAAAAAGCGTATTAGGCCCGAGTGTTAAATTCAGAAAATCAAATTACCCAAACCCTAACAAAAATATTTTTTTTTAAAAAGCTACTAAACTCTCTACAAACATGTCCTGTCTCCTTGAAAACCTACCGTAATAAGAGACTATAATAATCCTCACTTTGCGAACTAGAATCAGCAAGAAATACAAGCGACTGTCAACAACAACCGATTCTTTTTTAAGTCCCGAATGGCGTTAATCCATGACTGACCATCAGCTGAGCGCGGTGTTTTGATTTAATCCACTGGCACGTCAAGGCTAGACTTGTTACTCCCACCTGCCCGGAGCACACGAATGACCATTCAGCTGGTCCACGCCCTCACCCTCCTCTTCTTCTTTCTAGTCTTGTCCTAAACCCTGTGTCACAGGTGGTGCTGGTGCTGGTGGTGGTGGCGCACGTCACGATGTCCTGCCGGAGGTTCAACATCCCATTTCTCCTCCTCCCTCCTCCTATCCCCTGGCTCTCGGATATCGACTGACCCGGTTGATGTCATGGGCCTCACAAGGAGACTGGCCTATAAGCTATCATGTATATTACTGCTGGTTAGATATTCAGCGCCCCCCCCCCGCCACCTCTACCCCCCTCCCCACCTCATATGCCCTGGCTTGCCAGAATATTTTCTGTAGTCAATGCCAGAGCCTTACATTGAGCCAAGTATAGATAAACGGCCATCACATAACAGAAATTATTTTTCAGGTTGAAAAAAAAACACGAAAATAAAAGTAACACCCTGCAACATTGTTCCATTATTTGTGCAAACAACTCAAATTACATCTTCCGGATTCCCTTCGTCACTAATGAATTAATTCGACAACTGGTTTCTTCTATTTTCGCCAATATAATAATTGGAAGCCACATTTTACTTGGACCATATTTTTAAATATATATTTTTTTAGTAAATAACCCGTTACTCACATTTCTAATTTCGATTTCGATGTCTTATCAGAACAAGTACGAACGCATATTGTCTGGTCAACGTCGAACCAATAAAAATGTATGAGAAAGAGAGAGAGAGAAAATTAAAAGGGAGAAAAAAATCGTAATCGATAAGCGCTGAGTATCGTCCAGCGTCAAGGCGACGGCAGCCTGCGCACCCACCCAAGTGATTCGGTCCTTGGGTATGTTGACATCGGTTACCATAGAAACGGAAAAAAGGAAATGTTTTCCAGTTGCCTTGAATGGTTAACAGTAAGGAGGTGAGTGAGTGTGGGCGAATGACAGTTTTGTTTGTGATTGTTTGGGAAAGAGAGAGAGAGAGTATGTGTGTGTGTGTGGGGGGAACGTTTTGTAGTGAGGGAGTAGGTTTTGTGTGTAAGAGATAGGGGGAATGTGTGGGAGAACAATAGTGAATCTGTAGGAGATAGAGTGAGGTATCTTTTATATAAGTGTGTATGTTTGTTTGTTTGACAGAGGTTAGGGGGTGGGTATTGTGTGTGTGTGTGTGTGTTTGTGTGTGAGAGAGATATTATGTGTTAGTGTGTGTGTGTTTGTGCAAAAAAGTAAAAGAGTGAGAGAGATAACTTTTGTGACTAAGAGAGAGAAATGGAAATATTCCATTTGATATGTGTAATGGGCTGAGCGATAGAAAGTGGCATTGTATTTTTGAGATGAGTAACAGATCAAGGGATAAAAAACGTTTAATGGAGTAAGTGAATCTTCTGAATAGCAGTAAATATAGTGGCATTAAAAAAACAAGTCACCTAAACACAAATGTACTGATAATAACGTCAAATTCGTGTCTAAAATAACTGAATTGTGCAAATATAATTTACTTACTTAATTAATTTTTTTTTGCTATAAGATTAAGTTAGGCAAAAAGCGGGAGTATGAGGGATGTGGGAAATGTCCCCTTTAAGCTTCGCGGCTGCGCTGCCGACAAGATATCTAACTGACGCGAGGCAGCAGTTTAGAATTACCGCGCAGCAAATTTTGTTTAAAAAAATAAATAAAAAATCTGTACACAAAGTTGATGTTGGGCATCTTTGCACACGGGGCCAACAAACCTTAGAAGTAACATTGGACAGTTGAGGTGGCGGGCGGCGGTTATTTGCACTTTTCAGATTCTAACCGTGCATCGTCACATTGTTGGACTTACCACGGCGGCATTATTTACTTAACATTGAGGGCGATATTTTCTCGGTGAATCTACTCGGCAAAATGCTAGGCGCCGCCGGTCTAAGGCGGATTAAGGGGTGGGGGGGGGGTTGAACGGACTACAGCCAGGGCCCCCGATGATTTAGGGGCCCCCAAATTTAGTATATTTTATAATAAAGTTGGACAAATGTTTGCATGAACCACTGAAAATATCATAAATTAATAAAATCTTATCTATTTATCTGATCGCTATTCGGACCCGATAGTCTTAGCAATCGAAAAACCTGATTTGATAGGCTCTTTAAGAGAAAATATTAAAAAATATTGTTTTTATTTTTTAAATTTAAAAATTTCGTCAAGCTCTCCTGGTCGTGTGGAAGTGTGTAGACTTGAGGTGCAAGCGATGCCGGGATTGATTCACAGTGGGGGAATATATTTTCTTTTCATTTGTCTTTTTTTTAAAATTGTCTTTTTACACTTAATTTTAGGATAGCGGCGAACAGTTATTTCTTCGTGTTTTTTTCTTTTTCATGAATAATCTTTTTTGGCTGGGAAGGCCGATCGCTTAGTACAGATAAAGTATGAGCAAGGAGCCAATGGACTATTTAGTTACAAGTTGCAGTCTTATATTAGCTGCCGCGCAGACATTTTACAGACACCACGCAGCAGTTTAGCAGAACCGCGCAACAAATTTTGTAAAATATTGCACAAAAAATAGATGCTGTGCAAATTTGCACACGAGTTTTTATACTTTGCACACGGACCAACGAACCTTAGACGGAACATTACGGCTAGCAATCATCTTATTTAAAAGGACGCTGGCTGGATAGGGCCCCAGTTTGAATTACATCCAGGGGCCCCGTGCAATCTTAATCCGCCCCTGCCGTCGGTGGCAATAAATCTAGCTACACCACTGCCGTGACTAAAACTAGTTTAGCCTCTAGATACTAATTAATTTAAATGAAGCATATGAATTTTTTAAATTTGGTATTTTACCAATATACTGTATGTAAAGAACTCATTTAGTCAACGATGCTCTGTTGAAAAAAAAACAACAACAACAGGAATCAAAAGAAACTTTAGATACATTTGCCAAGCTTCTAATATTTTCTTTTAAGTTCCCATAAAACTCCAATAACCGTTTCGCATCTTTTCCCAACATGCATTCCTACATACATCACCCCCTTATCCTCGTGCTTCTTCTCAGCTCGCTCACCTCAAAACCTCGGCTGTTAACCCCCACTCCCACCTTAACCAAACCCCTTTAGCCAGCCCCATCCCCACTTTAAGCAGTCCCACCTCCCCCCTTTTTACCCCAACCCCTCCACTCCGCTATCCGTTTAGGCGAATGCATGACGTCGTCATCCCCACAAACCCCACCCAAACATCTGAGAATGGAAGAAGCATGTTTTCTGCTCAAACCCTGTCACATTCACATTCTAGCCTTAAAAAGCGGGGCAGGGGTGGTGCGGAGGCGGGGGTGGACACCACATAAATATATGACCTTTTTTATTGTTGGAGGCATGAATATAAAGGGGTAACAAATTTCCAGGGAATAAGCGATTATTTCTGAATGGATAGAGAGAATGTAGATGAAAATACGAACTGGACAACACTTTAAAGACAGTTCAGTTTGTTAATGAGGGGTGCAACCAGAGAACGCTAACCCTTAACAGGTTACGACTTGGGCGCTGAGAAACTTCAAACTCTAATAAAATTTGAATGAAGCTGAATTCAAAAAAAATCTTTTTGTTTCACACGCAGATGTATTTCTTTAACATAAAATGTCTTAAACAAATTACACTGTCACGAACTACAAACGACAATTCGACTCTAAAAATGAATCGCTCTCTTGAAAATGACAAGCACAATTGAAAACGAACTAATGTTTAAAACTTGTTTTTAAGCTTGAGTTTAACGTGTCTGTTGAAAGATATCTCGACATTACTGCAGAAAACCAATAGACACAACTGTATCTTCTTATCTTATCTATACAGACGCTCCTTTTATGCAGAAGATAGTTGCGTCCACAGACCATGACAGATGATCTGTTGGCAAGTGATGCAGCAATCACAGGCCACGGCTTTGTGGGTTCCACGCATTACCCAGCCGCCTAACTACATGTAGTGTTAGGTACCCATTCGGAGCGGGGTGACTCAGGGACGCCCTAGGCCCCGGGAACAAACCCTTGCCTTCACACGGATTCGAACCCGTGACCATCGGTACGACAGTCCAGTGCGCTGCCACTCGAGTATAGAGTTACTCATCCATTGTTATACTTCATGCTGTCTTATCTATACAGACGCTCCTTCTATACAGGAGATTATTGCGTCCGCAGACCATGTCGGTCATAGACCACGGCTATGAGGGTTCCACGCATTACCCAGCCGCATTTGTTTCCATAACAAGTATTAGGTACTCAATCAGAACTGAGTTGAATCAGGGACACCCTTGGCTCTGGGAAAAAGTCCCAGCCGAGCCCCTGACCAATCGTACACCAGCCGTGCTCACCTGCCACTCGACCTCCATGCCCACATGGTTTAGATATAATTAGAATGCTTGCATTTCTCTAATTAAAAATTATTAATTGAACTTAACATAATAAAATGTATCAATGACGATTTCAAAATAGAATGTTTTATGCATCTATTGCCTTAAAAAATAGGCTTAAAATGTAAACCAACTGTTTGTTAATTAACTAATGTAACACACACACACACATATATATATATATATATATATGTATATATATGTATATTAGGGCTGTTATCGATTAATTTAAATTTAATAGTTAACTTTTGAAAAATTATCCATTAATTAATAGATATTTTCGATTAAAGCTAAAAATAGAAATTAATGACGTCATTAAACTGAACATTTTTCACGGACATTGAAAATTAAGAATAATTTGAACTAAATTTTATGACAATGTGTTGATACTTGATCGGATGTTTGTGCTGAAGGTGGTACGTCAGCGATGTATTTCATCCTTTAAAAGAGAATTGTTTATGGCAGTGCACACAGTAAACTTTTTCACCACCTTCGATTTTGCCATCCGCAGCTAGCTTGAAAACAAAATTTTTGCTCAACTTTCTATTTGTATATTTAAATTTAAACTGCGCTGATGCTGTCAGCCATTTTTTTACCACTTTTTCATTAAATTGCTTTCGTTCCTGTTTGTCCACAATTTTTCAAATCTGCAAACGAAAAATGAAACCACTTTTGATGGTCCTAGAGATCTCAAAATTTTACCACAGAATAGATCTTGGATTACAATGCATTGTATCAAAATTTCAGATTGATCGAATGTACCGTAATTAAATTAATGCATTTCTTAGTTTATCAATATATAAGCATAAGTATTATTTAGTTGACGTCTGCCGGTCCACATAGAGTAATAAAATAAATTATAATATTACGCGGGAGAAGTTTGTAAGTAAAAAAAATATATAAATTATGTCAATGTCTTGTGGTGTACTATTAACATTAATTATAAGAGCATAATTAGAAGCTTACATTTCTGCTAAGTTCAAACTGATATTTACCTTAGCCTTATAATTAATAATGAATGATAATAGTGGTGTAATCCTTTTATTTAATGTTTGTTGTTAAACATTTTTTGTTATATCTTACTCACCAACTTCTTTTTACAAAGATGAGGCTCATGAGGACATACACTTTTGACAACAAACACTTAATATTTTTTACATAAATAATCAAAATAAATAAATCTCAATAATTAAAATACATGTAATGAGATACTTAAATCTTCAAATACTAATTGATTTTAATTTTAATTTGAAATTTCAGTAATCAGGCGTCGGGGATGTGGGGTATTTCCAAAAATAATTTATTGTAAATTGCATTCAGTTTTATTTTAAAAGTCAAATACTTACCCTTCAAACATTTAAATATGGTTATTGATTTAAATTTACCATATAATTAATTAAAATACGTTAGGCAAGCAACAGTTTGTACTGATTTATATATATATAATATATATATATATATATATATATATATATATATATATATATATATATATATATATATATATATATATATATACTAGGGGCAAGTACCCGGCTCCCGCCCGGGTTTAACAACAACAGCAACAAAACAAAAACAACAAAAACAACAACAAAACAACAAAAACAAAACAACAACAAAAACAACAAAAACAAAACAACAACAAAAACAACAAAAACAACAACAAAACAACAAAAACAAAACAACAACAAAAACAACAACAAAACAAAAACAAAACAACAACAAAACAACCACTACAACAACAACAACAAAACAACAACTACAACAACAACAGCAACAACAACAAAGCAACAACAACAAAACAACAAATACAACAGCAACAACAACAAAGCAACAACAACATGAAGGACATTGTCGTCGCAGGGCAAGGGATGTGGACAACAACAACAACAGCAAAAACAACACAAAAGCAACAACAGCAACAACAACAGCAACAACAACAAAAACAACAACAGCAACAACAACAAAAACAAAACAACAACAAAAACATCAACAACAAAACGACAACAAAACAACAACTACAACAACAACAGCAACAACAAC
This sequence comes from Ampullaceana balthica, assembly GCA_944989445.1. Lineage (NCBI taxonomy): Eukaryota > Metazoa > Mollusca > Gastropoda > Lymnaeidae > Ampullaceana > Ampullaceana balthica. The sequence continues at coordinate 596,985 of CALYLW010000481.1, read as the reverse complement.
AAAGCAACAACAACAAAACAACAACTACAACAACAAAAGCAACAACAACAAAAAAAATTATTTTATGGCGATAATCGCCTTCTTGTTAATCTCGACACCAAAATGTTTATTAATTTGCGTCATTATTTTACGTCTTAATTTTCAATAATGTTTATTTTATATAGCTCATATAGGGAAAAACTACATTTTGGGCCCCCGGGCCCCAGTATCTTATATATATGGAACGAAACCCGTTTAATAACCTTTCCGGTATAATTTTGTGTACGTGTACCAAATTTCACGTTATTTGGTTGTCTGGATCTTGAGTTATTAGGGAACAGACAGACAACAAATGCGGCTTATATATATAGATATATATATATATATATATATATATATATATATATATGAAATAATGATTTTCGCTATGATTTTTTTCAATGTAGCCTTTAAATATATTTTTTCAAAATTCTAAATCTTGATTTACTTTAAACATATCTTGTTCATTGTTTTGTAAATTGGATTGTGAATGTATCCTAAAAATGTGATACCTTTATCTCTAAAATTAAAAAAAGTTGTGTGGGAAAGAGTACAGAATTTTGAAATTGGGGTCACACGTTTTTTAGTAAATTATATAGGTTATATAAGGGGCAAAAAATCGACCAAAAAATCATAACTCCACTTCTATAAAAGATAGAAAGACAAAACATGTGTTTTTGAAAAGGTCTTAGCAAGCCCTTGAAAATGATATATTATTTAAGCTTATTGGACTACACTTAAATTTTCTGTCAAAGTACCTATATAAATTATTATTAATTATTAATAATTTATTATTTATTAATTAAAAAAAATTAAAATATTATAAATATTTTCTTTAATTTTAATCGAATTTTTATCGGTTAAAATAATTTTAATCGATAAAATTTTTTAACGATTAATCGAGAAATTAATCATTAATTTCCGCAGCCCTAATATATATATATATATATATATATATATATATATATATATATATATATATATATATATATATATATATATATATATATATATGTATATATATATATATATATATATATGTATATCAATATACATAATTTGCAATCCCTGTTACGTCTGTCTGTCATGCATGTCTGTCTGTCCGTGACGCTACTAATTTTAGAAAGCAGCGCACCAAATTACTGCACCAATGCATCAAAAGGTGTTAAAATTAAAGATGCGCTGTAAAAAAAAATTATATGACGTCATAGTTTTAGTTGATATTTTAATTTTGGAAAAGGGAACAATGTAAAAATTGTATTTGATGATGGTTAATTATAAAATAAAAAAACGAAGGGGGTGCCATAGGCGCCCTACAACCCCTATTATAAAATACTTTTTTGTACATTTCAGAAAGTTTAATATTTCGTATTTATCAAACAAGGACAAGTTCATTGGGCTTTTTGAAAAGGTCGGCGCCGTAGGCGCCCTAAAAATTGTATTTTTTCAAAATAAATAGATTTCAGCTGAAAACTTCCGTCAGTTTTGACGGGTGATACGCTAGTTTATATATATTAGGCAATCAGCCAATGTAACATATCTATATATACATTAGGCAATCAACACAATGTAGCACATCAAATGTATATAAGACGATCAAACAATGCAACGCATCTAAATGTCAATTAGACAAAGGCACAATAAAACACATCTAAAGATCATTGATCTATAGATCATATAAAAATTGTGCTGGTCATTGGAGAACCAAGGCTCCGCACGCAGGCTCAGCGGCAACATCTCTCAAAAGATAACCGCTGGATGAGGAAGTTGCACATTTCTCACGTCCCTCTCTTCGCCCTCTCACTTCCTCTGTCTTAAACCCGTCACCCATCTCCCCTCTCCCTTGTTTGTTATTCAATGGACGTTTTATGCCGTGCTAATAACTGTATTTGATTTCATATTCTGGCCTGTCCAAGTCGTGCGCTTCGGCAGGAAGCGCTGACCCTAACCAACAATTACACTTGCACGTGAGACCTGCAATGTCAAGGTCAGCAAGGAGAATCGATTTGGTTATATTCTTTTTTTTTAAATTGTTGAAATCTCATCCGGGTGTTTGATAGCTGAGACAATATGACTTGAGGGTTCAGTCTCCACTCTGCTTAGAGTCAAGGACTCAGTTGGTCTCAAGACGACTTGGAGTTGGTCTCCTCTCAGCTCCGAGTCATGGACTCAGTCGGTCTCAAGACGACTTGGAGTTGGTCTCCTCTCAGCTCCGAGTCATGGACTCAGTCGGTCTCAAGAAGATTCGGAGTAGGTCTCCTCTCACCTCAGAGTCATGGACCCTATTTGTCTCCGAAAGAAACAAAGTTTACTCTCAGCTCAGAGACTCAGTCTCAGCAAGAAACGGAATGCCAACTTAAGAGTCGGAGACTCAGGTTTTCTCAGAAAGAAACAATGTCTCCTCTTATGACAGAGCACAGGACTCAGATGGCAGAACAAGAAATGGAGTCTTAAAATTAGATGGAGAAATAATTAAACATTTGTAATGAGCAGTCAAAGATTGTGGAATTTCAAAATCATTTGTATCAAAATCTGTATTTGACGAGAATAGAGATGCGGAATTTAAAAATAAAAGATGTAACTTGAATTTCCCGGTTGAGACATGTTTCTAGGATTAAAAGAAAAATTATTATATTCATGTAATCTTTTTATCTTGTTCAAATTTCATGCTTGCGTATGTCAAGTCTGGTCATTCCATTAAGATGTCAAGTATAACAGAGTTAATTTCATATCAGAGCTGCGATTATACATGAATTTCAAACGGACACTGGTTTTTCACATTGTTATCATTGCAACACTCCATATGGTTTTAGAATTTGCAACCCTATTGCAAAATAAAACACCACCGGACAATTTTTTTTTAAAAAATGAGTACTGAAAACTTTGATATAACGAACTGCACTGTTTGTTTGTTTGTTAATTTTTCTTCTTTCAATTTTTTTTCATCGTTAATTTGTTATTATTAGCGTGTATAATAACGTACAAAATTACAAAGAAAAAGTTAACATGGGTTTCGTTTCCAGCAGAACTTTCAATGTCTCAAAACAAATTCAAATGACACCAACAATCCAAGGGGTCTATAAAGTTACACGCGTAAAGCAGAAGATAAATAATGACATTCTTCAGAAAATATATAACTTTCGTTGATTATGATTATTAGTTAAGAAAGATCAATAAACAGTCCCCTTGTCTAGCCGTGGCGGAATTTTAGATACTGAAGTTACTGGCTGATAATATTCTAATAGGATTTATATTAAAATAATCCATAAAAGTTTGATACGATAACTTTTTTTTATTAACAACCCGTTTGAAAATAGTTTTCATAACTGTATTGTCCATTGGCTGCTTCGTTTTAAATGTCTTCTCACTTCTTTTGTTCCTATAGAGTCCTGTTTTTATTCGAGAATTGCATTCGTGTTTCCGTTGATTTTTCTCTCCGTTAAGTATTGTGTTTACATGAGGTTAATTCATAGTATGTACAACAATATCAACCTCATTGACATCCCTATCCAGCCAACTCCAGAAGTCTGCCACAGACATCCCTATCCAGCCAACTCCAGAAGTCTGTCACAGAAATCCCTATCCAGACAAATCCAGAAGTCTGCCACAGACATCCCTATCCAGCCAACTCCAGAAGTCTGCCACATACATCCCCATCCAGCCAACTCCAGAAGTCTGCCACAGAAATCACTATCCAGCCAACTCGAGAAGTCTACCACAGATATCCCTATCCAGCCAACTCCAGAAGTCTGCCACAGAAATCCCTATCCAACCAACTCCAGAAGTCTGCCACAGAAAAACCCATCCAGCCAACTCCAGAAGTCTGCCACAGACATCCCTATCCAGCTAACTTCAGAAGTCTGCCACTTACATCCCTATCCAGCCAACTCCTGAAGTCTGCCACAGACAACAGCAGAGGTCTGCCACAGACACATCTATCCAGTCAATTCCAGAGTTTTCACACAGGCATATGAATAGGGCCAAACATCTCCGTTCCTTAATAACCAAATTAGGTTTGGCCAACCTTCAGTCATATAGACCAACATTAAAAGAGATGAAAACAACCGACGTTTGCAGAAAGAAAAAAGTGAAATGCGGGGAACCGATTGTGTCTTTCTTTCCCCTTTCTTCTCCCAGAGTTAAAGTTTAATTGTTGTCTTTGTTTTTGAATAGCTTCTTGCGCACACAATTATTGGCTCAAGCGAGAGTTGAAAGGCTTGAATCAATGTCCAGTGCAGGTCAAGTAGGCAAGGGCACTCTTAAAAGAATGTGTTTACGGCTTAACAATCACACACTTTTCTTTATTCTGCATTAAACTTTGGGTATAAAAGAGCTTTAGAAAATATCTCAGAGCTACGCTCTTTGTTTACAAACAATATTGAACAAAGCTATTTTAAAAAAAATTGTTCTCATTTTCAGGTAAACAGATAATATAGATCTTATCACCATCGTCCTAATTATTAGATTCTAATATATCATCGTTAAATATTTCTCTTTGCTGATATGGATGGTTGCTTACTCTCGCCAACTACTGGTATTTGTTCATCTGTTGCCCATGCGTAGTCATTTTCTTTTTTTTTATATTGCTCCCCTGAAATTCTCAAAGTTTCTGCCATCGTCTTCAAAATTCAGATATGTTGTGGTTTCAGTCAGTGCTGTTTGATTGAATAGACGTCATTGTGTGCTGTTTGTGTGGATAAAATAATATATGTATTGGTTAAATATCACCGGTAGCATGTATAAAGTGTGTTGTAAGCACTGGATAAATACTACTAGAGGCGTGCCAGTTCGTTGTGTGCGAGATATAAGTAGATAACAGATAATGGAGAGTGGTGTTGCGTTATTTTTTAATTTGATGTGTATTTTTTGTTTTTTTTAAAACGTCCGTAAATTTTTACGGGTGATACACTAATATATATATATATATAAGTCATGTCTTAAAATGCAGTGCTACCAATCTGATAGAAGCGGGTTCGATCGTCAGAAGAAAAGTATATTTATTATTCCCCTTGATGTTTTTTTTAATTTGACCATGCAATATTGATGGTGACACACCGGCTCATGCTTTATTAATCATCAGGTCAAGTCATTCACTGATTAGTTTCTACCATTGACCAAGGTGTCATGGAGCACGTGAGGGCCCGTGGGGTTCCCGGGGTCCGCGTTATCCCAATGAGCCAATGCATGAATAACATTGTCTTTACCGTTATCTCTTCTTCCGACTGTCCGTTGCAAACACGTGTGTCTGAGTGGCGTCTATGAGTTGCTTGAGTTCTGCCTCAACGTGCTTGGGACATATCTTGTTCACCTTTACAAAGTGTACTTAACTTCCAACAATTTTCTGATAAAAAATGATTTGAAATATTTTATTGATTGGGTTACTAACTATTACTAAGAACGATAAAAATATATTTTCTCATTTAATTGCCCAATCCCACTTCCTCAATCACACGTGGCATCAAATTTACTTCAACCCTAACACCTTCATTGAACTCCCCCACCCCGCCTTCATCACCGCATCGACTGGTGGTGGTCTGTAAGCAGGAAGCCCTAAACGTTGTACAATAACCATGTTTGCGCAGATAGAACATTTATTCGCATTCCGTGGACACCAGCGACACTTTAGACGGTGAGGTAAAAAAAAATCACCAGCAATCAAAGCACTTGTCGATTCCCCCCCCCTTTTTCCCCCCCTTCCCCCAACCCCACTGCCCCCCACTCCCACCTTAAATCCCCGCTAACGAGTAGAGGAATCAGTCCGGAGAAGCCTGATGATTGTAACGAGTACCCACGGTATCTTTAATGGTAGATTGATTTTTTTTCTTTCCCCCTTTCCCCCGTCCATCCAGCGAGGTATCTTTCATCTCGTTGTTTGAAATCAGGGATTCCCCACCTGCACTTCTGGTCACTCCAGCGGTAGTGATCAAGTTTCCTTTTTGTTCCTTTCCTTTAAAAAAAGAAACAAAAATAAAAACAAAAAAAACTAGGTTTTAAATTTCTAAATACTGTACTAAATTACCTTTGAAGTTGTGAGTTGAGCTTAGTTTCGTATTCTCTAAGGAGTAAGATCCTAGTTTGATAAACATCCGGGAATCCTCGGTGTACAGAGGGTCGGGGAAACACTATTTTAAAGTGAAGACAAGTGTCGAATCGGGTTGATTTGATATCTCATCTATCCTCCATGTTCTTGTCTCATCCCCGTCATTAATGTCCGGAGTTTCATCGTCAGAAGCAACGGTGGAAGCTAAACATTTTCAGACCTTCTGGCGGGTTCTGAGACGGGTCACCGTTTCACGTGTGTTGTTGTTATTGCACCAGGAACCCAAAGAGACAAAGATCCAATTGCACGTTAAGGACAGGGGCATTCAATTTTTGTCTTTCACGTGGTTATATTTCATGAAGGCTACGTTATACATGTTTCCCCACCTAACACGGGAAATTGAATGGTTGTGTGTTTTATAGCAGTGCTTCTCAAAGTGGTGGTCCGCGGACCTGTGCCGGTCCGTGGGCCATCCGCCGCCGGTCCGCAGAAGTTATCAAAATAATCCCCAAAAAATTGTCATTGTAGGGGAAATAGTGCACCGGTCCCTGGTGCAATGGAAAAAACTCCTTCCGGTCCGCCATACTAAAAAGTTTGAGAAGCACTGTTTTATAGGAAGAAGTGTATCGTTTTTTAATATTTTTTTTATTTGATAAGAAAGATTTATGAAGGACATCGGTTTTAGATGATGTGTGAAATTTTCTCTCTGCGTATTCATTCTGATTTTTTTTTAATTAAAAAAAGGAGTCTAAAATGTTGAGGACCTCACTACGTATTCTTTAAGAGAAACAACAGCAAGAAATCAGAATAATTTTGACCTGTTACAATATCAATATTTTTTAATTTTAAAAAAACATAAACATCTAAACAATTAAATTTGTGTGTGCTTTTCTTATAATCGTTTGAAGGATTTTCTCATCATGAGATCGAGACAATGTGTGGTGTAAACTAATTATTGTTTGAGAACCTGTGAAGTTTTAGTTATTCCATTGTTGTTGCTGTTTTTTTTTAAATTAAGAAATCTAACAATCATGACTACATGGGAGTAATCAGTGAGAACTGAACTCAATATTTTTGGCAGAATGAAAGTAATGAAGTTAGTGATAAATATTCGAGTTGTTGCATGGCTTCACGTCTACTTGTGACGGAAGTCAGGCTGTACAGGACGGATTGAACGACCACTCGTCTCTCGGTGTTGATTGTTGACCCCAAGCACTCAAACAGTTAGCAGAATGTACTGTACGCTGTCATGGTCTTGAGGGTCAGTGAACAACGCTTGACCTCTGGTTTAATCACGTGGACGTGTCACGTGCCGACTACAGGGCAATGAACTTTTGCTATGTTCTCATCAGTCGCAAAAGAACTTAATGTAACTTTGTCATCATTCGTGTTCTAAATAAAGTTCGATTTGTGATCAGCTTTAGTGGCACAAAGTATATGTTTCTTTGTCATCCGATGTCATGGTACTAAATAATGTCATTTTGTCATTAGCTGTCATGGTACCAAGTGATTTTTCCTTGGCATCAGCTTTCGTGGTGTAAAATAAATGTCGTTTTGTCATTCACAATCATGGTGCCAAATAGTTGTCACATTGGTCATAAGCTGTCTAGGTATTAAAAAATGTCATTTTGTCCGGGGCTGTCGAGTTACTAAATAAATGTAAATTTGTCACAAGCTGTAAGGTAAATTATAATTGTCTCTTTGTCTAATGCTTTCAAGGTACAAAATAATAAATGTCATGTGTCATCAGCTGGAGTGAAAGCAGACGACAGATTAACAGAATGATGGAAAATGGAAGAGATAGATAGATAGAGAGGGGGAGAGAGGGAATGAGCTAAAAGGGGAGGTCAAAGGAAATGTAAATTAGGATGGTAACGAAAGAAGAACCCGAAAAAGAAAATACGTGATAATATAATGTAGAGAAGAGATGAATTTATTTGTTTTCAGTATAGGTTGTAACGTTAGTTACTATACACATTTTTGGTCGCTAAGAAACAAGGGATTTAATCTCCGCCGCCGGAAATGTTTCGTTTACGTTGCAGAATTTTAATCAGAGCTGTTAAATTGATTAAGGTTATGTGAGACTCCCTAAGGACATTTCTTTTCAATTAGCTCTACAAACCAAGCACTTGAGGAAAAAAAATCTTCAATATGTCTAATGAGACTTTGCAAAATATTAAGACGTAGTTTTTGTCATTAAATCTAAACTGAAATATTTAGCTTTGAATAAGTTTCAAAATACATACATTTATGTATATTTCTCAATATTGTTAAAAATTGAATGGACGATAAAATATTAAACATTTACTAAAACATTTACATTCACGAGAATGAGCTACGCCTAATAGCATCGAGCTCCTGTCTAAATGTTGAATTTTTCATGTGTTGCATTGTTTTGTTAATGTTATTTCTGGATCAGGATGTTCATTATGGATCCCTGTTCGGACGAGCTACGTTTTTCATTTCTGAAAATGTTGGATTATTTATTTTTAGCTGTTTTTCTTTGAAAAGCTCGACGCTTATGTCCGACTACAAGGTCAGCCATCTTTGTTCTTACGATCAACGCTTGGACAAGCCAACGAAGCGGACCATAACAATAGCAAGGCCCGACAGCACACAGGTAGGTGACCATTTCACTACACACGAAATTGCCTACTATCAAGGAACACGCAACATATACGCATAACATCTGAACTGTGTATTCTTAAGGATATGTGCATTGGCCGAAACCTTCCTCGGAAGCGTACCTATCGTGGTGGGAAACGAAAACAGAGACAAATCCCTGTTCTTATTACGGAACAAAGATCTAACTCTGATTTTCGTGTTGGTGAAAAAGCCATCAACGCTCTTATAACATGACTAGTGTTATACCTATCAAAACGTCTCCCAACTGTTCAGAAAGAAATCTCTGCATCGCATCATTTAACGCCCAGTCACTCGGGCCATGTGACAAACGTACTGCTGTGTACGAATTCATCATGGACCGGCAAATAGACAAAACTTTTATACAGGAGACCTGGTTTCGACAGACTGGGGATGAGGAAAATTGTGCTGACCTTGCTCCACTCGGCTATTCTGTTAGATCATTTCCACGTTCCACTCGAGGTGGCGGCCCAGCTGTTGTTTACAAAAGTATGCTTCCTCAGGAGCTTTCATTTTTAACGGAATTCAAATTTGCACATACATCTTTCGAGTTAGTTCAACTTTCATTGTCAGTGCCACATCATATCATCCACTTTATGTGCATTTACCGTGTCTTTCCCAGCAGAAAAAATAAATTAACAGATGCTAAATTTCACAAGGAATTTCCGGAACTTTTGGATCATGCCAACACCCTGCCTGGAACTTAACTTGCACTTACTTGATAATAGGTGGCATGAACTTTCATTTTGATCAACCACAGAATACCTCGACAGCAAAAATGGTGGAACTTTTGGAGGTATTCAACATTAATCAAATAATTAATAAACCAACCCACAATCTAGGACACATAATTGACTGGATATTGCACAGACCTGACGATAACATTGTCAAATCTGCAGCAGTAACAGAAGAGCTGTCCTTGGATCACTTTTGTGTTATATGTGAACTTAGTGTGATTGCCCCCCCCCTAATCCCGCAACATTTCAGGACTATCGCAATCTGCGTGGCATGAACCAAAATGCCTTCCGGCAAGATCTAAGTGTGACCGTGTCCCCTGACCTCTGCCCCACTTTGGATATGCTGAATGGTGCACTACGCACTGTGCTGGATAAACATTCCCCTGTCACCCGCCACAATTTCAAGTCAACACGGAGAGCTCCCTGGTATTCAACAATAAGGGATGAACCTCGACGCGCCAAGAAAGATCGCCGTGCAGCTGAAAAGACGTTGTTGAAGACAAGACTTGTCGTACATAAGCAAATTTATTCTGACTAACATCGTACATAAAGCAAAAAAAACTTGTACTATAGTAATAAAATACTCACAAGTAGTACTAGTAGGCAACTATTTAATGTATGTAATAACCTCAGAGGGAGTGGTAAAGCTGTGGTCCTTTCCTCTGTATATCCATTGCATCAACAACCAGGTATATTTTGTAATTTTTTTACAAACAAAATTGCCGAAATTCGGGCTGAGCTTGACAGATCGATGTTACCACCTCAGAATTTATATCCTTCTTTGGCTGTGAGGTCAAACTTTGAAATTTTCCAGCCTGTTACGGAAAATGAGGTCAAAGCTGTTATTCTAAAATCTAAGCCAACGTCCTGCTCTCTTGATCCAATCCCCACTCCACTATTGGTTGAGTCACTAGATCTCTTACTCCCAACAATAACAAATATCAAATATAGTAAACGAGAGTCTAACATCTGGTTCTTTTCCCACCTTATGTAAATATGCTGTAATAAAACCATTGCTAAAAAAACAAGCGTTAGACAAAAAAAATTTAAACAACTATCGACCTGTGTCTAATTTTTCATTTATATCGAAGGTCATAGAAAAACTTGTCTTAAAACAACTTTTTACTTATCTTAACGATGACACTCTTCTAAGTCCTAATCAGTCGGCCTACAGACCTTCTCGCAGCACAGAGACCACCCTGTTGAAGGTAACAAATGACCTCCTACTCGCACTGGACAGTGGGAAAATCTCTATATTGGTCCTCTAAGTTCTTAGTGCAGCCTTTGACACCTTTGACCATCAAACTTTGCTTAAAACCCTGCAAAATTATTTTGGGATTTATGGCTCAGTTCTGGCTTGGTTTCAATAATACTTATCTAACAGATCACAGGTGGTATCAGTAAACGGCTGTATCTCTCACAGAGCTTACTTGGTTTATGGTGTGCCTCAAGGCTCCGTTTTGGGTCCGGTTCTTTTCGTAATGTATACAAGGCCACTACTTCTACTGCTCGAAAAGCATTCAGTTAAAAGCCAATCATTTGCAGATGATAATCAGCTGTACACTCACACTGATCCCTCTGATATTTACTCCACTGTCAAATTGATGCAGGAGTGCATTGGTGAGGTAAAGTCTTGGATGACTTTCAGCAAGCTCAAGCCGAGTGACGATAAGACAGAAGCACTCCTATTTTGCAACAATAAATCACGCAGTACTTTGTCTCTTCCTAATTCTATTCAGGTGGCTAGTTCTGATATACTGTTCTAAACATCGACTAGGAATCTCGGCTACATTATTTCTGACAACATGTCTACCAACAACTTCATCAATCACATCTGTCGCTCTGCCTACATCGCCATTTGGCAGATCAGCTCATTCCGTAATTACTTAACAGTTAGTGCAACAAAAACTCTAGTCTGTGTTCTTGTTCTAGCTCGCATTGATTATTGCAATTCTCTTCTGTCAGGTGCGCCAAAACAATGCATTGAAAAACTAAAGAAATTTCAAAATTCAGCTGCCAGACTAGTTCTTAAGGCAAAAAAACATGACCATGTTACTCCGCTACTTTACTCACTTCATTGGCTAACTATACAAGCTCGAATTGATTACAAACTGGCTGTTCTCTTTCACAACTTCTTTTCTGACTCATCTCCGTCCTATCTTACTGAACTTCTGTGGGTCTACTCACCCAGTCGTTAGCTACGCTCTTCTGCAGACACACGGATTCTCTGTGTTTCTAAGACACGAACTAAAACTTTTGGCGAAAGGTCATTCTCTGTTCGTGCAGCCAAACACTGGAATTCTCTACCATTACACATCCGTAGTATTCCAACTACCAAGTCCTTCAAGACTGCACTTTAGACGCATCTTTTCAAAATGTATTTACAAAATTAATGAAACAACATTTGTTTTCATGATTGGCGTAGCGTACTGTCCTTTATGTTGTTATTATGGTAAGAATGGTTATTTAATCATTATATGTATGTTATGATCTCCATGTAAAGCGCTGTGAGCCCGGTTCCTTACTGGGATACAGCGCTATATAAATTATCAAATATTATATTATTATTATAAAAATATATTTTGGGCCCCCTGCCCCAAGGGAATGAAAATTAGGTGTTCAGTGGCCTATAGTAATAAAATATAGACCCTTGAGTTTTTATATAGTAAGATGGGTCAAGATCCATTAATTTTCTCAGTATTTTACGTGAATACTAATTTTATACAGCTAATATAAGGAAAAAAACGACATTAAGGGTTCTGGGCCCATTCAGTGAAAGGTGTCAATTTCAAAAACCTGTTCATTTAATTCAGTTTCCTCATAGATATATTCCTCAAGATCGTGAAAAATTGAATGGGGAAAATTATCTTAAACAGATACGAAGAAAAGGCATTTGGGGCCCCCCTCCCCGAATAAATTGACATTAGAATTTCAGAAACCTTAATTATTTTAATATGGGCTACTAAGTTTTTGTATTCAAATTTTGGTTAAGATCCATTCATTTACTCAGTAGCTAACGCATAAACTAATTTTTATATAGCTCATATAAGGAAAAAACGACATTAAGGGCCCTAGGGCCCACTCAGTGCAAGATATAAAGTTCAAAACACCTGTTCATTTCAATCTGTATAATAATGGATACATGTGTCATTATTTGTCAAGATTGTTAATAATTGAATGGTGAATAAAATCCTAAACGTTTTAGAAAAAGAACTTTTTGGGACCCCAGCCCTGAAGGAATAATTATTAGGAGTTCAGTGCCCTTTAGTCTTTAAATATTGGCTATCAAATTTTTATATACAAAGTTTGGTTAAGATCTATCAATTTACACAGTAGCTAGCGCTGAAACTAAATGTTATATAGCTCATATAAGCATACATTGACATTATGGGCCCTCGGCGCCCCATGAATGATAAATTTTGAAAAAAAAAGTTGCCAGTTACCATCCCAGGTGCGTACTCAACAGTCTCCAAAAGTTTCATGATGATCGGATGAATGGTTTAGTCAGCTATAAAGGGCATGCACACAGACATTCATTCATTTATATATATATATATATATATAATATATATAATATATCTAATTATATTTATAATATTAATAATTAATATTATTCAAAATTAAATTTAATATTATTTAATAATACATTGATGTTGTTGTTGTTCGTCCGTCGTGGTCGACGATGACCACTCTCATCATATTTGCTGGGCCGCCACATGTGTCCTCTGGTGGCTTTTTAACCCTCAATCGATGATGATGATGAGAGTGACTTGCACTGTGACTTTGTTTAAAGTGAGGAAGATTCGCGCAACACATCGACCTCCCTCTCTCGCCCAAAACCATCTGGTCCAGCAGCAAGACGTTGTCGAGACAGCTGGGAATGGGGTTGGGTGCAGTGGATGACCAAGACGTCCTATGTGTGTCGTCAAGCTCTTAGCACTCCACAATGCTTTGCTGTGTATCGCCTCTTGCCCGTTGGCCCATAGAACAATCAGCGCGCAGGCAGCCAAAAACCAGTCTTCACATGCTGGATAGACAAATCCCACTTCACCGAGGTTTTTATCCCATCGGTTTACCCTCACCTGGTTTAGCTGGTCAGTCGAGACCGTTTACCGGGGTGTGGCCGCTGTGCATGCTACAGCTACTTGGAGCCACAGGTGAGAGTTGAGTGCCAGGTGGGGACCAAAGGTGGTGAACTACCCCAGGAGGAGTACGACTGCTCCCCATCCAGAGGTGGTACCTCTCCCATGGACACCCCATACATATGTAGAGGAGCAAGCTCTTGTGTTATGTTCATGTCTTTATCCACACTAATGAACACAAGCAGATGAGAGGTGGAACAGTTGTACAGCGATTCTTCCGTTGCAATTGAAAAATGGCGAAACTTGCTTGCATTTTTCGATAATTTTCGATAGTGCTCTCTTTAGTAATGAAATCATACAAAGTAGAAACTCTTTATATAGTGAGAGAAGCTTTAGTCGAATTCCGGAAATGGCGGTGTTTGCTTTCGCTAGTGTTAGTCGCGAAGTTTTGTGGTAATTTCCAGGAGAAAATAGTTCGTTTGTTTTTTTTTGTTTTTTTTTAGATTAAAAGGTCTCCAGGGGCCGGATGAGAGGGCCTCGCGGGACGCATCTGGCCCGTGGGCCGTAGTTTGGAGACCCCTGTTCTAAACCAATACAGCATAGATATTTATATATGGCACACCATCATACAAAATTTATATTTTGAACCCCACAATACTACACTATTATAGCATTAAAACATTAACATAAGCAACATAAACCCTCCCTAAGATTCCACCATCCCACAGTTCATTCTCCACCAACCTCTACTAGCACTCCATCGCAGATTCCTCGATACTCAACCATCACCTTTCCAAAATCCACAAACCAACTCTCCCACACTCCACCATCACCTCTCCAACACTCCACCATCACCTCTCCAACACTCCACCATAACCTCTCCAACACTCCACCATCACCTCTCCAACACTCCACCATTACCTCTCCAAAACTCTACCATCACCTCTCCGACAGCCATCATCACCTCTCCAACACTCTACCATCATATCGCCAAAGCTCTACCATCACCTCTCCATAACTCCACCACCACCTCTCCAACACTCCACCATCACCTGTCCAACACTCCACCATCACCTCTCCAACACTCCACCCCTCCTCTCCAACAATCCACCATCACCTCTCCAACACTCTACCATCAACTCTGCGACAGCTATCATCACCTCTCCAAGATTCCACCATCACCTCTCCAACACTCTACCATCACCTCTCCGACAGCTATCATCACCTCTCCAAAACTCCACCATCACCTCTCCAACACTCCACCATCACCTCTCCAATTCTCCACCATCACCTCTCCAACACTCCACCATCACCTCTCCAACACTCCACCATCACCTCTCCAATACTCCACCATCACCTCTCCAACACTCCACCATCACCTCTCCAATACTCCACCATCACCTCTCCAACACTCCACCATCACCTCTCCAAAACTCCACCATCACCTCTCCAACAATCCACCATCACCTCTCCAACACTCCATTCACCTCTCCAACACTCCAACATCACCTCTCCACCACTCCACCATCACCTCTCCAACACTCCACCATCACCTCTCCAACACTCCACCATCACCTCTCCAATACACCAACATCACCTCTCCAACACTCCACCATCACCTCTCCAACACTCCACCATCACCTCTCCAACACACCACCATCACCTCTCCAACACACCACCATCACCTCTCAAATACTTCACCATCACCTCTCCAACACTCCACCATCACCTCTCCAACACTCCACCATCACCTCTCCAACACATCACAATCACCTCTCCAACACTCCAACATCACCTCTCCAACACTCCACCATCACCTCTCCAACACTCCACCATCACCTCTCCAACAATCCACTCCACCATCACCTCTCCAACACTCCACCATCAACTCTCCAACACTCCACCATCACCTCTCTAACACTCCACCATTACCTCTCCAAAACTCTACCATCACCTCTCCGACAGCCACCATCACCTCTCCAACACTCTACCATCATATCGCCAACACTCTACCATCACCTCTCCATAACTCCACCACCACCTCTCCAACACTCCACCATCACCTGTCCAACACTCCACCATCACCTCTCCAACACTCCACCCCTCCTCTCCAACAATCCACCATCACCTCTCCAACACTCTACCATCAACTCTGCGACAGCTATCATCACCTCTCCAAGATTCCACCATCACCTCTCCAACACTCTACCATCACCTCTCCGACAGCTATCATCACCTCTCCAAAACTCCACCATCACCTCTCAAACACTCCACCATCACCTCTCCAATGCTCCACCATCACCTCTCCAACACTCCACCATCACCTCTCCAACACTCCACCATCACCTCTCCAATACTCCACCATCACCTCTCCAACACTCCACCATCACCTCTCCAATACTCCACCATCACCTCTCCAACACTCCACCATCACCTCTCCAAAACTCCACCATCACCTCTCCAACAATCCACCATCACCTCTCCAACACTCCATTCACCTCTCCAACACTCCAACATCACCTCTCCACCACTCCACCATCACCTCTCCAACAATCCACCATCACCTCTCCAACACTCCACCATCACCTCTCCAATACACCACCATCACCTCTCCAACACTCCACCATCACCTCTCCAACACTCCACCATCACCTCTCCAACACACCACCATCACCTCTCCAACACACCACCATCACCTCTCCAATACTCCACCATCACCTCTCCTACACTCCACCATCACCTCTCCAACACTCCACCATCACCTCTCCAACACACCACCATCACCTCTCCAACACTCAATCATCACCTCTCCAACACTCCAACATCACCTCTCCAACACTCCACCATCACCTCTCCAACACTCCTCTCCACCATCACCTCTCCAACACTCCACCATTACCTCTCCAACACTCCACCATCACCTTTCCAACACTCCACTCCACCATCACCTCTCCAACACTCCGAAATCACCTCTCCAACACACCACCATCACCTCTCCAACACTCCACCATCACCTCTCCAACACTCCACCATCACCTCTCCAACACTCTACCATCAACTCTGCGACAGCTATCATCACCTCTCCAAGATTCCACCATCACCTCGCCAACACTCTACCATCACCTCTCCGACAGCTATCATCACCTCTCCAAAACTCCACCATCACCTCTCCAACACTCCACCATCACCTCTCCAAAACTCCACCATCACCTCTCCAACACACCACCATCACCTCTCCAACACTCCGCCATAACCTCGCCAACACTCCACCATCACCTCGCCAACACCCACCATCACCTCTCCAACACTCCACTATCACCTCTCCAAGACTCCATTCTCACCTCTCCAACACACCACCATCACCTCTCCAACACTCCACCATCACCTCTCCAACTCTCCACCATCACCTCTCCAACACTCCACCATCACCTCGCCAACACTCTACCATCACCTCTCCGACAGCTATCATCACCTCTCCAAAACTCCACCATCGCCTCGCCAACACTCTACCATCACCTCTCCGACAGCTATCATCACCTCTCCAAAACTCCACCATCACCTCTCCAACACTCCACCATCACCTCTCCAATACTCCAACATCACCTCTCCAACTCTCCACCATCATCTCTCCAACACTCCACCATCACCTCTCCAATACTTCACCATCACCTCTCCAACACTCCACCATCACCTCTCCAATACTCCACCATCACCTCTCCAACACTCCACCATCACCTCTCCAAAACTCCACCATCACCTCTCCAACACACCACCATCACCTCTTAAACACTCCGCCATAACCTCGCCAACACTCCATCACCACCTCTCCAACACTCCACCATCACCTCTCCAACACTCCACCATCACCTCTCCAACACTCCATTCTCACCTCTCCAACACACCACCATCACCTCTCCAACACTCCACCATCACCTCTCCAACTCTCCACCATCACCTCTCCAACACACCACCATCACCTCTCCAACACTCCACCATCACCTCTCCAACACTCCACCATCACCTCTCCAATACTCCACCATCACCTCTCCAACACTCCACCATCACCTCTCCAACACACCACCATCACCTCTCCAATACTCCACCATCACCTCTCCAACACTCCACCTTCACCTCTCCAACACACCACCATCACCTCTCCAACACTCCACCATCACCTCTCCAACACTCCACCATCACCTCTCCAACACTCCACCATCACCTCTCCAACACTCACCATCACCTCTCCAACACTCCACCATCACCTCTCCAACACTCCACCATCACCTCTCCAACACTCCACAATCACCTCACCAACACATGAACATTCGATGACTGTCCTAAGTATCCCTCCCCCCTCCCCCTCAAACAACTTCATGTCGCCACTCCGCCCCTGTCTAATGAATGACGGACACTACTGCTAATTTCAGCGAGTCGATGGCACGGCAAACATGGAGAGCAAATATCAGGCTTATTAGGCAAGGCTTTCAAATGATGACATCACAAACCAGGCCGGACTTGATTGATGGATGATTTCTTTGATTTACTTCACAGTACCGCGTCTATCGTACTTTCATATATTTTTGTTATACATGGTAAATACAAAAAATAAATAAATAGATGTAAAAATAAAATTTTCGACTATAAATCCCTTATATTATGAGACATTACAAAAAGTAGTGATTATGTTTAAATGCGAAGTTTACTGACTGAAACAGGATTATCTCCCCTGGTTTTAAAAACCGGGTGTAGGGACGGTAGAGGGTGTGAACATCGACGGTCGGTGTCAACACTTGAATTGAACTGTCACGTGAAAGAATTATAAACAAATGTTCGGATAGTCCGATCGCTTAAACTTACAAAGCAAGTTAATATAAGGGAATTAACTAGACTATCTTTTCCTTTAACACGTTATCTAAAAGATTTACAGTATTTTTCTCCGCATAAGAAGCACTTTTTCATCTCCAAAACTTGGGGGGGGGGAGTTGGTGCGTCTTATACGACGAATAGACATGTTTGCCTCAGCAATCCGATATCCGAACGGAAGGGGGACAATGTTGTAAAATCCTTCAAGAAGTGGGGCATCAGTAATGTCTTGGATGGAACAGAAGACAACGTCTTATTTGGCGCCAGTGAGGAAGAAAGTGATGACAATGACTGCGTGGATCTGATCTGTCCTTCATTTCTGATAGCGGCGAAAAAGGGGAACTATTGGGGTTCGAATACAAACATTACAGCCGTATTTTTTTTACAATCACTGTTTATTGGCTTTACTGACTATTAATATGTTACAAGGTTGACATGAAATTGTTCTTAAACTGTTGTTAACTTTATACAGTTGATATAAAATATTTTACTACAGTATTTGGTTCAGAATCTTTTTGTTTTCTTCTAGATTTTCCTCCTCTAAAATTGTTTACGTCTTATATTCCGGAGCATCTTATACGGTGAAAAATACGATATATGTGGGTTGGCTTCTTTTGCCTTTAACTGACAACTTTATTCTTATTACTTTTTTTTCAACAATTCCTTTGGCTTAACTTAAATTTTTTGGGATGGTCGGGGTATATATCTTGGAATCTTAAACTCAATGTTAATAAGGTGTTGAGCAAATGTTAAATTTTGTAATTTTTTTTTCAAAAGTAAAGTTGTATCCTTTAGCATCGAAGTTTATAATCATTCATAATTTTAATTTTTTCCCCAAAGTCAAGTTGTATCATTTAGCATCGAAGTTTATAATCATTCATGATTTTAAAAGTAATTAATGAACTTGTGTCAATAATTTAAGAATGAAAATTTTAAAACCAAATTTAACAGGAAAAAAAAACTAACATGAAATTCTTTTGATGTAGACGCTTCAAGTAAATTATTGATAAAAATGTATCCCAACGGAAATACGCGAGCCATTGATAGATGCCAGTGAGATTGCGTCATCACCTCAGCCTGCTAGCTTCGCAGCGACTCCGCCATACTCCCAACATATTTTGTTTGCATTACCTTCCATTATGTATGAGGCTTAATGTCGACGCCTCCTGGCAGAACGTGCCAGTGCTCAGTGTTAGGTTTTATGATTGAGCTTCACCATAATTCAAGGCTCTAAAGCAAACCTCGCACATAAAAAACAGATCGGATTTCGTCACGATACGAAACTGAACTACAGATGGAAAAATTTATTTTAGGGGTAATTAATGGATCATATTGTCTCCGAAATCCAATTGTCTATCCCCGACTTCGTCTAGGGACTAATTTTTTTTATTCTTAAAGATTAAAAGACATCTGTATTTACAACAAATGTGGTGTCTATATCTAAAAAAAAATTAATGCTCCACGTCGTGGAAAAAAAAGAAATGGTATAAGAAAAATACTTAAATATTTGCCAGTTAATATTGTGTTATTAAATACTGTAGGAAATCTGCCTTCACTGTCTGACGAAAATAATAGTACTAGTAGAATGAAATTTATCTTAACATGGAATAGCTGCTGAGAATATTCATATTGTTCCACATGGATTTTTTTTATAGTAAACCACACATCTTAGACCAAAGTTGGACACTACACTGGGCAATTCCTGGGTCAGTTGCTTAGTCTGTATGACAGTAACAGCAGATTATCATTGATTACAATTTTGTAAAATAAAAATAATATAGCTTTAATTTATTGTTTTGATGACACAATTTTTTTGTGTAGCCTATCTAGTATGTTATTTAAAAGCTTCATATCAGTCCTATTCTATATGACATACAATGCAAATAAAAACAGAAACCGGTCGGAGTAAGCCCTTTGATCTATTTAATTTCGTTACATTTCGATTATTTTTTTGTTTTAAATGAAAAAAATACATTTTCCTTCATAGATAACTGGTGATATGTGCTTCTTTCTCATCCGCTAAATTCCGTTAATCTAGGGAGGTAAATTTCACTAGTTGAAGATGTTGTTCCAATTTACACAAGAAAGCATTAGTCATTTAATTTATTTCCAACTCCGGGATTAGAGAGAAGTTAGTGACACATGTTTTAAGTATTCTTTCTTCCTTTGCAATTAATGTTTAGGGATTTTTATTAAATTTATCTTGTGAGAGTGCTTTGCGGAATAGTATTCAAGACACCTTACATCACACATAATTATATGCCGTAGTTTTATTCTTGTAAACAGCCATTATATTTATTAAGTCCTCTCCCCCTCCCCCCCCCCAGCTCAGTAACACCAGACTGCATCTCATTTAATCAAACTCTGAAGATGTACATTGTTTCGACGTCACAAAATCGATATACAGTTTCAGTCCGCAGGAAAATGACTTCACTTAATCGATAACCGGTAAGTGGACTCTTAGATCAGACATTCGACGTCATCTAGCGACTTGTATTTACGTGCGTCCATTTGTTTCTCGTCATCAGTTTGGATTTTCTAGCACGGTGAAACATACCATCTATAATCATTTGGGCTACCGGCTTTTAAGGCTTTCGTCACGTGACGAGAGCAGGAATCAAGAATGATTTGTGTGAGAGGAGGGTCAGCGGGGATGAAGAGACGTATTTCCCTTGTTCGACTGCTAAATCTGGCTAAAACTTCACATGTAATACTGATTTTTTTTTCAAATATAAAATAACATTTATAGATATTAAACAATATAATTTGCAATGTCACGTCTATTGTGTCTGTCGGTGACGTTACTAATTTTAGAAAGCAGCGCACCAAATTACTGCACCAATGCATCAACAGGTTTGCAAATTAAAGATGCGCTGTAAAAAAATAGTATATGACGTCATTGTTTTAGCTGATATTTTAATTTTGGAAAAGGGAACAATGTAAATAGTGGATTGGATGATGGTTAATTATAAAATAAAAAAACAAAGGGGGCGCCTTAGGCGCCCTACAACCCCTATTATAAAATACTTTGTGTACATTTCAGAAAGTTTAATATTTCGTATTTATCAAACAAGGACAAGTTAGTTGGGCTTTTGAAAAAAATCGGCGCCGTGGGCGCCCTAAAAAAAGTTCATTATTTCAAAAATAAATAGATTTCAGCTGAAAACTTCCGTCATTTTTGACGGGTGATAGGCTAGTAAATTTATGTTTTTCAAAATATCTTTTTTTATCCCAAAAACCGATAATTTTCTCCGGGTAACTTTTACATCGTTGATTTTTTAATTAACAAAAAAAAATTTAATTAAATTTTTTTTTAAATTTATTACATACACCAGGACTCACTGGGTAAAACACCTGTCTTACTGGCTTTTGCTTTAGAAAAAAATTATGTATAAGTTATGAGCACGTACATAAATAACTTGGAAATAATATACTTATTAAAATAAAAGTTGTTCACATTTTTCTTTTTAAAAAAATAACACAACTTTAAATTTATATGTTGCCAGTCTTTTCTTAGTTAATATTATTTCCAAACGTAACAAAAAATGTTGTCAACAAACTAATAAATTCTAAGGAAAATCGTATTGTACAACTTAAATATAAGAAGGAGGAAAATAATGCCTCTATAAAATCTTTACTCTATTTAAATCTAAAACTTATTATCTAGTATATATATATATATATATATATATATATATATATATATATATATATATATATATATATATATATATATACATATATATAAAGGCTTTGGAATTTAACGAATCATTAATATATCTATATATTAGAGCTGATGCGGAAATTAACGATTATTTTCTCGATTAATCGTTAAACAATTTTAAGGATTAAATTATTTTTAACGAATAAGCGACCCATCAGTTACAAATTATTGGAAGCCAAAAAGAAAAAAAATATTAAAAAATAGCGGCCGATAGATAATAAATTTCCTGACGATTACACGAACATTTTGGTTTTAAGCTATTGACTGACGGGAATGTTCAAAATGTTGGTAAAGTTTGCTTACCATGTTTCTAACACATCGCCTACTTATCAAACCATGGTCACGGTTTCAAATCCATGGGAAGCCAAGGATTTGTTCCCGGGCCCTAGGGCGTCCCCGAGTCCAGCCAGCTTCGAGTGGGTACCTAACACTAGTAAAGGAAATAAAAGGCGGCTGGTAATGCGTGGAACCCTTATAGCCGTGGCCTGTGAACGCTGCATCACTTGCCAAAATCAACTGCTGGCTTGCAGATGGTCTTGGCTATGGAAGCACACCCAGAATAAACTGCAGGCTGAAGTCGGAGACCACGGACCAATTGGCGCAAAACTCGTCGGCACGCAAAACTCAAATTGAGAACGAAGAAGGGGTCTAAGGCGTCCCTGAGTCCACCCAGCTCCGAATGCGTTCCTAATACTAGTTATGGAAATAATGGCGGTTAGTAAAACGTGGAACACTCATAGCCGTGGCCTGTCAACGCTGCATCACTTGCTACAGACCATCATGGTCTGTGGACGAAATAATCTTCTGTATAGAAGGAGCGTATGTATAGATAAGACAAGACAAAAGCGTATTAAGCTAATGGCAGTAATGGAGTCTGACTCAGAGACAGAAAATGATGAAAACAATGGTGGAAACTTAATGAACACCGATATCCGATAATGTCATTCCTTGCCAATACCGTTTTGTGCATACCAGTTACCTCAGTTCCATGTGAATGATTGTTCAGCTCGGCTGGTTATATTGTCAATTAGACCCGCTCATTACTTGAATCAAATATTGTAAACACACTTGTCTTTTTGCGTAGTTGGTTAAAAGATGACATATAAAGGAGACATTCCAGTGTTATTTAGATTTTCAACAAGAACATTAATTAAGTGTTACTTATGTCATCATACATTTTAATTTTTGGCTTTAATCGAAATTAATGATTAATTAATCATTAATTTTTCAAAAAATAGAAATTGAATTTACATTAATCGTTAATACCCCTACTATATATGCGTTATACAAATATAATTAAATTGTTTTCCTGATTAATCGAACACAATATATATATATATATATATATATATATATATATATATATATATATATATATATATATATATATATATATATATATATACAATCATATATGTATATAATATATATATATATATATATATATTATATGATTATATGTTATATATATAATCTCCTCGGAATAGGAAGGAACTAAAGATTATTAAATAATAATAATAATAAAATCATGACAATTTCTGTAGAACGGCATTCACGACCTCAGACTGGCTCTCTGGGATTCACACAATAACATTGAAGTTGAAATATTTTTTAAAAATATCTAGATCTACATAGAAGTTGTACATTCAATAATTAATAATTTTCAACATTTTAAAAAAATAATAAATGAATTAAATGTCAGGACATAAATGGGCTCCGTTTATCGTTCAGAATAAGGCAAATATTTCGTTCGAAGTGTATAATATAGTAAGGTAAATGTTTGAAGGCTAGAACATCCGTAATGTTACGAACATATAATGTTACCGGATTGAAATCCATTATTTCGGAGCACAAAAAGAACCCTTTCAGTGCGTGACTCCAGAACGGATATGATACTTGTGTGCCGAAGAATGTAGCTGTGCAGAGATGTTGAATAGACGGAGAGACGTTCGGTTTCATTAGAATGGCAGGAGTTGTGGCAGTGAAGAAAAAGTGTGCTGTCAATGAAATAATGCTATTTTTAATTCATCCATTGTGATAGAAAATATGCTTTAAAGATGTCCTAACTCGAGTTGTTTTTGTTTTTTTTAATTGATGGCTCACTTAGAGACTTTTGCTTAAAAGGTGATTTTTAACTATTACCATTATACTAAATTATTCATGAAATTTGTTTAAAATATGAAGTAGTCCTTTGGAAAGCGTACGTGCTGTATTGTGACGCAGGAATGAAATGAATGCTGGTGACCAATGTTCCCATTAAGATATCTGATCGACGCCGCACAGCAGTTTAGAATTTCCGCGCAGCAAATTTTTAAAAGTATTTCACAAAAACTAGATACTGCGCAAATTTGCAATCGAGTTTTTTTTTATACTTTGCACAAGGAACAACGAACCTTAGAAGGAACATTGCTAGTGACTCCAATTTCAAAGACATTTTATTTTTTAAAATTGTATCTTTAAGAGCGTCTTAAGAAAGGTGTATTAGTTGTTAACTTTGTCTACTATGTTTAACATTCTCTACCCGACTTCAGACCATGTTAAAGCTGGATAAACATATTTTGTTATGGTATTCTCAATACTTGTAAATGAATGTTCAACATTGTAATAAAAAATACATCTAATTTGGAATGAAAATTGTTTGTAAAAATTTTCAGCTTTTAAAACGGATTGCTATATTCAATAAATGGAAGAGCCCATTTCTGAATGTTATCATAAGTTCTCATTTTAAGCTCCATTAAAAACTTAAACCGTGTTGAGTGGTTTAAAAAGTTTTATGAAAAAAAACCCGACTCTTTTAATATCTAAAAGGTGAATATCTCAATTATTTAATTCTAAAACAATCTGAAAACTCATTCTTGGACTATGTGATATTACATCATCTTACAGTGAATACGTCATCGTACTCACAAGGACAGGCAGTGACTCAGCTGTTGTAACTTCTTTAAATGGTTTACCGAAGCATGATTTTTGGTTTCTTATGCATTAAAAAAAATTCATTTGTTTGTTGTTGTTGTTTTTGTTCATACTCACCAAGATTGACTTCTTCACGCACAGTTGTTTGCCATCAGCATCAATATACATAACCTGACATTCTTACTTTATGTTTCCTCAAGTGTAGTTGGCCATGGGGGGGGGGAGGGATTATTAGGGCATGATGACGTGGAATCCTTGCAGTATTCTGGATGAAGAATATTGTCTACAAACACCTAAGTTTTGGCCCTGATTTCGAAACTACCACATATTGCTGATTACAAGCATCTGCAATCAAAGGTTTAGATTCTACATTCAAAGCTGGCATTAAACCTTTTTTCCTGGCCAACACATGCTTACTACACCTTGACTCAAACTTTCACAGGCTCAGGTTTTAGTTATTCGAAGTTCCAAAGTAACTAACTAACATGTATTTAAAGGAGACAACTGGGGGCTTATACGGACGCGAGACACAGCGTTGCTAGGCAACCGCCCTCACTCTTAATAACAAAAATGGCGGACGGATGAAGCATGATGGATGAAAGATAGATATTTACTCCGAGCTGCCGGCTGATCATTGATCGTCCCTGGGGGTACTTTCATTATTAGTTCTGGGTGGATCACCTTCAAGAAAGTTTTTTTTCCTCTTTTAAATGCGGAAGGGGTTGTTTTGGAAAGAGGGGGGATTGAGGTGGGGTGGGGGTGTGCTCAGCTGACAAACAGTCACGACAAGACACAAGGAACAAGCTGCGTAAGCAGACGTTACGTTGTCTGTGATGAAGAGCTGGGATAAATTAGTTAATAGCTCATGCACATCTCGTGTCACAGACTTTCAATTTTTTTAAAAAGCTTTTATTTTAAAAATAAAAAAACCCGTAAAAAAACCAAGTTGTTTACTTTAAATCCTTTATGTACGAGACGTAACTAAAAGAATGTTCATTATAATACGCAGCGCAAGACCATCCAAAAATACAAAATTGCAGTTGTGTCGTAAAACATGTTTAACATAATGCGCACCGATCAGGAATATGTTTATAAAAAGTGTTATCAATAAAATACACACCTTATTGCGTGACAGAAAGGTTGTTCAATATAATACGCACTGCGACGCTTTATCTCAAAAAATAACATGTTACATAGGAATAAATAAAATAATATAAAAATTCAATAATTTAATTACAGTACATGCGATCGATCTGAAATTATGATATATAGTTATTATCATCGCCACGAAACTGCCTGCTAAATTTCAGCTCACTAGCTTACGAGGAAGTGGGTTAAAAATCGATCAAAAGTTTTGGCGACTGTCAAGCAATCAATGGTTCAGCCAGACACCACGAGTTAATATAAAGGATTAAAAAAATTTCTTAAAAATAAAACTTACGAGAACACGTTGTCTCCTATAACTGTGCTTCTCAAACTTTTTAGGATGGCGGACCCGGCAGGAATTTTTCCTTTGAACCAGGGACCGGTGAACTATTTTTTTGGACTGGACTGACTTGGTAGCGAAATGTTATTTTAAAAAAATATTTAAAAATTTCATTTTATGTGCTTATTAACGAAAAATTGAACCTATTTGATAGGGTTAGTATTAATGGTGGCGAATAAGGGATTACAATTATGTTCTTCTATCCTTACATGAAAACTTCTGTGGACCGGAAGCGGATGACCCATGAACCGGGACTGGTCCCCAGACCACTACTCTGAGAAGCAATGTCCTATAATACCACATGATCCGAAGAACGACTGTCATTTTATACTCTCCCAACGAGAGTAAACTGCTGATGTTGGTTGTAAATAGCCGTGAGTTGATTTTAATTTTAAAAAATAACGATGCTGACGAAGACTTCAAATTTAAAACTTTCACTGATGCAAATCGTCTCCACGTCATCAGATCCTAACACCACTGGTTGATTCCAAATTATTCAAATTTGGGCATTAAAATTTAAAGTTTGATTTAAAAACCTTAACCTTCATTTTAATTAGTTGAATTTCAAAAAGTTTTTCGGAGAATAAATTAGTAGTCTGAGAAGTCAGTTAAAAATTTTGAAAAGCAAATTTGAAAATAACGAATTTTCCGGAAGATGCAATAGTCGAGGTGTACAGTTTGTCTGTATGGAAGGAGCGTCTGCAACAGATAAGATGAGATCTAGTCGTGAATGTGGACCAGTGAGCAATACATGAAAACTTGGGCCGTGGTTTGTCTTACCGAGAGGAGACTGTTCCTGGCAGACCCCCCCCCCGTCACTCCTCCCCGTCCCATCCCTCTGGTTGGCAGAGCCAATGTAATAATACTAATTAGACGTCAGCACTGTCTAGACGAAATTTGCTCATCACTCTTAAAAACTCACTTCCGGTTGTAGTGGCTCCAAGTGTTATTTTCAGCGTTTTTTATTTTTATTTTTTTCAAAAGGAGAGAATTGATTACCTTGTATCATTGTGAAGGGTCCAATGTTGCTATTCAAACTTGTTTCATTTAAAACACTCTGTTTATTTATTTATTTATTTATGTATTCACAATTAAAACTTTTATTAAAATTAAGTTTCAATTTTGCAACTTATTTACACATGATAACATAAATTGCCATCGGACATTTACTCATCATAAATAAAAAAAATTTCCATAGATAAATTATTTATATTGTTTTCCCTTCTATTTAGCGGTAAATACAAAATATATCAGCCGGTAATCCTCATTTTGCCCTTTATGGTAACCAAACTTCCAAACTTCTAATCGTTGAGCAGAAATCTTGAAGCTGAATTAAAGATCAAGGTTTAATTATATGATTATTTTTTAAATGAGCTCATTGCTTCAAACGTTATCTATTACTTACGACGCACATATTGCACCATTGATGAGCAAAAAATAGATTTATGATTAAAGAAAACCTTACATTGTTAAAGCTGACCTGGAGGTCGTACTTTAAAGTAGGTGTAGCGTGCTGATGGTTATGAGGGATGTATTAGTACAGGCAGATTTCATGCCGCCTTGAGCACCCACTATCTTCAGACGTTTCAATTTTTCGCCTGCCCGCCGACGGGAAGCGGAGAGAAAAGGAACTACCTTTTTTTATTCCTTCAGTCCAACGGCTTTTCTAGGGTCTGTCTCTCGTCCACGTCATATCTGCGTCTCGTTCTCTCTCTCTCGTCCACGTCATATCTGCGTCTCTCTCTCTCTCTCGTCCACGTCATATCTGCGCCTTTCTCTCTCTCTCGTCCACGTCATATCTGCGTCTCGTTCTCTCTCTCTCGTCCACGTCATATCTGCATCTCGTTCTCTCTCTCGTCCACGTCATATCTGCGTCTCGTTCTGTCTCTCGTCCACGTCATATCTACGTCTCGTTCTGTCTCTCTTCCCTTCTGTCATTGATACTTATTTTTTTCTCTCTTAATCTCTCTCAAAATTTGGGTCTTTAAAATTGCCTTTAAGAAACGTGGCTTATCTTGACAATATATTATATGGGTGATTTAAGGATTTTATTTTCTAGTCTCTGCAGTTGAAACCCCATTTGTAAAAATGGGGCATTCTAAAGTATGAAACTTTAAAGAGTAACGCAGTAGAGAAGACCAAGTCCCAGAGGACGCCCCAGCAAGCCAGCAGACGCAGCCACAGAAACGAAGTCTTTGGGAATATGTCAGGGATCAATCAACGTCATGACAGCGGGTGGAGGGGGCGGGGTAGAGTTCAGGCCCATGGTCTCGACCTGGCGCGTCACGTCATAATGTCCTGACGTCATTACCGTGGCGTGCGACAGATTGTAATAAAGTACGTTAACAAATTTTGAAGGAAAGACATAATACATTAAAAAAAAACCTGCTTACTCTTATAAATAAACTTTAGGTAATAAATCCTGATTTTTTTAAAATCACATTTTCAGTACAGTCCGTTAATGACATTTTCAGTACAGTCCGTTAATGACATTTTCAGTACAGTCCGTTAATGACATTTTCAATACAGTCCGTTAATGACATTTTCAGTACAGTCCGTTAATGACATTTTCAATACAGTCCGTTAATGACATTTTCTGTACAGTCCGTTAATGACATTTTCAGTACAGTCCGTTAATGACATTTTCTGTACAGTCCGTTAATGACATTTTCAGTACAGTCCGTTAATGACATTTTCTGTACAGTCCGTTAATGACATTTTCAGTACAGTCCGTTAATGACATTTTCAGTACAGTCCGTTAATGACATTTTCTGTACAGTCCGTTAATGACATTTTCAGTACAGTCCGTTAATGACATTTTCTGTACAGTCCGTTAATCACATTTTTTTTCACTGCCCCCTGCTCCTCCTTTAAGCTATATCAAAATAATCATAACTAAAAACTCACAACTCTTATCTGAACTGACCTTTTCACCTTTCTCCCGATTTTTGTTTTTAACGAGACAGATGCAATCAACAGAGATACACGTATTGAGTTGCGTCACATGAGACAACAGCAGGTATGATGCTGACGAGCATACTTACAAAACTCAGACATTTGACAATATAACAAAGTATTTTTAAAGGGTTCTACCACGTGTCACATGCAATTTTCGGTCCATTTTCAAAATTAGGAAACCCGTGTGCAAAATTACACCGCATTTTGTGTGTGTGTGTTATGTTTTACAAAATTTGCTGCGCGGTAGTTCTAAAATAATGCACGGCTTTGGTCAGATATTTTCTGACAGCCGCGCTGCTTAAAGTTAATATTGGTCAATGGTCAACACCTTATTGACTTGCTCTTAAGATAGAGTCAAATAGATGTTTCCTTTAGTAAAAATAAAGTGAAACAGGAAAGAGAAGAGATGATCGCTGAAAGTGCTTAAAGACCTCATCCTTGTTTTTAGGAAGGATTTACTACACTACTAGTTCCCCCCCCCCACCCACTAACCAGAGGGAGAGTGGCATGTGTAAGATAAGTTCCTGGCTGATCTCTGTCCACGTCAGGTTTCATTCCAGAATCGGTGGCCGAAGCCGTCCGTTTCGCTGGCCGTTTGACTGACACGAAAATGGACGGACTTGTTGTGTCCACTCGCATAATCCTCATAGCCTCGGGGGTCAACTGTTCAACAGGAGTACGGGATTAATGGTCGCATGGGGCACAACCCAGCGCCGCTAAGCTGGGTCAACCGATGACCAGTCTCGATCCTGCTGAGACGTAGTTGCTGGCCTTTTCGTGATGGGGAGAGAACTGCGATGATTTATTTGTTTATAGTTGGATTCGGTGTTTAAATTTAGCGGTCCAAACGGTAAGCGAGTGGTGGGACGAGGCAATAGATCTACTTACAACGGTTTTCAACTATGTGATAATAATCACGAAAAAATTTTAAAAAAATTATTCCATAGGCCTTGTCACATCATGACGACATATCTATCAATAGAAATATTAGAGGTATCCAGTTTGGATAAATTTAAATAAGATATTAATAAATGATCCGATAATTTTATGAGGACTAATCTAAACAGATAGTTGATAATTCTGCGTCAACTGGAGAAAGCTTATTGGCTTTAGAAAACACCGGAAACGTTTTCACAACTTTTATTCTACCAACATTCTTCAAACAGTACTTCTATATCTATGCTAAAAAGTTTGTTTCACGAGAACACGAAATAAAAATTTTAACATTACGTCACGAGATATGTCGTCTTCCGCTCTGAGTAATGTCAACCATGTTTAGGCCTACAGCCCGTTAATTCGACATTGGATCCGAACATAAATTCATGAACGTGATCCTATCCGCTCTGTGTAAAAATTTCCCTCTCCAACTGGACATCATTAACAACTACAAAAGACCATCATCAAGCATTGTAATGATGAAATCACAAAACACTCTTTGTATTTCTAACTAACTTTAGCCATTAATGTCTACGTATTTATTGGCGTCCTGTGGAATTTTCCCGATGTCATTTTTAAAAAAATTGTGATAATTTTATCTACAAAAGTCAATTGAAGTAAAGATAGCACATTTACTGCCAAATATGTCATGTACAGTCACTTGGATGTAGGCCGATCTGTGGGGCTACGAACCATGAGTTTTGACGGAAAATATTTACCTTAAACACGGCAAATAAACATGGAAAAACTGTGCATCCCCTTCCTAGAAGTTACCCTTTTATGTTGTTTATATAACTATTTTATTTTGGGATAATAAGAAGTGCTTGTAAATTATCATCTAGTAGAGATGGTAGCGGATGGGCCCGGTTTGCTGTTTATATCCACTTATCCCCCCCCCATCTCATCTCTTCTGGTCGTCATTTTAAGCTGTCTGTCCGCTGTTTAAAAAAAAAGAAGAAAGATATTAAGCTGTTATTAGGTTGGCCCGGGGTTGGCGTGAATACAGGAGTTTTCGCTGTTGAAGTATTGAAGAGGTTTAAATCATACTTATGATATCATCCTAGACAAATCAATAGTTTTTATCGATGGAACTCTTGAGATAGCCGTACTTTATAAAATAAGGGTGCAACATGTTAGTGTGTGTTTAATTTTATTTTTTTCAAAACGGATATTAAAGTGTTATGCGATGTATCACTGAATAAATCACAAAATCTTTAACAGAATGGTTAAAATGATTACTCTCTTTTTTTTAAAAAAAAGCAGTAATGTTGTCATGTCCTAAGAGGAGGTTGTTTTTTTAACACAACTGTTCTGACTCAACAGACGGTTTTTTAATATTTTATGTTACGCAATGCTGAAGATTTCGCTGTACAAGTATGCTAGGTAATTAATCGAATAACGCAGGTGTCCGATGTCATTGAACGCGAGCCAATAAGTTATGGCATTCAGTTAAAAAAATGTAGCTTCAAAAAATACTGAGAAATGTTGGTACAAGTAAAATCTGTTTAGTTTGTACACACTTGAAACCAGACAGCTTCCTCTACTAGACAGTTGACTGTTCCGACTTAGACTCTCAAAGCCCTCTCTACATTGTGTCATACAGAGAAATGTTTTAAATTTTAATCATTTGGTGACCTAATTCTCCCGATTGTGGAGACATGATAAGTGTAGATATTACGTTAATGACAAGAGAAGAAGATATTGAGAGTAAACACAATCAATTTATTTAACATGAATGTACGAAGGAATTATTATTAATTCTTTTGCGGGTTTTCGCCTGGTATTCCTTCGGGATTCCGCCCTCCCCCCGCCCCCTTGAATCATTTCAACGGATGTTGGCTTTATACTGCAAACGTGTTATATAATTCAGTAAACAATTCTTTAGAGAAAAATAAATAATAAATTATGCATAATTTTGAATGAAAAAAAAATTCCAAAAACATTTTCAATATATGTGGGAATTTTGTTAGCTTTATGAGAGTATATTTCTTTTTAGTTAAATGTTAGGGAACATTGAATGAAAGGGTTTAAAAGAATATTATTTTAAATCATTTGTAAATAGTTCATGAACTTTTTTTTTAAATGAATTCTTACATCACGTTTTTAAGAATTCCTTTTCTTTTACATTTCGTGAGGTTGAGGGGTGGAGAATCACAGAACGTAGCCGCAAATCCAAAACACGCCCCACGACCACCCCCCCCCCAAGCGATAGTCAAGGTACTATATAATGCCCTCGTCTTCTATCGTTTTGTGAATTTACACTATACGAATTCCCGGATTTAGTGAACTCTCAATGTCCTTTATTTGCTTGGAGGTGGGGGGGGAACGTGAGCCATATATAATATTTTGAGAGTAGTACTCACTCACCACATTGACATAACCCCAACGCTACCTAACAGAAACACGATTTACACAGATGCGCTAGTGTTTTAGAAACAGTTGCTACGCTGACGGGTCAGATCCACCTTGCGATCTAGTAAGTAGTGCAGAGCAGTGGTCTTATTTTGGGTAATCGTAATATGGTATGAGTATGAGCAGTCCAACTTCTAGCAGAGCCCCGTATTGTTCAATGGCGTGCGCTTCTCTGCCCTCAGTCAAACGACCTGTTCCTGAAGCGGTCAGCGCACCAGTTTTTGACATGCAACTAAGTGAAACTTGTATAACACTTTGCCACGTTTGATCAGCTATTCTCACCTCAGTGGAATCGGTATAGAAATTAAAATACATGATTTGAGGAACAACCTTAATTTGCCAAATATTGGGGTCATCCTAGTGGAAGTTGCTTTGATGTAATTCTTCTCCAATTTCCATTTCGAAATAACATAGTATATTAATAATAAAAAAAACAATTTTTTAACATTGAATATTTGTTGACAGCATTTATTTTTTTTCTTAAAAAAACAAATAACGCAATACGTCTGGACAATCAGCGAAGATAACTGTGGATATCTAAGGCCGGTAACCAAAGCAACCGAACTAGTGATAAGATCAGCGACAACTGGCCGAGGAGAGGCACCAGCACGTGTTTATTTCCCCTTAAAAGACGAGAAAGACGAAGCACCCTCCCCTCCCAGCGCCGTCACCGGGTGCTGAGTCAATATTTGGGGCCCAGAAACTAGTTAAAGATCTCCCGCTTTTGTTCAACACTCCCTGGCACGGGCTGGGCTCCTCGTCTTGTCTAGTTATCTCCCTCCCCCACCCTTTTCCATTTTCGTGTGTCCTCTTTTTGTTTACGCTTAGTAACCATGGAAACTTTGTACCTTTTTTTTCCGCGTGAACACGCACAGACGTTACTGTCGAGGCAAACTTCTTTAGAGGGCCGTTCCCAGGCCATCCACCCAGCAGCACCACACCCGACCCCTGTCCCAAAGCTCGAACCTCACACACACACACGCACACACTAACCCTCCCACACACACACATATAACTCGGTTATTTACTCAGCTCTACTGTCGATTCTTGACTAACGGGACATATCTGGGCTATTGATTTTATAGAGGCAATAAAAGGTTGCTGGTTGCCATCATGCAGTGGAGACATGATGCGCTGACACAGGTGATCCATCTACAAGCTCGTCAGATCGTCGTGAAAACTGAGGAGGAAGGATCGAGGGATGGATTTTAATTAACAACTGGAATTTGGAACCCAGCTATTAGGAAATCGTTATCAAATTCAGGGGGTGGGGGGTTATTATTATTATGTACAAACAAAAAAAAACACCAAAAAACAACCTACTCCTTATCATTTATGGTTGTTTGCTGAGGAAGGCTTACTGCCGATATGTTACGTTTGTTTTTAGTCTTACAAATACCCTGTTCATTAACTTCCAAACTTAGATGGATTTGGGGCATAAAAATACTGGAGATTTTGTATGACGTCAGTTGACTAAATGGTTCAGTTTCATTAATATACTTTTAAAACGGATTGAAATACACGATAAAGTATTCTAATGGAATTTTAAAAATAAGTTATTGATCTATTTGTTCCCAATAAATATACAATTTCACCGAACTGCTGTCTTGAACCCCTATAATCTGTAAAGTGGTAATACTAAAGCATAAGGCCTCTCTTTAATGTCACGTAACACAATTCGTGTCGGATGTTCGACAACCAAGATCTACACTCTAGACTCTAGACCAACGGTGGCCAATTGGCGGCTCTTCTGTGTTCACATTGCGGCTCGCGAACAATTTATGAAATTAAAAAATTTCATTTGAAATGTATAACATAAAAAATTATAATGAGTTTTTTGTTGTTTTTTTTAAAAATTATTTTTAAAAATAAATGTTTATCAAAACAAAAGTTTGAAAATAATTTTGGACTAGATCTAAAGAAAGAAACAGCAAGCTTGATGAGTAAAGGTCTGAAATGTGTCAGCAGAAGACACTACTTTCTGTTTATGCAAAGAGTGTCACTTCAACCGAGTCAAGTTATGCATTCGCTTTGAATATTTCTCGTGCTAAACTACCTTATTCTGATGGGGACTTCATTAATACGAAGAATATCGCGGACGGAATTTTAATAGAAGATCCAAATAGTTCCAGACTTCGGATACTGGCAACACGAATTCCAATGTCACGCCACACCACTGATTGACGTATAGCAGACATAGTCGGGGATATTGAAAGAAAAATGAGTAACGATTTAAAGAACTGTGTAGCATTCAGTTTGTCTCTTTATGAATCAACATATATTCAAGATACGCCACAATTGGCGTTTCATTAGACGTGGCTGTAAGAGAGGAGCTACCACTCTCACATGCCAGAAGTGAAATATCCTTAACTTAAAAAAAGCTAGTTTCAGACTTATATCCATTTTCTGTTTAACCTAATGGTGTACTCCACAAATCAAATCAAAGCACCAAGCAGTAAATAGCAACCACAACTACTATCTACCACAACTACTAGCTACCGCAACTACTAGCTACCACAACTATTAGCTACCACAAATACTAGCTACCAAAACTACTAGCTACCACAACTACTAGCTACCACAACTACTACCTACCACAACTACTAGCTACCACAACTACTAGCTACCACAACTACTAGCTACCACAACTACTAGCTACCACAACCACTAGCTACCACTACTACTAGCTACCACAACTACTAGCTACCACAACTACTAGCTACCAAAACTACTAGCTACCAAAACTACTAGCTACCACAACTACTATCTACCACAACTACTATCTACCACAACTACTAGCTACCACAACTACTAGCTACCACAACTACTACCTACCACAACTACTAGCTACCACAACTACTACCTACCACAACTACTAGCTACCACAACTACTAGCTACCACAACTACTAGCTACCACAACTACTAGCTACCACAACTACTAGCTACCAAAACTACTAGCTACCACAACTACTACCTACCACAACTACTAGCTACCACAACTACTACCTACCACAACTACTAGCTACCACAACTACTAGCTACCACAACTACTACCTACCACAACTACTAGCTACCACAACTACTACCTACCACAACTACTAGCTACCACAACTACTACCTACCACAACTACTAGCTACCAAAACTACTAGCTACCACAACTACTAGCTACCAAAACTACTACCTACCACAACTACTAGCTACCAAAACTACTAGCTACCACAACTACTACCTACCACAACTACTAGCTACCAAAACTACTAGCTACCACAACTACTAGCTACCAAAACTACTACCTACCACAACTACTAGCTACCAAAACTACTAGCTACCACAACTACTAGCTACCAAAACTACTAGCTACCACAACTACTAGCTACCAAAACTACTACCTACCACAACTACTAGCTACCAAAACTACTAGCTACCACAACTACTAGCTACCAAAACTACTAGCTACCACAACTACTAGCTACCACAACTACTAGCTACCACAACTACTAGTACTAGCTACCAACCAGATAAAAAGAAACCTGCTATTTCAAAGGCCTCTCAGCAGAATCATAATGTCTAGATTCACAATAGTTGTACTTCTAAATTAGTGTGTTTCTATTCATAAATTCATATTTAAATATTTGTATATTGTTTAGCTGTAAAGCATATATATTTCTTCAACATACAGTTAGGGCTAACACAATTCAAATGTTTAAATAATTAAATCCCAATAAAAATACTTTAAAAAAAATTACAAAATAAATTTTTCAATGCGGCTGTCGACAATTTTTTAAACTGCTAAAATGGCTTTCGGTTATTACGGGCCTGGCCACCCCTGCTCTAGACTCTAGACAGTCCTTTAAAAAAATTCTCTATCCCAATCCATCATCTCTACGATTGCCCTTGAAGGTATCTTTCTAGCACAAACCCATCACTTCACTGGTTCTAAACCTTAGCATTTTAGTTGCATGCTCCGATGACACAAAAGAATCCATCTTCATCTACAAGTTATAAAGTAAATCCTACCCCGTCTTGGTCCACGGACGTTGTAAAAAAACAACTAGATTATTCCTTTAAATGACCATGTTATGGAATTTAATTTTAAAAAATTCAAGACTTTAAAAAAAATGTTGATCTGTAAAATAAGATAAAGAGAATCCTTGTTAAAATCTCAAAGTAACCGTCCCATGTTTTCTCACCAATACTCTTGTCTTACATGAAACTGCACATGTAAATAAGTATGCATTAATGTGATAGTGCAGAGATATTTTCCAACTAATTTTTTTCTTCCTATATTTAATAACTACATAGGTATTATTTAAACAAAACAACAACAGAAATTATTAGTAGCAGAAAATTGTCCATAATGTTAATTGACTTTATCTGTCATTTTTCTCATCTTTGAAATTCATTTTTTTTTACAAATTACACTTTAAAATAGATTTTTTGGTGATCTTCCTACTTTTCACTAAGGAAATTCAGCAGTTCGTTGGACGACCATCAGTGGTTGGTTCCTTGGGGTATAAATAAAAGAAAACGACCACTTACGCAATCTTACACAATATCCACCTTTTATTCGTGGTTCTATAACAGCAGTTACTCTCTATGTAAAGACAAATCTATTGTTAGACAATTCATAAAAATTATAAAATAATGTAAGATTTAAGACTTAATTGCCTTTTGTTGGGGATTAGGTTATTTACATTGTAAATCTTTTCCCGTTATTAGGTATCAATTAAAAATTGTTACACGTTTTTTTGGTTCACATTCAATATTAGTTCCTATCACTGGCGACCAGAGACTAAAATTAAATTAACATAACATTTAAACTCTTCTTTCAAAAAAATAAAATTACTTTCACAGAAACTGGCGCAATCCAAATTGAAAATTTTTTGAGGACCGTTTATGATGTCCACAGGCCGTTGGTTGAATTATTATTATTTTTAAAATCTCATCATTTTCCGATTTTATTGCTTTCCATTGCAGTTAAAGAAATAAAATTAAAGTCCTCAGAAATTCAGGCAAATTTTTAAAACATAAAAAGCAACACAAAAAAAATAATGACACCAAATATCTACAATTAATGTCACTCAAAAATTATAATGGCGAAACCTTTTTCGAATGCACGATCTCACACAAAAATCTCATTATGGATACGTGAAAGAAAACTTCACGAGATTGCCAGCAGTGTCTACGAAACGACATCAAATTTATTCGTATTTTTTTTCTCAGCATTTGCATTTTGTTGACATTCAAAATTGTTTCTAAGTAAATTTCAATTTCATGTTGAATCACAAAATTATGCCTATAAAAAGTTTTTTTTAAAGTAGTTTTGAAACGTGTTAAAAAATCAACCCTGGTATAGACTTAGCGCTCATCAGCCAATACATTTTCTAAATAATGTTTCGGTTTTCTTCGGTTAGTCTGTGTTCTCCTTAATATGTTTAATATAATTTAAGGGGGAAATTCAAGGCTTGCTTAGTTCAAAAACTAAGTAGCGGTGCTTACTGATTCACTTACATGTGTGAATGTTTGCATTTAAAACACTGACATTTATTCAGATTGATTGATAGTAATGTAATGAGTGGTAAGATTAATTAGGGGTCTACCGATATATCGGCCAGCCGATATATCGGCACCGATATCTGGATATCGGCAATATCGGTATCGGTAGCATGTAAAGGTCCCGATATTGACGTCACCGATATTTCATAAAAAGTGACATTTTGACCCCCCCACGGAAACAAAAAACTATCAATTAGATTTACAATATCTCGACAAATTAATATATCGACCCCGATACCGGTATTGAAATAGTCAAAAGAGTCCTAGTATTAATATGTGCAGCCACGATACAGTGTGCCATGTGCTTTGATATTGTTTTGATATCGGCCGATTTTCGTATACTCAGAAATAC
Organism: Ampullaceana balthica; assembly: GCA_944989445.1. Lineage (NCBI taxonomy): Eukaryota > Metazoa > Mollusca > Gastropoda > Lymnaeidae > Ampullaceana > Ampullaceana balthica. The sequence goes on along the minus strand of CALYLW010000481.1, from coordinate 558,263 downwards.
TGTGTAAATAGTGCCGATGCCAAGTATACCGTAATATCTCTAATAAATGTATAACATGTAAACATTATGTTCACGTAATTGCTCTAATAGCAAAGATGCACGCAGAATCGCAGATGTCTAAAACATTTCGTTTCGTATGGAATAACAAAATGTACCGTGTTGTCATTGGCAACCATTCAACCTTCAACCTCATTTTCATTCTAATACTATTAGATCTCATTGTTTCATTCATAAAAGGTGGCCGTGTGCAAAAGCCATTAAACTATTGGTTAGAATTAATAATTATGAGTCAAGGTTGAAGTTTCAAAAGAACTTCGTAATTTTGCTTGTACATTTTTATAAAGGACGGTTCGTTTTGTTATGAGTCCTATGTAGGTCATGATCTGGAACTTGTAAACACATCGGAAACTTCGTTTCGGGAAAAAAATGGTAATATCGGCAAAACTGGATATCGGCTGACCCTTTAATTATAAAATATAAATACACGTAATTACGAGTGATAAATTTAAGAATGACGTCATCAAATATGACAGCTGTTATTTTTGTCCTAACAAATACTCATATCGGCACTCATATCGGAATAAAATATCGGTAATATCGGCAAAAATGCTTATCGCCTAATAAAAAAGATAAATAATTAGGAGTGATAAAATTAAGAATGGTGTCATCAAATATGACCGCTGGTTTTTGTCCTAACAAATACCCTATCGGCATTCATATCGGAAAAAAATATCGGTAATATCGGCAAAAATGCAGTTCGGTAGTCCCCTAATATAAAAGATAAATAATTACTAGTGATAAATTTAAGAATGACGTCATCAAATATTACCGCTGGTTTTTGTCCTAACAAATACTCATATCGGCACTCATATCGGCAAAAAAAATATCGGTAATATCGGTATCGGCAAATATTTCCCAACAGTCTATGTTATGCAATATCCAACTAAATATGTTAATTGAACTGAAATATTGTCGCATAATATATGTACTTAGTATATCTACATTTAGGGCATTTTAAAAGTCAAATATTTTTATGTTAAATTGTTATATCGGAATCGATGCACCGAAGTGGCTGAGATAAAAAATAAACTTTTGACGTCTAAACAATGTCCAAAGCGACGCTACCAAACAACAATCACTATACGCTTAAGGAAAAATACACCGACAAAGTACTTGAAGAACCCTGGTGCCCAAGACATGGATATTTCCAGGAGATGGTTTTGTGTGTAAGTATATGAACCAGTAATCTCTCAGGTCAGACAGAAACGTTTACGACAACGGAGCAGACGATTAGTGTCCTGTAATGGACGCCAGCCAAACTCACCCTCCACCCCCCCCAGTTACACACACACACACACACACACACACACGCAAACTTTGAATTCACAGGCTTGTTATTGTGGACGGGGTACAAAACGAGGTACGTTTAACTTAATTCCGTTGAAAGTGTTAATTAAAGTCATAGAGGGCCCATTATTACGAAAGTGGATGAAATCTAGAAAACTGCTGTCTGGATATAAGAAACTTGCCACGATACCATTGCCTGAAATTAAAGGGTTACGTCTTGATTGTTAACAAAGTTAAAAAAAAAGAGGTTTATCTATTTTTTCATTGAAGTCTTTTGGGAAATTACTTAGAAACGGGCATTTATATAAATAAAAATATTCCTAAATTCTTGAATAATTTAAAAGAATCTTCTATCTATAAGGTCATCTTACAAAACTTTATGTTGAACAGCGAAAAAAATAATTTCTTCAAATATATAATTTTAAACATATTCTAGATTCAATGTCAGCGGGTTTTCTTAGCAATCTTGTATCAGATACAACAGAAGCCACCATGAGCTGAAGGTTTGGTCATTATGACGAAAACCTGATGAGTGAAGAAAACTTGATTGTGACGTAAGCCTGATAATCAAGTAACCGAAGTCTTAAAAACAAATGACGAAATCTTATAAAATAAAGTGAAGAAAATGGTATAATTAACTGGTAAAAAAGCCATTTAATCTTGAACAACTATCCAAAAAACAATGTAAAGTTTTGCGACATCACGGCTGGGCTAGACAGTGGTTATCATGTTCTGAAACGTCAAGCCGCTATGTGTTCCCCCAAGTAGCCACACAAAAATTAATCGAAGTCTGCATTTAATCATTTGAAACCCATTGTAAGGACATCACTGCACCAATGTTTTGTTGCAAAGTGAAAACGACTCAGTGAAATATAATTTCCTATGCCCGAGATTAAAGTTTGTCAATAGTACGAAATTCTTCACTTATATTTCTTTTCGCGGTGGTCGAGTGGCAGCGCGCTCGACCGGCGTACCGATTGTCACGGGTTCGAACCCATGTGAAGGCCAGGATTTGTTCCCGGGGCCTAGGGCGTCCCTGAGTCACCCAGCTCCGAATGGGTACCTAACGCTAGTTAGGCGGCTGGGTGATGCGTGGAACCCTCGTAGCTGTGGCCTGTGAACGCTGCATCACTAGCCAACTGTTCATCCGTCATGGTCTGTGGACGCAATTATCTTCTGCATAGAAGGAGCGTCTGTATAGATAAGATAAGATAAGATAAAAGAAAGTACATAACATATCTCAAGTCAAACACTCAGCTTATCATATGGAAACTTATGTCATGTGTTTAAAACTCAACTTTGGTCATGTGTTTGAAACTCAACTTTGGTCATGTGTTTAAAACTCAACTTTGGTCATGTGTTTAAAACTCAACTTTGGTCATGTGTTTAAAACTCAACTTTGGTCATGTGTTTAAAACTCAACTTTGGTCATGTGTTAAAAAACTCAACTTTGGCCATGTGTTTAAAACTCAACTATTGTCATGTGTTTAATACTCAACTTTGTTCAACTAATATCCAGTAAAAATTTTGTTTTCAGGAAAACCCATACAACCGTTGTGATAGCGTTTATTTCTGCTCGTCTCCCGAATTCAAACTCATTAAAATTATGCGATCAATAAATCGCTCCACAAAATGTATCGCCCCTTCCCCCCCCCCACACCGACTCACACACACACACACACACACAAACAATTTCCTGAAGCAACACCTGTCTTAAGATTTAAGGTTAAGTTGTTACCCTGTGTGAGGGTCGCAACTACGATACGGGAACTTTTTTTTTAAGTGGCTACTTTACACAAAAGGGTTTTTAAAAAAATAATTTAAAAATCTCACTAAGGATAATATTAAAATTTGTGTGCTTCGCTGTATTCATATAAGATGTAAACATTATAGCCACTAGCTCAATTGATACACCTTTCTCTTCCTCTCATTTGATAGCCCACAAGAAAATGGGAATATCTATACCTATTTATTAAATAACATTCTTAGCTGGCTGGCAGACTTCCAGTTAACATTTGAAAACACATTAATCTGAAATATGTATTTAAACATGCGGCCCCCTGGTCCCTACTTATAGTAACCAAAGTTTCGTCTATAACAAGGCAAGTAAGAAATATAGAAAACAATTTCCTCTGATAACTCAATTTTTAAAAATAAAACCCGAGGCAAAAAGCTGAAAGAAAAATAATACAAATAAGAAAACCTCCCATTTTTTTTTACCAACGCAAAAAAAACAACCCATCCCCTTTTTTTTTCTTTTTTAAAACATTTCATACAAATTCTCGCGGCCACTTACTTACGGCGAGTGTTAGTAAACAGTGTAACTATCTCCAACACTTGCAACCCTTGATTTGTGTCTGTGTGTGTGTGTGTGTATGTGGGGCGGCCGGGGGGGGGAACAGGGGGCCATCGATCTGCTTGCCTCCCCTGTCTTTCAATGACATAATCTTTCTGCTAATGCACTCAGTGTTGGAATCACTCGGCATAAGGCGGTAATTTACGTGTGGTTTCCGGATCCAGGCCCAGCTCGATGTGCAGACATTAATAACATGACTCGGAAGGTTTGGGAAAACAGGAGCGAAGAGTGTGTGGGGGTGGGGGAGGGGGGTTCTGATGTTGAGGGGGGGGTGAGATTTGTGTTGCTTACGGACAAAACAGCTGTAGTCTGGGGCTCCCAAAGGTATCCGGTCCATCTCAGTGAAAGGTAGTGGGGGTAGTGGGGGTAGTGGGTAGTGAAGGGAGGTTGGTCCTCTTCAGCTATTAATCCGCGAGAAGTGGCTTGTATCTAATCGATACTCGGACGGACGATACCTCGGAGTCACAATGAAGGGATTATGCTCGTTAGGATTGTTGAATACATTGGTAAAAATTTCTAAATGACGTGAAAGCTGAAAATAGCGCATAGCCGTTTGGATAGGTCTTCGAGTATTGTTATTTGCAGGGATGGTGATGTTCAAAATTGTTATTCACGGTGTTCATTACGTTATGTGACGTAGGAAAATAAGACGTCAGTCGAAGGACAATAAGACATACTTATCAGGACAGGAATACATACATACGACTGTAAGAAACCAATATTATATAAAAAAATATCAGCGGCATTCAGTTGGAAATGTCTCATAGCGATGACGGTTTCTTGTACAACGTTATTTACCAATGCTAGTAAGTCATGCTGACCATGTACGCTCTGATTTTAAACTCGACTTAATTATTTTTTTTAGGAGTCTTCAGAGTTTTCTATAATGTTTTTTGGTCGTTACTTTCTCTCAAAGACGTTTGAAGACTTATCAATACGTTATGTCCTTTTGCTTTTGAATTGTTCACTCGAATATCTGTGTATTGTGTGGAATTGTATTAATAGATATCCAGCTTTTTGTACATGTCCAATACAAGAACTTATATCTTAATATTCCACAATAAAATAGACAAACAATAATTAACTACAATATTTAGTAGTTTTTTTTTGTGTGTGTGGCCTATACCCCAGATGGGACGACAGGCGATGATGAATGATGATATTAAATAGCAGAGTTAAAGTATAGTATATTTATGCTAAAACAATATTTTTAAGAAGGCCTTGACGAAAGGAGATATTTTCAAAGCGCAGAGATGACTTTGCTACCATGTCTGTCTGTCTGTCTGACTGTCTGTCGATCTTTCTTTCTATCTCTATCTACTTACCTACTCACCTACTACCTACCTATTTGTTTTCTATCTGTCCGTCTGTCTTTCTGTCTGTCTGTATATCTGTCTATGAGTCTATCTATCTCAATGTCACTTTCTCTTTTTACTCTCTCCCTTTTTCATGTGTCTCTCACATTGGGGGTAGAATTTCTCATCTTTTTTTTTCTTCTTCTTCTTTTTTTTTACGTGATTCAAATTTTTACCCAAAAAAATCTATTCATGGGATATAGGGATTGGGGAAAAGGAGGAGGTCATTTCGTTCAATTCAGTAAAGACAGATCTACATCTTATCTTGTTTTCCTGGCCTCTGGAGGCAAATAAAATATGTCTATCATTTCTTATTGCACACACATCCACTCGCGCACTCTACCCTCACACGCACACACCAACAATCGCGTACACACATCATACGGACACACAAACAACAACACGCGCACATAACAACACAGGCCTAAACATGCCGATTAAAAAAAATGTTCATTTATTTTCCCGCCCCCCACCACCAATCATTCCCGAAGGTTTAAAAATTTCCTGCGGAAGAACAGGGGTATTATAACATTTGCTGTAGAAGAACAGGGGTATTGTAACATTTGCTGTGGAAGAACAGGGGCATTGTAACATTTGCTGTGGAAGAACAGGGGTATTGAAAAATTTTCTGTGGAAGAACAGGGGTATTGTAAAATTTTCTGTGGAAGAACAGGGGTATTGTAAAATTTGCTGCGGAAGAATAGGGGTATTGTAAAATTGGCTGTGGAAGAACAGGGGTATTGTAAATTTTGCTGTGGAAGAACAGGGGTATTGTAAAATTTGCTGTGGAAGAACAGGGACATTGTAAAATCGGCTGTGGAAGAACAGGGACATTTTAAAATCGGCTGTGGAAGAACAGGGACATTGTAAAATCGGCTGTGGAAGAACAGGGACATTGTAAAATCGGCTACTTTTTGTTGATACCACGATCTCGAACATTCCAACTTATTTGCTGGTGTTGACTCCTGTTCGAAGACTCCTTGTCGGGTAATTGACGCCGCAATGTCTCTTCACTATAAAACTATGATAACTTAAGATTAGGCATCCAAAAAAAAATTGCCCCTTACCCAAACAATTCTTGCTACTTGTAACTGACACATGCTTTTCTGCAAATATTTCTTCCTCGTCAGAAAATACTTTTCTTCATGTAACTTAAACAATATTGGTAGTAAAATTAGCAGCGATTTGGTGGAAATAATGCGTTTGAAACTTTCTTTCTATATTCCAAATACCAGTATTATTTAGCATCACTTAAACTATAAAAGCATCGTCAGTTTCTCTTAGGAATATTTAGCTCAACTCATATCCACTTTAGCACCACTGCTTGGCACCTTTTAGATTAATAAATCTTTAGATAGTGGTGACGAAAAAAGTATATTAGAAAAGATTTTCATTCATATTGGGGCTGGTACTAATCAAATAAATGTTCGATTAATTTGGGGAAACATTTAATAGATTAATCGATTAATTTTGATTAATTTATATTTTTATAACGCACAAATAGATCTCGTTCCGTCAGGATTAATTATTTTTCTTAAATTAAATATTTTCTTAAATTTTAATCGAATTTTAATCGATCAAATTAATTTTAATCGATTAAATTTTTAACGATTAATCTATTAATTAATTGTTAATTTCCACAGCCCAAATTCATTTACATTTGTTATTTTGACATGAAAAATACAAACATGAAAAATGTAGAGAATCGGTGCATTCTTTTTAAAAAAGACGTAACCTTTTTTTAAAACCTAAACCGAATAAATCGCTCGGATTAATAAAAGTATCTGCAATTGACTTTGAGTAGAAATCTTTAAACTAGATGACAAAGAAATCGTCCGGGAAAACGCTGGAGGGCTAATTTGTCCGTCAGTGATACACCCGGTCACCAGCCAATGGGCAAATCATTGCTCAACCCATTACAACGCCAGCAGACTAATAGATTCTGCTGTAATTAAGTTCCGTTTCCGCTCTAATCATCAGTACAAATGACTCTTTCATGGCTATGAGGAGTCTCTTTTTTCTTATAGCAATTTGACCAAAAAAAACTCAAGTATATTTTTCTTATTTTCTTTTCTTTAAAAATGTACCTTTTTTTTAATGTTGTTGTTGTTTGTTTGTTTGTTTGTTTTTGTTTACGTGATAATGGAGTGTTTTGGAAGGTCTCTCTGTTTGTGATTGCTACTTGCAGTTTCAAAAGACTTGGTTTAGTTTCAATTTGGCATGACCGCAATTTTGACAATAAAACATTCCGACAAGACGAATTAGTGCTGGAAGTTCTTTGCTTCAAAGGTGAATTAGATTCTTTTGGAAGTAGTTTTTGGGAGTAAACACTGGTTGATAAAGGTGTTTTTTTTCCGCGCTAGGGGTAGAGTACTGGAGGTTTCAGAAGACTTGTCCCATATTTTGTTGAAAAATTAAGTTCTAATACAGTGCTTCTCAAAGTGGTGGTCCGCGGACTGGTGCCGGTCCGTGGGCCATCATCTGCCGGTCCCCAGATGTTCTTTAAAAAAAAGGAAAGAAAAAATTATCAGTGCAGGGAAAATAGTGCACCGGTCCCCGGTGCAATGGAAAAAATTCCTGCTGGTCCGCAATACTAAAATGTTTGAGAAGCACTGTTCTAATAGACTCCTTTACAATTGTAGCACACCTGTTCTTCACTCTTCTTACCACACCTTTTGTTATATTTAGAGTGTTTTGTGTTTGTGTGTCTGTGAACGATTATGGTGTGTGTGTTTGTGTGTGTGTGCGTGCGTGTGCGTGTGTGTACACGTTTCACGTATGTCAGAAAATTTGTAACCTCTTCAGTTTCTTTTGAATAGTTTAAAATCTTATGTTTTTTAACACAGACGGACGTGATAGTTATGTATCAAATCTGGACTCTATAGATATTCTAATTTTCTTTCTTTTGCCTTCAGACCTGTCTTTGTCTTGCCATCCTTTATGCTCTACGCACCTTCAGCATTCGATGTTGATGTATACCAGCGCTATATGTATGGCACTTATTGTCGTCATTATTTGTAGTAAGCAAAAAGTAATAGGAATAATAAAAGTAGAACTAAAAATTTAATTATTAAATCATTTACATTTTATTAATTGTTACTCAGCCGATATTTTTACGCTTATTCATACTTGACTCTATATATGAAATTAATTATATTATTTGTTTATACAGGCAAATTTCCGCTTGTCTAAGTCCAATAATAACATAAGTAATTAGGAAAACATTCTTTCTTTCAAAATTCCTTTTAATGTTACATTGCTAGGGGTTTTAGGGCGTCTACGGTGCCCACTTGGGCTGTTGCCCACTTTGTTTTTGCGGGGGTTGGGGGGGTAAAAAGCTCAAGCTCATTTTTCACACCTCATGATGCACGTCTTGTATATATATATACTTAAATATAAGCTCAAAAAATGACTTCATAGCGCTACGGATCCTTCTTTCCAACCTGTGACTTGGGCTATTATAGTGTTTACTAGTTTGTGCTGCGGCGCCCCCTTTTTTTAAAGGGCGCCTACGGCGCCCACCTTTTTCAAAAGCCCAACTAACTTGTCCTTGTATGATAAATACGTAATATTAAAATTTCTTAAATGTACACAAAGTATTTTATAATAGTTTTTTTTATATTTTTATTTTATTTTTTATGTCAAAAGCCCAACAAACTTGTCCTTGTATGATAGATACGTAATATTAAACTACCTTAAATGTACACAAAGTAATTTTAAATTGAGGCTGTAGGGCGCCTACGGCGCCCACTTTATTTTTTGGTCAAAAGCCAAAGTAACTTATCCTTGTATGATAAATATGAAATATTCCTGAAAATTAAACAAAGTATTTATATAATAATTTTTACAGTGCTAATCACCACACGATTTTTTAACTAATTTTAGAAAGCAGCGCACCAAATTACTGCACCAAAAAATAACTATTTGAGTCAATCAGCACTGCTTAAAACACAAATTTTTAAAAAGCAGAGTGATGTCTCTTAGCGTTAGGCTACATAATTGAGCGTAAATATATATATGACTAGTTTGTGCTGCGGCGCCGTGGCGCCTGCGGCGCCCCCTTTTTTAAGGGTGCCTACGGCAACCACCTTTTTCAAAAGCCCAACTAACTTGTCCTTGTATGATAAATACGTAATATTAAACTTTCTTAAATGTACACAAAGTATTTTATAATAGAGTTTTTTTGTTTTTTTTATTGCAAAAGCTTAAGTAACGTATGATATACGTATAACGTGATAAATACGAAATATTCCTGAAATGTACACAAAGTATGTATATAATATTTTTTTACAGTGCTAATCACCACACGATTTTTAAAGTAACTTTAGAAAGCAGCGCACCAAATTACTGGACAAAAAATAACTCTTATCGAACGTCCATATGAAATTGTTCAATTATTAATAATAGTGTGGAGGGTGTTTAATGTTAATCTGGAAACCAAAATGATTATCCAATTTTAAAAAAAAAGCAGAGTGATGTCCCTTAGCGTTAGGCTACATAATTGAGCGTAAATATATATAGTTTGTGCTGCGGCGCCGTGGCGCCTGCGGCGCCCCCTTTTTTATGGGCGCCTAAGGCACCCACTTTTTTCAAAAGCCCAACAAACTTGTCCTTGTATGATAGCTACGTAATATTAAACTTCCTTAAATGTACACAAAGTAATTTTAAATTGAGGTTGTAGGGCGCCTAAGGCGCCCACTTTTTGGGGGGGGTCAAAAGCCCAAGTAACTTATCCTTGTATGATAAACACGAAATATTCCTTAAAATTAAACAAAGCATTTATATAATAATTTTTACAGTGCTAATCACCACACGATTTTTAAACTAATTTTAGAAAGCAGCGCACCAAATTACTGCACCAAAAATTAACTATTTGCGTCAATCAGCACTGCTTACAACGCAAAATTTAAAAAAAGCAGAGTGATTTCCCTCAGCGTTAGGCGGCAGTGATAATTGAGCGTAAATATATAATGATTAGTTTGTGCTGCGGCAACCCCCTTTTTTTTAGGGCGCCTAAGGCACCCGCCTTTTTCAAAAGCCCAACTAACTTGTCCTTGTATGATAAATACGTAATATTAAAGTTTCTTAAATGTACACTAAGTATTTTATAATAGTTTTTTTTTAATTTTATTTTTATGTCAAAAGCCGAAGTAACTTATCCTTGTCTGATAAATACGAAATATTCCTGAAATGTACACAAAGTATGTATATAATATAGGTTGTGCTGCGGCGCCCACTTTTATTTAGGGCGCCTACGGCACCCACTATTATCAAAAGCCCAACAAACTTGTCCTTGTATAATAGATACGTAATATTAAACTACCTAAAACGTACACAAAGTAATTTAAAATAGAGGTTGTAGGGCGCCTAAGGCGCCCACTTTTTTGTGGTCAAAAGTCAAAAGCCCAAGTAAATTATCCTTGTATGATAAATACGAAATATTCCTGAAAATTAAGCAAAGTATTTTTATAATAATTTTTACAGTGCTAATCACCACACGATTTTTTAACTAATTTTAGAAAGCAGCGCACCAAATTACTGCACCAAAAATACCTATTTGAGTCATTCAGCACTGCTTAAAATACAAAATTTAAAAAAAAACGCAGAGTGATGTCCCTTAGCGTTAGGCTACATAATTGAGCGTAAATATATTATTTTATATATGGTTCTTTCTTTCTCCGGCAACCTTACGAGGCCTTGAAATTAAAAACCTGATCGGAGCTACTGTCTATGTACATATGTCCTTCATGATTATCTCACAGTTCATCGGCACGTCCTGAAATACCGAGGCTCCGGTTCAAGCCCTGGAATTCGCGGACCGTGTCAACAATCTAAACCTCGGGTTCACCCACCGCTTCAGTTCCTGTGTTTGTGTGGGTGTTTCTGTCACTGGCTAAATCTTGAGAAAACAGTGCCGCTAAGAAAACGTGAGCAAGGGATATCGGGTGGTGACATGTGACAAATTGAGGTGTCATTTTTGTAAGTTAAACAACCCCGTAAAAACAACGTTTTTAACTATAAATCCCTTATTTATGAGACATAACTAAAAGAATTGATTATGTTCAATGTAACACGCACTGCACGACAGACTAGCATAAACATTTACAGACTGAACGTGACTGAACTCTCCGTGCTGTAAAACACGGGGATGTGAACATTGAGGGCTGGAGTGAACCTCCAGTGACCCTTGGAGGCTGCATAGAAATAAACTAAAAATTCATTACTTTAATTGCGCTACATTGGATCGATCTGAAATTTTGATACAAAGCATTTTTAGGTGACACAAGTCTATGTGCAAAATTTCAGCTCGATAGAACTACGGGAAATGTGTCATTTTTTACTTGTGTTTTTCCAGGGTCCACGACAGACAGAAAGAGAGACAAGATGGTGAAGTTATTATAAGAGATTTAAAAATACTTTGATGTCGGATACGAGGAATAAAATGGGAAAATAAATAAATCAATAAAATAAAAAATCTATAACGAAACGTCATCGTAAAAAGAACTGACACCTCTACCAAACGTATCTTTGCACGCTTTGGACAGTGCATTAGTCACTCCGTTCTGAATCTTGTAATACATTTTCCCCGAGTTCCAGTAATCCAGCTGGACTTATGGTTAAATATACTTTGGTTAAGGCTAAGGCTATGAACTAGAGGAATAAGTTCAAATCCTTTAGTCGAAGATATATACAACATAAAAAAGTCACTTTCTTATAATTTTCTTTAATGACAATAATAGTGAGAAAATAATATTATATATATATTATACATTTTTAAGAACACAATTTCTCCTCTATACCAAGTTCTTGAAATTCATGTGCCTATCGGAGAGTGGCTCAACGGCAATACTTTGGGCCGCAGACCTAAGAAGTATGAAGGGTAAAAATTAAATGCAATGTGTTCCACGGAAAAAAAGTTAAAAAATTGTTTTTTTTAAATCCATTCATGATACGTTTTTTCCCCGCATGAATGGGAAAAATGTGTTATTCTCTGCTACCCGGAATAATTTAAATATTTTAAGGCTGAAAATGAAAGCAAGGGCTGCATATGACAAAGAAAATATTGAGTTTTTGTTATCCCACGTTTTTTTTCTAAATCAGCTTTTAATCTTGTTGAGCTATAGTTTTACAATTTTTGTTAGCTCTTCCCCTTGATGGATGTGATGGGATTCCCAGCTTCATATCAAGGCATATAGTCTCAAAGTGGATATGGTGTTAAAGTTCAAATAGTGTCAAAGTTCATAAAGTGTCAAAGTTCATATGGTGTCAAAGTTCATATGGCGTCAGAGTTCATAGTTTTCAAAGTTAATATGGTGTCAAAGTTCATATGGCGTCCAAGTTCCTTGAATATATTTAAAATACATCTTGAGTGACACAAGTTTGATCTGAAATTAGAAATTATCTGGTTAGAGAGAAAATATTTGTTCCTCTTATACAAACAAAAGAGTGTGCTTTTAGAAAGTGGTTAAATTGATTTTACAGATTTAAAATTGTTATTGTCTATAACTTCATTTTTATTGCTGCTATTAATTTTATAGTCTGTGTAACTATAAGATTTCCGAGCACCCAACTCGTTGTAGATGTCACTTTATACGTCATTATTACAACGATTCTATACGTTGAACTGCCGCCGTAAGACAAGCAGTTTTAGCAATTGTTGCTATTGACTACTACAGGCATTGAGACCGTTTAATGACACATTATATTATTTTACAGCATTCTTTTCTTGAAAATACGTTTTTTTCCCCTCCTACTCATCAGTTCTTTCGTTAACCACACTCTCTCCTCTGAACATCCTTGGCCGCACTGACCAATCCTCTTCCTTCCACCTCATCACCATGCCTCATTCTTACTATCACTAGGTACCCTCATTCCCCTTTCTCGCATTACCTATCCTCCCCTTGCCGATGCCTTACCTCCACGCCTCCACTCCCCCCCCCCATCCTTTCTTACACAGACGTACACAATATTTAAGGAAAATATTTCCCAAGCCTGTAGATTAAATCTGTGTCGGCGCAGTCCTCATTAACATTCATCCCGTGTTTGCAGGATTCAACAGCAACATAAACAAGACGCCGCGACTGTCTCGGTGAAAACCGTTGCCGAAATCTCCTTCAGATCTGAGAATTTGGCACGGTCGCAAGAAGCGAGGGTACTTTATTGCATTGCAATCACACTCGCTTTCAGCTCGGCCATCGACCAGTGTCAAGTCTGCAGCTCGTCTCTTGATGAATTGACCCCGAGGAGAGAATCCCGAACAAACGTAAGCGCAGATATGTTCTCCTTGAAAAACGATAAGAAAAAATGTACATCTGTAGATGAAACATAATGGTGGGCATGTCGTGTAGTTCATGATCATTGCTCGTATAAGCAGCTATAGTTAGTGTGCTATGTAACAATGTTCGGTAGTTTTTGGAGACTTAAAATATATGTTATCTAATTCTTTCAAATTAATGTATTTAACAAATAATGTGATTCATGAAAAATTAGTATTGATTAAAATTCTCTTTTGCATGTGACAAGGTGGTTTCACTTGATAAAAATAGCCTTGCCTCAAAGCACAATATCAAATGAAAATTTGATTTCTAATTTTCATGTTAAATTTTACAGTCAAAAATTATTTTTGTACATGCCACACTCAATAACTTCTGGATCAAAAATTTATTTGATGACAAAGTGGCATTGCGGTGAATGGCGCTGTTGAGCACAAAAACAATAAAACTATTTTTTTTGGTGGCAAGTCTTGACATCAGAAACGTGAGGCCTTTCAGTGTTCAGTGTTCGCTATCTAATTGCGCATTTACAAAGTCTTTGGAGAAGAAATAACAAAATTCTATTTCAAGGAATTCTAAGAAAGCACCTATTGACTATTGCACGGGAGTTATAGATGATCGAAGAGGAGTTATTGAAGAAAACATAAGAGTTATAGATAATTAGAAATAAGTTATTGATGATATACAGTAGTTATAGCTGATTACAAATGAGTTTTAATGATTGTATAGTATTAAAACTTTTCTAGCGTCCGTGGGAAAAAAAATCATTTTGAAAATGCTAATCAGGCATTCAACAATGCAATCGGGAATATTTTTAAAAAATCTGACTTTGTCAGATTTTAAAGGACGCTGATAAGTCATCGTTTTTAATGTCAATATACAAACACAACACGCAGCAACAAAGAGGAAAAAAAATCACAAATAAATAGATCAAATACTAAAAGAGTTCTAGAATGTGTGTGATGCACTATTTCTCGGATGTTCATGGTTTTACCCCTTTACTACTTGTGTGTGTGAGTGTGTTTGCGTGTGGGTGTTTGTGTGTGTTTGTGCGTGTATGTGCGTGATTTGTGTGTGTGTGTGTTATAAAATATATATTTAGCTCTATTTAAACGGTGTCTGTATGTTATATCAGACATTTCAAACCGACGGGGCATTTGATATGAGGCTAAAGTAAATATTTTTTTATTTTATTCATGATTCCAAAACAAATTCAACCAGTTTTATATTAAATATCGATACATCCTTTGGATGAAAGCCTTTTATAACAAGTGATTTAGTTAAAATTCTATTCATAAGATGATTTATTTTTATCAATTGTAACGTATGTGAGAGTTGTCAAAATGATCAATTTTATTTATTGGTGGTATTTGCTATTTTTTCTCAGTTAAAAAAACAGTTAAAGAAAATCATCAAACAGCCAGGAAAACACTATAATAAAACAAACCCGTAAAAACAAAGTTTTTGACTATAAATCCCTTATACTAACAGTATTGATTATTTTCAAACATTTACAGACTGAATCTGTCTTAACTCAAGTTTGCTTCATAACCCTAGGGGGGGGAAGGGTGGGTGGGAGGGGGAGAGGGGCAAGGTCTGGTCACTGATTCGCTTGACCGAGCTCAGAGTGACACGTAAAATGTAAACAAAAGCGCCCGTCGCTTCGTTGGGTCGCCTTAATGCGTCAGCTCAAAATTTCACGTGGCAAAAAAACAATAACAAATGTGAATTTAAATTACATACCTCATATAAGGATAAACTAAAAATGCATTAATTTAATTACGGTACGTTCGATCGATCTGAAATTTTGATACGATGCATTGTTAGGTCAGACGGGTCCGTGTGCAAAATTTCAGTTCGATCGGATCATGGGAAGTGGGTCATTTTTGACTTCTGTTTTTCCGCCCGCCCGCCGAGCCCAAGACAGAGAGAGAGAGACGGCCGCGAAGTTAATATAAGGGATTTAATAAAACAAACCCGTAAAAACAAAGTTTTTGACTATAAATCCCTTATATATGAGACATAACTAACAGTATTGATTATTTTCAAACATTTACAGACTGAATCTGTCTTAACTCAACTTTGCATCATAACCCTAGTGGGGGGGGAGGGGTGGGTGGGGGGAGGGGTGGGTGGGAGGGGGAGAGGGGAAAAAACATTGACAGACTGACACCGAGTGATGTCCTTTGTCTTTAATAAATGGGGGTGGGACGTGAGGGGGTGTCGGCTCGACGGTCGGCGTCAACACGACGGTCGGCGTCAACTCAAACTCACGTGGAATTGGAAGAAAAAAAAACAAAAAAAAATCGTGAATTTAAATTACATACCTCATATAAGGATAAACTAAAAATGCATTAATTTAATTACGGTACGTTCGATCGATCTGAAATTTTGATACGATGCATTGTTAGGTCAGACGGGTCCGTGTGCCAAATTTCAGTTCGATCGGATCATGGGAAGTGGGTCATTTTCGACTTCTGTTTTTCCGCCCGCCCGCCGAGCCCAAGACAGAGAGAGAGAGAGACGGCCGCGAAGTTAATATAAGGGATTTAATAAAACAAACCCGTAAAAACAAAGTTTTTGACTATAAATCCCTTATATATGAGACATAACTAACAGTAGTGATTATTTTTAAACATTTACAGACTGACACTGAGTGATGTCCCTTGTCTTTAATAAATGGGGGGTGGGATGTGAGGGGGTGTCGGCACGACGGACGTCGTCAACACGACGGTCGGCGTCAACTCAAACTCACGTGGAACTAAGATTAAAAAAAAACAAAAAAACAGTGAATTTTGAATTACATACCTCAAAGAAGGATAAACTAAAAATGCATTAATTTAATTACGGTACGTTCGATCGATCTGAAATTTTGATACGATGCATTGTTAGGTCAGACGGGTCCGTGTGCCAAATTTCAGTTCGATCGGATCATGGGAAGTGGGTCATTTTTGACTTCTGTTTTTCCGCCCGCCCGCCCGCCGAGCCCAAGACAGAGAGAGAGAGACAGAGAGAGACGGCCGCGAAGTTAATATAAGGGATTTAATAAAACAAACCCGTAAAAACAAAGTTTTTGACTATAAATCCCTTATATATGAGACATAACTAACAGTATTGATTATTTTCAAACATTTACAGACTGACTCTGTCTTAACTCAACTTTGCATCATAACCCTAGTGGGGGGGGGAGGGGTGGGTGGGGTGGGGGGAGGGGTGGGTGGGGGGAGAGGGGAAAAGTCTGGTCACCGATTCGCTTGACCGAGCTCAGAGTGACACGTAAAATGTAAACAAAAGCGCACCGTCGTTTCGTTGGGTCGCCTCAATGCTCAAACTTTCACGTGGCAAAAAAACAATAACAAATCGTGAATTTAAATTACATACCTCATATAAGGATAAACTAAAAATGCATTAATTTAATTACGGTACGTTCGATCGATCTGAAATTTTGATACGATGCATTGTTAGGTAAGACGGGTCCGTGTGCCAAATTTCAGTTCGATCGGATCATTGGAAGTGGGTCATTTTTGACTTCTGTTTTTCCGCCCGCCGAGCCCATGAGATGATGAGAGAGAGACAGAGAGAGACGGCGGTGAAGTTAATATAAGGGATTTAATAAAACAAACCCGTAAAAACAAAGTTTTTGACTATAAATCCCTTATATATGAGACATAACTAACAGTATTGATTATTTTCAAACATTTACAGACTGAATCTGTCTTAACACAAGTTTGCTTCATAACCCTAGGGGGGGAGGGGTGGGGGGGGAGGGGGAGAGGGGAAAAGTCTGGTCACCGATTCGCTTGACCGAGCTCAGAGTGACACGTAAAATGTAAACAAAAGCGCACCGTCGTTTCGTTGGGTCGCCTCAATGCTCAAACTTTCACGTGGCAAAAAAACAATAACAAATCGTGATTTTAAATTACATACCTCATATAAGGATAAACTAAAAATGCATTAATTTAATTACGGTACGTTCGATCGATCTGAAATTTTGATACGATGCATTGTTAGGTAAGACGGGTCCGTGTGCCAAATTTCAGTTCGATCGGATCATTGGAAGTGGGTCATTTTTGACTTCTGTTTTTCCGCCCGCCGAGCCCATGAGATGATGAGAGAGAGACAGACAGAGAGAGAGACAGAGAGAGAGAGACGGCCGCGAAGTTAATATAAGGGATTTAAAAACTACAATATTTTATGTGCTCTAATTGTCACAAATAGTTGTTTGCTTAGCGTCGTTGTCTAGGGGTTTGGAGGTGAACAATTACACAGCCACACTCACAAGAACAATAATCACTATTATATTTAATAAATGGTTTATTAGCCAAAAGATTACATCTATAAGACCATCAGTGCGAGGATTCTGCTAACATACTTAGCCAAAGAATACCTGCACCGAAGGGCCCACGCTTACTACTGACCATTGACCTCCGCTTTCACGCTATCCCATCTCCAACACCACACCTCCCCTTTCTCACGCCTCAGTGCCGCACAGTCAGGGATTCTCACCTCGACACTAATTATGCCCTGAGATTAAACATTTTATATCTGAAATTTAAAAACAATAAAATTAAAATGTTACTTTATTTAAATCTGGGAGCCCAGGTCTTATTTCGACCAGAGCGAGCGCAAGTTGTGACTAAACTCGATAAAACTCTTTGAGTCCGGCTGAAAAATAATAGCAGGAAAAAAAATCCACCTTCCCACAACAAAAACGTTGCTACTAACAATGAACTAACCGCACGTAAACGCATACACAGATACTAGTACACACATACCTAAACAAATGGCACTGCACATGCTTTCACAGGTTACTCACATGACCACACAGTAACACACACATACCGACACAGTAAAGACACATTATAACCATACAGTGACTTATGTACCTACACATGACCAGACAATGGCCACAACTCCTTCTCTAAAACATTTTGGTGTCTTATTTTAAAAATCGATCGAACTAAATCTTATGGAATAAAAGCTTTTGTTAAGTCAAATACTACATCATGGGCCACCTCCGCCCTTTCACAATGATTGCCAGGTCAGAGATTTGAGCGTTGATGTATGATTCGGGAATAGAGACAGCACTGTCATTTCTGAAAGTGAAATTTTGACTTTAAACAAAATTATTTTGTCACTGAATGTAATAAAAACAAAGGTTGTTAAATTTTCTATCCACTTGTTGGATGCTTTGCTGAACTCTTTATAAAACGGGAAGAACAAACGGAAGTTTTCCTACTTCAACTTCCCCGTTTATCTTTATCCCATGAGGTCACATTGACCTAATTCAAAAAGTAAAAAGATTTTCACTCTGAGCATGAAAATCTTTTAACATATTTTTATATAAACTAGACGCCCCGCGGCGTAGCATACGCCACAGACTTGCTCATGGAGAGTGCAAAGAAAGTGGAGAAATAACGGACACAAACTACAGCACGAAGAAATCAAAACAATGCGAGTGAACGTCGGTTTGGGGGGGGGGAACTGCCAACTCATTGTTGGTTTCTAGACATTTGCAGGAGAAATTAGGTACACCCCTAACTTCTATTAAGTCAGCTATAAAACGATAATCGGTTTAAAATCAGAGTTACATAATCGATAATCGGGTTTAAAAAAACAACAGAAAACAACAACATGCAATTAACAACCCTAAACATGACTAACCCTCGCTAGGGTCGGCCAATCACAGTTTATGTTTAAGGGATGGTCGTATTAAATGGGAGGCGGGTAGCAACAACCTCAGTGTGCTTGTCTCCATGCTTACTCGCTATTGTTTTCTTACTTTGTGCTGCTTTTTATGTCTGTACTCTCACCCCTCCCCCAATCCGTTCTTTGCACTGTCTATAATGAGCAAGCCTGCGGCGTATGCTACGCCGAGGGTCTCTCCAGAATTCCTTCTTTTCATTCAATCACAGTCGTTTGCCCAAACCCATCCCATTTTGTCAACTTCTTTTATCAGGAAGTCTTCACCCGTAACTAAATTAGCTAGTGTTGGCAATAAAGGGGTAAAAGAACGGGCACAAACAGACATTTTAAAAAAATATTTTTTTTAAAGTTTTCGCTGGGGATTGAACCCAGGACCTTCGACGTATGAGGCGGACGTGATAACCAGTACACTACGAATTTCACATTTACTGTGAAGGAACTATGCAAGTGAACGCAAGTGCTTTGTTGCCAACCACTCCCACCCCCACCCCTTTTTTTTCATTTCATTCCACCACGCTTGCCAACAGTGTTTAGTTGACCCGAGTGAGGGTCATTTGTCACGCTCTGTTGCACATGCATCTTCTTGTTGCCTCGCAGGGTCCGACCACGAAGAGAATTATATATATATATAGATTCTTTTTTTTTCTTTTGAGCTAAATGTAAACTTATTATTTGACCAACAGAAAAAATCCATTAAAAAAGAACATTGTAAAATTAGGAAAATATACGAATGTTATTAAATAATATTAATATAGGAGCTACAGCCCATTTATGTAAGTTTTTATCAAAAGACTATTGCTACAGACTTAGGCTTTGCAGCGGTGTAGCGTGGGTATGTGCGCCCGTGGCAGAAACCAAATTTGCCGCCCCCCCCCAAACAAAAAATATGTTAACGCTATAAAGTAAAAAAATAATTAATTAGAAAGTAATAATAAGAATACTATATATTTTTATGTTTAAAAGGGAAGGCTTCATTTCTTTAATGAAATTATGGTTTTATGTTTTTCCTCACGGATTAATCTTTCATGTATCAATGTTTTCATCTAAGGCATGCTCGATAGCCAAAATAGCAATAGATTAGACAATTTTAGTGTATTCGTAATTGATCGTCATTAATGTTTTCATTAAAATAATTTTAGATAAGCCATTTTAACACCTTGCATTACTTAAGACAGTAGTAAGCTATGTTCGAATTAGTTATAAATATTTTTTATAAACTTAAATAAACCACGTAGTCTTGAATTCAATATTTATTTTTCTATTCATGGGGTTAAAATATTCCTTGCCTGACTATGTCATGTGGGATACTTTGAATACTCTAATTTGAAGACAAAATTTCAAAGTCCAGTAGATTAGCTGGTGTACGAAAATCATTTCTGTTTTCTAATTTCTATATAACTGCCAAAGCCTCACACGAATTTATACACTTATCTTATCTTAGGAGGAAACCAAATTTCTCTTCACTGTTATTCTACATAGCATGGATACATACATATTTGTTTCGATCAGCAAAAATTTGCTCTCTTGTTCTTTGATTGGAAGGTTTGATTAAAATGATGAGGTATAACATAAACTTTATCAAATGTAAAAGTATCCCTTAAGTATTCCATTCCATTAGTTTATCTGTGAGTAGCCACTGTTAAGAAAAAAGATTTTGTTGAGCACTATACGTTTGTAAGAAATTTCAGGAATTAAATTTTTTTAAAATATAATATAACTTTGAAAATAAAAAAGATTTCATTGTGACTAGCAAAGTTCCTGCATCCGTTCGTGTGTTTAGCTTTTTGTCTACATCTTTCAATTATATAGCTTACAAGGTAACCTCAAAATGGCTCCATGGTATATTCACTATTTTGTATCCTGAAGTCTGAATGCCTTGCTTGTAGAAGAAATTAGGTATTTCCATCAGTGTATGGACTTGGAAAAGAATGCGTAACAACGCTCAAGTGTACTAAAATTGTTGGAGAATTCGTTTCAGTTGGAGCATGATGTTAACAAATTAGGTTTAACTGTTTGAACGATTTTGACATGAGATTTCATGTTTTTGCGCCTTGTTGAACTCTTGTATATTTTGCAGCACCTTAAGAAGTATTTTCACACGTTGGGCCCGTGCAGTCCATTATTTTAAGATGATCATTTATTCAAAATCATTTCAGAAATGTCGTAAGCAGATTCACTTTTGCTTGAATGAAATCTTTGAAAGATTTTACAGCGTCTACTTTTTTATTTTATATATCACACAACTGGACTTGTTTGATCCTTATGTCAAATATATGAAAAGCTATCAAATACAATGGAACAATATTTGGTATCTTGTTATTGAAGAAAGATGACTTTTTGTGAACTGTAGGCCTATATCAAAAATTGCTATGAGCTCAGTTTGAATTTTAGATGAAAAGTTTTTTTTTCCCCTTTCCCACTATGTTCTGGGAGTGATCGAACTTACTTTGCAAGCTAATGCATTAATTCCAGAATATTGCCTTTATTCGCAACAGTATTGCCCTCTTTGTGACTTCCAAAAGTAACATTCAATCTCGCCAGGATTAAATAATGTAAAATATACTAACAAGAACTTTTTGCCACTTATTTTTCGGTCTTTATTAATACTCTATTCTTTTTTATCCAATTTCTGATTCCTTCCCTATGCAAAAAAACTTTGATAATGTTGATTACTCATTGAGTACTGATTTTGGCTTTTTATTTTATTTTGCTAACATTTATTTTCATGTTTAACAATTAGCTAATTAACAACGAGGAATTTGCCGCCCCCACCAATTTTGTATTTATGTGTGCCAAGTTTTAATTCCACTAGATAAGCAATTGTTTCCAATATTTTTGTTTATGCCACAAAACAAAAGACATTAAAATTAATATAAGCCATAAAAATACGCCAACAATTTCGTCCAGTAGTTCACTTACGTTAAAATGAAACTTGAATCAATCATATAAACCAGCACATTATTGTCATACTGTCAGCCCCTATGTTTTTCAGCTCAGTAACATTAGTATAAGAAGACTTTAGATGTATAATGGAGTTTGAAGTTGTGGCATTAGAAGCGCTCTCGTATTTAATATAGTTCTTCATTTCGTTGTTTTTTTTTATCTTGGCTTTTCTTTTATTAAAACTTATTTTCACGTTTTAACAATTAGTTAATTAACAACGAGGAATTTTCCACCATCCTCCCAAAATTTTATAACAGGGGTGGCTGTCAAATTTTAAGAATCAATGAATTTATCAACACACCAGTTTCACGTTCTCATACTAATTTAGCCTCTGGTTTTTATTACAGTAGTATTAGAAACAGAAGAATTTATATCCAATAAGGAGTTTGAAGTTTTGGCAGTTAAAACGTTCACAAGCTTTTGGATAGCGCCTTTATTTCTTTTTTAATTTCTTATTTGGCTTTTCTTTAATTTCGATTAAAAAAAACAACTCCTCTTTCTTTTAAAATTTTAATTTTAAGAAACTAATTAACGACTAGGAATTTGCCGCCCCTGGCAAAGTGCCGCCCGGGGCATATGCCCCCCCCCTGAGCCCTCAACCCCTCGCTACGCCACTGAGGTCTTGAAATGTTATGCAATTTTTTTCGGGAACAGGTGGTAGCGACCAAACTGGAAAATCTCCCAGCGTTCATTTCCTGATCGACTCGGTCAGCATTGAATAACCTCCCTTTCCAATCCCGTAATCTCCACCACAACTCCATTTTTATCATTATTTTCTTTTAAAAAATGTTCTCCAGAATTGCAATTTATCCCGGACCGGCGTGAATATTCCGAATGGGTCAACTCGTGACTGCTAAGAGTATTGGCGCTTACCGTGTGACGTCAAGGACGAGACACTGACAAGTGGTTTTATGGGCCCTCCAAGAGCGTCGATGAACGTGAGGGAAGTTTTTGTATTTTCATATTGTTAATAATAATTATTATTTTATTAGGCATATCGTGTTGTATTTAAACATATTATGCTCACAGTTTGTTTTAGTAAAAAAATAATTAAATGCCAAATTGTATATTAGTTTTTTAAAAATATATAATACATATTCGTCTGTACCAAAATGGCCTCTTGATCCAATAAAATAAAAAAAAACTATTGCACATATAAAGGTAATCAAAAAGCGAAGCAAAACACGTATGATATCAATTATACTAATTAAAGTTAGAAAAAATGTACTGACATTAATAATTTGAACGAGTTCTGACGATCCTCTTAGAATTGCAGTAAAATAATTCTCTACCTTATCGGGAATATTAACTTAATTACAGGCCATTAAGAATTTGCATAGAAATGAGAATTGACCGCGCATGATTTTTCTTAAACTCTATGAACCTCATTTTGATGTTGTTATTTACAAATAGACCCGAATGACAGACAAAGATGACAATAAAATAAAATGGATTTTTTCTTCCAAAAGGTCTCCAGCCGCCAAAACTATTTAATTTAAAAAATATCAACTATAAACTTTGATGTGTAGCTCGGGCAGATAATGGTAAACACATTTAAATTCACCTTGTTTGAACTTTAGCGCACTTCTCTCTGTATTTCTCCGACAGCGTCATTTAAAAACGGTGTCTTTTTTCCCCCTAGCAACAAAAGTAGAATTGTTCTTTAAATAGATTTTTATACAATATCTATGTTATAAAGTGAAGTCATACAGTTTTATTCAGTTAATATATATATCTATATCTATATCTATATCTATATCTATATCTATATATATATATATATATATATATATATATATATATATATATATATATATATATATATATATATATATATATATATATATATATATATATACATATATCCCTTAGATATATATATCAATGACTAAACAGTTAAAACTATGTTTAGAGATCGTTCTAAGTTGTTGATGGTTTGTTTATAAAGCCACAGAACGGAAGCTAAATTATGCAACAAATCGACGTGATTGTATTATCACGGACTGATGCGTGGCTAGTGATGAGTTAGTGGTAGTGACGAGGGTATTGGTCGGTGGGTAGATGAGGGAGAACATAAAGAGTTGTGGGTAGAGGGTAAGAATGTGTTGTAGAACTGGAATGGAAATCGTCTAGGACATTGGTGGATGCTGGGTTGGTCATTTCTAAAGCCGAAAAACGTCATGGCTCAACGAGTAATGTTCTATTTTTAGATTACATTTTAGCGGAACAATGTTTTGAAGCATAAATACAGTCGAATCACTATGTTCTCAAAATTGTTACCATAGTAAAATTACCAAACTTTTTTTCCTTTTTCAAGTCCAATTTTCTGTCTTAAATTAACGAAGAATTAACAAATAGCTGACAAAATACAGCCTTCTCAATATACCTACATTTACATATTGACTCGTATCTTTTATTAAATTTTTATGAAATCTGTCCTTAAAAAAGATAAATATAGCCCCAATATTTCTATTAATAGCTCTCCGCCATATTATGACAAGGCCTATTGAAGAAAGATTTGAATCACAATAAATAATAAGCATGGGGAAAAATAGATTGCCCCATTAATCATCATATATAAATATATATGAATGTTAAATTAATCAATTAAATTTTAAAGATCAGCTACATATGTTATATTTGAAAATACAATTAATCACCTACAAAAGATGGATTTGAGTACCATTTAAATCGCCTATATATATATATATAAAATTTCAGTAGCCTATTATCGCCTTTATTTGCAGTAGCCATTACTAATCTTATATTCCGCATGTATCGTCTATGTATATAATAAATAGAGGTAAAAAAAAAGATTTTTAAAAACCACGTTTTTATAAGTGTACTAAAAGAAGAAAATAATTTAAAACTAATAAGTACAAGTAGTTTCAACTAATATAACTAAAAACGTTAGGCTGGCGCTTATGAGGTTTTACATATGCAGTTCACAAATTCTCTCGCTTATAGATATCTTTTTTGACTTCTTAATTATAAATCTTTAATTGTTATACCAAACACCAGTCCCACGTTTTTAGTCATATTATATGAAAGTACTTGAACTTATTAGTTTTAAATTATTTTCTTTTTTTAGTACACTTATGAAAACGTGGTTTTTAAAAATCTTTTTTACCTAAATTTTTTTTATATACCAAACACCTCATAAGCGCCCGCCAAACGTTTTCAAAACACGGTGATGTGGTCACGGGGTGAACTCATGGATGTCAACAAAAGCAGACTGTACAGATGCTTATATTTAGATAAACTAAAAAGTTCAATAATTTAATAACGATACATTCGATCGATCAGAAATTTTGAGACAATGCACTGTCATCCACGATCTATCTGTGGTTAAATTTTGAGATCTCTAGGACCATCAGACGTGGTTTAATTTTACGTTGGCAAATTTGAAAAATTGTAGACAGACAAACCAACAAACAGGAACGAAAGTGAGTTAATAAAAACGTGGTAAACAGATTGAGTACCCAGGTTACCCAAGTAATGGACTATATCTAAGAAATACTTGATTACACTAGTAATAACTTATCAGTGAAGCATTTGATTACTATAAATATCACTCGTTTTTATTACTATATCTTCAATTGTATTTAATGTGCGTCCGTTTATTGCTTTGTTTCAATGATTCATTTACCACTTTGTAATCGATGGAAGATTCTATTCGTACCAAATACTGATTTGTATTCAAATTTGCCTTTAGATTATGAAAAGCTGTTGACTATTACAATGGTCTCATCCAAGCTGTTGTGCTAAAAGAAATATTTATTCGTCTTGATTCAGTGGAATAGCTATACATGTGAACCGAACTTGGACAAATAAAATAAACTATTCCTTTTCGTTAAGTAAGATTGTATCATCGATTTCTACACAACATAGGACCGGCAGCTCTGGAATCATAAAATATGTATAGTCATTAAACTAACGTGACCTATTTCTTCTCCCTTTTTTAACCAGAAACTACATTTTCTGGCTTTAAATCACGCTATCTTTAACACACTATCTTTCAATAACACAAACTTCCCTTACTAGGCAATCTTCCGATATCACACCAATCTGCCCGTTTAACAAAATCGTTCTGTTATATACACATTTTCAGTATCAATAATCTGCCCGAATCACGAATGTTTAAAAAAAAACAAAATTTACCATTAACGATTTTATATGTTAAAGTTGTAGGGAATCCTCTGTTAGTCTCCATAGACAGTCTCAACGACATTCAAATGACTCATTCACTCTCAACGACATTCAAATGACTCATTCACTCTCAACGACATTCAAATGACTCATCCACTCTCAATGACATTCAAATGACTCATTCACTCTCAATGACATTCAAGTGACTCATTAACTCTCAATGACATTCAAATGACTCATTCACTCTCAATGACATTCAAATGACTCATTCACTCTCAATGACATTCAGATGACTCATCCACTCTCAATGACATTCAAATGACTCATTCACTCTCAATGACATTCAGATGACTTGTCACTCACAATGACATTCAAATGACTCATTCACTCTCAATGACATTCAAATGACTCTTTCACTCTCAATGACATTCAGATGACTCATCCACTCTCAATGACATTCAAATGACTCATTCACTCTCAATGACATTCAAATGACTCATTCACTCTCAATGACATTCAAATGACTCATTCACTCACAATGACATTCAAATGACTCATCCACTCTCAATGACATTCAGATGACTCATCCACTCTCAATGACATTCAAATGACTAATTCACTCTCAATGACATTCAAATGACTCATTCACTCTCAATGACATTCAAATGACTCATTCACTCACAATGACATTCAAATGACTCATCCACTCTCAATGACATTCAGATGACTCATCCACTCTCAATGACATTCAAATGACTCATTCACTCTCAATGACATTCAGATGACTCATTCACTCTCAATTACATTCAGATGACTCATCCACTCTCAATGACATTCAAATGACTCATTCGCTCTCAATGACATTCAAATGACTCATTCACTCTCAATGACATTCAAATGACCCATTCACTCTCAATGACATTCAAATGACTCATTCACTCTCAATGATATTCAAATGACTCATTCACTCTCAATGACATTCATATGACTCATTCACTCTCAATGACATTCAAATGACTCATTCGCTCTTAATGACATTCAAATGACTCATTCACTCTCAATGACATTCAGATGACTCATTCACTCTCAAGGACATTCAAATGACTCATTCACTCTCAATGAAATTCAGATAACTCATCCACTCTCAATGACATTCAAATGACTCATTCACTCTCAATGACATTCAGATGACTCATCCACTCTCAATGACATTCAAATGACTCATTCACTCTCAATGACATTCAGATGACTCATTCACTCTCAATGACATTCAAATGACTCATTCACTCTCAATGACATTCAAATGACTCATTCACTCTCAATGAAATTCAGATGACTCATTCACTCTCAATGACATTCAAATGACTCATTCACTCTCAATGACATTTAGATGACTCATTCACTCTCAATGACATTCAAATGACTCATTCACTCTCAATGACATTCAAGTGACTCATTAACTCTCAATGACATTCAAATGACTCATTAGCTCTCAATGACATTCAGATGACTCATTCACTCTCAAGGACATTCAAATGACTCATTCACTCTCAATGAAATTCAGATAACTCATCCACTCTCAATGACATTCAAATGACTCATTCACTCTCAATGACATTCAGATGACTCATCCACTCTCAATGACATTCAAATGACTCATTCACTCTCAATGACATTCAGATGACTCATTCACTCTCAATGACATTCAAATGACTCATTCACTCTCAATGACATTCAAATGACTCATTCACTCTCAATGACATTCAGATGACTCATTCACTCTCAATGACATTCAAATGACTCATTCACTCTCAATGACATTTAGATGACTCATTCACTCTCAATGACATTCAAATGACTCATTCACTCTCAATGACATTCAAGTGACTCATTAACTCTCAATGACATTCAAATGACTCATTAGCTCTCAATGACATTCAGATGACTCATTCACTCTCAATGACATTCAAGTGACTCATTCACTCACAATGACATTCAAATGACTCATTCACTCTCAATGACATTCAAATGACTCATTCACTCTCAATGACATTCATATGACTCATCCACTCTCAATGACATTCAAATGACTCATTCACTCTCAATGACATTCAGATGACTCATTCACTCTCAATGGCATTCAAATGACTTGTCACTGGCAATGACATTCAAATGACTCATTCACTCTCAATGACATTCAAGTGACTCATTAACTCTCAATGACATTCAAATGACTCATTCACTCTCAATGACATTCAAGTGACTCATTAACTCTCAATGACATTCAAATGACTCATTAACTCTCAATGACATTCAGATGACTCATTCACTCTCAATGACATTCAAGTGACTCATTCACTCACAATGACATTCAAATGACTCATTCACTCTCAATGACATTCAAATGACTCATTCACTCTCAATGACATTCATATGACTCATCCACTCTCAATGACATTCAAATGACTCATTCACTCTCAATGACATTCAGATGACTCATTCACTCTCAATGGCATTCAAATGACTTGTCACTGGCAATGACATTCAAATGACTCATTCACTCTCAATGACATTCAGATGACTCATCCACTCTCAATGACATTCAAATGACTCATTCACTCTCAATGACATTCAGATGACTCGTTCACTCTCACCGACCTTCAGATGACCCATTCTTGCAGTATCGCTTAACCATGGCGCCTATTATCAATGCCACGCGAAGCATCAGACGCCACCTTGTTTGTTTCACGTCGTCCTTCTGCTTGCCAGAGCAAAAAGCGGTTCCGATTCATCAGTGACGAGCCCCGGGCTTCACTCGCTTGGAGATCTGCCTTATCAATGATGGCTTGACTCGCGGGCATCGAGCCATTAAAACAACCTCAGCGTGCCATTACACAGTTTGATCAAGTCAATATGAGCATCTGATAGTTGTACATGTACCTCATAAAATTGTGTATTCTAACAACGTACTTAAAAAAATATTTTTTAAATCAAGTTGTAGTATTAGAATACTAGTTATATAAAACGCTAATAAAATTGAAAGAGATGTATAGTTGAAAGGGAATCCCAAAGTGCTACCGATGCTCAATAAGTAAGCACCGAAACTATACACAGTTTATTTATCTGCAATTAAGATTAAACTAGCGTATCACCCGTCAAAAATGACAGAAGTTTTCAAAATAAATACACATAAGATTAAAAAATAACGTAATACAGAACTTTCATTTATTTTATTTATTTTTATTTGATTCATTTATTATCATATTGAACACTTTTATGCAGAACGTTCGAAAAGTGTTATTTTTGGTGCAGCACTATAAACAGCATTACAAATTTGGCAGCGCCACCTACTTACATCCATACATACAAACAACGGGAATTATGTATATTGATAGCAGTGTGCGCTAATTGAGTGATATATTTTTATTTTATTAAGTAACGAGCAGCAAAGCCCATCCAAGGACGTTCCGCCACCGTTCAGTGTCATACTCCCCTCAACCTGCCGTCTCGACCGGCATTATATGTGCATCGCGTTAAAAAATACTATTCATTATAGTTAAAATAAATAACTCGTAAAAACAGAGCTTTTGACTATATGTCCCACCGCGCATAACTCAAAATAAAGTCTTGCAAGAAATACTGCACCAAAAATAACTCGTTTTGAACATCCGCGTAAATGGCGTAAACGTGCTCAATATGATTGGCTGTAGGAGTCAAATGTGTTTGAGGGACCAATCGCTATAGATGACGGGACAGAACGGACAGAAACTTGCCTTTTATTATGTAAGGAGGAGGAGGATAAACAATATGCGCATTTTTTTAGAAAATTTACCCAAAAATAAACACATCATATTAAATTCGTACTCGTGACAGTAGTTCATCACTGTTTTACAGATGGACACAGCAATGACAAAGAACAAGTGATGGTATTTCTAAAATACAAAATACACAAAGTGTGTAATCAAAACAAGAAATTGAAGCTTTTTTAATTAACAAATACAAAAGTATCCAAGGGTACTAGATCTACCTCCATATTCTTTTATCCTAGGTCATTGTTGTAGTTTTTTCGCTCCTTTCTTTTTATCTTTACGTAATTATTTTATTTGAAATAGTATGTCTTAATAATTTACACATAATGTCAATACTTGTGTAAGTACTGTATTTTTTAGTTCTGACGAAGGCATTAGCCGAAACGTATACTTTTTTATTAGTTACTTAATAAGCCTTTAGTTTATTGTATTGATGATACAATTTATTTTGTGCATTTTGTATTTTATTTAAAAGCCTTATGGTAGTCCTCTTCTATATGATATGTTATTCCACGATACCCAGTCGCCTGTGATACACCGATGAGTGTACAAAACAAAGACAAGAAGAGAGTAACATCCCGTACAGAGTTGTGCTGAACTCCCGGTTAGTCTCCCATGTACCAACACAAAGCCACGTCATTAAAGATTGAATGACCAAGCCTGGGCAATAGGCAGTATTCATGGCGTAATTAATGGAATTGATTCTCCACCGTGTTGAGAAAACAACTGGCGGCGAGTCTATGAAAAACTTCAAAGTAGCGCTAGATGGCGCTGAAGATGGATCTGGAAAATATTTATGTTACAGACGGTAGATGGCGCCACTTACATGTTGAATCTATGAACAGACGTTATTACCACCAGGTGGCGTTTACATTGTAAATCTATTGATTAGCAATATCTGTTTTTCCCCCAATAGTCCCGTAGAAGTAATTGATATCCATACACCGGCAAGTATCCTGCACAGCAGACTAACACTGTATACACAAATGAATTTAGAAAACTCTCGCATTTCAAAAGAAAAGAATGACATTTTTATTAAAAATTCGTTAATCTTTAAAACGATAATGTAAATTTTAATATGAAGCTGCCATCGATATAAATAGTAATTCAACCTACCTTTCCCCAACGCCTACCCCCTTTAACAACCTTCTCCAGCATTAGCCTCCCCCCATGCCCCTTCACGATGTTTAACCTCAGCTACATTCCGCACCCCCCCTCATCTCAAACTTCTCCAAAACTCCAAGACACCTCACTGCCCCCCCCTCCCATCTCCCCCATCTCGACGTTCTCCCCCCGACCACCTCACATGTTGACATTTTTTTAAAAGCAACAACAAAAAAATACAAAGCAAAGACGAAAAAATCTAAATTGTAATCATGAACAGGTAAAATAAAATATTTGCAATAAAACGTATTACTTACCGATATGTTCAATGATTGTGTTTACAGATATTGTCGACGTATGTACACGTTTAGGCCACTTTTGTAAAATTTAAGGTAAACACATTTAGAAAACATTACTGGAGAATATTCGAAACTGACAAGAATAACACCATTAGTTAAATCATTAAACCTTGAAACACTAGAGGATAGAAGAACCAAGAACAAAGTAGTAATCATACATAAAGCAATTAATTCTAATTTAGAAATACAACACAAAGATAACTTAATACAACCCTCAGATAGACATAAGGATAAAAACACATTTCTTATTCCGTATGCAAGAACAAACACATACAAATTTTCCTTCTTCCCGTCCGGAATTCGGGCGTGGAATGGGTTGCCTGAAGAATCCAGGAAAACCAACACTTTATCAACATTTAAATCTCTAATAAAAATGCAGGACTAAACACAAACCATAGATAAGCGTAGTACGCAATAATCTTCTGTATAGAAGGAGCGTCTATAAACAGATAAGATAAGATAAGAAAACATGTTGGATCCAAAAGGACTATGCATTTCAACAACTCGAGAATTGAAAATACACCGGAAATGACCTTAAAAAGAATTTTAACAACCCTTACCAATACAATCACACGTGACTTGGAAATAACGTATGCTTAAATACAGAAGACAACAGCCCCGCAACCTACACAGGACACGTGCAACCCAATCACCTACACAGGACACGTGCAACCCAATGACCTACTCAGGACACGTGCAACCCAATGACCTACACGGGACACGTGCAACCAAATGACCTACACAGGACACGTTCAACCCGGCTGAGTCATTGTCACAACCCAATGACCAACACGAGACACGTGCAACCCAATGACCTAAATAGGACAAGTGCAACCCAATGACCTACACAGGACACGTGCAACCCAATGACCTTCACAGTACACGTGCAACCCAATGACCTAAATAGGACACGTGCAACCCAATGACATACACAGGGCACGTTCAACCCGGCTGAGTCATTGTCACAACCCAATGACCTACACAGGACAAATGCAACTGACTGACTCAGACAGTGCACAACCCAATGACCTACACAGGACAAATGCAACCTGACTGACTCAGACAGTGCACAACCCAATGACCAACACAGGACAAATGCAACCTGACTGACTCAGACAGTGCACAACCCAATGACCTACACAGGACAAATGCAACCTGACTGACTCAGACAGTGCACAACCCAATGACCAACACAGGACAAATGCAACCTGACTGACTCAGACAGTGCACAACCCAATGACCTACACAGGACAAATGCAACCTGACTCCTCAGTTACAGGGATCAGATCAAAGACCGGCCTACAACTCGTGGTGGTAATTAAAAACCGGATATCGAAGACTGGCGCGTTGTCATGGTAACCAGGATTCCCTGGGCTGGTGTACGGAGGACCCACGCCTTATTTTGAGGGTGGGGCAGTGGGTAACAGAAGCGTGGGTGGAGGGGGATGCTGGAGGCGAGGGAGCGATTGTTTACTACGACCGCGCCTCCGGTTGTAGAGTTCTTATTGACGGCGTTGATTGTCCGCGGATGCCCATTGAATAGAGGAGAGAATTATTGGCAATGACGATAGCGCCGTCCCCATCAACTCGAGACAAGTCCGTTGGTGATGGTTATATAAACAAAACAAGTTTGGTATAAAATTTGGCTGCAGTGATCCCAGCTGGCAATGAATGAATGAAATTTCATCGACTAGGGGACTATCCCATTGTTCAAAATATTGATTTATATTTCTTCGTCACTACAAAAATCGGGAATTTCGCTAACTTAATGTTGTTGTTGTTTTTCCCCAACAGCAAGAGAAATGATGCGTACTAATTTAGAAACATTGTAAGGCAGTTAAAAAATTCAAAAACTAAGTAATACATGTTCCTCTCTACTTAGATTTATTTTTAAAACACTTATATTAACTTCAACGTCGTCTCTGTCTGTCGTCATCTCTCTCTCTCTCTGTCTTGGGCGGGTGGAAAAACAAAAAGTCGAAAATGACCGACTTCCCATGATCCGATCGAACTGAAATTTGGCACACAGACCCGTCTTACCTAACAATGCATTGTATCACACTTTCAGATCGATCGAACGTACCGTAATTAAATTAATGCATTTTTAGTTTATCCTTATATAACGTATGTAATTCAAATTCACTGTTTGTTATTGTTTTTTTTCATGTGAAAGTTTGAGTTGACGCGTTGAGGCGACCCATCGAAGTACCGGCGTGCTTTTGTTTACATTTTACGTGTCACGATGAGCTCGGTCAAGCGAATCGGTGACCAGACTTTTCCCCCTCTCAGGGTTATGAAGCAAAGTTGAGTTAAGTCAGATTCAGTCTGTAAATGCTTGTCGCGTTTGAAAATAATCAATACTGTTAGTTATGTCACATATATAAGGGATTTATAGTCAAAACTTTGTTTTTACGGGTTTGTTTTATTAAATTCCTTATATTAATTTCACGGCAGTCTCTGTCTCTCTGTCGTTCTGTCGTCATCTCTCTCTGTCTTGGGCTCGGCGGAAAAACAAAAGTAAAAAATGACCCACTTTCCGTGATCCGATCGAACTGAAATTTGGCACACGGACCCGTCTCACCTAACGATGCATCGTATCAAAATTTCAGATCGATCGAACGTACCGTAATTAAATTAATGCATTTTTAGTTTATCCTTATATAACTTATGTAATTCAAATTCACGGTTTGTTATTGTTTTTTTTTCCACGTGAGAGTTTGAGTTGACGCATTGACGTGACCCATCGAAGTACCGCGTGCTTTTGTTTACATTTTACGTGTCACGCTGAGCTCGGTCAAGCGATCGGTGACCAGACTTTTCCCCCTCTCCCCCCCTCCCCCCCCCCAGGGTTATGAAGCAAAGTTGCGTTAAGACAGATTCAGTCTGTAAATGTTTGCCGCGTTTGAAAATAATCAATACTGTTAGCTATGTCTCATATATAAGGGATTTATAGTCAAAAACTTTGTTTTTACGGGTTTGTTTTATTAAATCCCTTATATTAACTTCACCGCCGTCTCTCTCTGTCGTTCTGTCGTCATCTCATGGGCGGGTGGAAAAACAAAAGTAAAAAATGACCCACTTACCGTGATCCGATCGAGCTGACATTTGGCTCACGGACCCGTCTTACCTAACAATGCATCGTATCTAATTTTCAGATCGATCGAACGTAGCGTAATTAAATTAATGCATTTTTAGTTTATCCTTATACAACGTATGTAATTCAAATTCACGGTTTGTTATTGTTTTATTTCACGTGATTGTTTAGTCACGCGTTGACGCGACCCATCGAAGTACCGGCGTGCTTTTGTTTACATTTTACCTGTCACGCTGAGCTCGGTCCAGCGATAGGTGACCAGATATTTCCCCTCTCCCACCCGCCCCCAGGGGTTATAAAGCAAAAGAAAGTTAAAGCAGATTCAGGCTGTAAATGTTTGTCGCGTTGGAACATAATCAATACTTACAGTTCTGTCTCATATATAAGGGATATATAGTCAAAAACTTTGTTTTTACGGGTTTGTTTTATTATTTAATGTTCAGTTTCAAAAGATAACTCTAATTCATATACACCGTATCGCTGAGATATTTTCTTTTTTATGTTGAAGTGGGTGCGATGTTGTTTTTTTTTATTAGGCCGTATAAGAGCGTGTTAAATAATGTTTTTGTTGGTCTTTTTTTCAATTTCCACTGGAGGGGGGTCTACCAATTACCCACTGTTACCGAAAGTAAAACTAGGTTATAAAAATTCGTCAAATTTTGCCCGTTAATGTTAATTCTGCTGTGAAGTCACTATGAAATTAATTTTGAGATTTAGGTGACACTGACGAAATGTCTCAAATCGCAGAGCCGTTAGTAGTCAGAACATGTTTTCAGCACAAATGTAAGCCAGGAATTGAAATGATTACACAGATGACAAACGACTATTACGGCATGAAGAACGGAAGAACAACATTTATTAACGGGGCATAATAAAACGATATGTAAATATATATGTTGAACGTGGTCATTCTCATGGGATTTCGGTATTACCACGAAAAGTAGTTTCCCCGTTTGAACGCATCAAAATTTGTGGAAATTAACATAGAGCAACAGTATTGTTTTAAATGTCCAAAAGCCACAAATTAATATAACGCATACGACCCGAGTCTTGTCTTATCTATACAGACGCTCCTTCTATACAGAAGATTAATGCATCCACAGACCATGCCGGTCTGGTGCAAGTGATGAAGCGTTCACAGGCCACGGCTATAAGGGTTCCACGCATTACCCAGCCGCCATTCAGAGCTGGGTGGACTCCGAATTTCAGGACTCAAGGACGCCTTAGGCCCTGGGATCAAATCCTTGCCTTCACATGGATTCGTTCGCGCATGCCACTCGACCACCGTGATGTAGCGTCGCACCATATCTTTGTGTGCATTTCACAAGCGTCCTTACATCTATAATTACTAGGTCACAGTCACCGACTACCTTTCAGTCTAATCATATGCCCCTTGCCACCGCACGTCTTTTTATTCCAGCCATTCTACCTACCCCCCGTTTTGTATCCCCTGTCCCCCTTGTACATCACTTCAACCAGAAGTTGTAAGTGGATTTTGTCCTTCGCCCGGGCTTCTGGCTTTATTTGTTTGTTGTTTTGTGTGTGTGCGTGTGTTGCTAAGATACCAAAGCCATGCTAAACAAGCTCATTGCGACAAGTTACGTTTGTTATAACAATGGGATTCTAAATTGTATTTATTAAATTCATGACAACAGATGCTATATATAACATAACTGGTCATTTCAAAATGTGAATTCTACCAGCAATAAATGTAACAAAATGTAACAAAACAGCGCACAAAATTGAAAAAGCTTGTATCATCGTTTTATATCCCTTCTGCTTTAGCCACTTGTATAAATAGTCCCACATCTTTCACCTTCCAACATGAGCGAAGCACAGTGCTACAATGCTACAGTGCTACAGTGCTACCCCATAAAACAATTATGCTCAATGTTAATTCATTCCAGTAAGGAACAGAGTCAGCTCTTAAGGACCTCGAGTCAGCGCCAGCATATCTCACTCACTTTTTAGAGGGGTAATTGTTATGACACCCCATTAAGGACCTCAAGTCAGCGCAAGCATATCTCACTCACACTTTTAGAGGGGTAATTGTTATGACACCCCATTAAGGACCTCAAGTCAGCGCAAGCATATCTCACTCACACTTTTAGAGGGGTAATTGTTATGACACCCCATTAAG
Organism: Ampullaceana balthica; assembly: GCA_944989445.1. Taxonomy (NCBI): domain Eukaryota; kingdom Metazoa; phylum Mollusca; class Gastropoda; family Lymnaeidae; genus Ampullaceana; species Ampullaceana balthica. The sequence continues at coordinate 521,628 of CALYLW010000481.1, read as the reverse complement.
GACCTCAAGTCAGCGCAAGCATATCTCACTCACACTTTTAAAGGGGTAATTGTTATGACGCCCCATTAAGGACCTCAAGTCGGCGCCAGCATATTTCACTCACACTTTTAAAGGGGTAATTGTTATGACGCCCCATTAAGGACCTCAAGTCGGCGCCAGCATATTTCACTCACACTTTTAGAGGGGTAATTGTTATGACACCCCATTAAGGACCCTAATTCAGCGCCAGCATATCTCACTCACACTTTTAGAGGGGTAATTGTTATGACACCCCATTAAGGACCTCAAGTCAGCGCCAGCATATCTCACTCACACTTTTAGAGGGGTAAATGATATGACATCCCATTAAGGACCTCAAGTCAGCGCCAGCAAATCTCACTCACACTTTTAGAGGGGTAATTGTTATGACACCCCATTAAGGACCTCAAGTCAGCGCCAGCATATCTCACTCACACTTTTAGAGGGGTAATTGTTATGACACCCCATTAAGGACCTCAAGTCAGCGCCAGCATATCTCACTCACACTTTTAGAGGGGTAATTGTTATGACACCCCATTAAGGACCTCAAGTCAGCGCCAGCATATCTCACTCACACTTTTAGAGGGGTAATTGTTATGACACCCCATTAAGGACCTCAAGTCAGCGCCAGCATATCACACTCACACTTTTAGAGGGGTAATTGTTATGACAGCCCATTAAGGACCTCAAGTCAGCGCCAGCATATCTCATTCACACTTTTAAAGGGGTAATTGTTATGACACACCATTAAGGACCTCAAGTCAGCGCCAGCATATCTCATTCACACTTTTAAAGGGGTAATTGTTATGATACACCATTAAGGACCTCAAGTCAGCGCCAGCATATCTCATTCACACTTTTAGAGGGGTAATTGTTATGACACACCATTAAGGACCTCAAGTCAGCGCCAGCATATCTCATTCACACTTTTAAAGGGGTAATTGTTATGACACACCATTAAGGACCTCAAGTCAGCGCCAGCATATCTCATTCACACTTTTAAAGGGGTAATTGTTATGACACCCCATTACGGACCTCAAGTCAGCGCCAGCATATCTCATTCACACTTTTAGAGGGGTAATTGTTATGACACACCATTAAGGACCTCAAGTCAGCGCCAGCATATCTCACTCACACTTTTAGAGGGGTAATTGTTATGACACCCCATTAAGGACCTCAAGTCAGCGCCAGCATATCTCACTTACACTTTTAGAGGGGTAATTGTTATGACACCCCATTAAGGACCTCAAGTCAGCGCCAGCATATCTCACTCACTCTTTTAGAGGGGTAATTGTTATGACACCCCATTAAGGACCTCAAGTCAGCGCCAGCATATCTCACTCACACTTTTAGAGGGGTAATTGTTATGACACCCCATTACGGACCTCAAGTCAGCGCCAGCATATCTCACTCACACTTTTAGAGGGGTAATTGTTATGACACCCCATTAAGGACCTCAAGTCAGCGCCAGCATATCTCACTCACACTTTTAGAGGGGTAATTGTTATGACACCCCATTAAGGACCTCAAGTCAGCGCCAGCATATCTCACTCACACTTTTAGAGGGGTAATTGTTATGACACCCCATTAAGGACCTCAAGTCAGCGCCAGCATATCTCACTCACACTTTTAGAGGGGTAATTGTTATGACACCCCATTAAGGACCTCAAGTCAGCGCCAGCATATCTCACTCACACTTTTAGAGGGGTAATTGTTATGACACCCCATTAAGGACCTCAAGTCAGCGCCAGCATATCTCACTCACACTTTTAGAGAGGTAATTGTTATGACACCCCATTAAGGACCTCAAGTCAGCGCCAGCATATCTCACTCACACTTTTAGAGGGGTAATTGTTATGACACCCCATTAAGGACCTCAAGTCAGCGCCAGCATATCTCACTCACACTTTTAGAGGGGTAATTGTTATGACACCCCATTAAGGACCTCAAGTCAGCGCCAGCATATCTCACTCACACTTTTAGAGGGGTAATTGTTATGACACCCCATTAAGGTCCTCAAGTCAGCGCCAGCATATCTCACTCACACTTTTAGAGGGGTAATTGTTATGAAACACCATTAAGGACCTCAAGTCAGCGCCAGCATATCACACTCACACTTTTAGAGGGGTAATTGTTATGACACACCATTAAGGACCTCAAGTCAGCGCCAGCATATCTCACTCACACTTTTAGAGGGGTAATTGTTATGACACCCCATTAAGGACCTCAAGTCAGCGCCAGCATATGTCACTCACACTTTTAGAGGGGTAATTGTTATGACACCCCATTAAGGACCTCAAGTCATCGCCAGTATATCTCACTCACACTTTTAAAGGGGTAATTGTTATGACACACCATTAAGGACCTCAAGTCCGCGCCAGCATATCACACTCACACTTTTAGAGGGGTAATTGTTATGACAGCCCATTAAGGACCTCAAGTCAGCGCCAGCATATCTCATTCACACTTTTAAAGGGGTAATTGTTATGACGCCCCATTAAGGACCTCAAGTCAGCGCCAGCATATTTCACTCACACTTTGAGAGAGGTAATTGTTATGACACCCCATTAAGGACCCTAAGTCAGCGCCAGCATATCTCACTCACACTTTTAGAGGGGTAATTGTTATGACATCCCATTAAGGACCTCAAGTCAGCGCCAGCATATGTCACTCACACTTTTAGAGGGGTAATTGTTATGACACCCCATTAAGGACCTCAAGTCAGCGCCAGCATATCTCACTCACACTTTTAGAGGGGTAATTGTTATGACACCCCATTAAGGACCTCAAGTCAGCGCCAGCATATCTCACTCACACTTTGAGAGAGGTAATTGTTATGACACCCCATTAAGGACCCTAAGTCAGCGCCAGCATATCTCACTCACACTTTTAGAGGGGTAATTGTTATGACATCCCATTAAGGACCTCAAGTCAGCGCCAGCAAATCTCACTCACACTTTTAGAGGGGTAATTGTTATGACACCCCATTACGGACCTCAAGTCAGCGCCAGCATATCTCACTCACACTTTTAGAGGGGTAATTGTTATGACATCCCATTAAGGACCTCAAGTCAGCGCCAGCAAATCTCACTCACACTTTTAGAGGGGTAATTGTTATGACACCCCATTACGGACCTCAAGTCAGCGCCAGCATATCTCACTCACACTTTTAGAGGAGTAATTGTTATGACACCCCATTAAGGACCTCAAGTCAGCGCCAGCATATCTCACTCACACTTTTAGAGGGGTAATTGTTATGACACGCCATTAAGGACCTCAAGTCAGCGCCAGCATATCTCACTCATACATTTAGAGGAGTAATTGTTATGACACCCCATGTAATATCATTATTACCTATATGTGATATCATAATTTTCGTGAGACGCATGACTATGTGACATAGGTCACCGATCCAAAGGTTAATTGGCTAAAGTTGTGTTGTTGTTATGTTTTTTTTAAAAAATGATTTTATTTGTTTTTATTTCATTTAATTTTAATTTTTATTTTTTTTTATTTTTTTTTGGTCGGCAATTTAGTGTAGGATTGGGAAGTGCTTTAGACTGTAAATGACTGGGAACCAGAATGTGCAAGCTTGTTTTCTCCGCCTTTTAATCCCACTCATTAATAAACATTCCTAGCGTGTTGTTGTTTCTAAAGTTATATTCGGAAACCGAGAGCCGTATTAGTAAGGCCGACTGAATATAAATCATGAATAAAAGCCTTAAAGACTAGAATGACGACGTATAAGCCTTAAATCTTGAGATAATTTTTAACATAAAAGAACATATACTAAAGATAGTACGGTAAATCAAAGAGAAATCAAATATGATTAAATGAAGCATTGACTGGAGAAAAGCCTGTTGACTATTGAATGGTTTATTAGATGCATTTATCTGGTCATTGTTATATAATAATACTGAGATTATATAAAGGTGCTTTTTATTATTGATGATACATACATTTATAAAATATAGTTTTGTGTTCATTTATAGAAAGTTTTAATTGAGTTAAAAAATTAAATGCATCATGACTTTTCATCAACAGGTTATTTTACCACGTGTTTATTAACTTGCTTTCGTTACTGTCTGTCCACAATTTTTCAAATCTGCCAACGTAAAATTAAACCACTTTTGATGGACCTAGAGATCTCAAAATTTTACCACAGATAGATCTTGGATGACAATGCATTGTATCAAAATTTCAGATCTATCGAAAGTACCGTTATTAAATTATTGAACTTTTTAGTTTATCTATATATAAGCCTATGTGTTATCCGTCTGCCCTTGTTTACATTACATTCACGTACCGAGTTCACACCAACCCCGACCACAAAAACCATGTTGAATAATCAAGGGGAGATCAGTCATTTCCAGTCTGTAAATGTTTGTCGGGCAATGTGTATTATATTTGAACATAATCAATACTTCAAAACTCACTATAGCATACACTTAGACTAAAAAGAATTTAAAAAATAGAAGGAAATGTTTTTAAAATACAAAACCACTATTTTATAAGCGGACTAATGAAAAGAATAAAATAAAATTTAAAAAATTTAAATTTAAAACAAGTACTATGATGCAATATGACTAAAAACGTGGGCGGGCGCTTTTTTGCGTTTGGCTAAAATTATTAGAGTTTACAAATGACTAGTAAGAAAATGAGTGAATTGAATTAGTTAAGCCTGAGAACCAGGATGATATGACAGAAGTAGGGCGAGTGAGACCAGTTAATCGACACAAAAAGCAAGTTTATATTGTCCTATCTTACACACTTTAAATAATTGTATTTTGTTTAATAAAGTAACAGACTGTAATTTGGCAAGTCAGTTTAAAATAACCAAACATAATTTCCATAATCTAAAAAAGAAATATAAGAATTTCATAAGGAAAGGCAATCCGTATTTAACCAATTATTGTCTTCCATTTAACCAAAAATGACCATTATTAGGCATGTCCATTCCAATGTTCCCTTCAAGCTGTGCGGCTGCGTGGTCGCGCAGACATCTGACTTATGCCGCGCAGCATTTTTTATTTACCGCGCAGCAAATTTGCTAAAATATTTCACAAATAATTGGTGCTGAGCAAGTTTGCGCACGAGTTTTTTTACTTTGCACACGGACCAACGAACCTTAGAGGGAACATTGGTCAATTCCTATTTAAACAAGTGTCTACTATTTAAACAAAATATTTGACCATCATTTGACAAGCCTATCCCTATTTATTTATATTGAAACAAAATATTAGACCACCATAATTTGGCCAAGTGCATCGATATTTACATCGTAGTCATGATGTTGAGCAATAAACGAGGCATCTCTAAGTTGCCCTTGCCCTTCCTTAAGCATATAAATAAGTTGATCAAGAATTGACCCGATGTATGTTGTCAATCAGTCGGCCAAGCTTCAATGAAACACACTGCCATTTCATGTAGCAGTTAAAATTGAAATGTTGCATCATTAATTCACACTGCCAACACATATTACAGTTAAAACAATATATATATTTAATTATATATATATATATATATATATATATATACGGCCATTACCTTCTGGTCCTGATAAACTCATGGCTTTTAAATACCTTAAACGCTCGATAATATTGATGGTGCAGTCTTACAAATTTTTATAAGAATATATTTAAACATTTTGACCTCGATATTTTACACTGTATACGTAATTGAAATGATCAAGAACAAAAAAACAATAACAACAAAAAAAACAGATAGGGAGTGTGTAATGTTTAAATAAATAAATTATATCCCTAGGCAAGTTCGATAAGTGTAGAAATCCGCGTGTAGTATAGAATAATACACAGCCTCACGTGTGTGTTGCAGAATGCCTTAAGCATAGCATAGCAAGCCTGAGTTTTTCATGAAAAAAGTTGAGGGTGTATTTAATGCCGTGATTGTAGGAACTCCCTAGGAGTGGAGGAGACTCGAGTTGTCTTGTCACCATGCGGCACAACTCGTTCAGTCCGAAAGATAACGGCTTGAATTATTTCCCCTGCCATGTGCTTGCACACGGGCGTTCAAAGTTCTTTTTTTCCCCTCCAAGGCTCGAGACGATTCTCTTATAATCTTCTAATGACGTCTACCGCCAGTGGCGTCACTAGGGGGGGGGGCGAGGGGGGCGGGCCGCCCCGGGTGACACCCATCAGGGGGTGACACCCGAGCCTAAAATTTTACTGTGTACGATTTTATGTCAGAAAAAAAATGAAGACACATTTTTTTCATCTAGAAAGAAATTAAGAAATACAAAGAAATACGTTAAACGCGAAAACTTTTTATTAAAAGATATCAGTTAACTTGCAATAATAAAACAGTCCCAACACACAAACAACATTAAAACAAATTAGGAAAAAAAAGACAAGAAACGTTGCAGCTGAGATATCTTTAAAAAAGGCTGGACATGAAAGAGGCAATGTCTTATGTTTTAAAAGATATAAAGCTATTTATGCTTTGACACACCGACACCATGGACGAATCCCACCTCACGACTCCCCCCACCACAGTGGGGTGTGGGGGGATAAGATTTTTATCCCCCCCCCCAAAAAAAAATCATCAAAAGATGGGTTTTCTTTGTTGTTTTTTCTAGACGAAAATTATTAACTCAATGCCTTTGAGTTAATATTTTTTAATATATATTTATTAAAGGCGTGATATAATGCATGTTTATATACAGGTAGTCGCCAGGTTACGACGGTCCCATCCCGACTTACGCTGTTTCGTGGTTACTAACGCTCCCTCATAAAGAATATTACGCGTTATTCCGATTTTTTAAATATTTTTTTAAAACTTTTTTTTCCATGGGGTAACGAATTGTTTTCTCTAGTTGAAATAAAAAAAATATGTATTATTATTATTTGAACCTGCAACTTTCGTTTGCGAATTTTTCTCATGGTGAAGTTATCAATCAAGTCAGTAAAGCTAAGAAAGCTTACAAGTAAGTTCCTTTTCAATGCTCATTAGAGAGAGCATATTCAGTCTTGTTGTCGCATGAAAATTCTAACTCATTTTATATTCTTTTCAACTTTGAAAAGGATTGCTCTCAGTTGCAGTTTGATGTCATCATTGAGAGATAGATGATAAGTGCGATGTGTACATTTGTAAAAAGCTGTGTGAAATTTAGCTCATTCAAAAGCAGAAAAATGTTTAGCTCTGTGCACGTGTTTTGAGTTTGGCATTGGGGTACTTCCTTTTCCTTACCGTGAGCCTGGACAATAACTTTTTAAAAGAGTTTTGAAAATTGGACTAATTCTGAAGGTAAGCAGTCTCCGAAATCAGTTGAATATTCTTCCATTATTTTGGCTGCTGCCCATCGGATGGCGAAATTGCTGAGCTCAGATAGGTTTGTAAGAAAGTCAAATTTCTCATGGATGTCTTGATATGGGCCTAACCGATGTTGTAGGGCTCAAGAAAGTTTTTCAATGATTAACAGTAATTACCAGAAATACCTCAACCTTGAACTTGAAACTTTTGTCTCGGGGAGAATACTGTTTTGGTGATGTCCCTTTATTAAACTGACGCCTTTTTTCCCCTCTTTTTTTTGTTGATAGCATTTAAGATTGTTCATACACTTTTTTACCAAGGACTTGTCCTTTCCTTTGTCTTCATAGGAATCAAATTAAGAATGCTGTCATTTAACAAACTCAATTAGAGACTTCCTTTCTAAAATTGTTTCCCGAATTTCAAGTTAAATAACGACTTCCAGTTGTACAAGTTCCTTTAGAAATCCTTCTGCTTCAAGTAGACAGTCACGTGGCTGATTTTCGTTTGTTGCTAATTCTTTCAGTGCTGCGATATTCTCATGGTATAAGTTATTAACAGGCCTTACTGCATCATGTCAGGCTGATCATCTTGTGTCAAACAAGGCTTTGTTAACATGTATCAATTTCACGTGTTTTTAAAGTACCTGTCAACGATGAGTAGATGCAACAAGCCGGGTATAAAGATTTTGCAGAAGACAAAAAATCTGACTGCATCAGGACAACCTGCTACTCTTTTCCCAACCAAATTAATAGAATGAGCTGTGCACGCCACCTAATGAGCAACAATGCACTTCTCACGAAGAATAGCCTAGTTTCCGTTATACTTCCTACTCATATTTGCCGCATTGCCGTATGAATGTCCAAGGGATTTTCAGGGATTCATACAAACATTTGCCTGCATCTTTATTATACACTATACTAAGTTTGGAGTACCTTAAATAATTATTGGTGGCCCCTGGCTTAATCCCTTTCAGCACCCTCCTTTTAATCCATAATAGGGTGTGGGGGTCACGCATCGGTGACGATGTGTGACGAGGGGGTGGGGGTTAAAAATGTGACGTCACATAAAAACGCGCAACTTTAAATAAAAGTTCCACTTAAATATTTGATTGTTTACCGTTTTTAATGACGTTTTCGGTGGCTTCACGCGTGTTACGATATTAGAGCGCAGACGTACCCTAAATACATATTTAAATGACAAAAAATAATTTGCAACATGCTAATTTGTATTTAGAAAATACGGCTTGGGAGGGGGGAGGGAGGGGTGTCAAAGCTTTGTTACGTCATATCGTAAAAAGGGGGGGGGCGGGTCTAAGTTTTTGTGACAAAGTATGACGCTGGGGGAGGGTGGGGTAAAATCGGCAACCTCGCGTGACGTCATTTATGGACGGCCCCTTCAGTCGTGAAGGGGTGACACCATGAGCTACCGCCCCGGGTGACACCAACCCTAGTGACGCCTCTGTCTACCGCAAAGGCTTGATAAATTTCCTGTAAGAGATCGAGCCCTCTAAATGACCACATCTTTGAGATGACCAAAACATCTTGTCAAGATCATCCATTGTTGCTGTGGCTTCTGAATGATCTAATCTGGAAATGAATGCATCTTATCTGTTACAGACGCTCCTTCTATTCAGAAGATTATTGCGGCCTACGCTTAACCTTGCACAGCTCACCCGTTGTCGCTGTGTATATTTTCATTTATGTTCTAAGAATATTTCATTTGATAAAAGGAAGACAAGAAAGAAAACAATCACCGAAATAGTTCCGGAACCAGTGACGTCACTTTCAAAAACTATCAAATACATCCTTAAATTGTTCATTAAAGTCTGATTTTCCGATCAACGAATGTGTCATCCTAGCAAACGCGCACTGTGGAAGTGGACACCGAAGTTTGCTTATTTATTATTTTAAGGGAGGCTCTTTACTCCAACCCCACCCCACTCCCACCACGTTAGCTGTCACTTTCAACGGGGGAACGTTTGCAGATTTCTGGAATTTCAGGGACTGGAAGGTGGGAACCAATTTCAAGATCATCCCATTGGATTTCCCCAGTCCAATAATCAAGAGTTCAGACGGTGGCCAGATTTTTTTTAATTTGAAAGTCTGTCGGGTGATGATATGGATGTGCCAGGATACGTGTGGCCGTGTCGTGAATTGGGCGCCGCGTAATGGCTTTGACTTCTCTGACCAACCAGTTTTAGTTAGCACAACGCAGACAGTAAACATTGGTGTAAATTGAGATGCACTCTCCGTTGTTTCACACCTACGTGTAAGCTATCTCAGATACTGAGCTCATTAAAATGTTTAAAAAAAATATTTATCTTTTTTTTTCTATACAAATTCATACTTTGACTAGTATAACATTTTTTTTAAAAAGCTTGATTGAAAATTGTTCAAATATACAGAGGCGTCATTGGGGGTCGCGGGATGCGTGGACCGCACCGGATGACGCCTTCACAAAGGGTGACACCTTCACAAAGGGTGACACCAGAATGCAAAATTATGCATGTTCCCGTTATTTGGCACTAGCAGACTCGGAGCTAAATTGGTTAAGTCGTGAGGGGTTTACACCATGAGTTACTACACTGGGTGACACCAACACTAGTTATGCCTCTGCAAATATCAAAGACAGATCATAAAAATGGCGCTTGATGGGCTGAGAGGATTTTGAATCTAAAAGGTATAAAAAAGTAAAATTACATACATCAAAGTTTGATAAGAAGAAATCTAGGCGTCTCCTCACAAACTTTAATTAAGTCACAAACCCACCCCAAGATGATAAAAACTCTATTCCAGACATTGACTTCCCAACATAATAAATTCCCAAACATCAAACATATCTCCTGTACTCAGGTTGATAGTAATCCCTACTCCTGTCCCAAAGATAATAATCCCACCTCCTGTACCAAAGATAATAATCCCACCTCCTGTCCCAAAGATAATAATCCCACCTCCTGTCCCAAAGATAATAATCCCACCTCCTGTCCCAAAGATAATAATCCCACCTCCTGTCCCAAAGATAATAGTCCCACCTTCTGTCGCCAAATAATAATAATCCCACCTCCTGTCCCCAAATTACAATCCCACCTCATATCCCCGAATTACAATCCCACCTACTCTCCCCAAATTACAATCCCACCTCCTGTCCCCAAATTACAATCCCACCTCATGTCCCCAAATTAAAATCCCACCTCATATCCCCAAATTACAATCTCACCTCCTGTCCCCAAATTACAATCCCATCTCCTGTCCCCAAATTACAATCCCACATCATATCCCCAAATTACAATCCCACCTCATATCCCCAAATTACAATCCCACCTCATATCCCCAAATTACAATCCCACCTCCTGTCCCCAAATTACAATCCCACCTCCTGTCCCCAAATTACAATCCCACCTCCTGTCCCCAAATTACAATTCCACCTCATATCCCCAAATTACAATCCCACCTCATATCCCCAAATTACAATATCACCTCCTGTCCCCAAATTACAATCCCACCTCATATCCCCAAATTACAATCCCACCTCATATCCCCAAATTCAATCCCACCTTCTGTCCCCAAATTACAATCCCACCTCATATCCCCAAATTACAATCCCACCTCCTGTCCCCAAATTACAATCCCACCTCCTGTCCCTAAATTACAATCCCACCTCCTGTCCCCAAATTACAATCCCACCTCATATCCCCAAATTACAATCCCACCTCCTGTCCCCAAATTACAATCCCACCTCCTGTCCCCAAATTACAATCCCACCGCCTGTCCCCAAATTACAATCCCACCTCCTGTCCCCAAATTACAATCCCACCTCCTGTCCCCAAATTACAATACCACCTCCTGTCCCCAAATTACAATCCCACCTCCTGTCCCCAAATTACAATCTCACCTCTTGTCGCCAAATAATAATAATCCCACCTCCTTTAACCAAGAAGATAATGTCGTCGTCCCCCCCCCCAAACCCACTATTTTTCACAGATTTCCCACGTTTTAACTGTCCTACCCACCAAAGGCCTACAACCAAAAGTAGAGATACCACAACATTCCAAAAATGATCGGAAAAACAAATTTATTGTTATTGTTGTTTTTTTCTCCTCATTTCTACAAATTGCACGAGTTCGAAATTAAACAGCCGTTGGCTACTGAAGGAGGAATGTAAGATATGGTAAAACATGCCTCAGCAAAAAGTCGATTCGTTGTTTTGTGTGAGGCTTTTACTTAAAATACATTCAACTCAAGCCATGGGTTGAAGTATAACAGCAGTGCAATAAATGAACTTGACTATACAAATGTGTAACAAGAAGGTCTATATATCAACAAATAGTAAACACGAAGCAGACAATGCGTCAAACTCAACCATTTATTATACAACTATAAAAAGGATTTATGGAATACACTGGATACTGAACATAATCGTTTTATCGGGAACATTAGAGAGTATTCGCGAAACTAGAAGCGCATTCTATTACGCTTCCAGAACACCTCGCCTTGACAAAGTACACACACAATCTCAAAACCAAATCTACCACACACAAAAATAGCGTAATTGAAATAAAACATTGCAATAAAACCTTAAATACAACGTCTATCTAAAATTTAAAATGCCGATGTGCAGATTATGGGAGCAGTGCTGCCAACATTGTAGGTAACACGTAAAGAAATGATGTGGCAGTCTGCTGTAGAAGAGACCAATTTCCGAAATAAAAACATCCAAATTTGAGAGGTCATCTAAGATAGTATGCCCCAAAAAGAGGAAAAAAATACCGTTTAAATATCATTAGCAAACTAAAAACAAATTACTATAGATATGAATTATATATTTATTTTTACGTAAGCTTATAGCTGTATGGTTTAAATACCTCCAGAGAGCCGAGTCTAAAAATAGGATCAAAGCCAAGTCTTCACGAGATGATTTGTCTCACGTGTTCGGAGGATACGCCGTACTCACCAACGAATTAATATGGTTGAAATCGATCGTCCGTAGACTTGGGCTGACTGGGGAAGTGTGTGTGTGTGTGTGTGTGTGTGTGAGGGGGGCAGGGACAGGGGGGGCAGGGTGGATATAGAGGGAGCCTCTTTACGGAGCTAGAAATTCTAGCCCAGCCCGAAAGATTTATCTTTGTTGGTTGGCGTCCCCTCTGACGTCACAGATGTCTTGACTTTAAGTCTCGATGGTTCCTGATCTTGGTTCATGAAAGGGAAGTGTGTGGGGGGGGGGAGGTTGTGAGGAATTAAAGTGGGTGGGGTAAATGGTAGGTCTTATGTGTCTGTGTGTTGAGGGGGGGTGGGGAGTAAATAAAAATTGGTGTCCAGTGTCAGCGTGGTGAATGTCGATTGTCGATGTGGACCGCGGATGTCATCCTATATCCACAGATATACCTTTGATGTTTGAAAACATCCTAGGGCCACAGAAGTGCGGTGGATGTTTGAAGATATCCCATATTCGCATAAGTCCGATGGTTGTTTGAAGATATCCCATATTCGCATAAGTACGGTGGATGATTGAAGATATCCCATATCCACAGAAGTAAGGTGGATGTTTGAAGACATCCCATATCCACAGAAATAAGTTGTATGTTTGAAGATATCTCATATTTACAGAAGAGCGGTGGATGGCTGAAGATACCCCATATCCACAGAATTACGGTGGATGTTTGAAGACATCCCATATTTACATATGTACGGTGGATGTTTGAAGACATCCCAAATCTACATTGTACGGTGGATGGTTTAAGACATCCCATATCCACAGCTGTATGGTTGAATATATCCCGTATCTACATATGTACGGTGGATTGTTGAAGACATTCTATGATCACAGATATGTTTGTTGCATTGTGGTATGATCTGTTCCCACGATGCGGCATTGTCAAAGGATGTCGGTAGGCAGCAGAGATCTCTCTTTGTGCCGAGAGGACATAGTGCCCAAGGCGAGAAAGCTTACCTCGTCAAACATGCAACTCACGGAGGCTCATGATGCCCCCATTCCCTCTCCCCAGCGCCAAGGGTGGATTAGATTTCAGAACAGTGATTTAAGAATTCATTTGTAGGAGGTAACCTGTTTCCTTTTCCTGTGACTCACTTATTAAGGGAGATCCCATAAAATGCTGAAGCGACTTGTTTGTTATCGTCTTTTGCGCTCATCGGTTACAGTTGCCTTTTGAATATTACGTAAACGTTATGTTTGCTCTAAATCACATGATAATAATCGCGTGTTGCATGAGTTCACATGCAATGTGTTTGTTCACTCTTCATACCCGTCTAATTTTGATTTTCCGAGTCGTCTCATCATTCTTCATGTTGTTATAGAATGGGAGTTTTAGTATTTTGATTCTAATCTTTAGGTTAGGTGGCCGCCACACATGCGCAGCTAGACTAACAAATTATCTTCTATTCGTCAACAAGAAATAATACTCGTTTACAAAACTCAAAATTTTTCATTTGTCGATGGAAATTTTTGGTTTCATAGAAGATAATGTACATTAGGAAAATGGTTTGCACATCACCATGATATTAGCAGATACATGAAAATCATTTAATACTAAAGTTAAGGAAACCGATAAATATTATGTGGGCTAAAAAGAATTTCGTTTCGTGTTACATACATTCTATATACCTAGTTTATTGTTGCGACGACACTAATTTTTGTGTTTACCAATTTTTCATTTTAATTGTTTTCTTTCTTATGGTATTTCCTGTATAAAATTTACTATTTATTCACTACAATGTCGCTTAAAGCATATAGAGTTATGACATTGTTTTATATAGGCCTTTTAGCCGATAAGTAAATCACAAATAGTATTCAAGAAAAATAAAACGAAAGTTATTTTTCACATTAATACGTCATGAATATTAGTGGCGCCAGTCATTTCCCAGGCACCCTAGGGACACAGCTACACACATTATCGTAACTTAAAATGGTCGCATTTTGGGTGTTGGTGAGCGGTGACGTGTTATAGCTTTATTCCGAAAATGTTTACATCTGAAAAGTGTCAATTTTACAATTGTATGTTTACCAAATACAAACATTGTTAGGTCTGCAGTTTACCGCTCTCAGTTTCCGCCCAGTGAGAGAGCATATTTAAAAATTTTATTAAACAAGTTTCCGAGCCCAATTTTGTGTCTAGAATTCCTTATCGTCTGTGTTGTTGGTCGAACTAATGACTTTTTTATATTTGTATCGCTTTTTTTTTGGCTTCATTATTTTTTTTTACAAAATACCTTGATTCTTCGGCAAAATAACTTGCTTTATTTCAGTCTTGTTTTCTTTAAATCTTACTTTATGTTGTCTGATCTTTTTCGTGTGCTACTAATGACCCCATCATGAGTAGATAACTCTCATACGCCTTGTCAGTATCACGACTTGTCATCCTAATGATATGTCTGCCTCAGGATAAATATTTCCCAAGATATGCCTGCCTCAGGATAAATATTTCCCATGATATGCCTGCCTCAGGATAAATATTTCCCAAGATATGCCTGCCTCAGGATAAATATTTCCCAAGATATGCCTGCCTCAGGATAAATATTTCCCATGATATGTCTGCCTCGGGATAAATATTTCCCATGATATGTCTGCCTCAGGATAAATATTTCCCATGATATGCCTGCCTCAGGATATGTCTACCTCAGGATATGTCTGCCTCAGGATATGTCTGCCTCAGGATATGTCTGCCTCAGGATATGTCTGCCTCAGGATATGTCTGCCTCAGGATATGTCTGCCTCAGGATATGTCTGCCTCAGGATATGTCTGCCTTAAGATATGTCTGCCTCAGGATATGTCTGCCTCGTTATGTCTGCCTCAAGAGATATCTTCCCCATGATATGTCTGCCTCAAGAGATCTCTTCCCAATGATTTGTCTGCTTCATGATATGTCTCCCCTAAGGATATATCTGCCTCAGGGTATGTCTGCCTCATGATATATCTGCCCTAGGATATTTCTGCCCCAAACTTCTAGGCTATGTGTAGATATAAAAACAAAATCATAATGTAGAAATAGTACCATCGACTTTTGACAACGTGTAGTAATGAAACCAGCGGAAAGGTTTCAATCAGTGGCCGTCTCGCTAATGACTCGTAACATGATTAGTCGGCATTAAAAGCGTCAGGCGTCACGGTTCAGTGATAGTTCAGCGTGATGTTTCGTCATGCTTGATGAAGCACCTATTAGCATGGTTAGTTCAAGGGGAGAGAAAGGTTGATAAAGGGAGCCTAATGTGATGACGTTTTTCATTAGTTCCCCTTAAAAAAAATATGTTTATTCTTAATCATTCATATAAAATGGTATAGCCATTAGTTGTAATTAGCTGATATTTTCAAGGTGATTTTTCTTAAGCTGGGTTCGTTCCTTTAAGTTAGGGGTCACAAAACTACGGCTCGTGTCTTCAGTTCATCCGGCCCACGTTTTCTGTTCATCCGGCTACCGCTTCAAGTTCATCCGGCCCACGTTTTCTGTACATCCGGCTCCCGCTTCAAGTTCATCCGGGCCACGTTTTCAGTTCATCCGGCCCGCCAACATCGTACGATAAAACGTATCTAAAACGAGACGTTGAGGTGCAACTTAAATGTTAATATTATCTTTAAAGTTTTAAAGAGATGAAGTTTAAAAAAAATAGTGCAGTAGAAGGCGGCAGTATGAGGAAAAACCTTTTTACCAATGGCAACTTTATAAAAGATTGTATGTTGTCATCAATTTGGTCAGCATCATATCTCACATGAATGAACTGAACTTGAATCTTCAGGAAAAGTGTGACATTGTCTTTGTACGGAATCATCAGAATACTACGGAGGAAGCTATCCTTGTTTGTAGAACTGGTTAGAAAACACTTTTCATGTTCACTGTTTCAAAGGCTTGTGTGCCCTAGTGCCTGAAGATATTAACCTTCATTAACCCCTTCCCCCCACCCCCACCAAAAAAATATATTTTTGTCTTGAAGAACTTTTTTTATTGTTACTTTCGGGGTTTTCAGATTGTAACTATATAACTTTATATTTCTCTTTCTATGTAGGCGTTCTCACAGTAATTAATCTTGTGCACAATAATTCACTGAAGAATTCGTTTATCCAAAACAACTTTAATATACATATATATTGTACACATAAGAATCATTTGAGGTAATATAACGTGGAAATCTTGAGCTATTCACTATCATGCTTCCCTGTCGGAAGTCTACACACAACTCTTCGCCCAACACTTTCAACCAATAGAAATGCTCCTTTCTTCCCGCGTCTCTTGTACACGTGACCTTACGTCACAAAATTATGTTAATCAGATGTGACATTCACCCCCATCCTTCAAAAAAAAATGTTTATGAAATACAACATTTTTGGTCTTCATAAAATCAAATCAATCTATATCTATATTCAAATATTTATCATCAATGAACATTCATTTTCTTACATACAACTTCTGAATATAGAATCAATAAGAAAAAATCTGTAGGACTGTAACAGTCTAAACATAAGAAATAATGAGAAAAAATCTGTAGAACTGCAACAGTCTAACATAAGAAATAATGAGAAAAAATCTGTAGAACTGCAACTGTCTACCTGTGCTGAAAAAATGAAAATGGACTTTTAAACACATCTGTAATTTTGTGTAATTAAAACATTTAAACACTCAATATTATTAAAATTAACTAATAATCCAATGGAATTCAAACACTGTTCCTTGTCCATTGTTCAACAAATAAAAATATTAATATAATTACAGTCTCTGTTTGTATCCTTTAGGAATTCACAGAATAATGTTAAAACAGTCTCTTATTTTATCATTTAGTAATTCACAGAATGTCTTTTTAATAGTCTCTGTTTTTTTCAGTTAGGAGTTCACAGAGTGTCTTTATTTATTGTCATTCTACTTAATATGTCTGCAACCACATTGTCCTTTCCCTTCACAGGTTTAATGTCAAATTTGTAGTCGGCTAATAGCATAGCCCAACGATTCACTTTGGCGTTGCTGATCTTCTTCTTGTTGAATGCCACAAGTGGTTTGTGGTCTGTTAGGAGAGTGAATGTTCTACCTAGAAGGTATTTTTGAAGTTTTTGTAGAGCCCACACTATGGCTAGACATTCTCTCTCTATGGTGCTGTAGTTACACTCTGTTTTGGTCAAGTTTCTGCTAAGATACTGTATAGGATGTAGGATACATGTTCTTGCATGAGGCACGCTCCTAATGCAATGGACGATGCATCGGTAGAAACAATGAAATGTTTGTCCCATTGAGGTGTAATTAAGATGGGTTTCTTCCTGAATGCCTCCTGAATGTTCTCTAATGCGTTGAGGCAATCTCCTGGAAATTGAAATTTTCTAATATCTTTGGTTTTTGTAACTTGTGTTAGTGGATGAACTATTTCTGCATAATTTGCAATAAAAGGTCTGTAAAAGTTACATAGTCCCAGCAGGGCTTGCACTTGTTTTTTAGATTTTGGGACAGACAGATTAAATATCTTGTTTTCATTTTCTTCAGTGGGAGTGACTGCACCACCTCCTATTCTGTATCCCAAAAAATCTATATACTTCTTTCCAACGTTGATCTTTTCTGGTGAGATTGTCACATTATGTTTCTTGAGTCTATCCAGTACAGCTTCAAGTGTATGGATATGTGATTCCCAATCTTTAGTGTGGATGCATATATCGTCGACATAATGTACCACATTTGGAATTCCTTTTAGCATCACTTTCATAAATCTGCTAAAAGTGGCCGTACTGTTGACCAGTCCAAATGGCATTACTAACCATTCATACACCTCATCCATGGCTATGAATGCAGTGTATTTTATAGAATCAGGATCCATGTTAATCTGCCAAAAACCTCTGTTTAAGTCAAATGTAGTGAATATTCTGGAAGTACCAATTATGTCTATAATGTCTCTTGGGTCTCCAATAGGTTCATGGTCCAATTTTGTAATATTATTCAACTGTCTGTAGTCACAGCACAGTCGAATCTTTCCATTCTTCTTTTTTACTATGACAGTTGGTGAGGTATAGTTAGCTTCAACTGCTTTTCTTATTTTGTTTTCTTTAAGTAGGTAGTCAATTTCTTGCCTTACTGTGTCTCTATGTGCCATTGGAATAGGGTATACTTTGGTCTTGAAGGGTTCATGTTCCAAAACTTGTATCTTGTGAGTCACAGTTTTTGTGTTGCCTGTTTCTTTTGTTATGACACCTTTGTATTTTTGAAAAATTTTGATCACTCTGTGTTTCATATTATCTGGTATGTCAGATGATATTTTTTCACTGTCAAGACTGTTCATTTTCATTGCATTGTCATTTTCATCATGTACCTTGATGATGACATTAACAGTTTGCTTTCCTTCTTTATTGTCATCATATGTTCTTAGTTTGTCAATATGTAATTTTTTCACATGTCCTTTGATATTGACACTATATGTGACATCACTAAGTTTCTCTTCAATTTTGTATGGACCTTCCCATGTGATTTCATTCTTTGTGTTTGGTAAGCATACTAGGACTTGTTGTTCAGGCTCAAATGTTCTCAAATGTCTGTGTCTATTTTTGATTTCTCTATGTCTTGTACTTTGCTTGATTAGTCTTTGCTTTGCTGCTTCAATACTGTAAAGTATTTTATCTCTAGTGTCTGACATCAGCTGATATCTGTCCTGTATGGCATCTTGTTTACTTATAAGCCTTTCTTTGAAATTCTTTAAGGGACTTGCAGGGTTTTGGCCAAACATTAACTCAAAAGGACTAAAGCCAGTGCTTTCATGTTTGCTGCTGTTGTATGCAAACAGTACTAAGGGTAAATATTCCTGCCATCTGTCCCCATGGTCCACTGTCACCTTTAATAGCATATTCTTGATGGTTTTGTTTAGTCTTTCAATCACTCCATTTGACTGTGGATGGTACACTGTGCTGTGTACTTGTGTAATGTTTAACATTTTCATAATGGCTTGTGTCATCTGACCCTTGAATTGGCTGCCATTGTCCGACAGAAGTGTTTGAGGGAAACCATATCTGCTAAAAACATTGAGTAATGCGTTGCATATATTTTCTGCATCTATTCGCTTCAGTGGGATAGCTTCACCCCATCTGGTGGCTATGTCCACTATGGTTAGAGCATACATATGTTTCTTCTTTGACATCTTTTTGAATGGTCCTATCAGGTCTATAGCGATTTTCTCGAATAAAAAGTTTGCCTTGTCAGATGATTGTATGGGTGCTGTGTGCCTCCCATCTTTGGGATTATGTCGTAGACACACTGTACATGCCTTGATGTATTCTTTTATCTGCCTTGCCATTTTAGGCCAGTAAAAGTTTTCTGCTATTGTAGTAATTGTTTTCTTGGCGCCCATATGTCCACTTAAAGAACTGTCATGTGTCATTTTGATAATGGTTTCCTGTAACTTTTTGGGAAGAACCACTCTTTTGCACGTACCTTCCTGTGCAATGTTTATTAATATGCCTTTATCTAGTTTGTAATTTTTGTTGTGGCCTGTTTCATTGTCTTTGATAAGTTTCATTTTTATTTCTCTGATTGTGTTGTCTTCTTCTTGTAGTTGTTTGAACTCTTGTTTGGACATCAGTTGGCTTCCTATTTCAAGTTTCTCATCAACTTCAATGTCTGTGATCTCTTTTCTTTTTGTGGTGGCTCTTGTTTGTACAGTAGCACATACTTGATGGTTGTTGTCATGCCAGGCCTTGTATACTTCATCAGTATTGTCCAGCACACCTTCAATGTTCCCTATAATAAGATCACAAATGGCGTCTTGTAAGACTCTGGCTCTAACTTTACCATGAAACCAGGGTGAGTTGATGGTGAAAATTGCAGTTGGACACTCTCTCTTTGTGCCATCAGCCATTATCAGTGTGTCTTTTTTCCCATCATACTCTTCTTCTTTCACCATCTTATCACGGACTACAATTGTTGTGCATCCAGTGTCACGAAGACACATACACTTTCGATCATTGATGTACACTGGGTAACATTTCAGTGTGCCATGATCCTTGATAGTGGCCACAGTACTACTAGATTGTGATTCTTCTTGTTTCATTTTTCCTTTATTATCTCCCTCTTGGTAGTCATTCCTTCTCCAGGGCTGATCATGATTTCTGTATCTGGAGTCATGATTGTATCTGCCTCTCCATGATCTTCTACCTTTGCTTTCAAAATGACCTTGTCTTGACCTTTCTTCTGTTTTCTTTCTTATAGGGCTGCCATTAGGTGACACCCTATTTGGTTGTCCTTTATTGTGGTAACACTGCTTCGCCATATGTCCTGGCTTGTTACAGTACCAACAAATAGTTTGTCTGTTGCCTTGGTTTGGCAGACTCTGGTTTCTCATACCTTGCCTTTTTTCTTGACTTTTAATTTGTATTGCTGCAAATATGTCTTGTCTCTTATCCATTTCCACATTCGGATGAGAGTCTTTGAATGTTCGTAATGCATTTGTTAGCTCTGCTTGAGTACGAACTTTCTTGTCAGTCAAATATGTGAATAGGGTTGGTGTTGCATTTTCTAAAAACTTGTCAATTAACACCATGTCTATTATGGCCTTTGGATTGCTCGTATCTATTGCTGTCAGTTCCAGCCATTTTGTTAGTTTGACTTGTGCTTCATGTACTATGATCTGTGGATCTTTGTCCATCTTGATTCTCATTTCATGAAATTCTCTTCTATAATCATTTTCTGACTTTCCAAAATGACATAGAAGTGCCTTTTTGACATTCTTATATATGCTTTTGTCTTCTTTGGCTATACTGTTATAAGCTTCAAATGCTTCTCCAGTTAATTGAGTCATCAGTTGTGCTGGCCAATCTTCTTCATTATAGCCTTTCATAGCCATTATGGATTCGAAATAATCCAGATAAACATCCATTTTTTCTTTTTGGCTATCATATTTTCTTACTTTGATAGTATCCCTTGGTGCTGACCTTCTATTTGTTTCATCACCAGGATTGTGGCCACTACTGTCTCGCTCCCTTTGTAATTTTAACTTATCGACTGCAAGTTGTTCAATTTCTCTTTTTACTATGAGTCTTTGCATCTCTTCTTCATTAGCAATTCTTGCTTTTTCTTCAGCTTCAGCTTTTCTTCGCTGTTCTTTTTCTTCAGCTATTCTTGCTTTTTTTTCAGCAATTCTTTGATTTTCTTTTTCTTCAGCAACTTTTTCTTCAATGAAATCTCTCATTTCTTTTCCTTTTAGTCCCATCTCTTTAGCTATGGCGGTGAATCTTTCGTAGTAATCCATGTTTTGTTTGATTGAATAATATGAATCTAGCAATTCGGTAAGGAATGTATGGATATATATTGATAAAGTTATAAATCGTCCAAATGAAATATCTTGAATTCAAAATGTTAAGTTCAAATAAGTGACACGTCTAAACCATAAAATCTAGTTATTGGCAAGATGAGACAACAAAAAGAATCCTCACACGGGATCTTTAGTATACTTTATATATACGCTCCCTCAGATTGACAAAATATATTAAATGGTCCGATCGTTTTGAATAAAAGTCACTTGGTTAAAATTTCAATTTTCGAGTGGTTTTTAAACAATTTAGTTCACTCCATTAATCCAAAATTGCGATAATCAAACTCTTCACACAATGAATGGATAAAAATTCCGTTTCTTTATTTATAATTCACACCAACACATTGAATAGTCCTTAGCTTCTCGGTTCGATGTTATGTTTACTAATACTAATATTTCCTGGAATCAACTAGCATTAAGCCTGTTGACGTCACTACCTATATATGTTCACCGTGTGTCACCATTCAGTAAGCCTACACGACCCAGATTCCAGTACTGTGTAGTATGCTTGTACTTTCGTCGAATGTGACGTAGAACCAACTAGTCTGATCCAGTTTTATACACTGCGGATATATGCCGTTTATGCCGCCATTTTGAAATCTTCTTGTATTTTCATTGAACTACAAAAGTTTATTCACAGCTTCTTACGAACTTGAATATTCAAAAATACTATAGCTGGTATTATTTCTTATTTTAAAGAATACTTTCCTTTTTTGGAAATATCCAATACTTATTTCCACGAAACCTCTTTCAAGTCTTTCTTGAAATCTCTTGTACAGTGTTCACATGGAACTTTTACTTCGACACCAATGTAACTATATAACTTTATATTTCTCTTTCTATGTAGGCGTTCTCACAGTAATTAATCTTGTGCACAATAATTCACTGAAGAATTCGTTTATCCAAAACAACTTTAATATACATATATATTGTACACATAAGAATCATTTGAGGTAATATAACGTGGAAATCTTGAGCTATTCACTATCATGCTTCCCTGTCGGAAGTCTACACACAACTCTTCGCCCAACACTTTCAACCAATAGAAATGCTCCTTTCTTCCCGCGTCTCTTGTACACGTGACCTTACGTCACAAAATTATGTTAATCAGATGTGACACAGATATTGACAGATTTGAGACTGTTTTGTTTTTCTTCTTTTTTCCCCATAATCTTTTATAATTTGTTTAATTGTTTCCTCAAAGATTTTACAACTAAATTTGGAGCTAATTAATTTGCAAGCAAGCTTTTAGTTTATGCAAAGGAGTTGGGAAGCCAATCTTGTTGATTTGACCGCTGTTTATCTGAAGTTGTGTTTTTCGAAATTGAATAAATTTGCCGTTTGTATGGCGTCAGTGTTTGGAACAAACATTTTAAACAGAAGATTGGCTAATTGACACTTGACAGCTATTCGCTTGAGTAGATGAAGCTATTCTAAACCAATCATTAAAGATAGTTTGTAAACCAAAATTAAGCTTCATAAGTTTCCACTATTAAATGTATACTCGAAAAAATAAATAAATTATAATTGGATTATACTTCTTAATGGGGAAATCGCCCAGCCTGGTTATTAATGGTCGTTAACTTCAACTCTTTTTCTTAATGATGTAACCGCCCAGCCTGGTTATTAATGGTCGTTAACTTACACTCTTTTTCTTAATGATGTAACCGCCCAGCCTGGTTATTAATGGTCGTTAACTTACACTCTTTTTCTTAATGATGTAACCGCCCAGCCTGGTTATTAATGGTCGTTAACTTCAACTCTTTTTCTTAATGATGTAACCGCCCAGCCTGGTTATTAATGGTCGTTAACTTACACTCTTTTTCTTAATGATGTAACCGCCCAGCCTGGTTATTAATGGTCGTTAACTTACACTCTTTTTCTTAATGATGTAACCGCCCAGCCTGGTTATTAATGGTCGTTAACTTCAACTCTTTTTCTTAATGATGTAACCGCCCAGCCTGGTTATTAATGGTCGTTAACTTCAACTCTTTTTCTTAATGATGTAACCGCCCAGCCTGGTTATTAATGGTCGTTAACTTACACTCTTTTTCTTAATGATGTAACTGCCCAGCCTGGTTATTAATGGTCGTTAACTTACACTCTTTTTCTTAATGATGTAACCGCCCAGCCTGGTTATTAATGGTCGTTAACTTACACTCTTTTTCTTAATGATGTAACCGCCCAGCCTGGTTATTAATGGTCGTTAACTTACACTCTTTTTCTTAATGATGTAACCGCCCAGCCTGGTTATTAATGGTCGTTAACTTACACTCTTTTTCTTAATGATGTAACCGCCCAGCCTGGTTATTAATGGTCGTTAACTTACACTCTTTTTCTTAATGATGTAACCGCCCAGCCTGGTTATTAATGGTCGTTAACTTACACTCTTTTTCTTAATGATGTAACCGCCCAGCCTGGTTATTAATGGTCGTTAACTTACACTCTTTTTCTTAATGATGTAACCGCCCAGCCTGGTTATTAATGGTCGTTAACTTGCACTCTTTTTCTTAATGATGTAACCGCCCAGCCTGGTTATTAATGGTCGTTAACTTACACTCTTTTTCTTAATGATGTAACCGCCCAGCCTGGTTATTAATGGTCGTTAACTTACACTCTTTTTCTTAATGATGTAACCGCCCAGCCTGGTTATTAATGGTCGTTAACTTCAACTCTTTTTCTTAAAGGGTGTTATTGCCAAGAGAACAACAAATATGTAAACAGATACATTTTTTTGGTATTACAAAGGGAGACAAACAAGTCATTTTCTTTCTCCACGCAAAGGTAGAGTTATCCAGCACGGGGTAATCTATATATTTAATTCACCAAAGCGAGTATGTGCAAATGAGCATAACGAAGGACCCTCGCTGGGGTCAACTAATCAGAGTTAACGGTTGGCAAGCGAAGGTAGAGGAGGGGTCGGTGTTTTGTCTTGAGACCAGCAATGCTTTATGCATTCAGTTTAGTTATTCGTTCAAAGAGAACATGTATTTCATAGTGTAGTGGTTATTACATCCCCAGGGGCAACAATTTGTTTAATTTTTTTTTAAATGTTAATGTTTATGCCCGTTCTCTTCCCCCTTTCTTAGCGAACATAAACATCGCTACGCATGTATTTCACAAAAAAAACAAAAACAAAAAAACACCGTTCAATGTTATACCAATTCCTTCATCAGGTAACTGTCGCATATTTCTGAGAAAAGATCATACACGAAGTTGTTGCTCTCCAACTTGGCAACATGGCTGTAAACTTTGTTTCTCAATATTGGGGTAACTTCGGCGACGTGCTCTCTCTTGTTTTCAGTGACGGAAACGTAGCCATACACTCTCCTCAACAATACATTCAGTACATGAATACTTCATGAGTATATGGTGGCGAGGCAGAAATTGTCGCGATGTCCGAAAATATTTCCCAAAAATTATTCGGCGGTTCCCCAACTTTCACTCGCGTTGTTCCCATTTATTGTGGCTACTGTTTGTGTCCATTCTCCCCCCCCCCTCATCCATTTTTTTATTTGCACTATTTAAGATTAAGTCTACGGTGTATGCTACGCCGCGGGCCGTTTCTAGTAATTAATAATTTACCACTTAACTGCCTCCGACAATAAACTGGCGATATAAAAAAATTTGCAGCTTTACATAGGCCACTTTTCTACGTGTCAAAGAAATTACGACAGGAATTCAATTTTTTTTAAACTTGGCTGCAAGTACCCACAAATGAAGAGTTTTGAGGATGAAATGAGCAGAGAGCTCCAGGAATAGTGCGACGGTTGAGTTTTGAATTATTAGTCAGTTATGGTCTATTAGTTATTGGGGGTGTGGGGGGTGCGCTTACATTTAATTAATAATAGTTTCATATCATCGCCGTGATACAGGTAATCAATTGATACCACCATTCTCAATTCAATTCATCGACTTTACCATCATGTCAGATATAATGAATACATGCTTGCAATACTACGATCTACATTTCTGAGATAATGACTCCCCTGTCTGAATTGATGAATCTTTTTTCAGAACATATGACTAAAACAACGAGATGCCTGTCAGAAATAATGAACATGTGTCGGATATAATTGGCATATTTCAGAAATAATGAACACTTGTTTGAAATAAGGACCGCCTGTTTGAAATGTTGACCCTGTTTAAACTCTGGAAATATCATTTCAGGTCAACGTTGGCGAGAGCCTTATTAGCAGTTGTAAACAATTTGTTTCTCACGTTTCTTTAGAAACTCAGTTTTCACTGCAGTTTTACGGGAAGGGAAAGAAAGTACTTCTCCAGACAGGTTGAATTTTTAATTTTTTTTTAAAATTGAGTGAAACATGTTTGGAAAACTAGATTTAGTTGTCTTTTTTTCTTTAAATTCTGCGTGCGTGTGTCTAAGTGTGTGCGTGCATGTGTGTGTGTTGTGCGTGAGTGTGTGTGTGTGTTTGCGTGAGAGAGAATTCCGTGGGAGTGAGTGTATATGCATGTCAGTTTGTCTAAACCAGCGTAGGGGCACTAACTGAATTAACACTGAATCGTCTCATGTTCTAATGTTTGTCTGCCTCCAACGAAGTCGTCCCATTGAATGTATTAAAACGCATTTCATTCTTTTGCAAACTTTTGCATTCGTCCTAAAATAAAGATGAAATCAATTACATAACTGACCAACCACAATCGATCATCTATTGTGATCTTATTGTCTTCCGTTGCTAAGGTAATCATTTTTTTTATAATGTGACAGAAAATCACTTTTGAAAGTTGTTGAAGGCAGATGCCTTGCTGTCTTTTTAGGAAAGCTGTTTCTAGATAAAACACGGGTTTATGCTGGACTAGCTTTTCACCCGTCAAAAATGACGGAAGTTTTCAAAATAAATACACACCAGATTAAAAAATAACGTAATGCAGAACTTTCATTTATTTAATTTATTTTTATTTGATTCATTTATTATCATATTGAACAACTTTATGCTGAACGTTAGAAAAGTGTTATTTTCGGTGCAGTAATTTGGTGCGCTGCTTTCTAAAATTAGAAAAAGCATTACATTACAACCATACAGACGACGGGAATTATGTATATTGATTCCATAGGAGTAAGCTCGTTGCCTTTCATTTGTTCACAAACAGTTTGTCATCGCACAATTCAACTTCTTAACAACTGTAATGTTAGAGGAATATGTGAAGAAATCATCTGCCAGAATTTTTTTTAATGTAATGACATGTTAAAGATCTTTATGGAATTTCCCTAAAGATCTTTCTGTGACAGGAAAATTCATAATTTTCGTAACAACTCTACTTTATATATAACAAGGAATCTTTTCATTGTAGGAATGCCCTGTAATTTAAAATATATTTTCAGTCCAAGAATTTGAAAATTCTAAACTGTAAAAATAAACAACTCGTTACATAATGGTGTAGTAAATCCCAACTCAATGTGTTATATTCGGATTTTATAAAATATGAAATGTTATATATAGCATGTGATATTTCCCAATAAAAAGACAAAGTGAAAGTAACGACACAGACTATTCCACTTGTGGCATTGGAACAAGTTACACCAGAGGTGAGCCTAATTTTCCGCCGCCACTTTCCATTCAATAATATATTTATAACATGAAAAGAGTTTTTACATTATAAATAATTTCCGAATGTCTTTCACGACCCCAGAGAAATCCTGTATAATAAATGGATGAACATACAATAAGTTCAGTCTCTTAAAACTCCAACTCTTGTAACAATAACAGGTAGATATTGCATTTACTGGCAATCTATATGCAAGCAATGCTCTTGATAGGATATAATTATTAACAATTACAAATAGATTAATTAAACGATTCGGTACTTTGGCTCCATAAAGATTGAACCAAGTTCATTATTTTTACGTCACTGTAGATTCATTTTACAGTTTTTGTTTTTTTTAACTGCAAGTTTTGATACTTCCTTTCTCTTCTTTTATTTTTATTTTTTTAAATTGTGTTGGTCTATCTTTCCAATTTGCGTTTCCGTTTTTTAATCTCTATTTAATATTTTTTCATGGTATAGTATATGATATAAAATGTAAATTTAATGTAAATACTTGTGTTTATTCATTTTTTCTGATGACGGTATGAGCCGAAAGTTTACTTATTTATCATTTGATTAATACAGCTTTAATTTATTTTTTAATCCCACCCTTCATTTGCGTATCTTATATTTTAACAAAATCATTAACTTGATATGTCCACGTTTACAGTTAAAGGGGACGCACGTTGCCCGGAAGCTTCGAAAAAGCCCAATTCTGCCTGCTTCTGCTGTTTTCAAAGCTTGTAAGTTTTTCACTGTTATCTACAGAGAAGCTAACGAGCCCAAGAACGAATTATATATTTATATAATTTGTCTTATCTTTAGAACTGTACCTGGTTCGACTATATACGAACTAATTTTCAGCACGAAATTTCAGAAGTTTAAGTAAAAGTAATATATATTTACATATATATTGCAACCTATAAATTTTGACCGGTTTTGCTAACGACCTATGATCATTTAAGATGAAAACCAGAAAAATCACGCGGGGAATGCCATTAACAAAAAAAAACAACACCTGAGCTAAAGACTCTTACATATTCCCCATGAACCTCTTAAGTGGTTACCCCTTTACTTGAAGATACACCCCCAGATTACAATACAGTTATAGGCTACCGGAAAGCACCACCAAGAAAACATTCAAAAGTGCCTCACGTGATAAGGGGAGTATATCATTCTTTACAAGTTGAAAATTTTCGAAAAAAATTTATAAACATTAAATTTTATTTTTTTCGTTGACCTAGATTTTTGCGTACTTCGTCATTGTTTTATTAATAGTAACGAGTTTAGTCACCGATGACATTCAATTTTTTTCCGGCGATCGACTCTAATTTCTACAAAAAATATTTGTCAACGATCGTTTGCACTGTCGCTTAGATCTTAAGTGAAAAAATACAGAAAGAGCTAATTTTTTAATCCCTTATATTAGTAAGTAAAAATAACCCACTCCCCATAATCCTATCGAGCTGAAATTTTGCACATAGATTTGTGTCACCTAACAAATGCATTGTATCAAAATTTCAGATCGATCGAATGTACCGTAATTAAATAAATGCGTTTTTAGTTTATCTCTATGCATCTATATGCAACGTGTGTAGCGTCTGCTCTAGTTGACCTCCATTGGTCACTTGAGTTTCACTCCAGCCCTCGAGATGTCACAGGGGTCTGTCGCGCGTTGCGTGTTATATTGATTATAATCAATACTTTTAGTTATGTCTCATATATAAGGGATTTATAGTAAAAAACTTTGTTTTTACGAGTTGTTTTTATTAGTTTTATTTAATACTAGAGACTCTTTTAAAAGCTTAACATATTAATAATCTAAGTAAAAGTAAACACTCTTTTTTAATTATGTGTCAGAAGTACAAGTAAATACTCTTTTTTATCATGTATGCGTAAAAAATAAATGGATGTTAATCTTATTAAAAAAAATATTTACGTCTTGCTTTTTAATTTTGATATACCAACAATTCGCCGTGCCGGTAGTAGTAGTAGTCAATCATTAAGACACTATCAATCTATCAATCTATCTATAGTATATTTATCAATAAAAAATAAATAACTATTTAAACTAAATGTAATCATATTTATATACCTTTTTGTGAGTAACTAAGTGTTATATAATACACTTCAGAGCCACATTGCTTCGCGGGAAAGTAAATCTCAATGCTTCTGGGCATTTCGGTTTGTGTCAAGAGCTAAAGATAAACACATTGGATGAAGTATGTTCCGAACAGATTTAATGAAAACTCTAGTATTTATGACACATAATATGAACGTAGCAGTTGATTTTACAAAACCATTTTTAAATTTTGCTTTGCATTTCATAAACAATTCATTTGACAATATTTTCTTGACAGTTTTTATTTCTTTTTTTTTAAATCTTTTATATTAACTTGTGGTGTCTGTTTGCTTGCGGCCTTGCCGAAAAAAAAATTGGATCGATTTTTCACCCACTTCCTTATACGCTGGCGAGTTGAAATTTTGCAGGCAGACTCGTGCCGATGTTAAAAATGATGTATCGAAATTTCATATCGATCACGTGTACTGTAATTAAATTAATGAATGTTTAGATTATCTTTATTTTTCTCTATGCAAAATGTTAATTTTACGGTGGTTGAGAGGCAGGGCGCTCGACTGGCGTACCGATGGTCAAGGGTTCGAATCCATGTGAAGGCAAGGATTTGTTCCTGGGGACTAGGGCGTCCCTGAGTCACCCAGCTCCGAATGGGTACCTAACCTTAGTGAGGCGGCTGGGTAATGCTTGGAACCCTCATAGCCGTGGCCTGTGAACGCTGCATCACTTACCAACAGATCATCCGTCATGGTCTGTGGACGCAATTATCTTCTTCATAGAAGGAGCATCTGTATAGATAAGATACGATAAGATAATTTTTTGTGCTAGAGTGTCTTGGTGCGTATTATATTGAACAACCTTTCCTGTCGCGCAATAAGGTGCGTGTTATATTTAAATCCCTTATATTAACTTCACTGCCGTCTCTGTCTCTCTGTCTTGGGCGGTCGGAAAAACAAAAGTAAAAAAATGACCCACTTGCCGTGAAGCCATCGAACTGAAATTTGGCACATGGACCAGTGTCACCTAACAATGCACCGTATCAAAATTTCAGATCTATCGAACGTATCTCAATTAAATAAATGCATTTTGCATTTTTAGTTTATCTATATACGACGAATGTAATTCAATTTCACGGTTCGTTATTGTTTTTTTTTCACGTGACAGCTCAGTTCGCGCGTTGACGCCACATGGTCGATGTACCGGCGTGCTTTTGTTTACATTTTACGTGTCACGCTGAGTTAACCCAGATTCAGTCTGTAAATGTTTGTCGCTTTTGAACATAATCGATACTTTTAGTGATGTCTCATATATAAGGGATTTATAGCCAAAAACTTTGTTTTTACGGGACTTTTTTTAATATTAAATCCCTTATATTAACTTCACCGCAGTCTCTCTCTCTCTCTCTCTCTCTCTCTCTCTCTCTCTCTCTCTCTCTCTCTCTCTCTCTCTCTCTCTCTCTCTCTCTGTCTTGGGCGGGCGGAAAAAACAAAAGTCTAAAATGACCCACTTCCCGTGCAGGCATCGAGCTGAAATTCGGTACACGGACCCGTGTCACCTAACAATGCATCGTATCAAAATGTCAGATCGATCGAACGTACCGTAATTAATTTAATGCATTTTTATTTTATCTATATAAAACTTTATGTAGAAGTCGCTATTGTTTACATTTTACGGGTCACTTGACTTCACGCCAGCCATCGGTGAACACATCTCGTGGTTTAACCAGGTGTACCGGCGTGCTTTTGTTTACATTTTACGTGTCACGCTGCGCTCGGTCCAGCGATCGGTGACCAGACCTTTCCCCTCTCCCACCCACCCCCAGGGGTTATATTGCAAAGGGAAGTTAAAAGACAGATTCAGTTTGCAAATGTTTGTCGCGTTTGAAAAAAATCAATACTTTTAGTTATGTCTCATATATAAGTGATTTATAGTCCCAAAAAATTTATATTACGGGTTGTTTTATTAAATACCTAATATTAACTTCATCGCCGTCTATCTCTCTGTCTTGGGCGGGCGGAAAAACAAAAGTCGAAAATGACCCACTTCCCGTGAAGCCAACGAGCTGAAATTTGGCAAACGGACCCGTATCACCTAACAATGCATTGTATCAAAATTTCACATCGATCGAACGTACCGTAATTAAATTAATGCATATTTAGTTTATCTATATACGACGTATGTAATTAAATTTCACGGTTTGTTATTGTTTCTTTTCACGTGACAGCTCAGTTCGAACGTTGACGCCACATGGTCGATGTACCGGCGTGCTTTTGTTTACATTTTACGTGTCACGCTGCGCTCGGTCCAGCGATCGGTGACCAGACCTTTCCCCTCTCCCACCCACCCCCAGGGGTTATATTGCAAAGGGAAGTTAAAAGACAGATTCAGTCTGTAAATGTTTGTCGCGTTTGAACATAATCAATACTGTTAGTTATGTCTCATATTTAAGGGATTTATAGTAAAATAACGTTGTTTTTACAGGTTTGTTTTATTAAAGATATAATCCCGATCGGTGCGCATTATATCAAACATGTTTTACGAGACATAACTAAAATTTTGTATTTTTGGATTGTCTTGCGCTGCGTATTATAATGCAATTTTTTTTATTTATGTCTCCTATATAAAGGATTTATAGTCAAAAGCTTTTTTTTAACGTGTTTTTTTGAAAATTTAAATCTCAGCCATCTCTAAACATAAATACATATGAAGTATCTGAGAATCACTGAAATAATTTTAAAAAAATGACTAACGTGAAGTATTTGAGAACGATCGCTTGAGTAAAGCTTACACTTGCATGAAGTGTATTTAACCAAATCTAAGTGTAATTTATAATTACCTTAAGTATATGAAAACTGTTGATCTAAGCTAAGTTTAAACAACTTTGAGTAAATGAAAGCCGTTAATCTAAGTTAAGTTTTCGGCAGCTTAAAGAGTATGAGATATGTCGTCTCAATTTAAATGTATACTTGCTTGAAGTACATGAGAACTTTCAATCTAAGTAACATGTTCATCGTTAAAATCAATTTTAAAAGTAATTATCGCTTATAAAACAGGTCACCTGTTCTGTTTGAGGTCAGTGCATTCATCTTAAGCCACTAAGTAAGTCATTTGATCACGATTTTATTCGTATTTTTCTTTTTTTTAATTTTCAAATCCCAATATGTGTTCAAGTTATTGTTTATACTTTTGATTATTGATAAATACATCTTTTATCAATTTTCGGAGAAAAAAAAGAAAAAGTTAATATTAACTAACTTTATTAATATTGTGTTTTATGTTGTTATTTTATTTTGTTTTGGTTGCTTACAAAAAGTGCCTGATGTTTAAATTAAAAATAACATTTTAACGAACAGCTGGCGATATAATGATATTACAATGTATACTAATTATAACTAAGAATATTATAATACTGTGAACTTCAATAGACTTTTACTGATTATATTAAAAAAGCGTTAATACAGGGGACTTGTTTAGCTTTACGTGAAAATTCTTATAAAAACTATTGTATTACCCGTCAAAAATGACGGAAGTTTTCAGCTGAAATCTATTTATTTTGAAAAAATGAACATCAGAATAAAAAGTAATGTAATACAGAACTTTTAGTTATTTAATTTATTTTTATTTTATTCATTTATTTTCATATTGCACAATTTTGTGTGGAACGTACGAAAAGAGTTATTTTTGGTGCTGTAAATTGGTGCGCTGCTTTCTGAAATTAGTAGCGCCACGGACAGACCGACATGACAGACGGGACATACATTGCAAATTTTGCATATTGATGATTGAGAGTATTGCTTCTTGACTTATTCATTGATGTATGTTTATACGTGTTGGCTTTTGTTTTTAACTTAATTAAAATAAAGGGAAAATTTAATTAGGTTTAAAAGTATGAAAAAATAAAAAGACCTATTGTAGCGAATTCTTTTGATTATTATAACTG
This sequence comes from Ampullaceana balthica, assembly GCA_944989445.1. Lineage (NCBI taxonomy): Eukaryota > Metazoa > Mollusca > Gastropoda > Lymnaeidae > Ampullaceana > Ampullaceana balthica. The sequence goes on along the minus strand of CALYLW010000481.1, from coordinate 488,500 downwards.
AGACGCAAGAAAACATTAGCGAAACGGCCAACAGCGGTTGTTGGTGAAACCTAATCATTACAAAGGAGATAAGTGCCTCTATTTTGAATGCCCATTATGTCTACCATGACTTAAATGATTGGCAATAAGATTTTATATTTCTTTTACCATTAATTATTATTATAAACTATATAATTTGCAATTGTCACGCAAATGGTGTCTGTCAGTCCTGACGCTACTACTTTTAAAAAGCAGGGAAAACCAAATTACTGCACCAATGCATAAAAAGGTGTGCAAATTAAAGATGCGCTGTAAAAAAATATTATATGACGTCATTGTTTTCGCTCATATTTTAATTTTGGAAAAAAGATCAATGTAAAAAGATGATTTTATGATGGTTAATTATAAAATTAAAAAAACAAAGGGGGCGCGTAGGCGCCCTACAACCCCTATTATAAAATACTTTGTGTACATTTCAGAAAGTTTAATATTTCGTATTTATCAAACAAGGAAAAGTTAGTTGGGCTTTTGAAAAAGGTCGGTGTCGTAGGCGCCCTAAAAAATGCATTTTTTAAATAAAATTAATAGATTTCGTAGAAAACTTCCGTCATTTTTGACGGGTGATACGCTAGTTATGACAACAATTTCTGTCAATAAGTGATATCTACTTTTACTAGTCATGAACATTTAAAAATTAGCTAATTTCAAACACCTGAAGATGAACTCCAAATTTCCAATTAATTTAAAAATACATCTGTAAGTTGAATCACATGTACACATTACTTTCCAGTTGCCCAGCATGAAGGCCCTCCTTGCCCTCTTGGCCCTGTTGGCCGCTGCCCGTGCCCAAACGACAAATGCCCCCAGATGTATGTATTCGTGTATCTTTGAGTGTACACGTCATGCCGTTCCGTTGCATCAAATATTTTCAGCCATGCTCAAATCTGGCTGAACGTTTTCATTGTACAAATTTAACAGCAAAATGTTCATTGAACAAATTTAACAGCAAAATATTCATTGAACAAATTTAACAGCTAAATCAATGTCCATTGAACAAATTTAACATCTAAATGTTCATTGAACAAATTGAACAGCTGAATGTTAATCATTTTTCAGATCCCGATATAATCGCTGGACTTACAGCTGACGGACACTTCTCGGTTTTCACAGAACTGTTGACGAAATCTGGTCTCCTCTCAACACTAAACTCAAGTAAGTGTAATTTGCATAGGCAGCTAGCTCATTGTCCATTCTTGGTTAAAGTTTCACATAAGACGTTTCTCTCAGATTTATTTTTAAAAAAAATATATATTTTTTATTACACTATTCTCATAAAGAAAAAAAATTTAAACCATAAATTATAAAAATAGTAATTTATTATTATTATATTATCACATTGTAAACTATTAGTTCAAGATTAATTAATTTATATCCTAGTCGCAAATATATTTTATACCTGAATCTCTGCTAATATTTATTCTATAATACCGGATGTAAGTGATTGATGAAAAGTGTGTATCGATTGACGCATGTTGATTTTGCCTCTTTTATTCCAGCTGCCCATTTCACTGTGTTCGCCCCCATCGACAGTGCCTTTGCCAAACTTGCCCCAGATGCATTCGAGGCTATCAAGAACGACCCTGCCAAACTGACCGATTTTGTTAAAACCCACCTGGTGCTGACCACTAACTACCGCCTTCACGGTGTGCAGCAGGACGACGTGCTGAAGTCTGCCAACAACCACCAGATCAGAATCAACACTTACCCCATTGTTCACGTAAGTCTTCAAGTTATCAGCATCAGTGGCTTCTATATGTCATGATGATACTGATGATTTCTTACATACAGGTTTTCGTCCATGCAAGATTAGTACAGCTCAACGCGCTCTGCTTTTCAAAACTATCCCGATGGTGCCATAGCTTCACAAGAGCTTACTCTGTGAGACTTCTCTCTGTGTCAAGCCGCACTGGGAACTTAAATAAGCAGGGCCCGCTTTAGGCATAGGCAAACTAGGCAGCCGCCTAGGGCCTCTAATTATTCACATCATTATTGTCGGCCTTGCACAAGAATCTTTCCATATTTAAAAAAAAATTATATTAAATTTAGGGCAACCAAATCCATTTCGCCTAGGGCCTCCAATGCCCTTAGGCCGACCCTGATATAAGGTACTTTGAAGCAGTGGCGTAACAACGTGTTGGCATCGGGGCAGTTGCCAAGGACGCCAGCTCAAAAGGGCGCCACTAAATCTCGATTTTAAAATTTGTATTTAAATAAATACAGTCGGACCTCTCTCTCTCTCTCTCTCTCTAAGTCGAACTCAGAAGGACCTGAAAAAAAATTGACTTACGGAGTTTTTGAGTTAGGGAAAATGGCGTATTTGGCGCCGATTAATCAAGGCCAATGTAGATATTGATAGGTGAGGGAAACAGCCTAGTAGGCTTGACATGAAAGAGAGGCGGTGTCTATGTTTCATATGAAAGGAAGCCAAATTGCTTTGACATGCCGACACAAGCCCATGAGAGGAGACACCTTCCCTCCCCTCCTCCACTTTACTCCCTCCACAGTGGGATGGTGGGAGTAAGATTTTTCTTTACTTCAAGCTTTGCTGTATTCTTTATTAACGCAACAGTGACCGATTTTATCCACCAATTTATTTGGTATTATTTAGTAAATAATAAAATGCAACTTAGTATTGTTCCTGTCTTATGCATTTTTTATATTTACGTTGTATGACTGTCAATGTCAGACTACGTCATTATTGTCATAAATAAAATAAGAAAGAATCAATCAATTTTTATAACAAATGAAAAAATCGCAAAGCTTAAACTTGTCAATTTATCAAGGGCGCCAAAAATAAATTAGCCAAGGGCTCCTAAAACCTAGTTTCGCCTCTGCTTGGAAGTAGAGCCCCTTTAAATATGCATTATAAATTTAACTATAAGTGCTTCCCTGGTAGGCCGATGATGATTTAAATCCTCTCTGTGGTAAGTTGGTCAAACATTTAAAATAGTTTCTAAGAAGAAGAGTGAAACGCCATCTTTGTCCCTTTTCGCGGCTGATTAAGCCACAATGTATTAGTTGATTTCAGAAATATTCCACACGTGGGCACCAGTGTCAAACAGTAAATGACATAATTATCACAACAGGGCCACCTGCCACGTTAACATAATCTACACAGCCCTACACATCTCAAAGAACATTTTTAACACCTTATCAGCGGGGAGTTTAACAGCGTGTTACAAAAAAAAACGAATGTATGTGGCTTTTCATGAGAGATGCTGCAAACCCTTAGCATCAAGTTCCCATCATTGCTTTCCCTGCTTTTGTTCAACAGACGCAGACGGCTGATGGCGTGAACATCACTATCAAAAACATCCCCATCGTCCACGGATTGGCTCACGGTATTGACGGGGTCCTGACTCCCCCATCCTCCAGCACTATCCAGATCAGCTTGAACCGCACCGATTTCAGCACATTTACCTCACTGCTGGTCAGCGCCAATCTTCTCAACTTTTTCACTGGTCAGTAAAAAAAATGGTTCTTCAACTAAGTTTCACCAATATCTGAAGATTTGTTGTCCAAAAAAAGTTTTTTAAAAAATAATGTTAAATCACACAATTTTATTACACGCTTTTATTTAAGTCACACTGTTTTGTATGTTGTATCCATACTTCCCTCAAATCTTGTAACGTAAAATTGAATATTTTTAATGTTAATAAATAAAATATTTAAAAAACCTTTTTTGTAAAAGGACACGCTTTTAACACAATCACTACTTTTAGTTATATCTCATATATAAGGGATTTATAGTCAAAAACTTTGTTTTTACAGCTATTTTTTAACCACGTTTTTATTAACTCGCTTTCGTTCCTGTGGCATTGCTTGTTTGTGGTTTGTCTGTCCACAATTTTTCAAATCTGCCAACGTAAAATTAAACCACTTCTGATGGTCCTAGAGATCTCAAAAGTTTACCTCAGATAGATCTTGGATGACAATGCATTGTATCAAAATTTCAGATCGATCAAATGTACCGTTATTAAATTATTGAACTTTTTAGTTTATCTATATTTACACGCTTTTATTTAACTCACACTGTTTGTATGTTGTATTTTCCATCCTTCCGTAAAATCTTGTAAGGTAAAATTAAACCACTTCTGATGGTCGGGTGTTTGGGATAAAAATTAAAGATTTCTAATTTAGAAGGCAAAAGAGAGATCTATAAGTGAGAGAATTAGTGAACCGCATATGTTAAAACTCATAAGCGCCCGCCCCACGTTTTCATTCATATTAAATCGAAGTACTTGAACTGATAAGTTTTAAATTATTTTCTTCTTTTTAGTCCACTTATAAAAACGTGGTTTTTAAAAATTATTTTTTTACCTTTATTTATCTACATTCAACAAGATTTGACTGCTCTACAAGAAGCTATAATATATCATTAGCCATCTGCAATTACCTTATTTAATCATTTTATTAATTTTTTTGAATATTTTAATAACTTGTTTTACTAATTTTGTTTTCAATAACGAATTTTTAGTTCTACGCGCTTTCGCCACTGTTCATCAAAGATTTTTTTAAAAATACCAGTAACTCTTGTCTAACAAAGAGCACAAAGACAAAGATAGGTAGTACAAAGTTAATCATAATGACCGATTTAGCTTGTAGTTTTTAATTTTTAAAAAAAAACGTAAAAAACAAGTTTTTCACTATAAATCCTTTATGTACTAGACGTAACTAAAAGAATGTTCATTATAATACGCAGCGCAAGACCATCCAAAAATACAAAATTGCAGTTGTGTCGTAAAACATGTCTAACATAATGCACACCGATCAGGAATATGTTATAAAAAGTGTTGTCAAAAAAATACGCACCTTATTGCGCAACAGAAAGGTTGTTCAATATAATACGCAACGCGACACTCTATCTCAAAAATAACATGATACATAGGAATAAATAAAATAATCTAAAAATTCAATAATTTAATTACAGTACAAGCGATCGATCTGAAATTTTGATACATCGTTTTTATCATCGCCACGAAACAGCCTGCAAAATGTCAGCTCGCTAGCTTACGAGAAAGTGGGTTAAAAATCGATCCAAAGTTTTGGCGACTGACAAGCAAGCAATCAAGGGTTCAAACAGACAACACGAGTTAATATAAAGGATTTAAAATGTGTACCATTTTGCTTAAGCTGTCTTATTATTTTTTGGGGGGGTCGGCTTGCGAGTGGGCTACACACTTTTAATACCTTTCTCTTCCAAAAGAGGGGGTCGACTTATGAGCGAACGGGCTATAAAACGAGTATATACGGTATATTTATACCTAGACTCTGCTGTAGAAATACGGAAAATAAAATTTTGCACTAATTACACAAGAGTATTTATTTTCTTATGAGGTTAGTACAAACAACAAAATTCATTTGAAAAAAAATCGTTTTAATTGAATCAAGAATATTTCAAAAAGACCACTTACCATCGAGCGGTTTGGCAAAAGAGTAAAAACAAAATTGATAAGTGTAAAAAATAATTTGCTCACAATTATTAATGGCATTGTTTATAATTGTTATTATTTTTAATTTCAAAATTATATTTAGACGATAAAATTGAAAATAAAGACTATTTACTAAGTTCCTTTCATATTTTATGTATTTTCATTTTATTTTTTATTTGTGTTGTTGATAAATTCTTATTGGCTCCTTGTTCCCACGGACCAGCCGACAAGGACGTAACTTTGTTTGTACCCAACAACGCCGCCTTTGCAAAACTTCCAACAGACGTGACGGCATACTTGAGCAGTCACCACGCAGATCTGGCGGGTGAGTAAACACAACAGCCCCATAAATGAGTCCATATACCAGGTGAGTAAACATAACAGTCCCATACATCAGGCCATATACCACGTGAGTCAACACAACAGCCCCATAAATCAGTCCATATACCACGGTGAGTAAACACAACAGTGCCATACATCAGTCCATATAACACATGAGTAAACACAACAGTGCCATGCATCAGTCCATATACCACGGTGAGTAAACACAACAGCCCCATACATCAGTCCATATACCACATGAGTAAACACAACAGTGCCATACATCAGTCTATATACCACGTGAGTAAACACAACGGTCCCATACATCAGTCTATATACCACGTGAGTAAACACAACACCCCCATACATCAGTCCATATACCACGTGAGTAAACACATCAGCCCCATACATCAGTCCAAATAACACGGTGAGAAAAGATTTGACTCTTCGGATTTCCCGGCAGCTAAGTTTTTAATTTTAATTTTTTATTTCTTTGTATTCGTTTTATTTGTGTACCTGTTTGTTCGTTGAGGAAGGCTGTTTTGTTACATCCTGTCAGGCTAACTCATACCCCATTTACTAGTGAGAAAAGAACTCGCTAACAGCTCCATACACAAATCCGCATACAAACTTCCCACAGTACACATTGCACTTCTTTTTCCTTACTCAAATTTTTTCGCGTTCAAAATGACCAGAAGATAAAGGCGTAATTGGTGGATGCTTCATTATAAAAAAAATATGTTTATTTGCAAAAATGTGAACAAAAAAATCGTACATAAATTAAGTCAAAACATTTGTTATCGTACATAAAGTGATTTTCATTGTTTTTGACTTATTCGTATTCTTGAGAGGTCTTTAATAAAGTTTTATAATCAAATTTAAATCATTTTTCGAATGTTCATATTTCGTTTTCTTTAAACTATTTGTCAACTATGCTAAAATCACATATATAGTTACTAGAGATTATTTTCAAGATAATTACAGTTGTACATGCATTCGTTATTTTTTAAAGGATAGTTACTGGAAAACAGCTTTCCCTGAATTGACTATATTTCTCGTTAACGCTTTTCAGAGACACTAAAATATCACGTGGTCAGGGCTGAGACTCTTTTCAGCATCGGCATGCAGCACACACAGTCAGTGAACTCAGCGAACTCGCATCAAGATCCTCTGATGATCTTTCAAGATGGTAGTAAGTAGTACAGGGTAGGGCTACATGGAACATGTAGCACAGTACAGAACAAGGTGGGGCAACAGGGAGTAAGTAGTACAGTACAGGGTGGGGCTACAGGGAGTAAGTAGTAAAATAAATAACTACATTATTTGTGTTAATGTAGGACACACACATATTGTAGCTATTTATTGAAGTAAAGTTAGAACGCATTGCAATGTTAGAACTAGTTAGTGATGATTTAGAGTTTAAGTTTTTTTGTTTATTTTATAAACCTATGATGTTTTATAAATTTAAGTGCCCTCATACACCTTGTTATGGGATGTGATAAGCAAAAACATCAGGAGAAAACCGCTTTTGTAGTGTTACTGACTTCCGTTTAAAAAATGTACATTTTTTTCTCTCTGTTCTGTATCTTCCTTATACATTGAATATATTATAACATGTGTTTATGTATTAGAGTCTATTAAAAAGTGACACAAGTTTGTCATTTCCCTTCTTTAACATTTAAGATACTTAGACATTAAACATAGTTCAAAACAATTGTTTATTTATTTGAAAATTGAACACCGAACGCTGTGTAACAAGTGTGTTGATTTATTCTGTTTGTCTCATTGCTCAGCCGGCGGCCTCACTGTCAACACGGCTAAGATCATTCAGCGTGACGTCATAGCCACCGATGGCGTCATCCACGTTATTGACAGCGTGTTGATCCCGCCCCGCGTCGTGACCCGCATCAATGACGCCGGCATCGTCCTGGGATAACTCCATCTGTGATCAGTTTGCGGACCGAGTCCTGCATGGACGGCGCTAAACGTAAAACAATTTGATGAAGTAATGTTTTTGTTCGTGAAGAGAATGATTCAAATGTTATCCACATCTGTGGTCAGTTTGCGGACCGAGTCCTGCATGGACGGCGCTAAACGTAAAACAATTTGATGTAGTAATGTTTTTGTTCGTGAAGAGAATGATTCAAATGTTATGCAAGATCATCTCATGTTATGAATAAAGATTGCACAAAATATGACAGATTTGTATCTCGTAAATTGTTAAAGTCTTATCAGTGTTTCCGTTGCCGTGAAAAGCTAGAGCTCAGCGAATCCCCTGTGCTGTCTTAATTGGCGTTATAGATAATGTATAGATGACCTGTGACATTTACTTACTCTTTCTTTATCTTATTTCCATCGGAAATGTTTTTGAGTCACTGAATACTGAATACCAATACCAATAAATCTTAATATTTGATTAATTAAATATTTTAGGAAATATAAAACCAGCCAATAAATAATAATAATATAATATGACTACGCATCAAGTATTCAGTTGTTGTTTGTTTGTTTTTGTTTTTGTTTTTAATAGAAAACATTAAATATAGAATATATACACATATTTGCAATCTACAGAATTTGAAACTGCATTAATAAATTATAAAGAAAATATAACGGGACAATTGGAATGAAGTAAAGACACAAATTCTAATCTAATATACTGTTTTTCAATGGAAACAAATTTTAATTACGATGTACGTTTAACTTTGAAGTTTATTTTTGTGCGAATAGTCCTTAAATAATCAGTATACAAAATTTGCTATGTATGTCCCGTCCGTGACGCTACTAATTTTAGAAAGCAGCGCACCAAATTACTGCACCAAAAATAACTCTTTTCGAACGTCCGCATAAAAATTGTTCAAAATGGAAATAAATGAATAAATAAAAATAAATAAAATTAATGAAAGTTCTGTACTACATTATTTTTTATTCTGATGTGTATTTTTTCCAAAATTAAAATGATTTCAACTGAAATATATTTATTTTGAAAACTTCCGTCATTTTTGACGGGTGATACACTAGTTTCTGAAAATATTGGGCCAATAATTGTTTAAATGTTTCATCTTTAATTTTCTAAATCATTATTGTATTTTCTTTAAAATGTATACATTTTATAATTTAATTGAATATATATATATATATATATATATATATATATATATATATCTATCTTAATATATAAAGCTCAAATGTTTGTATGTTTGTATGTTTGTATGTTTGTATGTTTGTATGTTTGTATGTTTGTATGTTTGTATGTTTCACTTTTCGACTTTCTGTTAGACAATCACGGAAAAACCAAATGACGGACGGGGACCAAATTTGGCAGGACGGTTCCTTTTACCATGAAGGTGGTTTTAAGTTAGTTTTTGTAATTGTCCCTTTTGCCCGAATGCCGTAAATTAAATAATCAGAAAATGCAGAGACAAAGAATAAAAAATTTAACCTCATTTCTGTGTTGAACAAATTTACGCGGACGTTCAAATGCCGTTCAAAGCGAGTTACTTTTGGTGACGTTTTTTTTCCCCAATACTTTATTTTCAGCCGTGCGCATTTGAAAAAATATTATAATGTCTAATTACGGTGCGCACATTTTCGTGTACGCTTCATAATTTGAGCTGTGTATTACAAAGAATTGTCATTTTCTTTACTTTTACTTTCTATATATTAGATAGACACGTAAACATATTTAATTACAACTGCCACACGATGCATTAGATTTAATTGTTTACAAGTTTACATTTAATAGCGAATTTGTTTTAATTATTTTCTGTTCCATAACTCGACATTTGATAAAAACCTATTTATGTAATAATTGTGTCAGTATTTTTTTCAAGGCTTCATTTTTAGCGGTGCGCGTTCTAAAATCTTTTATCGCCTGATTACTGTACACACATTTTCGTGTACGCATCTTAAATTTAGCTGTGTCCTATTAATATAACATTTATATTTTGTTTCTCTTTTACATAAGCTATTGTCTTTTAAATAACCTATACACTTATACTATTTAAACTTAGGCTACCGGACCTATTAACATAAGTAGATTAAACTAAATAAAGTGATCCTGAAAACGCTTAATTATTTTGTATTGCGAATTGAATATGTTATGTTCATTCCTTTGATGATGGATTAACATAGGCCATTTTAAAAATCAATTATTGTCATGGTTTCACATGCGTTTTTAACATAAAATTGATTTGTTTTGTTTGTTTTTTTTAAATTAGGAATTTCTTTATTTATCTTTATCTTTATCTTATAGACGCTGTTGCAAATATTGTATTAATTACAAATGTGTTACATTGCAGTGTCGTAAATAAATAAGAGCTTTTTTCAGAGATCTTTTGGAAAAATGTCAACAAAGCAGTGGCCTTTTTTTAATGGATACAAACAAACAAACATAAAAATATCAACTGAGCTTTATATATTACATATGCGTTTAAATTATTTTATTTCAATTATTTTCACGATGCATTGTATTAATATTTTACATGCAATGAATAAAATTGGGATTTTTTAAAATTTAATTCATAACTCGACATTTAATTAAAAACCATAGATGTAGCGAGTTTATTTCATGTTGAAAGTGATGGCCTATGTCAAATAAACGTACACTTTAAAACTGTTTACTTAAGCTTTATATACACTATACATTATAATCTTTCGCTACCGAACGTATTAACAAAAGTTGACTAAATTTAATGAAGTGATCCTGAAAACGCTTAATTAATATGAATTACGAATTGAATATGTTTTTATGTTCATTCCTTTGTATTCAGAATAGCATAGGCCATTTCTAAAGTTTCCTTTTAATCATTTTTAAGATGCACTTATGAACAGACGGTTGAATCTTTTTTTTTAAATGTATTTTATTTTTCAGATATAAAATCTGGTGTGTGTGCGTGCATTGAATATAATTTACGAAAATATGATGCTTATCCGAAATAGGGAACACAAAAAAAAGATTCCTTTTTGAAATTATACACATTGCTTATAAACCGTAAATATAAATCGTAAAATATAGAGACATAAAAATGTTAAATATTATTTCCCTGTTTAGACAATTATGAATACATCAAAATGAAGAGTTATTTTGGTCCAGTACATCTACTTTATAACAAGACTTTATTTTATGCGGCCAGCTTTCTATATGTCTAAATATGGTGTGCACATTTTTTTATATCATTTTAATACGACCGTTTTTTTTTAAAAATAGTATTTTAGAAAGTACATTTATAATTTTGTTTATTTGCGCTATGAGTCAATTAGCTTTTGCCTTTTAAAGGGATAGTGCCACATGTTCTTTATCTCATAGACGTGGTTACAATTGTTATATAACTTACTATTGTGATACGATGCAGTTTCGTAATTATACATTAAATTTTTGAGTGACGAGGGTGGTAGAGCTCTTTCGGAAAACCTATAAGTTATGTTAATTTTGTACAAGTGGGAATGAAATTGTAAATTTTTTTAACTTTATATATTGCCCAGAATGGGCCCTGCGACCCTAAATGTCGTTTTTATCTTATATGAGCTATATAAAAAATAGTTTCTACTTAGTAAATGAATAGATCATCACCAAACTTTGCATACAAAAACTTGGTAGCCTATATTAAAATCCTATAGACAGTGAACTTCTAATGCCAATATCTTCGGGGCCGGGGCCCAAAATATCTTTTTTCGTATATTTTTAAAATATTTTTCCTATTTACTTTTTAAAGAGCTAGAGAAATATAGCCACAATAAAAATGAACTAAAATGAACAGGTTTTTGAAATTGACCTCTTGCACCGAATGGGCCAGGGCCCCTTAATGCTATTCTCCCCCTATTGTAGGTATATAAAAAGTAGTTTAAGAGTTAGATATTGACAAAAAAACTGGATTTTGACAAAACTTAGAATATAAAAACTTAAGAGCCCATATTACTATATTCTCTTAATTTCCATTCCTTCGAAAATTCTTTTTTACTGAACTTTAATCATTGTATTCCCTATTCAATTTTACACGATATTGAGGAATATATATTAAGTACAATAGATAAAAACAACATTAAGGGCCCCAGGGCCCATTCTGGGCAAAGATATAAAGTTCAAAACACCTGCTAATTTCAATTTGTATAATAATGGATACATGTGTCATTATTTGTCAAGATTGGTAATGACTGAATAGTGAATAAAATCTTAAACGTTTAAGAAATGAGTACAATGGCAATGGAAAATAATATTTTGCACTAATTACACGAAGAGTCTTTATTTTCTTATCAGGTTAGTACGAACAACAAAATACATTTTTTTAAACCGATTTCATTGAATCAAGAATATTTCAAAAAGACCACTTATAATCGAGCGGTTTGTCAAACGAATAAAAACAAAATTGATAAGTGTAAAAAATATTTTGCTCACAGTTATTTAATGGCATCATTTAAAATAATTATTATTAATATTTTTAATTTTTTATATTATTATATTTTGACGTTACAATTGAAAATAAAGACTATTTACTAAGTTCCTTTCATATTTTATTTATTTTCATTTTATTTTTTATTTGTGTTGTTGATAAATTCTTATTGGCTCCTTGTTCCCACGGACCAGCCGACAAGGACGTAACTTTGTTTGTACCAAACAACGCCGCCTTTGCCAAACTTCCAACAGCATTGACGGCATACTTAAGCAGTCACCACGCAGATCTGGTCGGTGAGTAAACACAACAGCCCCATACATAAGTCCATATACCACGGTGAGTAAACACAATAGCCCCATACATAAGTCCATATACCACGGTGAGTAAACACAACAGCCCCATACATCAGTCCAACTAACACGGTGAGTAACACAACCGCCCCATACATCAGTCCAACTAACACGGTGAGTAAACACAACAGCCTCATACATCAGTCTATATACCACGGTGAGTAAACACAACAGCCCCATACATCAGTCTATATACCACGGTGAGTAAACACAACAGCCCCATACATCAGTCCAACTAACACGGTGAGTATACACAACAGCCTCATACATCAGTCTATATACCACGGTGAGTAAACACAACAGCCTCATACATCAGTCTATATACCACGGTGAGTAAACACAACAGCCCCATACATCAGTCCAACTAACACGGTGAGTATACACAACAGCCTCATACATCAGTCTATATACCACGGTGAGTAAACACAACAGCCTCATACATCAGTCTATATACCACGGTGAGTAAACACAACAGCCCCATACATCAGTCCAACTAACACGGTGAGTATACACAACAGCCTCATACATCAGTCTATATACCACGGTGAGTAAACACAACAGCCTCATACATCAGTCTATATACCACGGTGAGTAAACACAACAGCCTCATACATCAGTGTCAGTCCATGTAACATGTGAGTTAACACAACAGCCCCATACATCAGTCCATATACAACATTCGTTAGTAAACACAACAGTAAACACAACAGTAAACAAAACAGTAAACACGACAGTAAACACAAAAGTAAACACAACAGCCTCATACATCAGTCTATATACCACGTTAGTAAACACAACTGCCCTATACATCAGTCCATATACCACGTTAGTTAGTAAACACAACAGTAAACACAACAGTAAACACAACAGTAAACACAACAGTAAACAAAATTGCCCCATACATCAGTCCATATACCACGGTGAAGAAAGACCTCGCTAAAAGCCCCATACACAAATTCGAATGCCAACTTCCCACAATACACAATTCACTTCTTTTTCCTTTCTCCTATTTTTTATGTTCAAAATGACCTGAAGATAAAGGCGTAGTTAGGGATGCTTCATTAAAAAAATAAGTTTATTGGCAAAAATCTGCTAAAAACAAAATCGTACATAAATAAAGTCAAAAAATTCTTGTCGTACATAATGACGCTTTTCAATGTTTTTGGCGTATTTGTGTTCTTGAGATATATTTAATAAAGTTTTATAATTAAATTGAAATCATTTATCGATTGTTTATATTTCTTTTTCTTTAATATATTTGTTAACTACGCTGAAACCACAATTATAGTTATTGGAGCTCATTTAAAAGTTAATTACAGTTGTATGTGCATTCGTTATTTTAAGGGATAGTTGTTGGAAAAGAGTTTTTCCTTGATTGATTATATTTCTTGTTAACGCTTTACAGAGACACTAAAATATCATGTGGTCAGGGCTGAGACTCTTTTCAGCCTCGGCATGCAGCACACACAGTCAGTGAACTCAGCGGACTCTCATCAAGATCCTCTTATGATCTTTCAAGATGGTAGTAAGTAGTACAGTACAGGGTGGGGCTACAGTGAGTAAGTAGTACAGTACAGGGTGGGGCTAGAGTGAGTAAGTAGTACAGTACAGGGTGGGGCTAGAGGGAGTAAGTAGTACAGTACAGGGTGGGGCTACAGAGAGTAAGTAGTACAGTACAGGGTGGGGCTAGAGTGAGTAAGTAGTACAGTACAGGGTGGGGCTACAGAGAGTAAGTAGTACAGTACAGGGTGGGGCTAGAGTGAGTAAGTAGTACAGTACAGGGTGGGGTTAGAGTGAGTAAGTAGTACAGTACAGGGTGGGGCTACAGGAGTAAGTAGTACAGTACAGCAGGGTGGGGCTACAGAGAGTAAGTAGTACAGTACAGGGTGGGGTTAGAGTGAGTAAGTAGTACAGTACAGGGTGGGGCTACAGGGAGTAAGTAGTACAGTACATGACAGGCTGGGGCTACAGGCAGGAGAGGCCTTTGGGGGTTGCAGCTGGCAATCGCCCCAGGCCCCGCGCGTAGGGGGGCCCGCGTTTCAGATTTGAGTCTATATGTTTGGTAACAAAAGAGCCGCCAGATATTACATAACTGAGTTTGCGCAAGAATGTATCTAATCTAGGGGGGGCCCCACGGGGTCATTGTTGCACCAGGCCTCGCGCGTACCTAACGCCGCCTCTGGGCTACAGGGAGTAAGTAGTACAGTACAGGATGGGCCTAGAGGGAGTAAGTAGTACAGTACAGTACAGGGTGGAGTTACAGGGAGTAAGTATATAGGACGGCACAGTACAGGGTGGAGCTACGGGGAGTAAGTAGTACAGTTCAGGGTGGAGCTACAGGGAGTAAGTAGTACAGTACATGACAGGGTGGGGCTAGAGGGAGTAAGTAGTACAGTACAGAGTGGGGTTAGAGGGAGTAAGTAGTACAGTTCAGGGTGGGGCTACAGGGAGTAAATAGTAAAGTACAGGGTGGGGCTACAGGGAGTAAGTAGTACAGTACAGGGTGGGGCTACAGGGAGTAAGTAGTAAAGTACAGGTTGGGGCTACAGGGAGTAAGTAGTACAGTACATGACACACAGGCGGCCCAGGGCATTGGGTCGTTCTTCCCTGACACGGAGCAGCGGTGGAGTCCGGCAGCCCCCTGGGCGACTGAGCAGACCTCTTCAGGAATGCACTGCTCACCTCCATGGCATGAGGAAGGGGCTAGAAAAGGTGCCCTAAACATTGCCTGCTCCAGCTTACCCTAGCCAGCATACCGCGGCTGGTGGGGACCCTATACCAGCGGTCGAAACAAAAAAAAGCAAACGAGGATAGTTCCTCTTATATTGGGCGCATGGAATGTGCGCACACTCATGGACAGGGACGATGCGGACAGACCCCAGAGGAGAACAGCCCTGATTGGAAAAGAACTCGCTAGATACGGCATCGACGTCGCAGCCCTGAGCGAGACCAGGCTCGCGGGAGAAGGAGAGCTCTGTGAAAGAGGATCTGGCTAAACATTTTACTGGAGTGGCAGACCAAGCGAGGAGAGGCGTGAAGCAGGCGTTGGGTTTGCAGTTATGACAACTCTTGTCGGAAAGCTGGCTGGACTTCCCAAGGGAGTGAACGACAGGCTCATGACCATGAAACTCCCACTGGCTGGAAAGAAACACCTCACTATCATCAGTGCCTACGCTCCAACCATGACCAATACAGATGAAGTGAAGGCAAAGTTTTATGAAGAACTTCAAACTGTCATTGCCGACGTTCCAAAGTCGGACAAACTCATCTTGCTAGGCGACTTCAACGCAAGAGTTGGCAAAGACAACTATGCCTGGGAAGGAGTCCTTGGTCATCATGGAGTGGGTCACTGCAACAGCAACGGTCTTCTTTTACTCCAGACCTGCGCTGAACATGAACTGCTGATCACCAACACGATCTTCCACCTCCCAACCCGTAACCGGACGTCATGGATGCACCCCCGCTCGAAGCACTGGCATCTTATTGACTACGCCATCGTGAGGAAGAGGGACAGGCAGGATGTACGAGTGACCAAGTCCATGTGCGGCGGTGAATGCTGGACAGACCACCGCCTCATCATCACCAAGCTCAACATCCGCATTCAGCCGAAACGGCGCCCGCAAGGGAAGAAGGCCCCCAAGCGGCTAAAGGTTGCCAAACTAATGACCGCCAGCTGCAAGCAGTCCTTGGTGGATGCTCTGGAAGAGCGCTTGAAATCCACCTCTCCAGGCAACCAGAACGTGGAGGCAGACTGACTGGGCGTCACTCAGAGAGCTGATTTACACCACAGCTTCAGAGACTCTGGGGCACCAGACCAGGAAACATAAGGACTGGTTCGATGAGAACTGCGAAGACATCAAGCAGTTATTGGATGAGAAACACCTCCTACACCAAGCTTACCTCAATAAGCCCAGGTCCACGGCAAGGAGAGATGCACTCAACAACATACGCAGGACTGTACAGCAAAAGCTCCGTCAGATGCAGGACGATTGGCTCAGCAACAAAGCCGTCGAGATCCAAGGCTATGCAGACAAGCGTGACTATAAAAACTTCTACAACGCTTTGAAAGAAGTGTATATCCCCAAGCCCTCAGGATCAAACCCCCTCCTCAGCGCAGACGGTAACGCTCTCATCACAGACAAAGAGAAGATCTTGAAGAGGTGGGCCGAACATTTCGAAAGCGTCATAAATCGACCTTCGACAATCAACGAAGAAGCCATCAATCGTCTTCCCCAAGTGCCCACAAACAAAGCACTGGATGACCCCCCAACCTTGCTCGAGACCCAGAAAGCAATTTATCTTCTCTCCAGTGGCAAAGCACCTGGTTCTGACGCCATACCAGCTGAGGTCTACAAGGAGGGAGGAACAGCCCTGACTGAAAGGCTCCACCATCTATTTCTCTTGGTGTGGCAGCAAGAGACGATCCCGCAGGACTTCAAAGATGCCTCCATCATACATCTTTATAAGCAAAAAGGAAGTAGACAGGCTTGTGACAACCACAGAGGCATATCCCTGCTATCTATAGCAGGAAAGATCCTTGCCAGAATCCTGCTCAACCGCCTCACGGTCCACCTTGACCAAGGACTCCTGCCTGAAAGTCAGTGTGGCTTCCGAAAAGAGCGAGGGACCATCGACATGGTGTTCGCTGCCAGGCAGCTGCAAGAGAAATGTCAGGAGCAGAACTTCAACCTGTTCTCCACCTATGTCGACCTGACCAAGGCTTTTGACACCGTTGGCAGAGAGGGTCTGTGGAAGATAATGGCCAAGTACGGTTGCCCAAGGAAATTCATCGTCTTGGTGAGACAATTCCACGAGGGCATGCAGGCCAGAGTCCAGGACAGCGGAGAGTTTTCTGATCCTTTCACAGTCACAAACGGGGTCAAGCAGGGCTGCGTCCTGGCACCAACACTATTTAGCCTCATGTTTTCCGCCATGCTGACAGAGGCCTTCAGAGACGAGGGTGTTGGTGTTAACCTGAGGTACCGCACAGATGGCAAACTGTTCAACCTTCGGAGGCTCCATGCAAAAACCAAGGTTATGACAGACATCATCAGAGACCTCCTGTTTGCTGATGACTGTGCCCTCAATGCTGCCTCAGAAGCCGACATGCAACGCAGCGTTAACCTGTTCTCCAGCGCCTGCACAAACTTTGGTCTGACGATCAACACCAAGAAGACTGAAGTCCTCCATCAGCCTGCGCCTGGAAGGCCCTACGTTGAGCCCAGCATCACTGTCAACGGCCAGAGACTCAACACAGTGCAACGGTTCTCATACCTAGGCAGCACACTGTCGCAAAATGTCACCATCGATGACGAAGTGAGCGTCAGAATTGCCAGAGCCAGCTCCACTTTTGGCAGGTTGTACCCAAATGTCTGGAACAGAAGAGGCATTACCATCCAGACCAAGCTGAAAGTGTACAGGGCGGTGGTGCTCCCCACACTGCTATATGCGTGTGAAACATGGACTGTGTATCAGCGCCATGCTAGGAAGCTTAACCACTTTCATTCAACAAGCCTCAGGAAGATCCTCGGCATAAAGTGGCAGGATAAAATACCAGACACAGTGATACTGACCAAGGCAGGTCTCCCCAGCATATTCACACTCCTGATGCAGTCCCAGCTTCGTTGGGCAGGGCACGTGGTCCGAATGCCAGACGAGAGACTGCCAAAGAGACTCTTCTATGGCGAGCTCCAGCATGGCCAGCGGTCCCACGGTGGGCAAAAGAAACGCTACAAAGACACACTGAAAGTCTCACTGAAAGCGTTTGCCATAAACCCAGACACGTGGGAACTTGCTGCAATGGACCGTTCCACCTGGCGTTCTTCCATCCACGAAGGTGCCAGGTCATGCGAGGCAAACAGGATCACCTCCGCAGAAAAGAAGAGGCAAGCCCGAAAGGCCCGTGCTGTCAACCCTCCTGGAGATGTCCCACTCGTCCCTTGTCCCTTCTGTTCCCGAACCTTCCGTGCTAGGATCGGCCTCATCAGCCATCTGCGCACGCACAAACAAAGCCAGTCCCAGCAACCCTCGGATGACTAGAGTGGTCTTCGTCGAATCGACGGACGAACAACAGAGTGGGGTTAGAGGGCGTAAGTAGTACAGCACAGGGGGGCTACAGGGAGTAAGTAGTACAGTACAGTACAGGGTGGGGCTACATGGAGTAAGGGCTTGTTATTATATGATGTGACAAGCAAAAACATCAAGAGAAAAAAGCTTTGTAGTGTTACTGACTTACGTTTTAAAAATGTTTAATTTGATTCTTTCTGTTATGTATCTTCCTTTTACAGTGAATAATATTATAACAGTGCAACAAAGCCCGTCCAAGGACAGGAATAAGTGTAGGGTAACCTGTGGTAGTTCCAGTGGCGTAGCTAGAGGGGGGCGGTGGGGGCGGTCCGCCACAGGCGGCATGCATTTAGGGGCGGCATTTAGGGGCGGCATTTGTGGGCTTTTGAAAAGTGCAACCTATTCCGGCAACCACCCTTTTTCTTTTGAAGGGGGACAACCAAAGTGAAACAAAAAAATATTTCATAATTTCTAGTCAAAATTAACGGATTCCCACAACATTTGTTTGATTACATAGTAGATGTGTGCAGAGGCGTCACTAGGGTTGGTGTCACCCGAGGCGTTAGCTCATGGTGTCACCCCTTCACGACTGAAGGAGCCGTCCATAAATGACGTCACGCGAGGTTGCCGATTTTTATCCCACCCTCCCCCAGCGTCATACTTTGTTACAAAAACTTAGACCCCGCCCCTTTTTTACAATATGACGTCACAAAGCTTTGACACCCCTCCCCCAAGCCGTATTTTCTCAATAAAAATTAGCATGTTGCAAATTATTTTTTGTCATTTAAATATGTATTTAGGGTAAGTCTCCACTGTAATCAAATACTTAAGTGGAACTTTTATTTAAAGTTTCGCGTTTTTGATGTGACGTCACATTTCTTAAACACCCCCTCCTCGTACCACATCGTCACAGATGCGTGGATCTTTCTATGGCGGATTAAAAGGGGGGTTGCTGAACGGGCTAAAGCCCCCAATAATTTAAGGGCCCCCAAACTTTTTTATGAATTATAGTGTATAATAAAGATGCAGGCCATTATGTTTGTACGAATCCCTGAAAATGCCTTGGACAGTCATACGGCAATGCTGCAAATGAGTAGGAAGCATAACGGAAACCAGGCTATTCTTCGTGAGAAGTGCATTGTAGCTCATTATGTGCCACGCGCAGCTCATTCCTTTAATTTGGTTGGGAAAAGAGCAGCAGGTTGTCCTACTGCGGTCAGATTTTTTTGTCTTCTGCAAAATCTTTACACCCGACTTGTTGCATCTACTCATCGTTGACAGGTACTTCAAAAACATATGAAATTGATACATGCTAACAAAGCCTTGTCTGACACAAGATGGTCAGCCTGACATTATGCTGTAAGGTCTGTTAATAGCTCATACCATGAGAATATCGCAGCACTGGAAGAATTAGCCACGAATCAAAATCAGCCACGTACCTGCCGACTTGAAGAAGAAGGATTTCTAAAGGAAATTGAACAACTGGAAGTCGCTATTTTACTTGAAATTTGGGAAACGTATTTAGAAAGGAAGTCTCTCATTGAGTTTGTTAAAAAAATAGCATTCTTAATTTTATTCCTATGAAGACAAAGGAAAGGAAAAGTCCGTGGTAAAAACAGTTTAAACAATCTTCAATACTATCAAACAAAATAGAAGGCGTCAGTTTGATAAAGGGACATCAACAAAACAGTATTCTCCTGGAGAAAAAAATTCAAGATTGAGGTATTTCTGGTAATCATTGACAAACTTTCTTAAGCCCTACAACATTGGTTGGGTGCATATAAATACATCCATGAGAAATTTGGCTTTCTTACAAACCTAACTGAGCTCAGAACTTTCGCCACCCGATGGGCAGCAGCCAAGTTAATGGAAGAATATTCAAGTGATTTCGAAGAAGGGGTCGGGTAAATCCGAAGCAACCGTTTCATCCCTCCTCAATTTACTAGCAACGCCATCGAGCGGTGCTGGTTTAGGGCCAGGAGCGCCAGTACGGATTAGCAAAAGTGCCGCGAAGAACGCATTGGACGCCAGCTCTGAGGAAACCTTCCAGTGGGGGTTGCACCCTAGGTAGGTCTTTTATGATCCCCCGGTCTGCGGCGGTCCTAACAATGGAGACCCGTGTGCTTTGCCGGGATGGCGCCAAAGTGGTGGCGGGTCGTAGTAGGAAATTGCACCACCTCCTTGTGAGGGCAACTTAGTGGGAAGCATCTTCGTATGTATGTCCTGGATGCCCAGGTAGCCGCTTCAGAAGCGACCGCTTTTGGGGGGGGGGTCCTCAGCTGTTATGTCCCTTTGGTGGCCAGATGGTTAAGGGGGTCTTCCGGGAAGACCCATAAAGAGCACTAAGCTCGGGGCTTCTGATTTTCTTCCACATGTAGGTTCATGAGTGATTTCGAAGATTGCTGACCTTCAGAATTAGGCCAATTTTCAGAACTCTTAAAAAAGTTATTGTCCAGCCCCAGGCTCAGGGTAAGGAAAAGGAATTAGCACAAAGCGAAACTTAAAAAAACTTTGCACGGAGCTAAAAATTGTGCTGCTTTTGAATGAGTTATATTTCACACAGTCATTTACAAATGTACACATCACACTTCGCATCTATCTTTCAATGATGACATCAAAATGCAGCTGAGAGCGATCCTTTTCAAAGTTGAAAAGAATATATAATGAGTTAGAATTTGCATGGGACGAAAAAGGCTGAATATGATCTCTCTAATGAGCATTGAAAAGTAACTTGTAAGCTTACTCAGCTTTATTGACTTGATTGAAAACTTTGCCATTTGAAAAATTCGCAAACGAAAGTTGTATGTTGAAATAATAATCAAACATATTTTCCAATAATTTTTCTTATTTCAAATAGAGAAAAGAATTCGTTACCTAATGAAATTTTTTTTTATACGGAATGACGCGTAATACTATTCTTTACGGGGGCGCGTTCGTTAGCACTAAACAGCGTAAGTCGGGTTGGGACCGTCGTAACCGGAGGACTACCTGTATATAAACATGCATATCTATGCTTTCACGCCTTTAATAAAATATATAAAATATTAACTCAAAGACATTGAAATCATACTTTTCCTCAAGAAAAACTTCAACAAAGAAAACCCCTCTTTTGATTTTTTTCTTTTGGGGGGGGGGTGGTGATAAAAATCGTATCCCCCCACCCCGCTGTGGTGGAGGGAGTCGTAAGGTGGGATTCATTCATGCTGTCGGTGTGTCCAAGCCCAAATGGCTTTATACATTTTAAAACAGAAGACACTGCCTCTTTCATTCCAGGCTTTTTTAAAGATCTCTCTGCTGCGACTATTTCTTTTCTTTTTTTCATAATTTGTTTTAATGTTGTTCGTGTGTTGGGACTGTTTTATTATTGCAAGCTAACTTATATTTTTAAATAAGAATTTTCGCGTTTAACGTATTTCATTGTATTTCTTAATATCTTTCTAGATTAAAAAAATTGTCATCTTTTGTTTTCTGTCATAAAATCGTACACAGTAAAATTTTAGGCTCGGGTGTCACCCCCTTGATGGGTGTCACCCGGGGCGGCCCGCCCCCCCCCGCCCCCCCTAGTGACGCCACTGGATGTGTGGATGTTATAAGTAACGCAAAACCGTTCAAAAATTTAAAATCACTCAAAAATGGTATCGATTGGTTTAGAAAATTGAGCGGTAGACGGTACGACCAGATGACGCTTTTATAAGAAAACTACACAATAAAACAAACCCGTAAAACAAAGTTTTTGATTATAAATCCCTTATATATCAGACATAACTAACAGTATTGATTATTTTCAAACTCTTAACTCAACTTTGCTTCATAACACTGGGGGGGGGACTAAGCTCAGCATGACACGTAAAATGTAAAAAAAAGCACGCGGTACTTTGATGGGTCGCGTCAACGCATCAACTCAATCTCACGTGGGAAAAAAACAATAACAAACAGTGAATTTGAATTACATACCTCATATCAGGATAAACTAAAAATGCATTAATTTAATTACGGTACGATCGATCGATCTGCAATTTTGATATGATGCATTGTTAGGTGAGACGGGCCCGTGTGCCAAATTTCAGCTGGATCAGATCACTGCAAGTGAGTCATTTTTTCCGCCCGCCCGCCCAAGACAGACAGACAGAGAGAGATGACGAGACGGCCGCGAAGTTAATATAAGGGATTTAAAAAAAAACGTAAAAACAAAGTTTTTGACTATAAATCCCTTATATATGAGACATAACTAACAGTATTGATTATTTTCAAACGCTACAAACATTGACAGACTGACACCGAGTGATGTCCCTTGTCTTTAATAAATGGGGGTGGGACGTGAGGGGGTGTCGGCACGACGGTCGGCGTCAACTCAAACTCACGTGGAAGTGGAAGAAAAAAAACAATAACAAACCGTGAATTCGAATTACATACCTCATATAAGGATAAACTAAAAAATGCATTAATTTAATTACGGTACGATCGATCGATCTGAAATTTTGATACGATGCATTGTTAGGTGAGTCGGGTCCGTGTGCCAAATTTCAGCTCGATCGGATCACTGGAAGTGGGGTCATTTTCGACTTTTCCTTTTCCGCCCGACCAGCCCATGAGATGATGAGATGGTGAGATGATGAGATGATGAGACGGCTGCGAAGTTAATATAAGGGATTTAAAAAACACATCACCGCTGGGCCCAATAATGTACTATTAATAATTAATATCGCCACGATGGTTTTTGCGTGGAATTTCGACATTCGCAGGATGATGCGCGAAAAAGTATCTACAATTCATGGTGGTTCAAATATTGTGTTTAACTTGCAATTAGTAATTTATATAAAATATGGGTAATTTATATTACTTTTTGAGTTTTTCAGAAAATTATTGTAAGGTGCGTTATTAAAAATTTAATCTATTTTGTTTTTATTGCATTAAAGTAGCAAAAATAATTTGTGTTTTTCATTAAAATACTGTTATTCATTTAAAAAAAATGTTACGCCTATCCAATTAAAGTACTGTGTAAATAATTTGAATTCGTCTATTTTATGGAAAATTATTAAGATTTATGGCAAGAACATGAAAATATTCAAATTTCTATGTTAATAAACACCACAATAGGCATAAAATAATTTCGAAAAAGACATACTTTAAAATTTCAAGCGTCTTAGAAAAATTGACATCTGAAGAATTAACTAGTAAAATTAGATAAGATGCTTAAATTTTACTCATTAAATGCAATCTTTTTCTTTTCTGTGTTATCTCAATTTATGGGAACCCATCGTTTTTTAAAATTAATGCAAACCCATTGCACGAAACAATGAGATGTGCTCATACAAAACGCTGTTATATCAGTCAAACAGTTTGTGAAGAGTTGGAGATATCAACTGAACGCTGAGTTAGAAGGAGAAAAAATGTGAGTGTGGGAAAATTAAGAAGACGTGGTTCTCTCTTTAGAACGAGAAGTACAACGGGAAATGTTTTTATCCATTGATGGAATTATAACAAAAAAATTAAAGAACGCTTTGATGAGTTGCAAGTCCTTGCAAGAAAATATTTGTATATAATACCATGTAACCTACTAAATGAAGCATTTGAACATCAAATATATTACTTTATTGACATTGATAAAGAACAGTTCAATATTTAAAGAAAAAGGGTCCAGGTTTTTATGTCTGTACCTACACTACAAGAAGAGGCATTACGTTAGAAAAAGGGGGGGTGGGAGGGCCCCCTTGATCTATTAAAATTTATTCAACAGTAAGATTGGAAAAATTCTGTACCCAACATTGTGATTTTGCTATGAATTTTTTCAACAATTGCTATCAGTGTCGCTAGTTGTGAAAGGAGCTTCTCCAAAGTGAAGGTGATAAAAAATTATCTTCCTTCCACAATGAGCGATTTAAGACAACAAAATCTTGCAATATTATCCATAGAACAAGATATTACAAATTATTAGAATTTTGATAGCATAATACACGCTTTTTCTATTATGAAAGTTAGAAAAGTAAATGTATAAATATGATTACATGCTAATGTGTACAATTTCTTTGTTTGTAAAAAAACATTTATTTATAAATATAAAATAAAAGAATAGTAATTTATATTTTTTGGTGTAAATTTGGAATATGTTTTGTCTCATGAGGTGGACGTGCGACCTCAGTAACTATCTTGTGGCCTTTAAAAAATGTATAGTGAAGTTTTATAATTGTGTATTTATAAGTATATAATCTTATGCGGCCTCTTTAATTACTGCTTACATAAATTTGGCATGCAATGGTAAACATGTTCCCCACCTTTACTTCGTTTCGATTACAATTATTTATTCATGTTTATTGATTTATAAAAACCATCATATAATCGACTAATTTGCCGTCCATATATGGCGTCACGCGATTTTGGCTGATTTCTCACGTCCTCAGCCCTTCTCACACGTCGTCACAAAAACGTAGACCCCATCTTCAATATGACGCCATAATGTTTTGACCACCCCTACCATGAAAGCTGTATTTTCTATTTTAATATAAGCATGTTTCAAATCAGTTTTTTGTCATTTAAGTATGTTTTGTGTGCAAGGCTGCACTCTAATATTGTGACACACGTTTTACGTAATCGTCACTAAATAAAGTGTCAGAAATCAATATTTAAGTGGAAATTGTATTTAAAGTTGGCGTTTTTTCTCTAACACACCCCTTGTCACAAGTGTATGACTCCCCTCCCCACCCCAGGTGCGTGACGTCATTTATAGACGGTCCCTAAAATGGGCGGCACATTGGAGACCGTCCCGGGCGGCAAAAGTTCTAGCTACGCCACTGGGTAGTTCGTGTTCCTAAGACACGAACTAAAACATTTGGCGAAAGGTCATTCTCTTTTTGTGCAGCCAAACAATGGAATTCTCTACCATTACACATCCGAAGTATTTCATCTACCAAGTCCTTCAAGACTGCACTTAAGACGCATCTTTTCAAAATTTATTTTCAAAATTAAAGAAACACCATTTCTTTTAAATGATTAACGTTGATTATGTGAATTGTACTGTTATTTATGTGGTTATTTTGAAAAGAATTTATATTTAAATTATTATATTTATGTTATTATCTCCATGTAAAGCGCTGTGAGCCCGGCTCCTTTTGGGAAACAGCGCTATACAAATTACCAATTTATTATTATTATTAGGACATCACAACATTACCCAACCCCGTCTGTCCAGAGACCCTACCTCCCCCCCACACCACCGGTCTGTCCAGAGACCCTACCTCCCCTCACACCGCGGTCTGTCCAGACCGCGCACCGCTCAAAATAACCTCTTGGAAAAAACTGCACTAAAAATAACTAGTTTTGAACGTGGTTCAAAATGTAAATGAGATTTAATTTTTCTTCGCCAGTGAGTCTATATCAGTGAGTTTGATGGACCAATCGCTTTCGATGACCGCACAGAAAATTGCCTTATATTATATAATATAGGATGTGTATATGTATTTGAGTCTATTAAAACGTGACATATGTTTGTCTTTTCATTTTAAACATTTAAGATACTTAGACATTAAACATAGTTCAAAAATATTTTTTATGTATTTGAAAATTGAACACTGAACACTGTGTAACAAGTGTGTTGATGTAGTCATCTGAACATTGAACGCTTTGTAATAAGTGTGTTGAATTATACTGTTTGTCTCATTTCTCAGCCGGCGGCCTCTCTGTCAACACGGCTAAGATCATTCAGCGTGACGTCATAGCCACCGATGGCGTCATCCACGTTATTGACAGCGTGTTGATCCCGCCCCGCGTCGTGACCCACATCGATGACTCCGGCATCGTCCTGGGATAACTCCATCTGTGGTCAGTTTGCGTACCGAGTCCTGCATGGACGGCGCTAAACGTAAAACAATTTGATGAAGTAATGTTTTTGTTCATGAAGAGAATGATTCAAATGTTATGGAAGATCATCTCATGTTATGAATAAAGATAGCACAAAATATGACAGAATTGTATCTCGTAAATTGTTAAAGTCTTATCAGTGTTTCCGTTGCCGTGAAAAGTTGGAGCTCAGCTAATCCTCTGTGCTGTCTTAATTAGCTTGATTTATAATGCATAGATGACTTGTGGCCCTACTTAATGTTTCTTTATCTTATTTCAATCGGAAATGTTTTTGAGTCACTGAATACTGAATACCAATACCAAAAAATCTTAATATTTTATTAATTAAACATTTAAGAAAATATAAAACTAGCCAATAAATATAATATGAGTACGCATCAAGTATTCAGTTGTTGTTGTTTTTTTTTGTTTGTTTTTTTTTAATAGAAAACATTAAATATAGAATATATACACATATTTGCAATCTACAAAATTTGAAACTGCATTAATAAATTATAAAGAAAATATAACGGGACAATTGGAATGAAGTAAAGACACAAATTCTAATCTAATATACTGTTTTTCAATGGAAACAAATTTTAATTACGATGTACGTTTAACATTGAAGTTTATTTTTGTGCGAATAGTCCTTAAATAATCAGTATACAAAATTTCCTATGTATGTCCCGTCCGTGACGCTACTAATTTTAGAAAGCAGCGCACCAAATTACTGCACCAAAAATAACTCTTTTCGAACGTCCGCATAAAAATTGTTCAAAATGGAAATAAATGAATAAATAAAAATAAATAAAATTAATGAAAGTTCTGTACTACATTATTTTTTATTCTGATCTGTTTTTTTTCCAAAATTAAAATGATTTCAACTGAAATATATTTATTTTGAAAACTTCCGTCATTTTTGACGGGTGATACACTAGTTTCTGAAAATATTGGGCCAATAATTGTTTAAATGTTTCATCTCCAATTTTCTAAATTAGTATTGTATTTTCATTAAAATGTATACATTTTATAATTTAATTGAATATATATATATAACTTATATTACAATCCTTTATTGGATTATAGTGAAGTGTATTGTTGTTCCTACCATCCGGTTTAAATCATCATGTTTTATAACATCGCCTTCAACTCGTCCAAACAATACAGCAGAAACTTCTCAAAACCAGATGTGATATTCCGATCACCACCCTCTACGAATATCTTATTTTATGTGTATATACTACAGACGCTCCTTAATACAGAAGATATTCGATCCTACGCTTATTCGTGGTTTATGTATAGTCCTGCATTTGTATTACAGTTCTGTATCTTAGTAGTGTCGGTGCCTGGTTTGTTCAGGTTTTTCAATCCAAATATACAATGCAGTACCAGTACAGTAATGGGCAATTAAATCGCAATGAAAAGCTTTAGTTTGGATAACTCAAATTGAATTAAATCAAATAATTCACTTTTGATGGACGAAAACAAAACAAGAAATGTATTTGTTAAATCATTTGACAATAATTAAATAAGTGCACACGTTATAACATCTCACTCATTACAACCTTCCCTTTAGATGTCTTCATTCCTCAATGTGATGAACCATCCAAGTTTTATTTTGAGTCATTAATAGTCTGAGTCGTAAACTCTGTTTTGGATGAGTATTATCCACATGCCCATTAGTCACAAATTGTTAAATACTTGTGTAAAGAAAGTTTAATATAGTGTATTTTCTTGTTATTTACTGTGTTTTATCTGTTCTCCAAAATTTTATGAATGCTTTTCTAAATCGTGTTTTGTTTCAAAATTAATTTTTTTTTACAATTTCCCAAATTTCCAAATAATATACATGATTAATTATTCATGTTGCTATATTAATAACAAATGTGCCATTTATACTTCAATGGCTTTGAGAACTATTTGTGACTGACATTTCTATAGTGAATCGATATTTATATAAAGGTAGATGCTGAATAGTTCTGTTATCAAGTTTTTGTATAGTTAAGCGAAATTTCAATTGAGAATTCCATACACATTTTTACAAAATTTTATAGTGAAAATGTACATTAAGTGATTCTCCATACCTTCGCGTTTAAAACCTTTTTCGTTATCTTGTGGTTTGTTTAATTCTTGTATATTTAAGTGAACCACGTATGTAATGGTTTATTTGGTTACTTTGGATTTTCATCCCTTCTTTAATTGACGTTTTGAAATATCTTTATCTCTTCAAATACTTAACCCGAGAGGTTTGTTTATTAGCTATTCTGTAATCTCCTCCTGTCATGTGGCCCAGTGTGACTTCTCGTATGGACAGCTGGTGTCAAGTTAACTTTCAATGCCATACACCGTGACAATCCAATGACCGTGACGCAGTAATCTTCTTTATACAAGGAGAGTCTATAACAGATAATATAAGATAAGATCAAGATGTCCTCACCTCATTGTACGCATTTGAGAAGACTTACTTGGTTTGAGACAAATAAAAATATTAAATAAAACAAACCCGTAAAAACAAAGTTTTTGACTATAAATCCCTTATATATGAGACATAACTAACAGTATTGATTATTTTCAAACATTTACAGACTGAATCTGTCTTAACTCAACTTTGCATCATAACCCTAGTGGGGGGTGGGTGGGGGGGACAGGGGAAAAGTCTGGTCACCGATTCGCTTGACCGAGCTCAGAGTGACACGTAAAATGTAAACAAAAGCGCCGTCGCTTCGTTGGGTCGCCTCAATGCGTCAGCTCAAAATTTCACGTGGAAAAAAACAATAACAAACAGTGAATTTAAATTACATATCTCATATAAGGATAAACTAAAAATGCATTAATTTAATTACGGTACGTTCGATCGATCTGAAATTTTGATACGATGCATTGTTAGGTTAGACGGGTCCGTGTGTCAAATTTCAGTTCGATCGGATAACGGAAAGTGGGTCATTTTTGACTTTTGTTTTTCCGCCCGCCGAGCCCATGAGAGAGATGATGAGACGCCGGTGAAGTTAATATAAGGGATTAAAAAAAACCGAAGGGTAAATTTCAGAGTGGAACACTAGCACGCGTTTAACAGGTGGTCAAATCATGATGTGTGCTTATCATGATACAATAAAAAGTGGTATATTTTTCTTTAAATGATTTTTTTTACTATCTAGTTAAAAGCTACAGGCTAATTACAGGTACTGTCTAGCTTAAATAAGACGAGAGAGAAATGTGCAAGTTTTACATCCCATTGTTTAGATAGCAAAGAAATATTTAATATTTTAATTCTCACACTGCTCCTTAATTACATACGTTGGATGAGTAAAAGGAAAGAATTATTATAATGCTCAACGTTTATTTATCGCTAAAGGAATTGGGCTCTAAATTTCAATTTTATTATGCTCTCTGTCCACGGCATCACAAGTTACAGCAGGTTCCCCTAATAAAAGTTTTAAATTTCAGAAACTAAGTGCTGTCGTCAAACTAATAACGGTTAAATGTCTTTTTTTTCTACATTAGCGGTCTGAGACACATCCATGCAAAATATCCTTGGCCAATAGATCTTAACATGCCTCTTTCAATTATGATTTCGCCTGTTTTGTCTGAGACAAAAAACTTCTGATTATAATACTCAAAAGTTCCCCAGGCTAGTAGATATGTACATATTCACTAGTTCCACGGTGATATAATTTTTTTTTAAAAATGCTATTGGTGGAGTGGTTACGTCAAATTATACACATATAAAACTCGGCTCAAGTAATACAGTACAAAGCTAAAGCTGCTCACATCTGAGTTTGTATACAAGAATCGTTGTTTAAATTTCTTGGAATAATTTGTTTCCTTTTACATATTTGCCCACTTTTAAACATTTTACATGTAAATTACTTCAATTATGTTTGTTCTTGTTCTGAATGTGAAATCTGTGTGAAATAGATCACTACGAGATATGACACCATCAATTTAAAGAGGTCATCACAGTACAGATAAGGCGAAACATGTTCTTTTCTCACACATTCACTTTGTTTAATGAACTCAGCTACTGTTTTATTACAGGTTCCAAACATTTGTTTATTTTAGATATCAAATTGTAATTTTATTTTATTTAATATAATACACACATTTATATACATGTATAGAAATGCTTTATTAATAGAATAAGTGCTTTTGATTGTACAGCTGCTCAAGTAAATACAATATGGTATTTTTCGTGAGTATAAATGTCAGTTTTCACCACCAAAATGTGAAAATAATTTTAGAACACCTTGCTTTTAAAACCTTTATCTTAAAATGTCTTATTACAATTTGAATAAAACATTTGTAGTTTCTGTTTACTTTGGGTAAGAGCTCTTTCAAACTCTTCATTTCATATAAATAAATCTCTAATTGTCTAATTAAACGGGTCAAAATCAAAACAAATTTAGTACATTTTCCATAGACAGAAACGGTGTATGTGTCATTCTGTGATCAAATACATATACATTTTTTTTTGCTTCGTGAAGACACCCGAAATATATGCCTTCAAACAATAAAGATAACTTTGCCGCATAAATGTTAATTTAGATGGTTCACTACTGTTGCATTTGGGTGTTCACTGTTAAAGATTAATGCTATCAATAATTTTAATTTTGTTTTTTTTTAATTTCAAGATTTTCTTAAAATGTATTTGAAAATATAAGAATGGTGCAATGCCTAGTAAATGTTTTAAACGTATTCTCAATTCATTTATCCCTCAAATTTCATGATTTTAGATATATATTTTTAAGTTTTTATGAATTAATATAAATATAGAATAGATACTTTGAATTCCTAAGGTAAAATTGAACTCATTTTTTTTCTCTCTTTTCTTCAAACATACGTTGCGTCATGGAAGCTGCTTTTTAAAAAAAGTAACATAGAACATATATAAAGTAACAATGGACATATATAAAGTAACATAGAACATATATAAAGTAACATAGAACATATATGTTCGTTCGTCCGTCGATACGACGAGGACCACTCTAGTCATCCGAGGGTTTTCTGTGCGTGCGCAGATGGCTGATTAGGCCGATCCTTGCACGAAAGGTTCGGGAACAGAAGGGACAGGGGGCGAGTGCGACATCTCCTGGAGGGTTGACAGCAAGGGCCTTTCGGGCTTGCCTCTTCTTTTCTGCGGCGGTAATCCGGTTTGCCTCACATGACCTGGCACCTTCGTGGATGGAAGAGCGCCAGGTGGATCGGTCCATTGCAGCTCGTTCCCATGTGTCTGGATTTATGGCAAACGCTTTCATTGAGGCTTTCAGTGTGTCTTTGAAGCGTTTCTTTTGCCCACCGTGGGACCGCTGGCCATACTGGAGCTCACCATAGAAGATTCTCTTTGGCAGTCTCTCGTCTGGCATTCGGACAACGTGCCCTGCCCAGCGAAGCTGGGACTGCATCAGGAGGGTGAAGATGCTGGGGAGACCTGCCTTGGTCAGTACCACTGTGTCTGGAATTTTGTTCTGCCACTTTATGCCGAGAATCTTCCTGAGGCTTGTTATATGAAACTGGTTCAGCTTTCTTGCATGGCGCTGATAAACAGTCCAAGTTTCACAAGCATAAAGCAGTGTGGGGAGCACCACTGCCCTGTACACTTTCAGCTTGGTCTGGATGGTAATGCCTCTTCTGTTCCAGACATTAGGGTACAACCTGCCAAAAGTGGAGCTGGCTCTGGCAATTCTGACGTTCACTTCGTCATCGATGGTGACATTTTGAGACAGTGTGCTGCCTAGGTATGTGAACCGGTGCACTGTATTGAGTCTCTGGCCGTTGACAGTGATGTTGGGCTCTACGTAGGGTCTTCCAGGCGCAGGCTGATGGAGGACCTCAGTCTTCTTGGTGTTGATTGACAGACCAAAGTTTGTGCAGGCACTGGAGAACAGGTTTACACTGCGTTGCATGTCGGCTTCTGAGACAGCGTTGAGGGCACAGTCATCAGCGAACAGCAGGTCTCTGATGATGTCTGTCATAACCTTGGTTTTTGCCTGGAGCCTCCGAAGGTTGAACAGCTTGCCATCTGTGCGGTATTTCAGGTTGACACCAACATCCTCGTCTCTGAAGGCCTCTGTCAGCATGGCGGAAAACATGAGGCTAAACAGTGTTGGTGCCAGGACGCAGCCCTGCTTGACTCCGTTTGTGACTGGGAAAGGATCAGAAAACTCCCCGCTGTCCTGGACTCTGGCCTGCATGCCTTCATGGAATTGTTGCACCAAGACGATGAATTTCCTTGGGCAACCGTACTTGGCCATGATCTTCCACAGACCCTCTCTGCCAACAGTGTCAAAGGCCTTGGTCAGGTCGACATAGGTGGAGAACAGATCAGAGTTCTGCTCCTGACATTTCTCCAGCAGCTGCCTGGCAGCGAACACCATGTCGATTGTTCCTCGCTCTTTTCGGAATCCACACTGACTTTCAGGCAGGAGTCCTTGGTCAAGGTGCAATGTGAGGCGGTTGAGCAGGATTCTGGCGAGGATCTTTCCTGCAATAGAAAGCAGGGATATGCCTCTGTGGTTGTCACAAGCCTGTCTACTTCCTTTTCGCTTATATAGATGTATGATGGTGGCATCTTTGAAGTCCTGCGGGATCGTCTCTTGCTGCCATATTAAGAGAAACAGCTCATGGAGCCTTTCAGTCAGGGCTGTTCCCCCCTCCTTGTAGACCTCAGCTGGTATGGCGTCAGAGCCAGGTGCTTTGCCACTGGAGATAAGATAGATTGCTTTCTGGGTCTCGAGCAAGGTTGGTGGGTCATCCAGTGCTTTGTTTGTTGGCACTTGGGGTAGACGATTGATGGCTTCGTCGTTGATTGTCGAAGGGCGATTTAGGACGTCATCGAAATGTTCAACCCATCTCTCCAAGATCTTCTCTTTGTCTGTGATTAGAGTGTTACCGTCTGCGCTGAGGAGGGGGCTTGATCCTGAGGGCGTGGGGCCATATACTTCTTTCAAGGCGTCGTAGAAGTTTTTATAGTCACGCCTGTCTGCATAGCCTTGGATCTCGTCAGCTTTGTTGCCGAGCCAATCGTCCTGCATCTGACGGAGCTTCTGCTGAACAGTCTTGCGTATGTTATTGAGTGCATCTCTCCTTGCCGTGGACTTGGGGTTATTGATGTATGCTTGGTGAAGGTGGTGTTTCTCATTCAATAACTGCTTGATGTCTTCGGAGTTCTCATCGAACCAGTCCTTATGTTTCCTGGTCTGGGGCCCCAGGGTCTCTGTAGCTGTGGAGTAAATCAGCTCTCTGAGTGATGCCCAGTCTGCCTCCACGCTCTGGTTTCCCGGAGAGGTGGATTTCAAGCACTTTTCCAGAGCATCTACAAAGGACTGTTTGCAGCTGTCGGTATTCAGTTTGGCAACAGAACATATATAAAGTAACATAGAACATATATAAATTAACATAGAACATATCTAAAGTAACAGAACATATATACAGTAACATAGAACATATATAAAGTAACAATGGACATATATAAAGTAACATAGAACATATATAAAGTAACATAGAACAAATATTAAGTAACATAGAACATATATAAAGTAACATAGAACATATATAAAGTAACATAGAACATATCTAAAGTAACAGAACATATATACAGTAACAAAGAACATATATAAAATAATTACAATAAGTAACATAGAACATATATAAAATATTACCCCCAAAAAAAGTTTTGGCTACAGCGAAGTAAACAGAAAAAATTCCTACAACGCAAATAAAAAAATTAGATTTGTATGTATTCTAAGCACTCAATGAAGCAAAACTAATTTCAAATGGAAGTAGATCATCAAATTAGACGCTTTCCAGCATGATATTTTAGCCCTGTGTTGACAGAAGAAGAAAGTATTAACCGAAACCAAGCGAAACAATAAATAATGGGCAAATGTACGCCCCAGCTAGACAAGATGGAAAAGCAAATAGTAGAAACTTTAAAAACAATAACATTGTGAACTAATTGTTTCGATTCATGTTCATTATTATTCTGTTGAACCACTTTTGTTTCAGGCTTTCTGATCTTGGGGTTTTCTTTAAATATTTACGCATCTATATCCTAGGCTCTTGTTATTGACCTATTCCAAATTTTAGACATACAGTACTCTTCTCAATGATTACCACAACTACTCCAATACTTTTTCTAGCAGTGCAACTTATCCGTTGTCTGTAATTTTAAAATTATATTAGCTCAATTTGAATTTAAAAAATATAATTATTTTTTAAAACAGCTTTCAACGTAACTGTATCAGGAGTTTGTATTATATAGGCTTCGGGAGAAATCAGCCACTGTCAAATAGATTTAGGGTAAATGCGGTTGGGCATACACATCTCGCTGACCAGTTTTTTAAATTCTCCAGACTTGTCAATTATTATTGGCAACAAAAACGCTAAAAGCACGAAATTAAACAATCCCGTAAAAACAAACGTTTTTGACTTTAAATACCTTATATAAGAGACAGAACTCAAAGTATTGATTACGTTCAAATGTGACAAACATTTACAGACTTAAACTGACTTAACTCCCCTTTGCTGTAAAATTGAGGTGTGGTCACCGTTGGCTGGATTGAACTCAGCGTGATACGTGATTGTTAACATTAGCAGGCCGCTACATATAGTAATATAGAGATAAACTAAAAATGCATTAATTTAAATACGGTACATTCGATCGATCTGAAATTTTGATACAATGCATTGTCAGGTGACACGAGTCTATGTGCAAAATTTCAGCTTGATTGCATCACGGCGAGCGTGTGATTTTTTTACTTTAGTTTTTCCGCCCGACCGCGAACGACAGAGACTTCGACAGAATGACAAGACGGTGAAGTTAATATAAGGGATTTTTTTTTAAATATGGATTTGTGAGCCATTAAACTGCTATCAAAATTTAATAATGCCTCGCCCCAAAATACAAAACATTGCTAACGGGCAAATGATGTTATAGAAATTTTTAAGCCGATGCATGCATATTTGACCAAGGTAAGTGCCAAAAGAGGAGGGGAATTAAATTCCACAACACAAAGTTTGTAGATGACTATAACTTTGACAATTGTTGTTTTTTTAATGTATGTTCATTTATTTCGAAAATTTTAAACATACTGGGGGGAAAAAACCAAAGAAAATAAAATATTTAGTGAGGCTGTTCTTATAAATACATTTATGTCGTATATTCCTTCCTAGACACGCTGCGGTTCTCTACAGCCATGAAGTCTGTCGTCATAGTTGTTGGTTTGTTTTTTGTGGCCTACGGTGCAGCCCAAACTTTGCCACCAAGATGTAAGTTCTGACTGAGAGTATTTGAAAATGTGAAAAACTTCTCTTTCTAAAAACGTCTAGCCATTGCTAAAGATTTCTATCCATTTCAAACAAATTAATTCCAAACATGTCAAGGCAGTCCCCGAAATTCAGTGCCTCCTCCAGCCTCACTTCATAGCTACAGCAATCACAATGCCTATTTCATTTCAAGTTACCAACCATAGTTTTTAAGAATTTAGACTTAGTCTTAGCCCCGTTTTCCTTTTTAAAAAAAAATTTATATCCATAATTTGACTTACATATCTTATTTCATGATTTGATATTTTAATATTTCTTTATTTGAATAGAAACACATAAAATAAATACTCACGTCTTATTTATTTACAGAAAAAAGCTGAGTCTAAATATAAGATGTAAATGAAATTAGTCTAAAGTTTAGTTGATGTGATTTAAATGTTAAAATGTTCCATTATTTTCTAAAGCTGAAAAAGCTTGCGCCGTTACTTTCAAGATTATTTAACAAAAAATCTTTAGCCAAATATTTGATTTTTGAGTTGCAATAAATTTTATAGAATTCAAAAAATGATAATGGAAACTAAATTTTGTTACCACATGTTTCTAAATTTATCACACAAATAACACCATTATATGTGCTTTTGGGTGGGGTTTTATTTTTTTTTCTTAAACTTTTTACTAAAGTTGAAATAATAGATAATGTCACTGTTTCTTGCAGACAATGATGTTCTGGCAGCATTGGCCTCCACCGGTCAGTTTACTGTCTTTACCGACTTACTGAAGAAATCTGGACTTCTGCCTCTAGTGAATAGCTGTATGTTAATTGAAATGTTATCTGCAAATTTTAGATACACGATGTTTCGTTACGTCTAGTTTTGATATTTTAAATGGTTATAATCTTCAGGGTTGGTCATCTGGGATATTTTGGCAAGAACAATTTCATCAAATCCTCCAAATCTTTAGTATTTATAAACAAGATAATAATATTAAGCGATTCATTTATTTTTTTTCAAAACAAATAAATTCATCTCAATCATTTATTTGCCCTTGATTATAATTTTATCACAAATCTCGCTCTTGATTATGATATATGTACATTATATCATACAAGAATGGAATACAGCTATTAACATCTTTCTCCCCCCCCCTCCTTCCACAACAGCTCTCCATTTCACAGTATTTGCCCCCACCGACGCCGCCTTTGCAAGACTCACTGCGGACGCCTTGGATGCCATCAGGAATGACCCGGCCAAACTGGCTGACGTCATCGGCACTCACATTGTGTTAACGACCAATCTCCGTTTGGGGAGCACGCAGCAGGACTATACAATAGGGTCGTACAACCATCACCAGATCAGAATTAACACCTACAACATTGTGCATGTGAGTCCTTGGTCATTTGGTACATAACAGTACAACATTGTGCATGTTAGCCTTTGGTCGTTTGGTACATAACAATACAAAATTGTTCATGAGAGTTTTTGGTCATTTGGTAACGTAACAGTACAACAGTGTGCATGTAAGCCATTGTTCAGGTGGTATTCAAATTAAACATTAGTTACAGCGAAATTGAGGAATTTTAAAAAATCAATAATTTAAAGTTGTTTTTTTTTAAAGCTGATGCAATGAGTGATGCCGTTACTTGATTCAGATACGTGTCCTTCCTCCTATTAATTGGCATCCTTCCGTCTCGCAAGACGATTGTGCATCACCTTTGTATTGGGGTTGCATTTCCTCGTGTGGCTTTGCAGTCCCAACCTTGAGTGACAGTCTTTACCACAGCTTTTGCACACGAGTTCTGTGCTTCCCAACGTTTTTGGCCTTTATACTTCCTCCATTATAATTGTATCAATCAATTGCAATCTTCAGTTATGTATGCGCGTATAATAACCACATCTACGCCGTAATTGTTACGTAAACGACAAAACTTAAAAACCATCCTTGATTCATCCCCACCCCCCCCCACATACCTCTGAACCTATAACACAGACCGTGACGGCGGACGGTGTCAACGTGACCATCAGAAACATTCCCGTCCTCCACGGGACAGTCCACGGACTCGATGGCGTCCTCGTACCGCCGTCTTCCAGCACGGCGCAGCTCAGCTTCAGCCGAGGAGACCTGAGCAATTTCACGTCTCTGCTCGTCAGCGCCAACCTGCTCAACTTTTACACAGGTCAGTCGAGGTAGTTGGGTGATTGTGTAACTGTGATCTTGTGATCTCGTGATATGTTTTAAACAGAGACACTTAAAGTAAACACATGTATTCAATCAGATATAAAAAAAAGTGCACCAAATTGTTGCTAAGTTAAACAAATTTGTGTTCATCTAAGAAGATGATTTTTTTAAATATTAATTTTTTTAAAAAATTTTCCGGCCACTGAAAAAAATTCCATTATGACTAATATTTTGTCAAGAATAAAGCATTTCAGTTTTATAAATACATAAAAAGAGTAAGCAAATTACATACAATTAGCCCAGGATGTGTTATCAAAACACAATGTAGTGAAACAGTGAAACTAAAGACCATTGGACAAAATATCTTTTGACTAGAGTCTGGGAAGCTTCGCCACAGAGCAATTTTTCAGACGACTTTAGTTATTTATGTATATATGGGGCCGTCCATACATGACGTCACGCACCGGGGGGGAGGGGAGGGGGTCACACATTTGTGACGAGGGGGAGGGGTGTTTGAGAAATGTGATGGCACATCAAAAACGCGCAAATTTAAATATAAATTCCACTGATGATCCTACATGTTTTAGAGTGCAGCCTTGCACTAAATAATACTTAAATGACAAAAAAGTTATTTGCAACATGCTAATTTTCAAAATAAAATACGGCTTTAGGAGGGTTGTCAAAGCTTTGTGACGTCATATTGGGGGTCTAAGTTTTTTTGACGAAGTGTGACGAGGGGGAAAAGCAGAGGGGTAAAAATTGGCCAAAATCGCGTGACGTCATTTATAAAAGGCCCTTTAAATAGTTTTCATAATCACATTAAAAAATTAAACATGCTTAATGATTTGAATAAATAAAACATAGTAATTATATCTTAAGACATAAACTGACAACGCTGATGGATTATTTATTATGTTTTATATTTTCGCATTCTTCAATTCTCACTGATGTTCCCCAGCCGATAAGGACGTTACATTGTTCCTGCCCAACAACGACGCTTTCAAGAGCTTGTCCCCCGGTATCCTCGCTTATCTACAAAGCCATCCTGCAGACCTAGCTGGTAAGACGGTCTGTGTGGTCATTTTTGTACGGTTTTGTCAACTCTGTCATTGCTGGCTCTGCCATCATCATCATGACATGATCAGGGTATTAGCCTCATTTGTCTCATCACTTGTATTTTTTTAAACATTTTTTTATTATCTAAAACAGTTCAACTTTTATTATTGAGAAGTGAGCACTGATGTTGCTATTACATGCCAATATGATTTATGTATTGTGCTCTTTTTTTCTTAAAAGAAACACTTAAATACCACATTGTTCGAACTGCGACCATCTTCAGCCTCGGTTTGAAGCACAGTTTGACCCTGACCTCGGCTGACAATTATCACGACCAGTTGATAATTTTGGAAGATGAAGGTAAGACATTGGTGCAACATCATCAGAATGCGTCTGTCGTTGTAAGCAAATAATACAATAGCATTAAACCTGTGTATAACATAGCATTTCAAAACGCTTCAGATTAGGTATAGTCGAATCTAAAATTCACCGTCTATCATACACTAGTACAGTGATGGCGAACCTATGCCACGCGTGCCACAGACGACACGCAGAGCCTCATCAGCCGGCACGCTACTAAAATATTATTTCCTTAATCAAACCACTTTGCTGGCACTTCGTGTTGGCACTTTGCTATATTTCTTTTATTTCTTCACTTATATAGCACTTATATAGTACCCCAGCCTACAGCTGGGCTCACAACGCTTAACAAACATGTTCAACAACTACATAAAACACACACTCTAAATCTTCCTCAACATAGTTACACACACAAAATTTAATATAAATGTTCAGAAATGGACGCATCACCGTCATAGACTGTTAATTTGATGGAGCATTCCTTAGCGAAACAGGAATCAATGATGAAGATCCTGATCCAGAAATAATATATAAGTAGATTTTAATTGAATTTTGGGCACGCGGACCCAGAAAGTTTCGCCCTCACTGCACTAGTATATTTTAAAGGACTTAAAACTCCTTACACCAAACGTTTGAGAATTGATGGCTGTGTATGTCAATATTCACGGCTTATATCCCCAAATATTCCATGAGCAGTTCAATTATATAAATTAACGCCCTGATTATATTTTACACTTTTCACTGTTTTTTTAAAATGTATTTCCGCCCAGTAAAGCAATTCATTCATTATCAAAGTAAAACCTAATCATGCAAAAGAAAAATCTTTGAAGTGTAGAGCAAGCTAAAGATTTTTAGATTGATGTCATTCAACCAGCGGCATGTATGAGCCTGACAAGACGTCACCGTTGTTTTGGGACGTCTTGTCAGGCTCATACACACCCTGTGTGGTTGCACGACATCCATCTACTTATCTATAAGCCTGTTTGCAGTCTCACCCATATTTTGTTCAAAACAAATTTTCTACATCGTCCACAGCCGGTGGTATTTCCGTCAACACAGCCAAGATCGTGCAGAAGGACATCATAGCCACTGACGGGGTCATCCACATCATCAACAAGGTGCTCATTCCACCCCTTGTGGCAGTCCACATTACCGACAGCGGCCTTGTTGTTGGATGAACTGATGGACCAGCTTAAATGAAGTTGAAGTTTTAAACGTGATAATAATTTATTCAACCGTGTCATCGAACATCTTTTTTTTAAAAAAAAGATTAAAAAAACATTCATTAACTGCGTTGACTTTTTGCATGTTATTTAGAATTTGTGTTTTCTGTTCTTTTGTAGATAATTTCCAACGACGGTAATCAACGAAGTCTTCTCATTAGATCAGCTGCTACAGTGTTGGCGCGTAGAATGTTTTTAAGTTCCGTTGATGTCAATTATCTTGGTCTAACAGGCCGTCTAAAATTACGGTGATATGTGAATAGATATTGAAGTTTACGTATAAATCTTTAGACCACAAGTCATATTCCCGACAAAAGAAAGCATCATGGTGTTTCTGAATACATTTAAGATTTTTAGAAAAAATTAGAAAATTTGCATAAATTGTGTGAAATACCTATGTTAAAAAAGGCACTTTTTATCGAAACGTAAATATTACGTTACCCTATATCCCTTGCAAATTATTCATGAACACTGAACACACAAAAATTTATAATATATTAATATAATATATATTATATATACGTCTAGTTGAAATTGTTCTGGTGGAACAAGGAGGTAAAACCGATAGATATGTTCCATTCGATTTTACCTTATTTTCATCAATAAGATAACTAATATGGAGTCGATAAAGGTTTGCAGACATACCTAAACTATTAAAAAATTACTAAGCAGAAACATAAAATTTCCTAAAACAGAATGTGACAGACTACAAGTTCTATAACCTCTTCCATTCTCTTAGGCCTCCTCACTCTCTGCGTATCCACAACGTCAAGCGAGAAGGCGATTTTCAACTGTAAACAATCTGAAAAATTTGATTTTAACCTCGGAGCACTTCTG
The DNA here is from genome assembly GCA_944989445.1 of Ampullaceana balthica. Taxonomy (NCBI): domain Eukaryota; kingdom Metazoa; phylum Mollusca; class Gastropoda; family Lymnaeidae; genus Ampullaceana; species Ampullaceana balthica. Next base: position 447,155 of record CALYLW010000481.1, on the reverse strand, counting down.
GCTTTAATGTCTTGAAATGTTGTCAACATTGTTAGTAGCCATCAGGAGCATGTTGATTTTGGTTGCTGGCATGCTTGCATCTATGAAGAACAGATGGAATGGACAGAGTTGGTACTTGGTGCACCAACCCTGGCAATACATTCACACAAAGATGCTATAGAATTCAGCAGTGGGTCCATAGTTATTTTTTAAAAAAATAATAAAAGAACATAAACCTTTGAATCTTTTTTAAAAAAAATAATGAGAGTATAAATAAAAATACATTTTAAAAAAAACAACGAAACAACAAAAAAGCTAGTGTTCGGTTTTGACAGGTATTGTTGAGCTCAACAAAAAAAAATCCATGGCCCATAGGTGAACGATTAAAGACATAGAAAATCTTGAGAATATACCAGATAAGATTTGTTTTAGAATCGATGCAGCCTTGCCAAGCAGATAATCCAACCTCCTGAATGTTTTGCGTTAACTAAATGGTACGAAAACGTTCGTCGAACTGTTATTCCCTGACTAAAAGAGAAACAAAAATCCAAATAATTGTATTTCATTTTAGCACATGTTGATGTTCATAGCAGTAGTGCAAACACGTGTGAGATGTTAGATATGCTGTGACTTCATTGGTCGGAAAAGGAGTTTGTATTTGTAAATATTCAATTATTAGTAATAGATGCAACGCGAATGATTAAAAAGGATAGTAACTTGTGCACGAATTTTATTTTTCATGTTTTTTTTTAATTATTAGGCTGAAACTGGAAATTGAATGTAAATTCATTTATAGATCAATCCAGTACTTAATTACAGGGATGGTAGAGAGCTTTAATAATATTATAATTAACTCCATTGTTTTAAGGTTGAAATCTTCCCATAAACAATAGAGTACGTGTTTATTTTTATTATTTTTATTATTTCGTTTCGTTATGTTAAGTCTTTGTGATTTTTAACTGTAACGTAGTTTCTAATCTTTGTGGGAAAAAAAATGGAAAAAAAATCTCCGACAACCATCTCGGGGACTTTAAATATAATGTCATCTGCTCCTTTCCCATTGGTTCCTTTTTCCGATTTGTTATGGAAATTTAAACTAACGATTCTCAAACTATTGTAACCTTTTCGCGTTTAACATTTTTTCTAATATAAGTTATCATCTACGTTTTATTTAAGATATAATTGTATTGTACATTGATACTCTATTTTATTAAATAAGTTAAATTATCAATTTATATATTTCCCCATTCATTAAGTAAAAAAAATAATAATTTCATTTTAGAAATCTTCGTTCCGATCGCGTTATCTTAATTTATATAAGGGAAGATAGTAAGTGAAATGAATCAGCCAGTTGGAATTTTTTTACAACAGGAAAGAAGTAAGTCTAGTTTGTAACCTATTTAAATTTGTCCTTAACGGATAGGGAATACAATCATTTTACAAATAAATAGATTATAGCGTTTATACGCATGATATTATGGAAGGCTTTGTTTCATCCGTGTGAAATAAATACAGAGCTAAATAATACTGCTCAACCTATGTTCACTGTTAATGAATGTCATCAGTATATATTTGTTGTTTTTTTTTAAAATTAAGATTGGTTTTAAAGTAAACATATAAATAGTTTTCATTTAAACTATATTTTTGTTTAAAAAACCTGTTTCGTAGCAGACATGATGTCCGTGATCATTTCTCTGTGTCTCTTCCTTGTGACATGTTGTACTGCACAAACACAGCCTCCTAGACGTGAGTAGAGCTATAATAGTATTTAAGGGAGCTAGACACTAAAAAAATGTAGGTCATTATTTCCTCAGTTCACCCCCCTGCTCAAATTTCGTTTACCCCACCTCCTTCCAAATAAAGTTATCTATAATCTCTCACCTCTCCCTCCTGGCCAAAATGAAATACGTATCATTGTTTAAACATCGAAATTCTTGCTCCCATATAACATTTAGCCCGTATCATTGCTATCTTTTTCCAAAATTACTGATTTATTTATTTTGTTTATGTTACGTTCCTTGTGTGGACAAAAAAAGATAAATATGAAAAGTCTCACAAATGTATTTAAAACTTGTAAGTTAATAAAGGATTTTTAAAAAAAAATTTTTTATATCATAATAGTTACCTAACTCTCTGATATTTTTATCAAACGTGTATGCACACGAAAATTAACGAAAGAAAATACACGGACGAAATTATCAACCTTTAGTGAAGGAAAACAACGGCATAAATAAAATTTTAAAACTTCACAACTGTATTGACATCATCAATCAAGTATTAGGTTGCGGTCAAGGCTTTAATAAGTATCTCCAACTACAACTTATATTAACAGCGACATGAACAGCAAAACACGAGGTTGAACACTTTTCTAGTAATTTAATGATACATTCTTTTATTTGCGAAGATGAATAAAGAATCTTTATTCATAACGAATCATCGGCATTTTACTTGTTTCAAATGTGTCAGAGATATAATACATTATTTCACTGTTACACACTACTGCACAATCCATAACAGAAACCAAGTCATTCGAGATTCGCCTCAATTCACCACAAGCTCATCCGAAACATCGCTTCTGAGACGAGGTTAACACTACGCATATTTACAAAACATAACAATTTCTTATCTTATCTTAAATATAGAGACGCTCCTTCTATGCAGAAGCATAATTGCGTCCACGGACCATGACAGATGATCTGTTGGCAAGTGATGCAGCGTTCACAGGCCACGGCTTTGTGGGTTCCACGCATTACCCAGCAGCCTAACTAGTGTTAGGTACCCATTCGGAGCTGGGTGACTCAGGGACGCCCTAGGCCCCGGGAACAAATCCTTGCCTTCACAAGGCTTCGAACCCGTGACCATCGGTACGCCAGTCGAGCGCGCTGCCACTCGACCACCGCGAGTACTGACTAAGCTTTCAATAACATATCAAATATATAATAAGTGCTGTTGCTCATATTCGTGGTGCACCGTGGCACAAGCCTTCAAGTTTCAAGCATATAATTTATTAGAAGTCTATTTTAATTTCATTTTTTTTTGGTCCCTTTGAGTGTTTAACAAAATATTGTATTTAACTCCCACATGTAATGAACAGTTTAAAATCGCTACAATGTAAAAATGTAATTTTTTTGTTTTTTTAAATATATATAATTTGAGGATAAAATCAAAGGTTGTAACAAATTTCTTCTATTTAACGACCTTCTACAGCTGGTGACGTCATCACGGCGCTGAACACGGCTGGTCAGTTTAAAACCTTCGCTGAGCTCCTGACCAAGTCGGGGGACTTACCAATAGTCAATAATTGTAAGTTGGTCCTTGTATATATATCATTTTTTTAAATAAAAAGATTTTTTTGCCCTAAATTCTCTCTCTGATTAGGTGAAGTTTTAAAGCATATAAAAGATTATAGAAATTTCTCATTTATATTTGTGATATACACGCATGACAATCATTTTAAATGTGGTAATTCTCATGTATTGCTCAATTACAAAAAAACCAACTTATAATGGTGCATATAAACTACGACCTCTCATCAACAAATGTCCCTAACCAACGCTCCACGTCCTCTCATCAACAAATGTCCCTAACCAACGCTCCACGTTCTCTCATCAACAAATATCCCTAACCAACGCTCCACGTTCTCTCATCAGCCCAACATTTCACCGTCTTTGCCCCTACTGACGCCGCCTTCGCTAGACTCCCGGCGGACACTCTTGCGGCCCTCAGAAATGACCAGACAAAACTGGCTGACCTCATCGGCACACACCTGGTGTTGACCTCAACCTACCGTGTGACCAACACTCAGCAGGACTTCATCCTCAGGTCTTACAACGACCATCGGATTCGCATCAATACCTACAACATCCTGCACGTAAGTATCAATACCTCCTACATTATCCTGCAGGTGAGTATCAATAATACAATATTCTGCAGGTAACTATCAATAATACAACATCCTGCAGGTGAGTATCAATACCTAAAAATTTCTGCAGATCCTTCCTTAGCATTGAAAGTGACATAGAAGTACTCCTTTTTTAAAAATAATTGTTTCTTTCAATAAAACGTGGGTGGGAGTTCATAAATTGTTAAACAAAATTCCATGAACACATTCAAAAACTCGTGCAGGTTAAAAATATACTAATTTTTGAAATCTCTATACCTTTTACATAATTGCAAGCCAGCTCCCAAAAGATCAATGTGTTGTTTGATTATCTTTAATAGTGCTCAACTTCATTGCTCACATCCAATGGCTGATCAATATTAGTTACGTAAAATTAAACAATATAAATTTCTTGCAATGTAAATTGTTCAACGGAAAGTTTTTTATGCGTAATTTCCCTTACATCAATGAAAGAGAATTGTTTTAATTTATTTTTTTTTAAATGAAATAAGTCCAATGATTTTGTTTCATATAGTTTATTTTCCCCCAAGTTGATCATTACCAGATTAATGAAAAACTATAAAACACGTTACCACAAAATGAATAGTATTTTTTCCCTATCTTTAATGCTAGTTTGGCACTGTGATTAATAGGATCCATAAGTCGTGACTGCAAAATACGTCACCGCTCTAATTAAACGTATGCAGTTTTTCGGCTGAGCATTCCAGCCATGTAGTTTACACATGTCGGACATTATTTTTAATTTTACTCTACTAAAAACTTTAGTTGAACATTTCTAAAAGAATTTTTTTTTGAGTTGTTATTTCAAGTACATGCTCTAACTTCCTACCACAGTTGGAAAAAAATGCCTTTGAATTTCAAATTACCGAACATATATTCAGCAACTTTGTTTAATACACTCTCCCGGGCAATTTTCATTTTAAATACAAGATCCTTATTTCCACCAGACCGTGACAGCTGACGGCGTCAACATCACCATCAGAAACATCCCCGCCAACCATGGAACAATACACGGGATTGACGGCGTCCTTGTGGTGCCATCCGCCAGCGTCGCTCAGATCAGCTTCAGCCGCCCCGACTTGACTGAGTTCGCTTCTCTCGTTGTTAAGGCAAACCTCGTCAACTTTCTTACTGGTGAGAGGATATTTGGACATTTTTTTTCTTTCAATGCCGTCTTGGTTTAAAAAATTTAAAGAGATTATTTTGTAAATTTTCAATACATTTTTTTCAGTTTAAAACTTTTTAGATATAAGTTATTGATAAAAAGTTGATCTGATCTGTCCTAATAACCACCTCCCTCTTTGTAATAAATAAAGGTAAAAAAGGATTTTTAAAAACCACGTTTTTATAAGTGGACTAAAAAGAAGAAAATAATTTAAAATTTATAAGTTCAAGTACTTTAATTTAATGTGACTAAAACGTGAGGCGGGCGCTTATGAGGTTTAACATATGCAGTTCACTCATTCTCTCACTTATAGATCTCTCTTTTGCCTTCTAAATTATATATCTTTAATTTTTATACCAAACACCCACCCCACGTTTTTAGTCATATTAAATTAAAGTACTTGAACTTATAAGTTTTAAATTATTTTCCTCTTTTTAGTCCACTTATAAAAACGTGGTTTTTTAAAATCTTACCTTTATTTATTTTACTCTTTTTAGTCTAAGTGTATGCTATGGTGAGTTTTGAAGTATTGATTATGTTCAAATATAATACGCATTGCCCGACAAACATTTTACAGACCGAAGTTGACTGATATCCCCTTGATGTTAAACATGGTTGTTGTGGTCGGGGCTGGTGTGAACCCGGCACGTGAACGTAAATGTAAACAATAACAGACCGATAATACCGATGCGTATATAGAGATAAACTAAAAATGCATTAATTTAATTACGGTACATTCGAGCGATCTGAAATTTTGATACAATGTATTGTCATTCAAGATCTATCTGTGGTAAAATTTTGAGCTCTCTAGGACCATCACGTTAGCAAATTTGAAAAATTGCGGACAGACCGACAGACAGACACGAAAGAAAGTTAATAAAAACGTGGTAAATACAGACGCTTACTTACACAATTCAAATATTGAAATATCAATATGAAAAAAAAATTAAACCAAGTTTCAAAACAACAGATATTTTTTAAGTCTTAAAAATGGATAACATTTTTCACAAAAGAGGGGAAATTGCCTAAATTATGATATAGATCAGAAATAATTTTTTGAAAGACCAATTAAAGCGAATTATAGATGCATACATAAATCTGGTGAAATAGCGCTTTAGCAAAATTAGCACTAAACAAGTTAGATGCAAGAATAAACAAGCAAAAATTGGACGAGTACTGAAGCTCTGTGCGTGTCGTTGCACATATACCTCATGCCGCAGAGTGTTTCACTTTAATATAAATGTATAGAACGATTACAGTATTTAGCTAGAGTGGCTCTGGTTTACTTTCATCCTCCACAGCTGACCAAAACGTCACACTCTTTGCGCCCAACAACGATGCCTTCAAGGCAGTGTCACCAAGCGTTCTGGCATTCTTGCAAAGCCACCCGGCGGATTTATCTGGTATGATATTTCAACATTGATCTGAGTCACTCAAGTCCAACTCTTGTGATCTCACCTTGTCACCACTGTCACCTCGTCACCACTGTCACCTTGTCACCACTGTCACCTTGTCACCACTGTCACCTTGTCACCACTGTCACCTCGTCACCACTGTCACCTTGTCACCACTGTCACCTCGTCACCACTGTCACCACTGTCACCTTGTCACCACTGTCACCACTGTCACCTTGTCACCACTGTCACCTCGTCTCCACTTCACCTTGTCACCACTGTCACCTCGTCACCACTGTCACCACTGTCACCACTGTCACCACTATCACCTTGTCACCACTGTCACCTTGTCACCACTGTCACCTTGTCACCACTGTCACCTTGTCACCACTGTCACCTTGTCACCACTGTCACCTTCTCACCACTGTCACCTTGTCACCACTGTCACCTTGTCACCACTGTCACCTTGTCACCTTGTCACCACTGTCACCTTGTCACCACTGTCACCTTGTCACCACTGTCACCTTGTCACCACTGTCACCAACGAATTATCATCACGTCACCAAACATTATCATCTTGTCACTCATTGCTTCTCATTACTTTGCCATTGACTTTCTAGGGATGTATTTGTCATAATCAGTCCATGATTGCCTTTCACTATCTACGTTCCATCTCCTTGTCCGAATAACCTGGTTTTCTAGTCTTAAATAATTCATCTCCATCTTCTCTCCAGCTTATAGTTACTATCATGCAACCAAGGACAACGTATAATCCTTTCATCGAAGAGACCACAGAAATTAATCGAATAAACTTGATATAGATTACTTATAAGAATTTTTATTTCATCATTTTCACAACTTCTTGTGCTCAGTAAAAATATTTATTAAATACATTTTGTTGAACAGAAACCATCAAGTACCACATTGTTAAGACGTCGGCCCTTTTCAGCCTCGGCCTGAAGCACAGCTTGACCTTGACCTCGGCTGATAATAATCACGATCAGTTGATGGTTTTGGAAGACGATGGTGAGGAAATGTGTTATGATGTCATCAGATATGATTTCACATGTAAAGAGGCACTTACTAGACACAATAGGCATCAAGGCACAAAGATATTTTATGGACAAGAATTAGCATATGCTCGCTACCGTATCCCATTCCTCGGCCTCCACCACCCACCCACCCACTACACACACTCAAACACACTTTTCCAAAATGATAGACACGGTAATCAATGAGTTAATTTCATTTCTAGTAGTTACATAGGAAGTATGGTTTATGTGTCCCCTCTGTCATGTTATACCACCGCAATCTTTTGTTCATGCGCCTGAAGTGTATACATTGCTAACAATCCTTTAGTCACCGCCCGATATTTAAATGTCCGCAAAGCAAAATTAGGGAATTATGTTCCAAGCACTCTTGCACTGTTTTCGTAATCTCGTTTAGTGCAGACGGCGGGTGTTTAAGCTGTGTGATTGACTGCAGTATTATTTAGGCCAGTGCTTCTCAAAATTTTTAGTATGGCAGACCGGCAAGTATTTTTTTCCATTGCGCCAGGGACCGGCGCATTATATTTCATGCTAAAGGTCAAAGCGCATGGATTTTAGCCCGAGACTTGAAATTCCCATAATTTTCATCGCAGAGATTGATGATAAAACGTGATTCGATCACTATTTAAAGATTGCTCATAGTTAACGCGTAAACATGAGAGAGATATCTTCATTCAGGACGTAGATGTCAACAATTTTATTTTTGTTTAATTTTTACCACGTCCAATCCATCTGTCTCGTGTTAACTTATTTCCATCTTTCCTTGAGGCGCAGAGCGGTGCTGGTTTAATCACTTACTAGACACAATAGGCATCAAGGCACAAAGATATTTTATGGACAAGAATTAGCATATGCTCGCTACCGTATCCCATTCCTCGGCCTCCACCACCCACCCACCCACTACACACACTCAAACACACTTTTCCAAAATGATAGACACGGTAATCAATGAGTTAATTTCATTTCTAGTAGTTACATAGGAAGTATGGTTTATGTGTCCCCTCTGTCATGTTATACCACCGCAATCTTTTGTTCATGCGCCTGAAGTGTATACATTGCTAACAATCCTTTAGTCACCGCCCGATATTTAAATGTCCGCAAAGCAAAATTAGGGAATTATGTTCCAAGCACTCTTGCACTGTTTTCGTAATCTCGTTTAGTGCAGACGGCGGGTGTTTAAGCTGTGTGATTGACTGCAGTATTATTTAGGCCAGTGCTTCTCAAAATTTTTAGTATGGCAGACCGGCAAGTATTTTTTTCCATTGCGCCAGGGACCGGCGCATTATATTTCATGCTAAAGGTCAAAGCGCATGGATTTTAGCCCGAGACTTGAAATTCCCATAATTTTCATCGCAGAGATTGATGATAAAACGTGATTCGATCACTATTTAAAGATTGCTCATAGTTAACGCGTAAACATGAGAGAGATATCTTCATTCAGGACGTAGATGTCAACAATTTTATTTTTGTTTAATTTTTACCACGTCCAATCCATCTGTCTCGTGTAAACTTATTTCCATCTTTCCTTGAGGCGCAGAGCGGTGCTGGTTTAATCACTGTCTTCTGTATCCTCCCCAGCCGGCGGGGTGTCCATCAACACAGCCAAGATCGTCCAGAAGGACGTCATAGCCACCGACGGAGTCATCCACGTCATCAACAAGCTGCTGATTCCACCCCGAGTTCTCATCAACATTGCCGACAACGGCATCGTTGTTGGTTGATTCATAGGGACAGGCGACAAGCTCCTAGTTCGTTCAACGAGCATCATCAAGAAAAAATGTTTTGCTGTCCAAATAAAAGAATATCAATTCAATTAAGCATCTTCATGTTTTCATTGTCATCTGCATAACTGTATGTCAAGCACATCGCATAAAAACTACCGTAAAGTTTCAAGAAAGTTTGGTTTGACACGTGCATACCTCAAACTAACCAGTTATTCGTGCCATACTTTGATTACATGAGATATTAAATTATCATCCAGTGGAGCATAAACTTTGTTTTTCAGTTGTCAGAAACCCTTGGTAATAACAGTGAAGTCTTTTTATCGCTCAAACTTGTTTATGGTGTTTAGCTGTACTTCAGCTGTGATCCAAGAAGATAATTTTGCTTACACTATTTAAATAAATAATAAATAAATAAATTGATTATTTATATAGCGCTGTATCACATTAAGGAACTGGGCTCACAGCGCTTTACATGAAAGAAATAACATACCTATAAATATTAAATTAACTTTCATATCATAACAAACACAAAAATTACAGTACATTATACATAAGCTACGTTAATCATTTACAAAGAAATGTTGTTTCATTAATTTTGAAATAAATGTTGAAAAGATGTGTCTTAAGTGCAGTCTTGAAACGACTTGGTTGTTTGAATACTACGTATGTGTAATGGTAGAGAATTCCATTGTTTGGCTACACAAAAAGAGAACGACCTTTCACCAAATGTTTTGGTGCGTGTCGTAGGAACAGAGAGAACGCGTGTGTCTGCAGAAGATCGTAGCTGGCGAGTGGGTGAGTAGACCGACAAAAGTTCAGTAAGAACTGAGTTTGTATTCAATACGGGCTTGTATAGGCAGCCAATGAAGTGAGTGAAGAAGTGGAGTAACACGGTCATGTTTTTTTGCCATGAGCACCAGTCTGGCAGCTGAATTTTGAACTTTCTGTAGTTTTTCAATGCATTGTTTTTGCGCACCTGACAGAAGAGAATTGCAGTAATCCATACGAGCTAGTACAAGAGCACAGACTAGAGTTTTTGTTGCACTAACTGTTAAGTAATGACGGATTGAGCTGATCTGACGAATGGCAGTGTAGGCAGAGCGACAGATGTGATTGATAAAGTTGTTAATAGACATGTTGTCAGAAATAATGTAGCCAAGATTCCTAGTCGATGTTGTGAACAGAATATCCGAACTGGCTACGTGAATTGACTTCGGAAGAGACAAAATACTGCGTGATTTATTGTTGCAAAATAGAAGTGCTTCAGTCTTGTCATCATTCAGCTTGAGTTTGCTGAACGTCATCCAAGACTTTACCTCATCAATGCACTCTTGCATCAATTGGACAGCGGAGTCCAAATTAGAGGGATCTGTGTGAGTATATAGCTGAGTATCATCTGCAAATGATTGGCTTTTAACTGAATGCTTTTCGAGCAGTAGAAGTAGTGGTCTTGTATACAGCACAAAAAGTACCGGACCCAAAACAGAGCCATGAGGCACACCATAAAGCAAGTCAGCTTTGTGAGAGATACAGCCATCTACTGATACTACCTGTGATCTGTTAGATAAGTATGATTGAAACCAAGCCAGACCTGAGCCAGAAATTCCAAAATAATTTTGCAGGGTTTTCAGCAGTGTTTGATGGTCGACAGTGTCAAAGGCTGCACTAAGATCTAAGAGGACCAATGTGGAGAAGGTCTGCCAAATTAAACGTGCTGTAAATATTTGCTAATTAATTTCTTTGACAAACGGTTCTATTTTTCTGATGTGATTTTGTTAGTTTGTCGTAATTCTTTTCATACCGATTTCCCGATGTGAATGAATTTACGAAAATATTTAGAGTTGTTTATTGATTTCATAAAGAAATCTATAGATCATTATGTGGTATATATTTTTTTTAGAAATAAAATTATCTTATGCATGAGACACAATTTATTATTAACTTTACACGTTCTTATGAAATGTTTTTGACTAAATAAAAAAGGGGTGCAATGTTTGCATTTGTTGTTTCTTCTCTTCCTTTCTAAACATGATTAAAACTATTTGTAATACAAATGTCAAGTAGCATTATCAACGGCTGTTTTAGCATCTAGAATTCGAATCTACCTCAACATATTTTAGTATCTGATAGTCTCATGAGTTTTTTTCTGTAACTTGTATTTTATGGCGGTAAATTTACGAACGCTGACAGTGAATCATTGATCTCCGGCATGTAGGACGATCTTATCTTCTCTACGGGAACACAGCAATGTGACTGGTTGAAATTGTTAAATTTACGTTAAAGTATAATGCACACACTTTATACAGATAAACTTACACTAATTTTGTGTTTAGTTATTGTGCAGAGATAAGCAAACGTGTCCATCCTGCCGAACACATTTACACACTTAAAATGTTTTAATGGAAATTAAAAACAACTCATTTTTAATTATTTTTTTTTACAAATTCCAGTACACGTGTCTTATTAAACTAGTCTCTCTCTCTCTGTCTCTCTCTCTGTCTGTCTCTCTCTCTCTCTTTCTCTCTCTCTCTCTCTCTCTTTCTCTCTCTCTCTCTCTCTTTCTCTCTCTCTCTCTCTCTTCATTTGACACGCACACAGAAGAACTCTCACATTCAACTTTGAATAGAAAGAAAAACACGTATTCACGAGTATGTCTTTCGTGTTAGGATTTTTCGTGTTAAAACAAAGAATTTATTTTTACTGCTTGGCACATAAAAATTATATTGACATGAAATAAACGTATCACATAAACATAAACAAGTTTACTGTAGATGTATCACATAACATGGTGACGATAAAATTTTTGTAAGATGTACCGAAACTTTGTCCACTGATTAGGACTGAAATGTTCGTGGATATCATCTACAAGTTTATTTGTTCGTTAAAGCTGGACCAAGGTTTCTCTGTTTATTTCAGTAAAGAGCAGTCTCGACTCCGTCCATTGAGTTGCTGGACCACATCAACTCTGACAGTAAGTCATGCATCGCCTCAAGAGGAAATATTTTTGTTGAGTCACCATTACAGAACATTTGCTGTACCGACGTTTATAACGCTGGCTGTAACCCCATGTGTTCGGAGAAACATGAGTGTAAGAGCAGAGGCGTCACTAGGGGAAGCGGGGGAAGCGGATCGCACCGGGTGATAGCATCACAAGGGGTGACGCCAAAGGGTGGTAAAATTGAGTATGCTCACGTTATTGGGCACTGGCAGACTCGGGGGAGGTATATGAGGTAAGTGAGGGGGTGACACCGTGAGCTACTGCACTGGGTGACACCAACGCTAGTGTCGCCTTTGTGTAGGAGATAAGACATTCGCTCAGATAGAACAGTTTGTATGACCTTTTTTGACAGTGGCAGCTGATTTTTATCTTTCAGGTTGTGTTTCAAACAAAATCAATTTATTTATTAAAAAGCGTGCAGGGAAAAGGTAATGTACATTAAGTTGTTTTGAAGTTTTATAAAAATGTTTAAGTGAAATTTCATGATAGTATTAATCCATTTACTATTTTTATGTTTTACTATTGTTTTTTGTTCTTTAATTGTCCGATTTATATATGTTTCTTTGTTCTGTATTCACAATAGATGTTTCTAATCACGGCAGCATCTTCATGTTTTTTAAATGAAATGTGAATTTTAAATTATAAATATTTAATTGTGGTAACACGTTTGTCTTGATTCAGAAAAAAAAATTAAGTTAAATGTATCAAACATGTTTATGTATTTTTGCAGGACTTACAGTAACATTTCATTGCACCATGCATTCTCTCCTCTTAAGTCTCGTTCTACTTATTGCTGTAAATTCTGCAACAGCTCAGACATGTGAGTGCTTTAAAAAACATCGTCAATACTCTAAACTTTCCTTAACGATGTACAGTAACTAGTCCTACCAATAATGATAAAACTAACAATGTCGTGTTTTAACGATATAAAATGGGCTTCCTCCACAACAATACATCTGGCCTACCAATAGTTGTAGCACTAATAAATTATAAATAACTAAATTTAAGGATAGTGTAAGGTCTACATCCACATTGCACAAAATGTGTTTAGTAAATGGAACTGAATATAAAGATAATATATTTGTTCCATTTGCTTTACAAAGATTACTCTGTGTAAATTTTAAAAAAAAATTAACGTGTTTTGAATTCTTCTCTGCTTGTCTTTCTTCAGTTACCAATATCGTTGCGGCTCTGAACTCCACTGGTCATTTTACGGTATTTAGTAACCTTCTGGTCAAGTCTGGGCTGCTTACAGATATAAACAAATGTAAGTTCTGTTACATGAAATTTACTTAAATGTTTTATTAAATCGACTCTATGTTGTTAATAACGCTCAGCCTTTACGATTAGTTTTTCAGTTTTATTAACAATGAACTATAATAAATGTTGCTTGGATTTTTAAATGTTTTTTAAAATATTTTGCAACTGCAAGGGGATCAAGCAAAAAGTATCATCAATCGAACTCGATCTTCTTTTCAACTGTCGGTGCGTGTGACAAGATACCCATCAAATGTTCCCGTTTTCAGCGTATTATTAAATAAATTAAATTGCGGATATATACCATCATATCCTATAAAATATCACAGTCTTGGTTGACATTTTTAAAATATATTTCCAAAACTGAGCAGCACATTGTTCACAGAATTAATATTTTTCATTAAATCTACTATATGCCGTTTTCAGATTGTGTTTTTTTTAAAAAAGAAAAACAAACATCTCCATTGAATTATTTTAAAATATAGTTAACCAGTATTTTTATTTCGCATGTTTATATAAATACACACACACACACACACAAATATATATATATATATATATATATATCGTGCCATTGAGTTGCACATAACAATAGTTCCTTGCTAAATTACGTGTCCTGCATTCATACAGCCTTACACTTCACGGTGTTTGCCCCAACGGACGAAGCCTTAGCCAAGTTGCCAGCAGGAACTCTAGCAGCCATAGAGAACGACCCTGCTAAGCTTGCTGACTTCATCGGCACCCATGTGGTTTTAACGGCAAGCTATCACTTGATGGGGACACAGCAAGACATCCTAATCAGGTCCACAAACAACCATTGGATCAGAATCAACACTTACAACATTCTCCATGTAAGTGAACTTTGGAGGCGGACTATTCTAGTGGACTTTAGGAGTGGACTTTAAGGGGGGGCATTAGGGATGCACTCTAGGGGTGGACCTTAGGTGTGGACTTAAGAAGTGGACTTTTGGAGTCAAATGTATGGGTGGACTTTGGGAGTGGACTTTCGGAATTTTATTCAATCCATAATGTAATAACAGGACTAAAGATATAGTAATAATGATATAATAATGTTTTTCTGTCAATAGATTTTTCTTAAACCCAGACCTTTAAAAAAAAAGGACTGTGACTAACATCGTAAGTTTACAAGCAAACCGACTGATCTTTTATTCTTCAGACCGTGACCGCTGATGGAGTCAACATTACCATCAAGAATATCCCGGTCTTCCATGGTACACTCCATGGCCTCGATGGTGTCCTAGTCCCTCCCAATTCCAGCGTTTCACAAATAGTCTTCAACAGGCCGGACCTCAGCGCCTTCAGAGATCTCTTGGTCAAGGCCAACCTGCTCAACTACATCACAGGTACTTGATGGTGTGGACGGATCTTGGAGTTGGTATTTTATAGTAAACAATAAAAACTTCTTTATGTATTTTCTATAAGCTCGTTGCTTGTTCCAAACTGTAAATATTTACAAACTTCCTCTGTGCGTCTATCCATTCATCCGGCAATCAACTAAAGTCCAAATCTTAAATGCAGATTTTCCCTAATTTCTCGTGTTTCGACATGGACTGAAATTGTGCATGTAATTTCATTTCCGATGATAATGCATAAATCATTTATAACAACTTAACAATAATCAGTTAAATAATTTAATTACTTCACCTCAGTTTGTTAAAATTCTACACCAATATTTAGAACATGAACTGATCCGAATGGTCACAAAGCTTCGTGTTGTAAGTTTTGACTTTCCACCTTTGTTTTTATTATGGTTCAATCAGTGGAAACGCGATGATTTATATTATATATATTTTTAAACCTTTTATAGCCAGTAATGACGGCACCTACTTCATTCCCAACAATGACGCCATCAGCAAGTTATCTCCTACGGCACTGGCCTATTTGCAAGCCCATCCTGCCGATCTGGCTGGTAGGTGGACGATAGAGTTATTACACTTGAACGATTTGGAAATTAAAACGGTTATCTTTTCCTTTTAGGTTAAGTTATTTTGTTAGTGTTCAGTTTTAAGTTATAAATGTATTTCAATATAAGGATAATGTTGTATACTACCAGCACAAATTACCGTATATACTCGTTCAATAGCCCGTTCGTTCATAAGCCGACCCCCCCCCCTTCTTTCGGAAGAGAAAAGTATTAAAAAATGTGTAACCCGCTCGTAAGCCGACCCCCCAAAAATAATAGGAGAGCGTAAACAAAATGTTACACATTTTTTTAAAAACTGCAAGCCAAATCGGTCATTATGATTGTTTGCTTTGTACTACGTATCTTTATCTTTGTGCTCTTGTTTAGGCGAGAGTTAACGGTATTTTTTTCCTTTTTTTTTCCTTGGTAAACTGTGGCGAAAGCGCTTGCATTAAAGTTCCTTGTTGAAATGAAAATTTCTAAAGCAATTTGTTAAAACATTCACAAAAATAAATAAATTTATTAAATAAGGTAAGTGCAGATGTTTAATAATATTGTATAGCTTCTGGTAGAGCAGTCCAATCTTGTAGGATATAGACAAGGACCTTGATGACCTACAATATCAACACCGATATTTAATGTACATGCAGAAATCACCTACCCGCTCTTAAGCCAACCCCCCCCAACATTTTCCCCTAGATTTTGTACAAAAAGGTTGGCTTTAGAACGAGTGTGTACGGTACCTCTTTTGTTGCATCTTGCGGTTTATATAAACAACAAAAGCACCTTCGTTTATTGTTAAATCTATTGACTTTTCACAGAAATAATCAAGTACCACATAGTCCGATCTATGACAGTCTTCACCCTCGGTCTGAAGCACAGCCTGACCATGACCTCAGCAGACAACAACCATGACCTGCTGCTGTTTTTGGAGGACGGAGGTGATACTTTTTATTGATTGTGATTATGTATTCGAGAAAATTGTACAAGAGGATATTCTTACAATACTTGAGTTCAAATCAACACCGATAAACAAATGAACAACAATGCGTCTAAATTCAACTTTCTGTCTGATAAACGATCAACGATCAGCAGAGTAGAATGTTGACAACATCCAATGACGTTAAGTGTTTATGATGTTAGGTAGAACTTCTTTAATGCAGGGGTAGACAAATGTGTTTGCAAGGACGGCCATATGCCATGAAGTGAACATATCTGATAGTGTCGTTGTTGATCGTCCGTTGTAGTCGCCGAGGACCACTCTCATCATATTAGTCCTGCGCGTGCTACGGCAGCCACATGCGTCCTCTGGTGGCTCATTAGCCCTATTCTTGCATGAAATGTGCGTCCGCGTGTCGGACAAGAGACGAATGGGATGCCATCAGGAGGATTTTGAACGTGATCCTTCCTGGCCTGATACCTGGACTTGGCAGACTGTTTGTCTGTTTGCCTCACATACTGCTGCGCCGTTCCGTATCACAAAACGTATCTGAGATTAAGATTATAAACTAAAGTGACATAAGTTGAAACTGAGCTAGGGATTTTTCAAATAAATTCTTTTTTTTTATATTTGTAACTGATATATTTTGTGTGCGGAAAGGGTGAAATACTACCGTGATTTTCGAGACGATTTAAATATATGATTCAATCAATAGAAATAACTAACAATTTGATAAATAGTCGACAAATTATAGATTTAAAAATGTTTATTTTATACTAAGTGCTCTAATTTAAATAATTAAATAAGATGTTTTGAAATGTAAATAGAGCCGAAATAAATTGTGATGCGAAAACTGTCTTACAATTTTAAGTACAATGATATCAAATAAAGTTCCTTTCCCTCGATGATAGCAGAACCATTAATTATTAATTTTTGTTGTCCAACGTCAACGAATTAGGCTCACCTAACGTTATCGTCTGTTTGTAATAAATATCCACGTTGGATATTTTTTAAAGATGAGGCCTATTAAAATCTAGAATTTAAATGCGTGCCTTATTTGGCCCGCGTGCCGGACTTTGAACACCACTGTTTTACTGTAACTATTTCTTGGTAACGCATATATTTAGAATGTAGTTTATGTCTTGACTGTCTTGCATGTTCTGACTGTCTTAAATGTCTTTTTTTTCTTCAATATATATATGTCTTGACAGTCTTGAATATTTTGACTGTCTCGTATGTCTTGTCAGTCTTGTATATCTTGTTTCTCTTGACTATCTTGAATGTCCTGAGTGTCTTCTTGTATCCTCAGCTGGCGGAATCATCATCAATGATGCCAAGATTCTAGAGAAGGACATCATAGCCACGGATGGAGTTGTTCATGTCATCGACAAGGTTCTCATACCGTCTCGAGTTCAAGCTCATATCGACGACTTTCGTCCTGTCGTTGGTTAGTGCTTTAAATGAATGGAATCTGGTAGAAATTGTGGAATCAAATTTAAAAAAACTGACTTGAAGAAAGGTGTTTTCTGTTTCTATGTTTTCATAGCAATGATCATGAGATGTAAACAGAAGCGTAACTGGGTTTTCCGCGCCCATGGCTAATTCATTTTTGGTGCCCTTGACAAATAGGGAAAATACTAAATTATACAGAATAAATAAATTATTGAAGGATTAGCCATCGGCGACCTTGGCAACTGCCCCGGTGCCAAGTCGTTGTTACGCCTTTGGATGTAAACTTACTGAGTGGGATACCTCAGCCTGGGTCCGAGCTCACCGCGCTTTACGTTTAAATACTGCAAATAGGCACACTAGATAAAAACATTAAGAAAATCGTAAAAATATTTATAACTTAACAAAAACATTTCAATCAAGACACGGACACCACGTAACGGCACCTTTGATGGTCACAGAGGGGTAAACCTGTGAGTCGGAACCAAGAGATGGATATTGAGTACAGTAAATTTTTAGTCCCACCCACCTATATCGGTAAGATTGACCGATGTGAAATGGCATTTTGAAGAGATGAGTCTATATATTACGGTAATATTGCTCGTTGTATTAGTATAGTTCCAACAGATTGATATGGAGTACAGTAAGATTGGCAGTTTTATAAGTATAGTTCCAAGAGATTTATCTGAAGTACGTGAAGATAGCTAGTTGTTTAAGTATAGTTCCAAGAGATTGATCTAGAGCAGTGGTCTCCGAACTACGGCCCGCGGGCAATATGCGGCCAGCGAGGCCCTCTCATCGGCCCCTGGAGACCTTTTAATCTTTAAAAAAAGATACTATTTTTACCTGAATTTTACCACAAAACTGTGCGTAGTCGGCCCCCAAAGTGCTGTTTGACAGTTAATGCGGCCCTCTGGCAGAAAAGTTTAGAGACCCCTGATCTAGAGTAGCCTATAGCAAGGTTGCCAGTTTTATAAGTATAGTTCCAAGAGATTGATATGGAGTACAATAATGTTGCCCATCGTGACGGGACATCTTGAAGAGATGAGTCTGAGGTACAGTAAGGATTCCAGTTGTTAAAATATAGTTTGTATTAAGTTTTATTTATTTGATGTTTATGATAGCTTCTAAACTATACTCCAATGTCATTTACTAACTTAACCTTTCATTCCTTAAATTAAGATATTAAATCATGTAGACTTGTATTTGATTGTAAAATCAATTCTGCAATTGATTGTGAATTCTTTGATTATGTATAAGACGTGTGTTTGATTTGGTTGATTTTGTAAATAATTGCGTCACTGATTGGTTTGGAATATATTATGTAATTGGTGAATGGTGTAATCATTTTAGTTGATTGTGTATTAGCTTGTGTAAAATAATTAAATGATAATAATAATAATTAAATGGTGGCCAAATTTAGTTATTCATAAACTCAAATGTCACTTGTTATTTCAAGGTAGACTTATAGACTAATTTTTTTTCACATAAATCTAATATATTTTTATGATTTTACTTCTCTTACATTTACTTTAACTTCATTATCAGATAAACCCAAATATTTTAATGAATAGTTTAATATCGCACGCTAGAGAAAAACATTGTTCCTATAAAGTTTTGTTTTCAATTATTTATAAACTGTGTTTTAAATATGCATATGTGTCGTACACAGCTGGGGTCCTTATTGACCAGGCGATCTTCGGGGGCCTTATGGGCCGCGCGGTCTATTAGGGCCTTATGGGCCGCGTGGTCTACGGGGGCCTTATGGGCCGCGCAGTCTACGGGGGCCTTATGGGCCGTGCGGTCTATTAGGGCCTTATGGGTCGTGTGGTCTACGGGGGCCTTATGGGCCGCGCAGTCTACGGGGGCCTTATGGGCCGCGCGGTCTACGGTGGGGGGGGGGCTTATTCAACTTAGGCTTTGTCATTTAATGGTGAAAATGTATTTGTGGTTTGAAATACAAAACATGTAAAATAATCAGGTAACAAGGAACTGTTTAATATCTCTTCATCCAAAAAGGAAGCATGACCTGCAGACCACGTACTACGTAACACATGTTCTCTCAACCATGACAATGTGCTTCGTCGGTGTCGGTGTCGGATCAGGAAAGACCGGCAAATCAAGAGGTTACTCAGGACCACACAGCTACATATTGACATAACATAAATAATATAATAACCCAAGTCACTCATTGGAAGGATGTGTAACTCTACGACGTCATTTTTTGAGCTTATAAACAATATAAAAGCCCAAGTCACAGGTTGGAATGAAGGATCCGTAGCGCTATGGCGTCATTCCTTTAGCTTATATTTAAGTACGAGCAACAAAGCCCGTCCAAGGACTTTCCGCCACCGTTCAGTGGCATGTTGTAACTCCCCTCCAACAGCCGTCTCAAATGGCATTACATCTGCATCGCGTCAAAAATACTATTCAATATAGTTAAAATAAATACATGTAACTCGTAAAAACAGAGCTTTTCGCTATAAATCCCAACGCGCATAACTCAAAATAAAGTCTTGGAAGATATACTGCACCAAAAATAACTCGTTTTGAACGTCCACCTAAATGGCGTAAACATGTTTAATATGATTGGCTGTAGGAGTCATATGTGTTTGAGGGACCAATCGCTATAGATGACCGGACAGAACGGACAGAAAGGACAGAAACTTGCCTTTTATTATATAAAGGATATATACAAGGCGCGCATCAGGAGGTGTGCAAAATTCTTTAAAAATTCTAAAACATTATTTTACAAAATATTATATGACGTCATAGTTTTAGCTTATATTTTAATTTTGGAAAAGAGAGCGATGTAAAAATTGGATTTGAGGATTTGTAATTATAAAATACTTTGTGTACATTTCAGAAAGTTTAATATTTCGTAATTTTCAAACAAGGATAAGTTAGTTGGGCTTTTGAAAAAAGTGGGCAACGTAGGCGCATTAAAAAATGGGCGCCGCAGGTGCCACGGCGCCCCAGCGCAACCTAGTATTACAATAAGGGAACTGAAAGATGCGCTCCAACTCGAAATGGTATTTATGGATGGTATTGAATGAAAAATAAAATGAAAAAAAAACCCGATTACATAAGTGACAAAACAATATGTATTATTCAGCGCTTTTATTTTATAACTTTAAAAAAATTCTTACACACCAATGACAACAATTTATGTCCAAAATGAACAAGGTTAAAAGGAGACTATTGATAATGATGTAATAATAAAATAGTTGCCACTCTTATGATATTCTTAAGCTCAGACCTCGATGCGAGTTACGACTTCATATATTAAGGGTCCCCGTAGTCAGGGGCCCCCGTAGTCAGGGCAGCCCACAAAGCTTCTCGCTTTCCGCCACGTCTACTTCGCAAAGAAGCTAGACCTCTAAATATAACCTTTCAATTGATCACGACTTGAAGGCATGTACCGGAACCTATTTTCTACCACCTGCCTTGTACAGAATATACACTTAAGTAGACCCCAAGCAATCATGAACAGTTGGTCAGTTTCTCGGACCTCACGGTGGATAATGGCATATCTTGTCAAGGCTAATCTTGGTAACCTTCCGCTATCTAATTTAACTACGTGTTTAGTGTCAGCAGTGTAGCGAAAACGTTCTTAAGGTTCATGAGTGTATGGTTAATTATTGAGTTTATAAGCTGTGGATGTCAATACATTACCATTTATCTTTGGTACATTTAAAATAAAAGTCGGAAAACCAATCTTAACTAAATTTAACGTATGACTGAAAACAGTTGTGGAATATGTCCATGACCTTACCCAAGCCCCCCTCCGCACACACAAACAGACTTACACACAAACACACACACACATATATATAATTTATATATATATATATATATATATATATATATACCGTTTCCCACTCACCCCAGTATTTGCAAGCGCATACACAAATCACACCAATACAAAAAATTTAGAATTGTGTATAAAATTGTTTACCTAACATTCATATTAACATTATATACACGGATATCACTATAATGAATGGAACCTTTAAACAGACAAAAAATGCTAGGCAATCATACATTGTTTTCACGTAAATGAATTCCAATCAGATAAATAACATGTTAATATTCCATACATTGCATTATTCAATGAAAAACTTTATTTATATTTCGATTTAATTTAAAATTGGTAAATTTTAAATTATTCACATTAGTGTTGTTATTTACTTTCCAGCAAGAATAGCTCATAAAAACAGTTATTTCCAACTAGCCACCAACAAGTTTGAAAAGATAGCAGATAGTGTCTCTAATGATTATAACAAACTAGCAACAAAGCACGTCCAAGGACGGGAATAAGTGTGGGATGACCCTTGAAGTTCATGGACATCACAACATTACCCACCCCCGTCTGTCCAGACACGTTACCTCCCCCCCCCACACCGCGGTCTGTCCAGACACCCTTACCCCCCCTCCCCAAACAATATGGTCTTTCCAGAGACCATACCTCCCCCCACACCGCGGTCTGTCCAGTGACCCTACCTCCCCCCAACACCGCGGTCTGTCGCTAGACCATATATCCCCTCCACCGCAGTTTGTCGTGAGACCCTACATCCTCCCCCCACCCCACATCACAGTCTGTCCAGAATTATAATAAATAACCCGTAAAAACAATTTGTTTGACTACAAATCCCAACGCGCACCGATCAAATTAACTCTTGGAAAAAAACTACACCAAAATTAACTCGTTTTGAACGTCGTTCAATATGTAAATGATATTTACGTTTTCTCCGCCAGTGATTGGGTGTAGGAGTCTGCAGGAGTTTGAGGGACAAATCGCTATCGATAACCGGACAGAAAATTGCCTTTTATTATATAGGATTATTATATTGGATTTTTTCGCATTTCATTTTTTGTATTGAAAACTGATGACAAAAATGAAAAACCCCGAAGATAAAGTTAAAGGTTTCAAACTTGTGACAGGGACGTCAAGGCCTCATGAACAACTCTTCACGGAATGACGCAATAACTCATTAATGGAAAAAAATACGCTCTTACTCTTGTACAACCTCTTCTCTTATTTTGTGAACCCTTATCGAATGATTAAGTCAGTTAAGTATATTATATAAAGGAGATAAGAAAACACCAGCAGGGACAATATTTTCTCTCGGAATAAACCCAGACTGATTTTTATAGTTAAGGTAGGACTTCTGTACATTTTTATTTATAAAGCCACTATTAAAGTATCAGTGTCGAAACGAACTATTTTTGGCGAAATTCGTTTTTATTTTCGGATTTCATTAAACTACATAAACCAAATGTATGAAAATCTTACAATATTAATAAGCCATTACCGGAATTATTATTTTTTTAATTAAAGAGTTTATGGAATATAATGGACCAACAAAAGAAGATTTTAGATTATAAAGTATAAAGTTATACCCATAACCAGTTTTTCGTTACAGAATTGTGAATCGGTTAAAGTTAAAACATGACTGCTTGTTAGTTTCTTGCGGTTTTATTCAGTGAAAAGTAGGGACGATCCAGAACATAGAAGCTAAACACTAGTTATTTTTAATTTTTTTTTAAATAGCTATTTAAAAAATCATTTAAAACTACAACTAAATAAATATATATCGTTTTCATGTTCATGGCCCGATTAATCTAAAATATTTGGCTACACTGAAGAGACTGTAGAACATTCATCATGATTTTATGATAGGCTATCACAAAAGCATTTGACTATTTCAACTACAATAATATTTGCTGAGAAATCGATTGCGATCTTTCCTCAGCCTAAACATGAGAACTTTATTGGGATGCCTAATACTTGTGTGGATTGGAGCCGTAACCGCCCAGATAACTCCACAGAGCTGTCAGTTTGTATTCTGTGATATTTCAATATTTAAATTTATATAAATCCTCACAGTTGTCAGTTTGTATTCTGTGATATTTCAATATTTAAATTTATATAAATCCTCACAGTTGTCAGTTTGTATTCTGTGATATTTCAATATTTAAATTTATATAAATCCTCACAGTTGTCAGTTTGTATTCTGTGATATTTCAATATTTAAATTTATATAAATCCTCACAGTTGTCAGTTTGTATTCTGTGATATTTCAATATTTAAATTTATATAAATCCTCACAGTTGTCAGTTTGTATTCTGTGATATTTCAATATTTAAATTTATATAAATCCTCACAGTTGTCAGTTTGTATTCTGTGACATTTCAATATTAAAATTTATATAAATCCTCACAGTTGCCAGTTTGTATTATGTGACATTTCAATATTTAAATTTATATAAATCCTCATTGTTGCCAGTTGTTTTTTTTTGTGGTAATTCAATGTTTACGTTTATCTTATCTTAAGTATACAGACGATCCTTCTATGCAGAAGATGATTGCGTCAAACACAGACCATGACGGATGATCTGTTGGCAAGTGATGCAGCGTTCTCAGGCCACGGCTATGAGGGTCCCACGCATTACACTACCGCCTAGCTAGTGTTAGGTACCCATTCAGAGCTGGTTGACTCAGGGACGCCCTAGGCCCCGGGAACAAATCCTTGCCTTCACATGGATTCGAACCCGTGACCATCGGTACAACAGTCGAGCGCGCTGCCACTCGACCACCGTGTCCCCGAAACGCACCAATCTCCGAAAGGAAGTGACGAAATTTAAAAACTTGCATTCTGAAGTCTTAAAGAAAATAACATCGTAGGCTCCGGGAACAAATCCTTGCCTTCACATGGATTCGAACCCGTGACCATCGGTACAACAGTCGAGCGCGCTGCCACTTGACCACCGTGTCCCCGAAACGCGCCAATCTCCGAAAGGAAGTGACGAAATTTAAAAACTTGCATTCTGAAGTCTTAAAGAAAATAACATCGTAATGAAAGTGCAATCTTAACTTTGGCCAACTTGGTTATTTGTGATGATCATTTCGTGGTCAGAGATCGACTTAAAGCACAAGCTTGCATACGAGAACTATGATAGTCTAAACAACATAATGGTATTTGAAGCTGAATCAATTAATACATATGGTTATCATTTGGGAAATCATGTTATTAATATGAGAGAAAAATGCCACTTAAGGCTTTCAATGCGTCATAGATCATAAATAGCGAACAAGATATTTCATCGCAGTTTTCATAAGTTTAAATCTTTTCTTCAAAATATAAAGGTAATTTAATTGTGCAGACGGGGCTCGAAAGGTACGAAATATTATTAAATGTGGACCTATTAAATTAATTTAAAGTCCTATCAAAGTAGCTCCAAAATGCCACATTTTAATTACTACTGACGTCATAATAAGTAAACAATGATTCTATTAAAGGAACTATAAACATATAAAAAGTAACTACAAAGTTCCTATAATGTAGCAACAAAATAAGTTAAACCCCGGAGAATAAGAAACAGTTAACAAATGGTTTACTTGGTATCGTAAAAATTACTGGAGCATTCTGTTACTTTATCTCACAATTCTTTATATTTATTTCCAGTACCTGCTCTTGTGGATGCCCTAAAAGCTGACGGACATTTTAACGTCTTTTTGGATCTTCTGGAAAATTCAGATATTCTTGACAGAATCAATGGATGTAAATATAACTCGGCCGGCTTGATTCCTAAACGAAACGCGAGAATCACAAAACTGTTAACATTAAAAGATGTGTATTCAATTGTTAGCAATTAAAGCACTGTTAATCTTTTTTAAGCATAAGCAGGTGTATGTGATAATTTTAACACTTGAAAACAAATTGCTTCAAGCAGTGTTGCTGAAAAAAATAAACATGTTATTCATGTTAGCGTGTAGTAAGCAATGAATTTCCTGAAGCCAAAACGTTCGCTTCAAAGAATGACTTTCTGTGTCAATAAGTGCCCATTTAAAGTAAAACTGTAATTGAATAGTAGGATAACGATAAAGATATTAAAAGCAACATGATCAATCATAATGTAACTTTTAAGTTACACGAATATATTACAATTAAATCGAAAGATACATTTCTTTAAATGTAACTTCCCCAATCAGAAAGAGAGTTGTGCAAAAACTTAAAGCATTTAACACTACTATCAATCTTCTTTCTTCTTCCAGCCACTCACTTCACCGTCTTCGCCCCCACCGATGCGGCTTTCGCCAAGCTGCCAGCCGGAACACTGGACGCTCTGAAAGCTGACCAAAACAAGCTGGAGGACATTTTAGACTATCACATTTCGTTGAACACGGCTTTCCATGGCAGCCAGCAGGACCAGAACCTAAAGATGGCCAACAATGGGACAGCGAGGATCAACTCGTACCCCCTCGTCCATGTAAGTTAACGTTAGGATCTACTCGTCCATGTAAGCTAACGTTAGGATCAACTCGTCCATGTAAGTTAAAGTTAGGATCAACTCATCCATGTAAGTTAACGTTAGGATCTACTCGTCCATGTAAGCTAACGTTAGGATCAACTCGTCCATGTAAGTTAAAGTTAGGATCAACTCATCCATGTAAGTTAACGTGAGGATCTACTCGTCCATGTAAGTTAACGTTAGGATCAACTCGTCCATGTAAGTTAACGTGACGATCAACTCGTCCATGTAAGTTAACGTGAGGATCAACTCGTCCATGTAAGTTAATGTGAGGATCAACTCGTCCATGTAAGTTAACGTGACAATCAAATCGTCCATGTAAGTTAACGTTAGGATCAACTCCTCCATGTAAGTTAACCTGAGGAGCAACTCGTCCATGTAAGTTAACGTTAGGATCAACTCGTCCATGTAAGTTAACATGAGGATCAACTCGTCCATGTAAGTTAACGTGAGGATCAACTCGTCCATGTAAGTTAACGTGAGGATCAACTCGTCCATGTAAGTTAACGTGAGGATCAACTCTTCCATGTAAGTTAACGTTCGGATCAACTCGTCCATGTTAGCTAACGTTAGGATCAACTCGTCCATGTAAGTTAACGTGAGGATCAACTCTTCCATGTAAGTTAACGTGACAATCAAATCGTCCATGTAAGTTAACGTTTGGATCAACTCGTCCTTGTAAGTTAACGTTAGGATCAACTCGTCCATGTAAGTTAACGTTAGTATCAACTCGTACATGTAAGTTAACGTTAGGATCAAGTCGTCCATGTAAGTTAACCTAAATAGCAACTTGTCCATGTAAGTTAACCTGTGGAGCAACTCGTCCATGTAATCTAACGTGAGGAGCAACTCGTACCTTCTCTGACATGTTAGTTAAGATCTATGCGGCCTATTTAGTATCTACTCAAGCTGAGGCCTATTTTGCGTCAACTCATGTAAAGACCTACTTAGGATCTACTCAACTTGAGACCAATTTAGTGATAACTCATGTAAAGGCCTATTTAGAATCTTCTCCCATGTGTCCGCAGGTTATATCAGTGGACGGGGTCAACATCACCATCAGGAATCTTCACGTCGCCGGCGGTTACGTCCAGGGAATAGATACCGTCCTGACACCGCCAGTTGGTAACATTGTTGACATTGGGACCAACAAACCAGAGATCTCAACTTTCGAGAGTCTCATCGCCCAGGCCAATCTCACAAACTTTTTCACATGTAGGAATAATTTTTGCCAAATGTTTTGTTCTGATATAATTGTGTCGTCCGATTGCAGATGTGTCGTTGCAAATTTAAAAAGAATATCATAATGTATTGTTGGGAAACCGGCAAACTTTCATATCGCATATAATTACAACTGTAATTACAGAATTTGGTAATATTTGTTAACTATGGCATTGAATGAGCAGCCACGCTTATTTTATTTTGAAATATCAATCCACTAAACTCAACTAGCTGTTTTGTTTTATAAATTAAAGACACTAAATTTACCTTTAAAAAAAACACAGCTGACCACTCGACCACAATATTTGCCCCTAACAACGATGCCTTCAAGAAGTTAAGTCAACAAACCCTCGACTACCTGAACAGCCATCCAGCTGACCTGGCAGGTAAGGCAGAGCTCTTCATAGTATACAGGTGAAATATGGGATGGGCTAGGTTGGAAATTAGGGATATCTTTGTTTAGGATTTGCTTTTTTTCGTATGCGTCGTAATAAGGGAACAAATCAGGAATGCAAACACAGTACCAACATTCAAAACTCTTAGACTCTTACAAGACTTCAAGGGAAATTCGCTTAGCACTCTTACCACCACTTCCTAAAAGAACTCAAAGTCCCCCAAGTACTAAGGCCTTCAAGACTTAACTAAAGGCAAATCTCTTCAAACTTTACTCTCAAATTTAACTAAATAAAAATCAAACATTTCTTTACACGATCAACGTAACTTTTGTGCCCCGTACTTTCATTATATGTCGTAGCTAGGACATAACATTGAATGCATTGATAATTAATATAAATTATATTTGTGTTACTATTTTTATGTGAGGCGCTGTGAGTCCAGCTACTTGCTGGGGTGCTGCACTAAATAAATTATCAAATTATCATTATTATTATGGTCATAATCAGTGTTTGATCAGTTTTAATTTCAACATCAGTTTTGATCAGGTTGTTATTTTCTTCTATTTGTTTACAGAGGTTCTCAAGTTTCACTTGGTAAAACAGTTAACTTTATATAGTATCGGCATGAAACATTCGCTGACTGTGCCAACCTCTGACCAACACAAAGACAATCTCATGATACTAGAGGATGGAAGTAAGTGAAGGGGAAATAAATAAAACGAGAAATGAGAAATGAAATGAGAGTGAGAGAGAAATCAATACGGCTTCCTTGATAAATAATAAGTAGCCTAAAAAAACTCTAGGAAAGAAGTAACCGAGGAAATATTATTCGTGAATAAGTAGGAAAAAAGTTTCGTTAGCGAAGAAATAACCAAGGAAAATTAATTATGGAACAAGAATCCAATTAAATTTAGCTAGGAGAACAAGTAACCGATTATAATTCATTAGTGAATAAGTAATATTGATTACATTAATAGGTAAGAAGTCTTAGTACATAAGAATGTTGAATAAACCAATCGACAAATTATGGTTATTAGTTATTTAACTCAAGAATATAAACGAAAACAAGAAATAAAAACTCGAATGAGTATTTAAACGCAATTTCTAACAAGGAATTTGCGATTTTTTTATCAAAGGAAATCATTCTAAATTACAATAAAATTCGATTCAAATAAGTAATTACGAAATTATAAACACAATATGACGTTATATCCCCTCACGCTACATCACACCAAGAATGTGTCAATATAATGCGCACCACGCAAAAATCTAACATAAGCATTCACAAAGCGTGAAAACCCCATTAACTATGATTCTAGATTAAATTAAAAGCCATTTAAAATAAATAATTTCGAAACTAAACAAAATAATTGCTTTCAATAATTGCTTTTAAAATTACGGGAGTTGAACGAAATGTAATTTCCGAACAATTCCGTCTCCAACACTGTTCTAAATATTATTAGCTATTGTTTGACGTTTGTTTCAACCCGATAGATGTTATGGGTATAAATTGACAAAATACTGATATTTTTTCGGGTTTTTTGGATTTTCCTGAAAATCTAGTAAACCTTTTCGGAATTATTTTTTTTTGGGCAGTTGCACACACTTGGGACCTCCTTAGCATATTTGCAAGGAGCCGAACTCTCTCTCTGGTATGGTTCAGGAGGAGTTGCATGTGCAAGCGTTACAGACATTTCGAATCTACAAAAGCAAATTTTTCCATGGGAAATTGCCTTAAAAATACGTCTTTTCAGCATTTAATAGAAAAAATAATACAAAATATAAATGCATTGAAAACACTTGTTTTTGGGAGGAGGATGCCAAATCTACGTGTCCGTGTTAAAAGCGCACATAGAACATTAAAGTGACTAATCAGATAAAAATGTCAATTTATTTATGATAGTGTATATTCCCTCTTTTTTAACAATTCCCCTTTTTTTACAATGTTTTAAATGCCTTATTAATACTTGTAAAACCTTATTAATATTTGTATCTGGCCAGACGGTCGTAATCACATGTCTCTGTCGATTCTACCACCAGGTGGCGGCCTCAGGGTCAACCACGCGACCATCGTGGAGCGTGACATCGGCTCTGTCAACGGAGTCGTCCACGTCATCGACAACGTGCTCATCCCTGTCCGTGTCCAAGTGGCCATCGCCGACAGCGGCATCGTCATTGGTTGATGACCACCATCAGCAGCCTTATGCCCCCCTCCAACCCACTTCTTAACACTGTAGTGTCGCCAAGATGCTTAGTTTTTCTTGATTATAAACTTGATCTGCCTGGTGTTTGTTGGAAAATAAAGCTCATTGATTTTTTACAACTTATTTATTGATTTTTCCCCCCTGTTCGATAATAATTAGAAAGCATTCAAAATGTGTAGGCACAATTCAATCATCTTGGTTTAAGTTAAATTTTGCGATTGTTATTAATTATTTATACATTTAAATACTTAATTTTCTTTTGTTTGTGATAAAGGAATTATCTTCGTCCCCTTCCATTAACACTTTTGTTTTCTGTTTAAATAAATAAAATGACGTCTTAAGAAACAAAAATGAATGGAAACGTAATTTTAATAATAAACATTTATAATGTTATTGGGGTTTTTTCAGTTAATATTAAAGATAAAAACATTGTCAAACTTCTCTTTTGCGCTTTAAAAATATTTTCACTACTCCCCAAGAGCCCCTATCGGAAAACTTTTCAAACAGAATCATTGACAGTGACTCAAATGGGGTTAAATTTCCCCTCAGAGTCAGTAATTGCAATGACAAAATATTCAAATATATCTTTGAAATTTAAAAAAATTGTATCCAGCCAATATCTAAAAAAGAATATATTTATTAAAATATTGCTTCATTTTCATTTGAGTAGTCCACTTGCAAAACCTACTAACTCTTTTTAGAGTTTTTGAGAAAAAAGGCCTTTTCTAAAACTATATGATTTCTTAATTCTAGAAGTATGTAGTTTTTTGCGCTGAATGTTGGTTCCATAAGGACAAAATTGTGAGTAAAATAACTCAATAAATTAATATATTTTGTATCTATTGCAAGATAAAAGTTTTACTCACCAGGATTTGAAAGCAGAAGTGGTACTTAGCGTGTTTCTGTTACTTAGGAGGTTTTGAAAGTGTTTAACAGTGTACACCAGGGGTTTCCAACCTTTTTGTACTCTAGAGCACATTCTAAAATATCGGTAGGGTGGTGAGAATAACCTATTTTTAATCGACAAACTGCTTCCATAAATTCTCATTTTCCCATTTTTATTTTCTTATTTTCATAATTTATTAATAAATAAGAAACAAACATGCTTCAAAATAATAAAATTGTTAATCAAATGGCATTCACACAGAGAAATTTATTTACAAAACGTAAACAAATTAAACAAAAAAACACAAATATAAAGAAAACATTTTATTAAAAAAATATAATATCAATATGCCAATGTGATTTTTGGCATTGCATATCACTGGCCAGGGCCTCATAATTAGGAGAGTATGACGATAATCCTGTTAGCAAAGAATCATAAAGGTGCTCATCGGTGTGTTGAGATCTATTTCTTGATTTCATTATTTCATGTTTGAAAACAATGATTCGCATAAATATGTCGAACCGAAAAAATGATTCAATTTTATATGCCGCTTTCTTAAAAAATGGGAACGTTTCTCTGTCCACTGATATTAAAGATTTTTAGCAAAGTATCATTCTTAAAGTCAAAAATTTCTAACTCTAGTTCTTCTGTTTTACCTTGAACAAAATCTGCAATACATGCGGCCATTTCCATTACATTCATTTGGCAAGTAAAAGGATTGATACAGAAGGAAACAATTGGCTCGATATGTGTAAACTGCAAAAATCTCTCTGCAAACTGTTTTTTTAACACTTGAAGATGCTTAATAAATAATGACCCATTTAATTCATTGTTACCTAGCATTTTCTTCATATGTGGGAAATGCAGGAAAGAATTGATCTGCAGATGTGCTATCAACACATTCAATTGAGCTTTAAATGACTTTACAGGGCTTATCATTTCAGCTATGTTTTTGTCTTTCCCCTGCAACTCCAAATTGAAAGATTTCAATTTTTCCATGATGTCTGTGAGTAATTCCAAATCAATCAGCCAGCAAGAGTCAGCTAGTTCATCATAAATTTACTTTTTATCGTTTATAAATGTTTTTATTTATTCAAGTAAACTCACAAATCTTGTAATCTTTCCTTTACTGAGCCAATGTACTTCAGTACGCAGATCATATTCTTTATCTCCTAATTTGTGTTTTGGCCGACAACGATGTCTCCTAGCTAACTGTCGCGACCCGAACGGGGCAGCAATCGCAATCACAATGACAACAACGCGGTTCCAGGCGGGGAATGCTATTTGCACATCACTCCCTGTACACGCCGAAAACCCGAAGTGAGCCGATGATCGCCGAAGCAATCAGAGTCATGTGCCATGTGTTTTGGCGCCTTCGGCGTTCATCGGCTCAGTTCGTGGCGTTCGTTCACTTCGGGTTTTCTGCGTGCACAAGGAGTGATGTGCTAGTAGCACTCCCCGCTCCAGGCTAACGTGAAGAGTGCAGTCTGGCTCGCCGCTAAAAAAGTTGCGACAAGTACTTTCAGCAAAGGGCGCACTCATACATATAATATCGCAAACATACGAACATTACGCCTCCGCTGGCTTGGACACGTCAAGAGGATGCAAAGTGGTCGCATACCCAAGGATGTGCTTTACAGCGAGCTGGCGACAGGGAAAAGGTCGGTTGGTCGGCCATGTCTCAGATACGTGGACATATGCAAGAGAGACATGAAAGTAGCCAACATTGATATACAAAACTGGGAAAACCTGGCAGAGGATAGGTCCATGTGGCGGGCTTTAGTGAAAGAAGGATCACTAAGAGCAGAGGAGCAAACTAGGGCAGAAGCAGTCGGGAAAAGAGCGAGGAGAAAGGCCAGGCAACACTGCCCCACTGCTTTCGTGTGTGTGTCATGCAGAAGAGACTGCCACTCAAGGATTGGTCTCATCAGCCACATCAAGAGCTGCAAATAATAAAGATAAATCTATCGTCTTTCGTAGACGGACAGATGCCATACATACGAACATATTTAATAAACCTAGGCACTCAAAAAAATTAAAACTCTAACAAATAAATAAAAATAATTCACATTTTTAATTAATGTTTATGAAAAAATTCTATCTCTGTCGAATAGTGACGGGCACATAAAAATAGTTCCGCGGGCGCCATGGTACCCGCGGGCACGGGGTTGGTAACCCCTGGTGTACACATTTGCTGAAAACTATTCAGATAATACTATTCATTATTTTTAGAATACATTTTATTTACTCTTAGTTTATGACAAATTACTTACAATAACGTTTTTAAAAAAACATCGTTTATACAGACGGTTTTTTTAAAATAAAAGTTTTCATTTTACTACATTGGTAACTTTATTTGGCTTAATGGTGTTACAATAACAATTCATTAAAGAAAGGTGGGATGCCTTCTTGCATTACAATGAAAATACATTTTTTCCATGTCCTTATCTTTTAATTCTGCATATTGTATAAGTTTACAATTATTCTGTGAAAATAATAATCAGTTAAGGTATGAGTAAATTTTAAACATTATTTCTAGTTCCTGACGTGCAAAACTAATCAGGAAAGTGTCAACTGTTAAGAGTAACAAAGAAAAAGAAACAAATAAATTCAAAATATTACATTCATGGAAAAGAACTGACCCAAACTAAAGATGCAAAATACTTAGGAGTCTTAATAAATGAGAAACTATCATGGAATCCCCATGTCAATGAAGTTATTAAAAAATCAAACAAAACCTTAGGCTTTATAAAAAGGAACTTTAACAAATGTAATAGAGATATAAAACTAAAATGCTATCTCACTTTGGTGAGACCTGCACTAGAATATGCATCTTCTGTATGGGACCCATCCACCAAAGAAAACATTGATAAACTAGAACAAATTCAAAATAGAGCTGCCAGATTCATTACTGGAGAATATTCGAAACTGACAAGAGTAACACCATTAGTTAAATCATTAAACCTTGAAACACTAGAGGATAGAAGAACCAAGAGCAAAGTAGTAATAATACATAAAGCAATTAATTCTAATTTAGAAATACAACACAAAGATAACTTAATACAACCCTCAGATAGACATAAGGATAAAAACACCTTTCTTATTCCGTATGCAAGAACAAACACATACAAGTTTTCCTTCTTCCCGTCCGGAATTAGGGCGTGGAATGGGTTGCCTGAAGAATCCAGGAAAACCAACACTTTATCAACATTTAAATCTCTAATAAAAATGCAGGACTAAACACAAACCATAGATAAGCGTAGGACGCAATAATCTTCTGTATAGAAGGAGCGTCTGTAAACAGATAAGATAAGATAATCAGGAAAAGAGATCGTATAATATATCTATCTATCGATTCAATGGTTAAGCGTTTTCTTTAACACTTAATATATTTTTTGCCTAAATAGTTAGTTATTTTTTATAGCATATCGAAGAGTACAGTACTATTAGTATTAGTATCACTATTTGTATGAGTAACTTTAAGAGGAAATAGAGCCGCAAGTACCGGTAGCAAATTAAACAAAGCTACACTTGCATATAACTCGCATTAACAGTCTAGAAAACTAAGAATTTATATCTAACTTTTTTGCAGAAATATACACAATGAGAATCAAAGTAACGAAGTGGGTAGACACCGCGCAATGCGCGGCATCCACTGTAAAGCTTAAGTGTCGCGTAAACGTGACGTCACATTTTGCTCTTACTACTTTATAAGATTTTTAAAAATTTAAACGGTACATGAGCTACTGTGGTCTCACGGTTAGGACATGAGATTCTTGAACTCTAGGTGTCAGGTGGAGGTTCGAGTTTCGTTTTAGTCTTTTTTTTTAAAAGTTTGTAGTTTCAGTTTTAGGGTCTGGGTTAGGTTTAGTTGTCTATTTTTTAAATTAAAATAGAAAAAGAGTTTCGTTTGAGTCTTTTTTTTTAAGGTTGTAGTTTCAGTTTTAGGGTCTGGGTTAGGTTTAGTTGTCTATTTTTTTAATTAAATTAAATTAAATAGAAAAAACAACAAATATAATATAGCAACCAAAAATATGATTTATCGAGCGCACCGTTCTCTTTGCTTTTACCAAATTAATTTTAAAATCATAAATCTTTAAGCTATTAAGGTGGACTGGGTATACCAAAATAAACTATTAAGGTGGACTGGGTATACCAAAATAAACAGACTGTGTATTGCGTGTCATCCACCCAACTGAGTGGACACCGCGCGTTACGTGGTGTCTACCATCGGCCTCAAAGTAAAGAGAATTACCGATAGCGATATTGTCACACTAGTCGTGAGTGTCACCGTCATGTCGTTACTAGTGCCAGTCAGCTATAAACAAACACGATTTTAACTAGATCACTATGTTCTTAATTCTATGAATAAGATTAGTCCTAATTTGTGTATTCTAAAAATAAATAAATTAGTTGTGTAATTAAATTAAAATTAACTTCGTTTCTTATGTTGTTTCCTATTTGATGGGGGCCTTGTTGTCAATTTCACTTAAACTAGCATATTTCAGCGACTCGGCAGGTTTTGCAAGTGTTTCATATTTTTAACAATAAAATACAGCACATTTAGGTTTTAAATGACCAAATCAAAAGAATACTCCGAGTTTTACCATTTAAACCAGAAAAGAGCATTAAATAATTTTGCCGCCAAACTTCACTTAGTAAGTTTTGCAAGTGGACTCCTCATTTTTTGTTGTTGTCGGTATCGGAGCTTTCCAGCACCTTAAGCATGACGTCATTCCTTCCCTTTGTGGCAGGGCATCGAAAGTGGCAGTCGGGTCTACCTCTAAATAATAATTAAACGTTACAAAGACACGGCTTCCCGCGCAGAAACGTTTCTTGAAATAGTGCTGCATCCACTTCTCGTTTGTGGTTACTTGGGAGTGCATTTTATCTTAAATCACGCGCATTCAACTGCAAAAGATTAGGGCTACTCGATAGGTGACCCCTTAACACATTTTCTCTCAAGTTTGGTTCGCTATAACCTGTCAAACTAGAGTCTTTCCTGGCTTGAATGGGGCACAAACGGAGAAGAAAATTTAATTAGTTTCCTTCTCCGCCTAATCAATCTACATTTTGAGATTAATTGGCATTATCCGACCTGAAATTGTCCCAAACAGTTAAAATGTATGTGAAATCTTGAGATTCGCCTTCTTAAAACATTCTACATTTTATAGTATTATCGACTCTATTCCGCTGTATGCAAACAAACACACAAGTTAAGGGATTAAGAAAGAGTTCAAGTGAAAGAATTATGTAATGATTTATGTTTGTTATTAACATTAGCGTATCACCCGTCACAAATGATGGAAGTTTTCAAAATAAATACACATCTGATTAAAAAATAACATAATACAGCACTTTCATTTATTTTCATTTATTTTTATTTGATTCATTTATTATCATATTGAACAATTTTATGCGGAACGTTCGAAAAGTGTTATTTTTGGTGCAGCACTATAAAACAAAATGGATCGCAGCACCACCTAACAGCATTACAAATTTCGCAGCGCCACCTAGTTACATCCATACATACAGACGAGAATTATGTATATTGATAGGTACTAAAAAAAAAGCAGAAAAATTTGCTGTTTTTATTTATTTTTGTTGAAATCATTTACAATTATTGATTTAAAAAAATGAAAATACTGAAAAGCATGGCTAGCTGTAGAAACGTTGAAAACATCTCAAGGTCTTATTTTCGTGGTTAGCTTATCGAGTCTTACTAAGTTACCGAGTTGTTGACCTTGTTTTACTATCGAAGTGGGCCAAATAAATAAATGAGAAAAACGCCGACCACTAGCTAGGATATCAATGATAATCAAAATTAAATAGTAGGCTGGTTCAATGCTCCAGTAAAAGGCGAAAACTCATCTCCCTCTCATCTCAACAGTAACTTAATCAGGCCAGACAGTTGTTTATGCAGGCGATAAAAGAACACAATACAGGGGCAGTCAGTTCCTGCCTAGAACAATCAACGACTGGAAAAGGCTTCTAAAGGGATCATTTGAGACGACAACAATGATAATGGACAATTTGTTTCTGTTGCATGTTGATCTCAAACATCCAGTCCCTGATACCCAGGATAACCAGCCCCGAAAATATCGTCTTTACAAACGTATTTGAAAACATTAACCGTTCAATGAAGATAGCATCGATCGTGGGACCTTCAGAAATAGAAGAATGTCAAAATCATCTAGAGAACAAACAAAGACAAGTGTCTTTTACAAAGGCTCTTTAAATTTTCATTGAATTTTATAAATGTCTGACTGATTAAAACTCAGAAAATTGAGCAATTAATGTTCAATTTATTTTAACGTCTCTGAATTTAAACTAGTAAACAGCGGATAAGCGCAGGATGCAATATCATCTGTATAGAAGAAGCGTCTCTATTGTACTAGTAAACCTTTTGTTATTTTAGTATACAATAAAAAAAAAGTAAAACTTATGAAAAAAAAAGTATTTTCAATCATTGTTTTATTTGTTAATAAAGAAAATAGCATATCAAACATAATTGTTAATTCTTCAATTATTTCCAACAAAATTTGAAATTTTCTTCTTGGAAACTTTAGTTCTAAAAACCACACATTTATTTGTGTTTCCATAAAATAAATTAAAAAATGATCCATATATCTTCTATATAAACGCTAAGGTGTCGCCCTTTCACTTATGAGACTATGCAAGACACGAACAATCAATCCAAATATTTTTTTTCTGGAAACACATGACCAAAAACTGTTTACAGTTCTCTAATTTGACTTCCTTCCCCTTGCGTCATAAACTCAAGTCAAATACTAAATGGATTCACTTGAAGGACGTATATAAGTAGGTGGTCTGAGAGTAGTGGAAATGCATTATAGGATTTTACTAAAAATAGAAACAGTTGGAGTTAATTCATTTATTAGTTTTATAGGTACGTGTTTATTTATGGTAAAAAATTATTCTTATAACCACATGACAAGAGCTAACGTCATAGCTTCATTAATTCCAACTGGGATTTTAGACCTTTCAAATGAAAAAGCGTTTAGGAGTTTTATGGCAGAAAGTACAATTCTTAGTTTTCTATTTAATTATTTTTTTTTCAATTTAATTTAGGCAACAAAAAAATCGGAGATTAATTATTTGATAGAAAAGACCTTACACATGTTTTCTCTTCAAATTTTATAGCAGGGCTTTCCTTGTGTCTTATATTTATGTGATTATGTAAACTCACTGTTATACTCATAAATTATTGAGGTATTGCTTTCAAGTGCGTATTAAATCTAGCAGGTCTTATAGCTGTTGTATTGTGGGGACATTTCAATTTTCTGTACAGATATGTTATAATTTTTTCTACAGACCAACAAAGATGAAGACTGTGATTGTATTCGTAGCTGTGATATTTATTGGTGCAACAACTGCACAGACAGCACCGTCAGCATGTAAGTCATACAATCAACAATAAAGCCACAGCTTACAGCATTGCTGATAATTGTAGGAGGATAGCGCAATTTTAAGATTTTACGGTCTTCTTTTTTTTATTATAATGCCTATCCTCTAAACTCTAAAATAAGAATTGAATTGAGAGCACATTACAAAAATTTTTGTTTTTTTTTACTTTGTACAAATGATTGTCTCTTCTATATTTTCAAGTTAAAGAATTTAAATTCTTTAACAACGGTATTAGCTTTATATCGTTCATAATATACAGCAATTTTGCTTGTCTACATTATTCTTGTAACCCTAATCAGTTTCAATAAAAAATAAGTTGTTCAACACTGTCTTGTCTGTCCTCCAGGGCCTGACATTCTGGCTGCCCTGAAGGCTGACGGCCATTTTAACGTGTTTGCTGACCTCCTGGAAGACTCGGACACTTTCGCTCGAATCAACACATGTAAACAATCCAATAAAACAATCGCGACTCATTAATTTGTTTCACTTGATTTTTTATTCTAATTATGTTATTAAAATATTTTTAAAAGTGGGATGGGATTGCAATCAGGCTAGATAAATAGGAAGTTAATAAATAGGAAATGGAGAAATACGAAATAAGACAACTAAGGTTTGATCAAAGTAGTCTTCTTCTGCAAACAAATGTAAACAAAAAAAGTATACAAGTACATACATATTTCCATCTAGTTTTAAAATAATACAATTGTTAAATATACTCGCTTGTGCCGTTCTTGAATATTTTCTGGTAAAGCAAAAAGTGATTCTCATTTTGTACATGTCAATTAAATATTTTACACTGTAAAATTCGTCGATTTTAGACAATAATAATTTATTTTTGCACTGTCCTGTAAAAATTGTTCTGACATATGTGTAGTATTTAAATAGTTATAATTTAGAAACCAAGAAACCGATATATGATTGTAATCAACGAAACTTTAAACAAAATAAGAGTCACTGATTTTTTTTTAAACGGTCTTAAAATTATATCTTTAATGAAACTTTTGACATTTAATATAATTGAGACTTGAACAAAAATTATAAATTTCAATTTATACCAAATAGGCATGGATAACGATAACAGTGATGGTTTTTTTTTACAATATTTTATTTTGAAATCTTCTTGCAGCCAGTCACTTTACAGTGTTTGCCCCCACCGATGCAGCCTTTGCCAAACTCCCAGCCGGACAACTGGACGAGCTGAAGGCTGACCAAGACAAGCTGGAGAACCTGCTGGGCCACCACGTCGTCCTGAACACGGCCTTCAACGTCAACACGCAGCAGGACAAGAACCTGAAGACGGCCAACAACCAGACTGTCAGAATCAACTCGTACCCCATCGTTCATGTAAACAGAACTTGTCACATAATGTGTCAGAGTTTGTGAGCATCCTATAATCTCCTTTTCTATAATCACAAGATCTCTTTTCTCTACTTTTTAAACCTTCTATATCCCCCTTGCGATCTTTCTCTGTATGCATGCTCTTCTCTGTAACTCTTCTGACATAAAATTATTATAGTTTCATGCAGACCGTACTTCACAATATAAGTCAGTATCTGTTTTATTACCTTATTTTTCATGATGTAATTTTTTTTTATTTCCTCGCTTTCTATATTAAATCTGTCAAAGTCAGTGATTAAAAGGTTTTATTAAAATTTTTATACGTCAAAGACATTATTTTAAAATACCAGAAACATTATCTTGTGTAAGCACTTATCAATAAGGTATCGAATGTTCTGTATTCACAAGTGTAATTGTTATGACTAAGTATCGAATTCTCTGTATTCACAAATGTAATCAGTTATCACTAAGTATCCAATGCTCTGAATTCACAAGCTTCATTGTAATTGCCAGGTTATTGTGACAGTCCGCTGGTATTATTGCTAACGTAAACAGCAAATCAAATAATCATATTCTTTAAAATAAATAACGCTTGCATATCTTTAATTGAATCACACCTTTCTTGACCTTCAGGCCATCACTGTTGATGGGGTCAACATCACAATCAGAAATATTCACGTGGACAGTGGATACGTCCAAGGAATTGATACCGTCCTACGCCCACCAGTCGGAGACATCGTTAACATTACAACCAGCAAACCCGAGCTTTCAACTTTTGCAAGTCTCTTGGCCCAGGCCAACTTGACCAACTTCTTTACATGTAAGACATTACTGGCCCATACAAACTGGCCATCTTCTTTACATGTAAGTCATTACTGGCCCAGGCCAACTTGACCAACTTCTTTACATGTAAGACATTACTGGCCCATACAAACTCGCCATCTTCTTTACATGTAAGACATTACTGGCCAAGGCCAACTTGACCATCTTCTTTACATGTAAGACATTACTGGCCCATACAAACTCGCCATCTTCTTTACATGTAAGACATTACTGGCCAAGGCCAACTTGACCAACTTCTTTACATGTAAGACAATACTGGCCCATACAAACTCGCCATCTTCTTTACATGTAAGACATTACTGGCCCATACAAACTCGCCATCTTCTTTACATGTAAGACATTACTGGCCCATACAAACTCGCCATCTTCTTTACATGTAAGACATTACTGGCCCAGGCCAACTTGACAAAATTCTTTACATGTAAGACATTACTGGCCCAGGCAAACTTGACCAACTTCTTTACATGTAAGACATTACTGGCCCATACAAACTGGCCATCTTCTTTTCATGTAAGACATTACTGGCCCAGGCCAAACTGAACAAATTCTTTACATGTAAGATAATATAGGTCAAGACAACCT
Source organism: Ampullaceana balthica (assembly GCA_944989445.1). Lineage (NCBI taxonomy): Eukaryota > Metazoa > Mollusca > Gastropoda > Lymnaeidae > Ampullaceana > Ampullaceana balthica. The sequence goes on along the minus strand of CALYLW010000481.1, from coordinate 406,163 downwards.
AACCAGCATTTACAGATATAAGGCATTACGTGCCCTTGTGAAACTGACCAAATTTTAAACATGTAAAACATGTTTCATCTTATCTCACCCACACCCTTCAACATATCAACGTTAAATTCAGCGTCATTGAAACTGTTTAGCTGTTGTTGTTGCTATTAGAATATCCCCCTCCCCCAAAACAATATTCTGTTATGTTTGCTGCAATCTTTCAACATATTTCCAGCGGACCATTCAACGACGATATTTGTACCCAACAATGATGCCTTTAAGAAGCTTTCGCCTGAGACTCTTGAATATTTGAACACTCATCCAGCTGACCTCGCAGGTATTAGAAATAAAAAATATTTTTAAATTTATTGGATTCAATATAACTATTTTGAGATCAATTTGAATGAAAATTATTTGTTCCCAAAATATATATTTTAATGCAAAGTATATTAAGGTCGAAATTATAATACATATTGATATATAATAGATTAATTTGCTTTTTTTTTAAAAGAACAAACATATATGCTATTAAGACATAATACAGAGTTTTTCAGGCCGAGAATACAACGTATTCATAAATATTTATTTCAAAAAAGTTCATCGATATGTATTGTTTTATTGTTTCATTGTTTTATTGTTTTGTTGTTACATTGTTTCATTGTTGAATTGTTGAATTGTTTTATTGTTTTGTTTGTTTTGTTGTTTTATTGTTTCATTGTTCTATTGTTTCATTGTTTTATTGTTTTGTTGTATTTGTTGTTTTATTGTTTTGTTGTTTTATTGTGTTGTTCTTTTGCGATCACCAGAAGTGCTCAAGTATCATCTGTTTAAACACTATGCTGTCTACACTTCTGGGATGAAGCACACGTTTACGCTGGACACAGCTGACCAGCACAAGGATAATCTCATGATACTAGAGGATGGAAGTGAGTACAAAGAAAAACAAATTTGATGGAATGATAGTTTGTCTTACGATTTTATTTTTAGAAATACAAAAAAACATCTAATGAGAATGATTGGCTAATGATTCAGTCAACCTTCTTTTTTTATATTAGCCAATGAGTTATTTGCTCATATTCTGTCAATGGTACATTATATTAATTTCATGTCAATGTTACTACTTTAACTGATTAATAACAAAATCACTGCTCAAAATTTATACCACCAGATGGCGGTCTGAACGTAAACAATGCCAAGATTGTCGAGCGCGACATTCCATCTGTCAACGGAGTTGTTCACGTCATTGACAGTGTGCTCATCCCCATTCGAGTGCAGGTGGCCATAGCAGACAGTGGAGTTGTTGTGGGTTAAAGAGTGTGTGTCTCCTTGCTAATATACTACCTGCATCCTACCCCATGCGTTACCGGGATCTTCATTGGCCACAATTCTTGTTTGAATACCATTAGAGCAACACTCACAAAACATCAATGTCGTTTAGCGAGAATTTTGCCATTTTAATTGTAACTTTAAGAAAAAAAAATTAAGGTCTTTGCAATATTATTTTATGGTATATATATCGTAATGTTTTTAAAAAGTGCGTCTTACTGTTATGGTATGTTATGGATCTAAATTTATTATTAATTATGCATGATAACTCTTTACTCCACACCCATATTAAAATTTATTTGACTTGATTGTACATTTAAATGTTGTTGTTTTTTTTTAGTTATATCTCATAAATGAAAATAAAATGTTCACTAAAATTCAAATTTTTAAATATATTTCCTTGTTTATATTACAGAAAAATGAAAGCATGTTCTTGTCTCTTCATATCGTCAAAATATAGTTCATAATATAAATTAGTGAATGATTATTTTGAATGCATTTGCATTTAAAAAAACTGTAATTTTTAAATTTTTGAAAGAATATTTGGAAGTAAAATTTCCCCATAATAAAAAAAATTATAACAGCAATTTTTCAAGAAACAAATCCATTTATATGAAAATTTTTACACTAGAAAATTGTTCAAAAGTATTACATTTCATTATTTTTAGCTCATAAATAAATAGTCGTATTATATAATAAACTAGTGTATTACCCGTCAAAAATGACGGAAGTTTTCAAAATGGATATATTTCAGGTTTTGTAATTGTCACTCTTGCCTGAAAGCCGCATAGTAAATAATCAGAAAATGTAGAGACCAAGAGAGAAAAATTAAATCTCTTTTTCCATATTGAACAATTTTATGCGGATGTTTGAAATTAGAGTTTTTTCTGGGTTTTTTTTCTTTGTTTTGCAGTATTTTTTTCAAGGCTATTTTTTAGCTGTGCACTTTCTAAAATCTAACGTAACAAACGGACATAGCAGAGTATATATTTTGATTATATATACGAATATATGTGTTATGAGAAAACCTCCAAGCTTAGGCTTCGCGTTATATAAGTTTGCATGAATAATAATGATATAATCATAATAATAGTAAATGCATAGTGAATTACACACAGCATAAGGTGATACTACAGCAAAGAAGTTTGAAGTTCGAAGTAATAATACATATTGCTGAGGAGTCAGCCGGACGTTAACTTGCGGCATTGAATAGTGCGCACCAATTATGAGTGCACCAATAATACAGCACAGTGCCTTAAAAATAATTTATGTGACTGTAATGTGATCCACATCAAGCACATCTGTGATTTGAAACAGTTTAAGCTTCATTGATGATTATGATTTGTCAGTTTATTCGTCCATTTGTCCATACATTATTACCACAACATTACCAAAACATGTAAAAACTAAAATGTAATTTTTACACATGTTAATAACAAAGAACTATTCATTTTGCTTACATAGTAAGCAAAGTTTATCACAGGATAACATAAAATATTAAATTATCAACTGTTAATCATATTTACAATTTAATATAAACGTGTTAGTAATTCACATAAACGTTTTTATTATTGTCAAGTCAGCACCTTTTCAAGATCTATTATGACTTGTCAGTTCATGCGCCCATTGGTCCATACATTATTACCTTTACATTATCAAAAACATGTAAATAAAGAAATTGTAACTATTTACAAATATAAATAACAACGAACTATTTATTTTGCATGAAACCTTTGAAGTAAAGTTAATCACTGGATAAAAGAAAATATTAAAGCATCAACAGTTAATCGTATATAAAATTTAATATTCACGTTTTAGGAATTGTAATAAACGTTTTCATTATTGTCAAGTCAGCACCCCTTCAAGTTCTATATTAAAAGCAAAGATTTTTAATTCCAAATTAGTCTAAAACGCATTAAAATATTACATGTCAATAACAATAAAAAGAAACTATTGTGGGGAGGAGTCCGATTTTTAAATATGTTTTTTTTAAACATACAAATATGCAATCTCAAAGTGTATAAAAGAAAAAAAACGCTAAACTGAAGCATAAGTTTACAAATTTCATTTGCAGTAATAAATAATGGCTTTGTAGTTCAAAACGCATTTAAACTTAACAACCAAACGACAACCAATTGTAAATTTCATAAACCGAAAAACGAATGTTATATATTAATATAGAAAATTAAATTTATAATTACGTACGTAATATTGCCATGGACACATACACAAAAACGGACATTTAATAAAAAAAATAATAATAATATTAATCACATCAAATTAAACATGGCTCTTTTTACTTCGTTCTCTTCACACATGAATAAAAGCTCAAATAATGACGTCACGTCACAATATTTTATGGCGAGAAACACACTTTGTTAATCTCGAAAGCAACATTTTTACTTCTTTATATATTTTTTTTATCGGGAGTTACCTCGCATAACGTCACGGACAGATGGATATATGTGACGTGACATACATTGCAAATTATGTATATTGATGTTAATAAATAATGTTATAAATAAATAGTCTTATAGTATAAAAAGAAATTAAGGATACCTTGGATGCACTTTTACATTAAAATATATTTGATAATAAATGTCTACTTGGGAACATGAGCTGCCTTTGTGTTAAAATGATAAGGCACGTGAGGCGTAAAGAAAAGAGCCAGGCAATTGGCCTTTTTGGGATGCTGATGGCAATTAAATATCATTAGTCACACGTCACTTTGTCAAGCTCTGAAAATTAATTTTTTGATTTCTATAGAGCAAGTTAACTTAATTAAAGTATTTTACATTTTGCTCCTTGTGAATCGTCGGCTGGGTAGCGAAGTCAATAGTGCGCTATCCTAATAAGCTGAGGGGCGTTGGAACGAGTCCACACTAAAGCCACTATAAAAATGTTGATGAATGACTAACGCTAAGAAAGCCCTACGCTGACCTGGAGAGGGGTGGGCGCCGCCAAGGTCTACTAAGCCCGAGAATGTTCAAATGGAAACATTAGAACCCCCTAAGACCTCGAAAAGAGGTTATGGGACACTGAACTTGTGAATCATATCAATATTTTTAAAGAGCATAAACAAGTTATTATGAAACATGATTTATCATGAATCTCTAAATATCAAAATTTAAGGTAGCACGCAACTTTATTGTCGTTTTAAAAATATATAAAAGTGTCAATACTTGAAGCCCCATGAAGATGGAAGTTTTAATAAATAGATACCACAACATCAGTGGCTTGGAAACCTGACAGAGCCCAATAAAGTTAATTTATTTGGGAAGAGTGATGTATTTTAATCATGCCATTAACTATGCTGATTATTTCTCTCACTTAAATATAGTGTGGTAGATATATTCTAGCTGTAAAGAAATTAATTCAGAAGAAGACTCAGTTAGAATTAACATTCTATGTGTGAGCGGGGGTATCGGATATCTACAATCTTACCAGCCTGAGGGCATTGAACTAGTCTTTCAAACTAGCTATGTTGACAGATCACCGGTACGGAGTATCGAACTGACCACCAACGGAAACTGTCAAATAATTAAATATTTAAAAAATCTTTTTTTTAAAAGGACACGCGTTTAACATAATAACTACATTTAGTTATGTCTCATATATAAGGGATTAATAGTCAAAAACTTTGTTTTTACAACTATTTTTTCGATCGATCTGAAATTTTGATACAATGCATTGTCATCCAAGATCTATCTGTGGTAAAAATTTTAGATCTCTAGGACCATAAGAAGTGGTATAATTTTACGTTTCAATTTTTGAAGGAAGGATGGATGGAAGGATGGATGTATACAACATACAAACATTGTGACTTAAATAAAAGCGTGTAATAAAAGCGTGTAATAATTAAATATTAAAAAAAAATTTTTTTTAAAAAGGACACCCTTTTAACATAATCACTACTTTTAGTTATGTCTCATATATAAGGGATTTAGAGTCAAAAACTTTGTTTTTACAACTATTTTTTACCACGTTTTTATTAACTCGCTTTCGTTGGTGTGTGTTTGTCCAAGATTTTTTCAAATCTGCCAACGTAAAATTGATCCACTTCTGATGGTCCTAGAGATCTGAAAATTCTACCACAGATAGATTTTGGATGACAATGCATTTGTTAAGAATTGTATTTGCTGTATATGAAAACATAACACCGATGGATACAACAGATGATGATATTTAATTACATTAAGTAAATCATATAAATACACATTGGAATAGATTATTCAATATAATGGATAGACTATGGCTCAATAACTCTAATAGTAAATACAATCAGATTACAACTTAACTTCACAAATACATTCTATGACTTCTTAATCGGCCAGCTCCAGTTGTATGTCTGCCGATCTCACATCACACACGGTCTCAGGTCACGGGGTCAGTCCATGTTCCGCCTCAGTGGTCAGCGATGCTATTAACCTATTCATCGTCTGGGAGGCCGGTAACACCACGTCCCTCTACGACTCCAGTGACTGACAGCGTCACAGCTGGCTGCACTGTTTACTAACAGTAGTCTTCTGTCCGGCTCAGGGTTGTCTTCCCCACTTTTGCCAGTGGCACATCTGGTGCTCAAACTTCTATACTATGTAAGCTTGGCTATGCTAGCCCCTACGCTTACTTGCTCCACTTTAGGTAACACTACCCTACACTTACTTGCTCCACTGTAGGTAACACTACCCTACATTTACTTGCTCCACTGTAGGTAACACTACCCTACGTTTACTTGCTCCACTGTAGGTAACACTACCCTACATGTACTTGCTCCACTGTAGGTAACACTACCCTACATTTACTTGCTCCACTGTAGGTAACACTACCCTACACTTACTTGCTGCACACCAGCAAGGCTCCCTTCACAAGACCCGTCCTACAAGGGTTTGGAATGCAGAGGACGAATGTGTCATATGTCCCAGTATATAAATGACCGCTCACCCACGCCTGCTCTCAATTCTTAGCTATTCCATTGGCTGAACCTTTCGTCCCATGGATGGTACATGTGACAAACTTAATTCTTATTGGTTAAGCCCTAAGTCCCAATAACCTTTTGGTGACTCCTGCAACGTCCGATTCACAGACTTTGTCTAACCCAAGTAAAATGTATAGCATCCCTCCAAAAATGGTCTAGCCTAAGTATCCTATTTCGTCCTGCTAAACTTTAGCTGACCTATCACCAGCGTTTCCAAATCTTTGTCCCCCCAAAGTTAGTGTCTCACCTACTCACATTACCTGTGAAATTGTCCCCCAACGGTTCTAAAATAAACGATTCTCAAACCTATATTTAGATACTCAACAGCATTGTATCAAAATTTCAGATCGATCAAATATACCGTTATTAAATTATTGAACTTTTAAGTTTATCTATCTAATATATAAAGCTCAAATGTTTGTATGTTTGTATGTTTCACTTTTCGAGTTTCTGTTAGACAATCACGGAAAAACCAAATGACGGACGGGGACCAAATTTGGCAGGACGGTTCCTTTTACCCTGAAGGTGGTTTTAAGTTAGTTTTTGTAATTGTCCCTTTTGCCCGAATGCCGTAAATTAAATAATCCGAAAATGCAGAGACAAAGAATAAAAAATTTAACCTCATTTCTGTATTGAACAAATTTACGCGGACGTTCAAATGCCGTTCAAAGCGAGTTACTTTTGGTGACGTTTTTTTTCCCCAATGCCAATACTTTATTTTCAGCCGTGGGCATTTGAAAAAATATTATAATGTCTAATTACGGTGCGCACATTTTCGTGTACGCTTCATAATTTGAGCTGTGTAGTACAAAGAATTGTCATTTTCTTTACTGTTACTTTCTATATATTAGACAGACACGTAAACATATTTAATTACAACTGCCACACGATGCATTAGATTTAATTGTTTACACGTTTAAATTTAATTGCGAATTTGTTTTAATTATTTTCTGTTCAATAACTCGAAATTTAATGAAAAACCTATTTATGTAATAATTGTGTCAGTTTTTTTTTCAAGGCTTCATTTTTAGCGGTGCACGTTTTAAAATCTTTTATCGCCTGATTACTGTGCGCACATTTTCGTGTACGCATCTTAAATTTAGCTGTGTCCTATTAATATAACATTTATATTTTGTTTGTCTTTTACATAAGCTGTTGTCTTTTACATAACCTATACACTTATACTATTTAAACTTAGGCTACCGGAATATTAACAAAAGTAGATTAAACAAAATAAAGTGATCCTGAAAACGCTTAATTATTTTGTATTGCGAATTGAATATGTTATGTTCATTCCTTTGATGATGGATTAACATAGGCCATTTTTAAAATCGATTATTGTGATGGTTTCACATGCATTTTTAAACAAAAAATTGATTTGTTTTGTTTGTTTTTTTTAAATTAGGAATATAGCCTAATTTTTTTAATTTATCTATTATATCTTTATCTCATAGACGCTGTTACAAATATTGTATTAATTACAATTGTGTTACATTGCAGTGTCGTAAATATATAAGAGCTTTTTTAGTGACGACAGTGGCAGAGATCTTTTGGAAAAATGTCAACAAAGCTGTGGCCTTTTTTTAATGGATACAAACAAACAAACATAAAAATATCAACTGAGCTTTATATATTACATATGCGTTTAAATTATGTTATTTCAATTATTTTCACGATGCATTGTATTAATATTTTACATGCAATGAATAAAATTGGGATTTTAAAAAATTTAATTCATAACTCGACATTTAATTAAAAACCATAGAATAGATGTAGCGAGTTTATTTTATGTTGAAAGTGATGGCCTATGTCAAATACACGTCCGCTTTAAAACTGTTTACTTAAGCTTTATATACACTATACATTATAAACTTTCACTACCGAACGTATTAACAAAATTTGACTAAATTTAATGAAGTGATCCTGAAAACGCTTAATTAATATGAATTGCGAATTGAATATGTTTTTATGTTCATTCCTTTGTATTCAGAATAGCATAGGCCATTTCTAACATTGCCTTTTAATCATTTTTAAGATGCGCTTATTAACAGACGGTTGAATCTTTTTTTTTATGTATTTTATTTTTCAGATATAAAATCTGGTGTGTGTGTGTGCGCAGTGAATATAATTTACAAAATATGATGCCTTATCCGAAATAGGGAACAAAAAAAAAGATTCCTTTTTGAAATTATACACATTGCTTATAAACCGTAAATATAAATCGTAAAATATAGAGACATAAAAATGTTAAATATTATTTCCCTGTTTAGACAATTATGAATACGTCAAAATGAAACGTTATTTTGGTCCAGTACATTTACTTTATAACAAGACTTTATTTTATGTGGCCAGCTTTCTATATGTCTAAATATGGTGTGCACATTTTTTATATCATTTTAATACGACCGTTTTTTTTAAAAATAGTATTTTAGAAAGTACATTTATAATTTTGTTTATTTGCGCTATGAGTCAATTAGCTTTTTCCTTTTAAAGGGATAGTGCGACATGTTCTTTATCTCATAGACGTGGTTACAAATATTATATAACTTACAATTGTGATACGATGCAGTTTCGTAATTATATATTAAATTTTTGAGTGACGAGGGTGGTAGAGCTCTTTCGGAAAACATATAAGTTATGTTAATTTTGTACAAGTGGGAATGAAATTGTAAATTTAGTTATTATGGTCGGCAAGAATCATTATTTAATAAGTCATATCTTTTGAATAGTAAGGTTATGTTAAAAGGCACTGCATTAAGTGAAAACAACTCACGCGGTAAAATGGCATATCTCTGTTTCTCATAAGATTTTAACTAAATAGTTGAATCTGAAATTTAACTTGGCAAATAAAAATTTGTAATAACCATCACCTAATACTTGGATAAAGGGTCAGCACACTGCCGCTACAAAGTGCGGGTATTTTTCAAGTATATATATGTATATATAAATATTTAAATATGTTTGTGTGTGTATGAATGTCCTTTATAGCTGTCTAAACCATTCAGCCGATCGTCATGAAACTTTTTTAGACTGTTGAGTATGCTCCGGGGATGGTAACTATCACTTTTTTCAAAATTTAACACTCATGGGGCGCCGGGGGCCCATATTTTGCTTATACGAGTTATATAAAAATTAGTTTAAGCTTTAGCTACTGTGTAAATTATTGGATCTTAACCAAAATGTGTATATGACAACTTGATAGCCAATATCAAAATACTATAGGGCACTAAACTGCTAATATTCATTCCTTTGGGGCTGGGGGCTAGAAAATTCACATTTTTTAAGCGTTTAAGATTTTATTCACCATTCAGTCATTAACAATCTTGACAAATTATGACACATGTATCAATTATTATACTAATTGAAATGAACAGATGTTTTGAACTTTATATCTTACCCAGAATGGGCCCTGGGACCCTGAATGTCGTTTTTATCTTATATGAGCTATATAAAAATAGTTTCTACGTTAGCTACTTAGTAAATAAATAGATCTTCACCAAACTTTGCACACAAAAACTTGGTAGCCTATATTAAAATACTATAGACACTGCACTTCTAATGCCAATATCTTCGTGGCCGGGGCCCCAAATATCTTTTTTCGTATATGTTTAAGATATGTTTCCTATTTACTTTTTAAAGAGCTTGAGAAATATAGCCACAATAAAAATGAACTAAAATGAACAGGTTTTTGAAATTGACCTCTTGCACCGAATGGGCCAGGGCCCCTTAATGCTATTTCCCCCCCTATTGTAGGTATATAAAAAGTAGTTTAAGAGTTAGATATTGAGAAAAAAACTGGATTTTCACAAAACTTAGAATATAAAAACTTAAGAGCCTATATTACTATAGGGCACTGAACTCTTAATTTCCATTCCTTCGAAAAAGTCTTTTTACTGAACTTTAATAATTGTATTCCCTATTCAATTTTACACGATATTGAGGAATACATATTGAGTACAATAGACAAAAACAACATTAAGGGCCCCAGGGCCCATTCTGGGCAAGATATAAAGTTCAAAACACCTGTTAATTTCAATTTGTATAATAATGGATACATGTGTCATTATTTGTCAAGATTGTTAATGACTGAATAGTGAATAAAATCTTAAACGTTTAAGAAATGAGTACCATGGCAATAAAAAAAACTATAATATCACTCATTTTGGGGCCGGGGCCCTTAATATCGTTTCTTCTTTTGTACGCAATTTAATTATTAATTTATTTATCCGTTTGCTATGAAACTTGGATTTTTTTTTCACACTTCCACGAAGATTTCTTCAGAATTATTTTTAAACATACCACTCATTGGTTTCTTTAAATTTATTCCTTTTTATTTTGATCGTTGCAACGCACGACGGGTCTACTAGTAGTCTATATAAAAGCATCTGTACCGTCGGCTTTTGTTGACATCCGTGAGTTCGCCCCGTGACCACATCACAAAGTTTTTAAAACGTTGGGCGGGCGCTTGTGAGGTGTTTGGTAAAATAAATAGAGGTAAAAAAATAAATTTTAAAAACTAAGTTTTTATTAGTGGACTAAAAAGAATAAAATAAATAAAGGTAAAAAAATGATTTTTAAAAACCACGTTTTTACGGACTAAAAAGAATATAATAATTTAAAACTGGTAAGTTCAAGTACTTTGATTTAACATGACTAAAAACGTAGGGCGGGTGTTTGGTATAAAAATTTAAAGATTTCTAATTTAGAAGGCAAAAGAGAGATCTATAAGTGAGAGTATGAGTTAGCTGCACATGTTAAACCTCATAAGCGTCCGCCCCACGTTTTTAGTCATATTAAATGAAAGTACTTGAACTTACAAGTTTTAAATTATTTTCTTCTTTTTAGTCCCCTTGTAAAAACGTGGTTTTTAAAAATCATTTTTAAATCCCTTATATTAACTTCACCGCCGTCTCTCTCTCTCATCATCTCTCTCTGTCTTGGGCTCGGCAGGCGGAAAAACAGAAGTCAAAAATGACCCACTTCCCATGATCCGATCGAACTGAAATTTGGCACACGGACCCGTCTAACCTAACAATGCATCGTATCAAAATTTCAGATCGATCGAACGTACTGTAATTAAATTAATGCATTTTTAGTTTATCCTTATATGAGGTATGTAATTTAAATTCACGGTTTATTTTTGTTTTTTTTCTTCCAATTCCACGTGAGTTTGAGTTGACGCCGACCGTCGAGCTGACACCCCCTCTCTTCCCACCCCCATTTATTAAAGACAAGGGACATCACTCGGTGTCAGTCTGTCAATGTTTTTTCCCCTCTCCCCCTCCCACCCACCCCTCCCCCTCTCCCACACACACCTCCCCCCCCAGGGTTATGAAGCAAACTTGAGTTAAGACAGATTCAGTCTGTAAATGTTTGAAAATAAGCAATACTGTTAGTTATGTCTCATATATAAGGGATTTATAGTCAAAAACTTTGTTTTTACGGGTTTGTTTTATTTTACCTTTATTTATTTACCACTATTTTTTTTATACCAAACACCTCATAAGCGCCCGCCCAACGTTTTATACCACGGTGTTGTGTTCACGTGGTGAACTCATGGATGTCAACAAAGTAGACGGGTACCGATGCTTATATATAGACTATAGATAAACAAAAAATGCAATAATTTCAATTTTGTACAAATGATTATATATAATATATCTATCTATTGATTCAATGTTTAAGCGTTTTCTTTAACACATAATATATTTATGCCTAAATAGTTAGTTATTTTTATAGCATATCGTAGAGTACAGTACTATTAGTATTAGTATCACTATTTGTATGAGCAACTTTAAGAGGAAATAGAGCCAGTACCGGTAGCAAATTAAATAAAGCTACACTTGCATATAGTACTCGCATTAACAGTCTACAAAACTACGAATTTATATTTAACTTGTTTGCAGAAATATACAAAATGAGATTCATAGTAAAGAGAGTTACCGATAGTGATATTGTCACACTAGTCATGTGTGTCACCGTCATGTCGTTACTAGTGCCAGTCAGCTATAAACAAACAAGATTTTAACTAGATCACTATGTTCTTAATTCTATGAATAAGATTAGTCCTAATTTGTGTATTCTAAAAATAAATCAATTAGTTGTGTAATTAAATTAAAATTAACTTCGTTTCTTATGTTGTTTCCTATTTGATGGGGGCCTTGTTGTCATTTTCATTCAAACTAGCATCGTGATTAGCTATCTTGATTGTTATGGAAATATTATCAAGTGCTAGTAAACTAAATTGGGATTGGATCCTCCTCAACGTAACTATCGCTGGTATTGGCTGGTGACTTAGCAGGGTTTGTTAGTGAATGTTTCAGCGACTGGGCAGGTTTTACAAGTGTTTCATATTTTTAACAATAAAATACAGCACATTTAGGTTTTAAATGACCAAAGCAAAAGAATACTCAGAGTTTTACCATTTAAACCACAAATAGCATTAAATCATTTTGCCGCCAAACCTGACTTAGTAAGTTTTGCAAGTGGACTCCTCATTTTTTGTTGTTGTCGGTATCGGAGCTTTCCAGCACCTTAAGCATGACGTCATTCCTTCCCTTTGTGGCAGGGCATCGAAAGTGGCAGTCGGGTCTACCTCTAAATAATAATTAAACGTTACAAAGAAACGGCTTCCCGCGCAGAAACGTTTCTTGAAATAGTGCTGCATCCACTTCTCGTTTGTGGTTACTTGGGAGTGGATTTTATCTTAAATCACGCAAATTCAACTGCAAAAGATTAGGGCTATTCGATAGGTGACCCCTTAACACCTTTTCTCTCAAGTTTGGTTCGCAATAACCTGTCAAACTAGCGTCTCGCCTGGCTGGAATGGGGCACAAACGGAGTAGAAAATTTAATTAGTTTCCTTCTCCGCCTAATCAATCTACATTTTGAGATTAAATGGCATTATCCGATCTTAAATTGTCCCAAACAGTTAGAATGTATGTGAAATCTTGAGATTCACCTTCTTAAAACATTCTACATTTTATAGTATTGTCGACTCTATTCCGCTGTATGCAAACAAACAAACAAGTTAAGGGATTAAGAAAGTGTACAAGTGAAAGAATTATGTCATGATTTATGTTTGTTATTAACACTAGCGTATCACCCTTCAAAAATGACGGAAGTTTTCAAAATAAATACACATCAGATTAAAAAATAACGTAATACAGCACTTTCATTTATTTTTATTTGATTCATTTATTATCATATTGAACAATTTTATGCGGAACGTTCGAAAAGTGCTATTTTTGGTGCACCACTATAAAACAAAATCGATTGCAGCATTACAAATTTCACAGCGCCACCTAGTTACATCCATACATACAGACAACGGGAATTATGTATATTGATAGTCAGAAAAAAAAGCTGAATTTTTTTATATATATATATATATGGAAATCATTTACAATTATTTTTAAAAAATGAAAATGATGAAAAGTATCGCTTGCTGTAGAAACGTCGAAAACATCTCAAAGTCTTATTTTCGTGGTTAGCTTATCGAGCCTTACTAAGTTACCGAGTTTTTGACCTTGTTTTACTATCAAAGTGGGCCAAATAAATAAATGAGAAAAACGCCGACCACTAGCTAGGATATCAATGATAATCAAAATTAAATCGTAGGCTGGTTCAATGCTCCAGTAAAAGGCGAAAACTCATCACCCTCTCATCTCAACAGTAACGTAATCAGGCCAGACAGTTGTTTATGCAGGTGATAAAAGAACACAATACAGGAGCAGTCAGTTCCTGCCTAGAACAATCAACGACTGGAAAAAGCTTCTAAAGGGATCATTTGAGACGACAACAATGATAATTGACAATTTGTTTCTGTTGCCTCTTGATCTCATACATCCAGTCACTGTTACCCAGGATAACCAGCCCCCAAAATATCGTCTTTACAAATGTATTTGAAAACATTAACCGTTCAATGAAGAGAGCTTCGATCTTGGGACCTTCAGAAATAGAAGAATGTCAAACTCATCTAGAGAACAAACAAAGACAAGTGTCTTTTACCAAGCCTCTTTAAATTTACATTGAATTTTATAAATGTCTGACTTTTTAAGACGCAGAAAATTGAGCAATTAATGTTCAATTTTTTTTAACGTCTCTAAATTTAAACTAGTAATCAGCGGATAAGCGCAGGATGCAATAATCATCTGTATAGAAGAATTGTCTCTAATGTATTAGTAAAGTTTTAGTGTTTTTTTTTAAATATACAATAGAAAAGTAAAGCTTACTTATGAAAAAAAGTATTTTCAATCATTGTTTTATTTGTTAATTAAAAAATGCATATCAAACATAATTTTTTCCATTATTTCCAACAAAATTTTAAATTTTCTTCTTGGAAACTTAAGTTCTAAAAACCACACATTTATTTGTGTTTCTATAAAATAAATTAAAAATGATCCATATATCTTCCATATAAACGCTAAGGTGTCGCCCTTTCTCTTAAAAAAAATAATAATAATAAAAATAAAAAAATAAAAAATTCACTTATGAGATTATGTAAGACACCAACAATCAATCCAAAACTTTTTTCTCTGGGAACACGTGATCAAAAGCTGTTTCCAGTTCTCTAATTTGACATCTTTACGCTTGCGTCATGAACTCAAGTCTATTACCAAATGGATTCACTTGAAGGGCGAATATATATAAGTAGGTGGTCTGAGAGTAGTGGAAATGCATTTTTGGATTTTACTAAAAATAGAAACAGTTGGAGTTACTTCATTTAATAGCTTTAAAGGTACGTGTTGATTTATGGTAAAAAAATATTCGTATAACCACATGAAAAGAGTTGACATCATGGTTTCATTAATTTCAACTGGGATTTTAGACCTTTTAAATGAAAAAGCGTGTAGAAGTTTTGGGGGCAGAAAGTACACTTCTTAGTTTTCTACTATTTTGTTTCAATTGAATTTAGTGACAAAAAAAATCGGAAATTAACTAGTTGTTAGAGAATACTTTACAAATGTTTTCTCTTCAAATATTATAGCAGGGCTTAACTTGTGTCTTATATTTATGTGATTATGTGAACTCACTGTTATACTCATAAATTATTGAGGAATTCATTTCAAGTACGTATTAAATCTAGCAGGTCTTAAAGCTGTTGTATTGTGGGACATTTCACTTTTCTGTACATATATGTTATAATATTTACTACAGACCAACAAAGATGAAGACTGTGATTGTATTCGTAGCTGTGATATTTATTGGTGCAGCAACTGCACAGACAGCATCATCAGCATGTAAGTCCTACAATCAACAAGAAAGCCACAGCTTACAGCATTGCTGATAATTGTAGGAGGATGGCGCAATTTAAGATTTTATGGTGTTCTCTTTTTATTATAATGCATATCCTCTAAACCCTAAAATAAGAATTGAATTGAGAGCACATTACAAATCTTTTTGTTTGTTTTTTCTTTGTACAAATGATTATCTCTTCTATATTTTCAAGTTAAAGAATTTAAATTCTTTAACAACGGTATTAGCTTTATATCGTTCATAATATACAGCAATTTTGCTTGTCTACATTATTCTTGTAAACCCTAATCAGTTTCAATAAAATAAGTTGTTCAACACTGTCTTGTCTGTCCTCCAGGGCCTGACATTCTGGCTGCCCTGAAGGCTGACGGCCGTTTCAACGTGTTTGCTGACCTCCTGGAAGAATCGGACACTTTCGCTCGAATCAACAAATGTAAACAATGCAATGAAACAATCGCGACTTATTAATTAGTTTAACGTGAACTTTTTTTTAAAAATCCCTTACATTAACTTCACCGTCTTGTCTGTCTGTCGTGGTCAAAGTAGTCTTCTTCAGCTAACAAATATAAACAAAAAAAGGAAACAAGTACTTACATATTGCCATCTAGTTTTAAAATACTACAATTCTTAAATATACGCGGTTGTGTATTTCTTGAATATTTTCTGGTAAAACAAAAGCAATTCTCATTTTGTACATGGCAATTTAATATTTTACACCGTAAAAGTAAAATTCGTCGATTTTAGAAAAAAAAATTCTTTTTGCCCTGTCGTGTAAAAATTGTTCTGACATACTTGTAGTATTTAAAATAGTTGCAATTTAGAAACCAAGAAACCGATATATGATTGTAATCAACGAAACCTTAAACTTTTAAGAGTCACTGTTAATAAATGCTCTATTTTGAAATCGGTTTTTAAAATGATATCTTTAATGAAAATTTGGACATTTAATATAATTGAGACTTGAACAAAAATAATAAATTTCATTTTATTCCAAATAGGCATGGATAACGATACGAGCGATGTTTTTGTACAAAAATTTTTTTCGAATCTTCTTACAGCAAGTCACTTCACAGTGTTTGCCCCCACCGATGCAGCCTTTGACAAACTCCCAGCCGGACAACTGGACGAGCTGAGGGCTGACCAAGACAAGCTGGAGAACCTGCTGGGCCACCACGTCGTCCTGAACACAGCCTTCAACGTCAACACGCAGCAGGACAAGAACCTGAAGACGGCAAACAACCAGACTGTCAGAATCAACTCGTACCCCATCGTTCATGTAAACAGAACTTGTCACATAATCTGTGTCAGAGTTTGTGACCATCCTATAATCTCCTTTTCTATAATCACCAGATCTCTTTTTTCTACTTTTTAAACTTTCTCTATCCCCCGTGTTATCTTTCTCTGTATGCATGCTCTTCTCTGTAGCTCTTCCGAAATAAAATTATCATAGTTTCATGCATACCGTACTTCACAATATAAGTCAGCATCTATTTTATTACCTTATTTTTCATGATATATATATTTTTTTATTTCCTCGCTTTCTATATTCAATCTGTCAAAGTCAGTGACTAAAAGGTTTTATTTAAATTTTTATACGTCAAAGACATTATTTTAAAATACCAGAAAAATTATCTTGTGTAATCAGTTATCAATAAGGTATCGAATATTCTGTATTCACAGTTGTAATTTGTTATGACTAAGTATCGAATTCTATGTATTTACAAATGTATTCAGTTATCACTAAGTATCCAATGCTCTGAATTCACAAGCTTCATTTTATAATTGCCAGGTTATTGTGACAGTCCGCTTGTATTATTGCTAACGTACACAGCAAATCAAATAATCATATTCTTTAAAATAAATAACGCTTGCATATCTTTAATTGAATCCCGCCTTTCTTGAACTTCAGGCCATCACTGTTGATGGCGTCAACATCACAATCAGAAATCTTCGCGTGGACAGTGGATACATCCAAGGAATTGATACCATCCTACGCCCACCAGTCGGAGACATAGTTAACATTACAACCAGTAAACCCGAACTTTCAACTTTTGCAAATCTCTTGGCCCAGGCCAACTTGACCAACTTCTTTACATGTAAGACATTACTGGCCCATACAAACTGGCAATCTCCTTTACATGTAAGACATTACTGGTCCAGGCCAACCTGACCAACTTCTTTACATGTAAGACAATAAAGGTCCAGACAACCTGACCAACATTTACAGATATAAGGCATTACGTTCCCTTGTTAAACTGACCAAATTTTAAACATGTAAGACATGATTCATCATATCTAACCCACCAACATATCTACGTTAAATTCAGCGTCATTAAAAATGTTTAGCTGTTGTTGTTGCTATTAGAATATCCCCCTCCCCCAAAACAATATTATGTTTCATTTGCTGCAATCTTTCAACATATTCCCAGCGGACCATTCAACGACCATATTTGTACCCAACAATGATGCCTTTAAGAAGCTTTCGCCTGAGACTCTTGAGTATTTGAACACACATCCAGCTGACCTCGCAGGTTTTAGAAATAAAAATATTATTTATTTTTTTTGGAATCTATATAACTATTTTGAGATCAATTTTAATGCTAATTATTTGTTCCCAAAATATTTCTTTTAATGCAAAGTATGTTAAGGTCGAAATTATTATACATATTGATATATAATAAATTAATTTGCTTTTTTTTTAAATAACAAACGTATCCGATATTAAGACATAATACAGAGTTTTTCAGGCCGAGAATACAACGTATTCATAAATATTTATATCAAAAAAGTTTATCGATATTTATTGTTTTATTGTTTTGTTGTTTGTTGTTTCAATTTTTTATTGTTTCATTGTTTTATTGGTTCATTGTTTCATAGTTTTATTGTTTTGTTGTTTTATTATTTAGTTGTTTCATTGTTTTATTGTTTTATTGTTTCATTGTTTCATTGTTTTATTGTTTTATAGTTTTATTGTTTTGTTGTTTTGCGATCACCAGAAGTGCTCAAGTATCATCTGTTTAAACACTATGCTCTCTACACTTCTGGGATGAAGCACACGTTTACGCTGGAAACAGCTGACCAGCACAACGATGATCTCATGATACTAGAGGATGGAAGTGAGTACAAAGAAAAATAAATACAAGAGAAACATCTAATGAGAATGATTGGCTAATGAGTCATGTCAACCTTCCTTTTTTAATATTAGCCAATGAGTTATATGCTCATATGCTGTCAATGGTACATTATATTAATTTCATGTCAATGTTACTACTTTAACTGATTAATAACGAAATCACTTCTGAAAATTTCTACCACCAGATGGCGGTCTGAACGTAAACAATGCCAAGATTGTCGAGCGCGACATTACATCTGTCTACGGAGTTGTTCACGTCATTGACAGTGTGCTCATCCCCATTCGAGTGCAGGTGGCCCTAGCAGAGAGTGGAGTTGTTGTGGGTTAAAGTGTTTGTGTCTCCTTGCTAGTATACTACATCATAAACCATGCGTTACCGGGATCTTCAGTGTCCACAATTCTAGGTTGAATACCATTAGAGCAACACTCACAAAACATCAATGTCGTTTAGCGAGAATTTTGCCATTTTAATTGTAACTTTAAGAAAAAAAATTAATGTCTTTGCAATATTATTTTATGGTAAATATATCTTAATGTTTTTTAAAAAGTGCGTCTTACTATTAATGGTATGATATGGATTTAATTTTATGATTAATTACGCATGATAACTTTTTACTCCACACCCATATTAAAATTTATTTGACTTGATTGTTCATTTAAATTTTAAAAATTTAAATTGTATCTCATAAATGAAAATAAAATGTTCACTAAAATTCAGATTTTTAAATATATTTGCTTATTTATATTTCGAGAAAATGAAAGCATGTTCTTGTCTATTCATATCGTCAAAAAATAATTTATAATATAAATTAGTGAATGATTATTTTGAATGCATTTGCATTAAAAAAAACTGTAACTTTTAAATTTTGAAAGAATATTTGGAAGTAAAATTTCCCCATATTGAAAAAATTCTAGCAGCAATTTTTCAAGAAAAAAATACATTTATATGAAAATTTTTATACTAGAAAATTATAAAATTATTTTACGGTTCATTATTTTTAGCTCATAAATAAATAGTCTTATTACATAATAAACTAGTGTATTACCCGTCAAAATGACGGAAGTTTTCATAATGGATATATTTCAGTTTTTGTAATTGTCCTTTTTGCCTGAAAGCCGCATAGTTAATAATCAGAAAATGTAGAGACCAAGAGACAAAAATTAAATCTCTTTTCCATATTGAGCAATTTTATCTCGATGTTTGAAAAGAGCGTTTTTTCTGTGTTTTTTTCTTGTTTTTTTTTCAGTATTTTTTTCAAGGCTATTTTTTTAGCGGTGCGCTTTCTAAAATATAGCGTTATAAACGGACATAGCAGAATATATATTTTTATTATATATACGAATATATGATTTATGAGAAAACATCCAAGCTTATGCTTCGCGTTATATAAGTTTGCATGAATAATAATGATATAATCAGGATAATAGTAAATGCATAGTGATTACACACAGCATTAGGTGATACTACAGCAAAGAAGTTTGAAGTTCGAAGTAATAACAAATATTGCCGAGGAGTCAGCCGGACGTTAACTTGCGGCATTGAATAGTTCGCACCAATTTTGAATGCACCAACAATACAGCACAGTGCCTTAAAAATAAATTATGTGACTGTAATGTGATCCACATCAAGCACATCTGTGATTTGAAGCAGTTTAAGCTTCATTGAGGATTATGACTTGTCAGTTTATTCTCCCATTTGTCCATACATTATTACCACAACATTATCAAAACATGTAAAAAATAAAATGTAATTTTAACACATGTTAATAACAAAGAACTATTCATTTTGCATGAAACGTAGTAAGCAAAGTTTATCACAGGATAACATAAAATATTAAATTATCAACTGTTAATCATATTTACAATTTAATATAAACGTGTTAGTAATTCACATACACGTTTTTATTATTGTCAAGTCCGCACCTTTTCAAGATCTATTATGACATTTTCAGTTTATGCGCCCATTGGTCCATACAATATTACCTTTACATTATCAAAAACATATAAATAATTTTTTTAAAACTATTTACAAATATGAATAACAACGAACCATTTATTTCGCATGAAACCTTTGAAGTAAAGTTAATCACTGGATAAAAGAAAATATTAAAATATTAACAATTAATCGTATATAAAATTTAATATACAGGTTTTAGGAATTCTAATAAACGTTTTCATTATTGTCAAGTCAACATCTATTCCTGTTCTATATTGAAAGCAAAGATTTTTAATTCCAAATTAGTCTAAAACGCATTAAAATATTACATGTAAATAACAAGAAACTATTGTGGGGAGGAGTCCGATTTTTTAATATTTTTTTAAAACATACAAATATGCAATCCCAAAGTGTGTAAAAGAAACACAAACGCTAAACTGAAGCATAAGTTGGCTAATTTCATTTTCAGTAATAAATAATGGCTTTGTAGTTCAAAACGCATCGAAACTTGACAACCAAACGACAACCAATTGTAAGTTTTATAAACCGACAAACGAATGTTTTATATTAATATAGAAAATTAAATTTATAATTACGTACGTAATATTGCCATGGACACATACATAAAAACGGACATTTAATACAAAAAAAAATAATATTAATCACATCAAATTAAACATGGCTCTTTTTACTTCGTTCCCTTCACACATGAAAAAAAGCTCAAATAAGGACGTCACGTCACAATATTTTATGGCGAGAAACACACTTTGTTAATCTCGAAAGCAACATTTTTACTTCTTTATATATTTTTTTATCGGGAGTTACCTCGCATAGCGTCACGGACAGATGGACAGACGTGACATGACATACATTGCAAATTATGTATATTGATGTTAATAAATAATGTTATAAATAAATAGTCTTATAGTATAAAAAGAAATTAAGGATACCTTGGATGCACTTTTACATTAAAATATATTTGATAATAAATGTCTACTTGGGAACATGAGCTGCCTTTGTGTTAACATGATAAGGCAAGTGAGGCGTAAAGGAAAGAGTCAGGCAATTGGCCTTTTTGGGATGCTGATGGCAATTAAATATCATTAGTCACACGTCACTTTGTCAAGCTCTGAAAATTAAATTTGTGATTTCTATAGAGCAAGTTAACTTTATTTTTAATTAAAGTATTTTACATCTTGCTCCTTGTGAATCGTCGGCTGGGTAGCGAAGTCAATAGTGCGCTAACCTAATAAGCTGAGGGGCGTTGGAACGAGTCCACGCTAAAGCCACCATAAAAATGTTGATGAATGACTAACGCTAAGAAAGCCCTACGCTGACCTGGAGAGGGGTGGGCGCCGCCAAGGTCTACTAAGCCCGAGAATGTTCAAATGGAAACATTAGAACCCCCTAAGACCTCGAAAAGAGGTTATGGGACACTGAACTTGTGAATCATATCAATATTTTTAAAGAGCATAAACAAGTTATTATGAAACATGATTTATCATGAATATCTAAATATCAAAATTTAAGGAAGCACGTAACTTTACAGTCGTTTTAAAAATATATAAAAGTGTCAATACTTGAAGCCCCATGAAGATGAAAGTTTTAATAAATAGATACCACAACATCAGTGGCTTGAAAACCTGGCCAAGCCCAATAAAGTTAATTTATTTGGGAAGAGTTATGTATTTTAATCACGCCATTAACTATCTTGATTATTTCTCTCACTTAAAGATAGTGTGGTAGATATATTCTAGCAGCAAAGAAATTAATTCAGAAGAAGGCTCAGTTAGAATTAACATTCTCGGATATCTATAATATTAACAGCCTGAGGGCATTGAACTAGTCTTTCAAACTAGCTAGTTGACAGCTCACCGGTACGGAGTATGGAACTGACCACCAAAGGAAACTATAAAAAATCCTAGCGGCCAATCAATGTCAAAGTCCCAATCTGCCTGCAAGCAACCCTCGCTACTTGCAGCATCGGACTTACAAAGCCGCGTATTACATATGAGTGGTCCAGTGAAGCTGTATTAGACGCAAAGTCTTTTTCTCAGGATTAAAGTGTTTTTCTACGAACAGGTATAACAAAATTATAACCCAGCTGTAATCGATCATGTATGGAGTGAAACACACATTGGCACTGCCAAACAGACGGAGATGTTTACCCCAGTCGAAACCAAAGCTTTTAGAGACTTTACATATTATTCTCAAGCTTTCCAGAATAGGATATTAGATTAGTTAACAGCCCAGTACCCATTCATGATTTGTGATAAGTTCTCATTTTTACTAGTAGATCTAATAATATTCGTTGAAACTGCGTGACAAAGAAATATTATATATAGAATTTATTAATTTTTTTAAATCTCGTCCCCAATATTAGAATTCTTGATTTCAAGACCTCGTAACACTAAGTTGGCTCATGGAGAAGTAAGAGCTATTTTAAAAATTCCTTTTAGTCATATTTCTCTTCGATCAAACTTCAGTTAATCGACTTTCCGTTGAATTTTTATCAATCTTTAATAGGAAACTGCTCTATCTTGGTTTAATGGAAGTCTTTTTAGAGCATTGGTTGAAGCTTAACAGCAGATGTTATAAAATCAGAATTTAGAGCAAGCTGTAAAGATAAGTTTCTATTTTTAGAAACAACGATTCTTCTGTTCGTGTAAGCAGTTTTCAAGGCCAAAAGTGCGGTCCTACCGTTATCTCAGCTGAACCGGAGGTTTCACATCTCAAAATTGAATGCATTTTTTACTGCTAGAACTAAACATTTTATTAAATGTATTAACCAGTTCATAAATTCAGTGCAAAAAAATAACAGAGGTCATAAATGAAAAGACAACCCGGGTGCTAAGTTCATAAACTTTTAATTTAATAATACTTCGTGAAGTCAACATTGGACAACGGGTTTTAAGTACTATCGTGTAAAAAACATAAATATAAAATTTCACAGCTTTAAGAGAATTAACTACTTCCACTGAAGATCTGAGTAAGCTATTCAAATGATTACGACTTAACAAATTGCATGACGTCGTTAACTGCTACTTTGATGCTCTTGGTGCTATACTTTTCCTTTCTTAGCTACAGGCGTATACCTTACTTACCTCTGTTGTTAATATTGTTAATTTGTTCTGTATCACTCAACCATAAGCATCTTATTTTATTTTAAATTTTTTCGGAGGGGGAGGGGGAACTCCACTGCTACTGATTGTGTTGCTGGGGGGACCCTTTTTTTATATCCCTGTTGGATCATACCCTTACGGTTGTTGGGGGGAGGTCTTACTTGTTTCATTATCTTTGATGACTCAAAATAACGTGGCTTTGGCACAAGGCTTCGTAATACTTATCGGGGAAGATTGAACGCTCTCTTGTATCAAGGCTGACAATATTTTGTTGTTTTCCTTAGTGAATTTCGTTTGCTGGATGGTTCACGTGTGGATTAGCTGGCTCACTCAACCCGAACACCTGTGATCGCCACAGCGGAAATAATAGTTTTACTGTAAACGACGTGGAATACGGTTTTCTAACAAAGTAGAGTAGAACCGATAAGTTCCATTATTTGACGTGACGTACTCTGCCTTTATGAACCCATGTTGAAGATTTACTTTGCGATCAAAGATACTCGTATAAAAGGAAGGATTTTAATTTGAAGATTTCTTTAAACAGGTTCAGCACTATTTTTTAATATTTTTCATACCATTTTATTTGGTGATTTTATCTGTTTATTTATTTAATTGATTTATTTTTTGGTAAATATTTTTTCTCTTTGTTTAAAAATCACTCACGTAATGTAAAATGGTGTTAAAAAATCAAAGTTTACATTTTTTTCATATCAGATTGGAAGATCGGACTTTGTGTATTAACTGACTAATAATATTTCGGAGTGAAAAATTGTGTAGTAATCATACTTCGCAGCAGTTCCGTTGTTCTAAAAGTTATGTTTTAAATTACTTATTATCTAATCCCGACAGGCTTCCCCGAGTCTTCCCAGTTCTTGATATAAATAACTGGTAATAAAAATCAATAAATTTAGTTATGCATATTTCCTTAACTGTGATTAGGACAACACCTCTCGCAAGGAAAGTTTACTAAAACTAGAAATTAAAAGAAATACATGTAGCGTTATTGGATAATTCATTCGAATTTCTTAATTAATTTGTTCACATGTCTACAGATTAACATGCTGAGAGTGTGTGTTTACGTTTTTCTTCTGTTCATTGGAACGGCCAGTGCTCAGACAAACTCAACTGATGGTAAGTTGGATGCTCATCTTTTTAAACGTTAATCATTCATATTTTTCGTATAATTTAAAAATAATAGAAGGATATTTACAGAGGTTACATCATATTCAAGACATTATTTGAAAATAGTACGTAATGTTTAAAGTCGAAGGCGATGTGGTGTATCGTTTGCTTCAGTGCTTCTCAAAGTGGTGCTCCGCGGACCGGTGCCGGTCCGTGTGCCATCCGCTGCCGGTCCGCAGAAGTTATCAAGAAAGGACAGAAAAATATAATTATAATCCTCCATTTGCAACCATTCATACTAACCCTAGATAATATGTATTTTTTCGGCAATAAACACATAAAATGAAACAAATAAAATAAATTACATTTCGCCACCATACAGTACAGGGAAAATAGTTCACCGGTCCCTGGTGCAATGGAAAAATTCCTGCCAGCCCACCATACTAAAAAGTTTGAGAAGCACTGGTTAACTTTGTTCTGCTTCTAAAACGCGTTGTTAAAAGCCTAGTAATTTTAGTTGTTGTTTCTTCAAAGAAGTTGAGTGTGTTCTGTGTTTGTTATTATGTGTGTATGTAATATAATTTCCTTTGCGGTGCCTAAATATTCTGCTGCATCTGTTAAAACATTGTCATGTTTTATTTCTTTTTAAATGGCTGTTATCTTTCTCAAATATTTAAGTACCAGAAATAGATTCTACAACCGAAGACACAAATGGCCCGGAGCTTGACTCAACAACAACCGCCCCAGTTTGTACGTAAATGTTTTGGAAGTCAACAATTTCATCCAATTTTAAGCTTTTATATTATTGTATTTTTAATGCATTTAACTAAAATGTATTTTTAAAAGATTGTATTTTTTTAAAAGTATTTAGTTATAAGGAAAGTGTGGAGACAATCAAATTAAGTACATTATCTATTGTCAATTATTATTTTTTTGCTTCTTTACAGATCCTTATATCGTTGATGCTCTAAAGGCAAACGGACATTTCAATGTATTTTTGGATCTGGTTGAATCTTCCGCTCTACTGACTCGGATCAATGCATGTACATTTATATTTTGACTTGATTTTAAATAATGCTTGGTGTTCATTTGCGAATCTTGTTAACATAAACGGTGTAATTACACCCCCCCCTTTCCCCGTGTACCAATTAGATTTTATTGTAATTTCTTTAAGGGTTAAAAGTGAAACAATGTGTCTTCCAGCCATTCACTTCACCGTGTTTGCACCAACCGACGCAGCATTCGCCATGCTTCCACCCGGGAAACTGGACGAACTGAAGGCTGATGAGGACAAACTGGAGGATCTCTTGAGCTATCACGTGGTGTTAAACAGCGCCTTCAACCTGCACGGCATACAGCAGGATACGACTCTAAAGACGGCCAACAACGACTACGTCCGTATCAACACCTACAGCGTTGTGCACGTATGATTTTATAACTACGTCCGTATTAACATCTACATCGTTGTGCACGTATGATTTTATGACTACGTCCGTATTAACACTTACAGCGTTGAGCATGCATGATTTAATGACTACGTCCGTATCAACGGCTACAACGTAGTGCATGTATGATTTTATGACTAGGTCCGTATCAGCACCTACAGCGTAGCGCATGTATGATTTTATTTGGTGCATTTCCATATTTCCACACACACGGATAAAAGTTTTACACCGCCGATTGCTGAACTTGTATTTAATCATGTACATTGTATATTAAATTAAAAGTATTCCCTGTTGCTTTAACATACATATTATTTTTAATTGGAGTTGAAAGTTATAAGATTTGAAATTATTACCAATCAATTTTTTTCTCAACCTTTAGAGTAGAAATTTGGTTCCTAACTTTTTTTTTCTCTCGTTGAAAATTGTATATATGCAAATAGTTGCATCAATGAAAAGTCTATCTGGATTAGAGCAGTTTCAAGTATTCCTATGTCTTTAATCCGCTAAAAGCCTTAGTTACCTGAGTATTGACATTAAAAAATTAAAGAAAACTTAATAAAAATATATTTACTGAGAAGTGCTTGAACGATAGCGATTAAAAAAATAATAATTCTAAAGATTGGAAATTCTTTAACCCATTATTTATTATTATTCGTTTTTTTTAATATTTGAAAAGTATTCATTAAAATAATGATATAACGTTTATTGTTGAAATATTCACATCTTTAAAACAGACATGAACATTTTTACCCAAAAGTTCATTGACCAATACCAATATTTCATGAGACATTGCTCTCTTCATTTGCCAATCTCTTGAAGCTATTTTTTTTTAAATCAATTTTGCTCTGAACATTTTTACTTTCTTTGGCGGCTGGATAGCGAAGTCAATAGTGCACTCGCCTCACAAGTTGAGGGGCGTGGGTCGAGCCCACGTTAAAGCCACTATAAATAAAGGTTAAAAAAATGATTTTTTAAAACCACGTTTTTATAAGTGGACTAAAAAGAAGAAAATAAGTTAAAACTTATTAGTTCAAGTACTTCGATTTAATATGACTAAAAACGTGGGGCGGGCGCTCATGAGGTTTAACATATGCGGTTCACTCATTCTCTCACTTATAGATCTCTCTTTTGCCTTATAAATTAGAAATCTTTAATTTTTATACCAAACACCCGCCCCACGTTTTTAGTCATATTAAATCGAAGTACTTGAACTTATAGATCTAAGTTTTAAATTATTTTCTTCGTTTTAGTCAACTTATAAAAACGTGGTTTTTAAAAGTCATTTTTTTACCTTTATTTATTTTATTCTTTTTAGTCCTCTAGAAAAACGGGTTTTTAAATCCCTTATATTAACTTCGCGGCCGTCTCTCTCTCTCTCTCTCTCTCTGTCTGTCTGTCATCATCTCTCTCTGTCTTGGGCGGGCGGAAAAACAAAAGTCGAAAATGACCCACTTTCCGTGATCCGATCGAGCTGATATTTGGCACACTGACCCGTCTCACCTAACAATGCATCGTATCAAAATTTGACGCGTTGAGGCGACCCATCGAAGCACCGGCGTGCTTTTGTTTACATGTTACGTGTCTCGCTGAGCTCGGTCAAGCGATCGAAGACCAGACTTTACCCCTCTCCCCCCACCCACCCCCACCCCGCCCCCCACCCAGGGTTATGAAGCAATGTTGAGTTAAGACAGATTCAACAGTAAATGTTTGTAGCATTTGAAAATAATCAATACTGTTAGTTATTTCTCATATATAAGGGATTTATAGTCAAAGACTTTGTTTTTATGGGTTTGTTTTATCTTAAAATATTTTTTTACCTCTAATTATTTTACCAAACACCTCATCAGCACCCGCCCAACGTTTAATAACAAAGCGATGAGGTCACGGGGTGAACTCGCCACTTAAAATTAAACTACGGCAGGCGGGTACAGATGATTATATAAAGATAAACTAAGAAATGCATTAATTTAATTACGGTACATTCCATCGATCTGAAATTTTAATACTATGTATTGTCATCCAAGATATATCTGTGGTAAAATTTTGAGCTCTCTAGGACCATCAGAAGTGGTTTAATTTTACGTTTGCAAATTTGAAAAATTGCGGGCAGACAGACACGAAAGCAAGTATATAATAAAATATTGATAAACTAAAAAGTTCAATAATTTAAAAACACTACATTCGATCGAACTAAAATTTTGATACAATTCATTGTCATCCCAGGTCTATCTGTGGTAAAATTTTGATATCTCTAGGACCATCAGAAATGGTTTAATTTTACGTTGGCAGATTTGAAAAATTGTGGACAGACAAACAAACAATGCCACAGGAACGAAAGCGATTTAATAAAACGTGGTTAAAAACGGGGTTAAAAATGTTGATGAATGACTAACGCTAAGAAAGTCCTCCTCTGACCTTGAGAGGGATGGACGCCGCCAGGGTCTACCAAGCCCGAGAATGTTCTAATGGAAACATTAGAACCCCCTACGACAACAAAAAAAAGAGGTTATGGGACTACAAAAAAAAATATATTTTTTTATATTTGCATTCTGTCAAGTTACAAAACTTTTTTAACGTATTCATCTTTACATTAATTTAAATTCTTTGATATTTCCATTCTGTTTAGTTAAAAAAAAATGTTGTAACGTATTCAGACTGTCACGGTTGATGGGGTCAACATCACAATTAAAAACATTCCTGTCAATCACGGATATGTCAATGGCATTGAGAAGGTCCTGTCACCACCGCTGGGCACCATTCTAGAGATCGCTAATAATAGGTCTGACCTTACTACTTTCATCAGCCTTATTGGAAAAGCGAACCTCAACAACTTTTTCACATGTATGATATGTTTATAAGTATTTTTAAAAATATTTCGGTATGCATTGTATTTTTTGTTTTTTTTTAATCTGTGTATGTGTAGTTCTGGTTTATTTTTGTTAAAAATAAAATGCAGACTTTTAGAAATTATTAAACTAAATTTAACATGTTCCCGTTGTTTAGAAAATTAATAGATCCTTGGCAATTTTAATAAGATTTGATTTTTAAATTATTTTAAATAGAATTTTTCATAGTCATTAAGTTAGTACTAAATCCCACTTTTTCTTATTTGTCACACAAATTATTTTCAACGCATTATTCAGCTGACCGCTCCACCACAATCTTTGCACCTAACAACGACGCCTTCGCCAAGTTGAACCAGGCGACTTTGGACTATCTCACTACTCACACAGCTGACCTGGCGGGTAAGTTTTAAAAAAAAGGAATCAGAACAACAGAATGTATTTACTAATTATAATTTAGCAAAGAAAGAATCACATGAGTTCTATTTTGTTACACTTGAGACAATAAACTATTGTGTGCAATGACGTCACCTAGACTTTTGCCTTTTAATTTACAAGTCAAGTTTAAATATATTTCGTCATTTTTTCCCCCACCAGAGGTTCTTAAGTTCCACATGATCAAACACTACGCATTTTACAGTATTGGGATGAAGCACACGTTCTCGATCGATTCCTCTGATCAGCACAAAGATATTCTCATGATCCTAGAAGATGGAAGTAAGTGGTTGCAACTCTGTAGCCAATGTTTGATTCCTAAATTTTTTAAATAACTATTTCAAAGGCTTTATTCGTTTTTATTAGACTTTTGTCCTTCCTTATCGAGCACCTTCTTCATTTGTTAAGATCTATCTCAGGTCAGCATTTTCCTGCATTTAAATACTACAATCTTTAACTGCCATTTATAGCTGTGACCACCGTAACCAACTTCTGTGCACCTAATAATTCATGGTAATCTCTTGTCAGAGACTTTTTTTTAAATCTCAGCATATTCCATTGTCTTTAATACTGCAAGTAGGCGATTAAAAGTTGGCTTAGCTTATACACCAATAAAAAATACTTGGGCATAAGTGTTTGCTTTTAAAGAAGCAGTTGAACGCGATCTATGAGAAATATCTGCCAATGCCCTACGGAAATTAAAATAATGATGTCGAAAATACGCGGTGTGGAAGAGAGGTACAAATGATGTTATGTGAAGAGTGGAACAAAATTAGCGTTGATTGTATTATAAAGTGAGCTCTTTGAATGCATATTTTGCAAAATGACTAAACAATTGAAATCGAAGAACATCCTTGTTTAATATGTGAATAAGGTAATCGGCGAGAAAACCCCAAAAGAACATTGTAAAGTCGTTTAACATTGACATTCTACGACTAGGTGGCGGTCTGGCTGTCAACCACGCCAAGATTGTGGAACGTGACATCAGCTCAGTGAATGGAGTTGTCCACATCGTGGATAGTGTCCTCATACCCGTACGTGTCCAGGTGGCCATTGCTGACAGTGGAGTCATTGTCGGCTAACTTGACCACAACTCCTCCAAGTTTTTACAGATGAACAATGATATGGTAAAAATGCACGTGATTTTAATGTATGTAAATAAATTTTAGAAATATGTTTTGATTTTTTTTCGTGTCTTCACTTTATGAAATGGTCTGTTTAATTTATTTTAGTAAGCACATGTATAGTATTTTAACATCTTTAGCGTCTACAACAACACAATGGTTATTTGTATGTTAGTGTGCAGACTAGCGTTCTTTGAATTTGAGTGTGAAGCCGATAAAGCAATAGCACTGAAAGAGGTGGTTAATGTAATGATAATTATTGTTCTAAAGGTTGGTTCAAAAAGAAATTAAAATAAACGTCTTATATGTCCAAGGCATCAATGTTATCCCATCAAATTGATTTTTCAATTATTATCATCATATATATATTTACGCTCAATTATGTATGACTGACTCACTCACTGTGGTCTAACGCTAATTGAAAATATAGACTTAAAAATCATAATCCTTTTGGTTTCCAGATTAACATTAACCAAACAACGCACGAACTTATGACGTCAGCATTTGTGTTGTAAAAAGTACTGACTGACTCAAAGAGTTATTTTTTGTGCAATAATTTGCTGCGCTGTTTTCTAAAATTACTTTAAAAATCGTGTGGTGATTAGCACTGTAAAAAAATATTATATACATACTTTGTGTACATTTCAGGAATATTTCGTACTTATCATACAAGGATAAGTTACTTGGGCTTTTGACCAAAAAAAAACCACCCTATTATAAAATACTTTGTGTACATTTAAGAAAATTAATATTACGCATTTATCATAAAAGGACAAGTTAGTTGGGCTTTTGAAAAAGGGCTTAAAAAAGGGGGCACTGCAAGCGCCACGGTGCCACAGCACAAACTAGTGTATGATAATCGACATTCCTGTGATTGCGTCTCTTTATTTTCGTTATATCAACTTTACTTGTCTGAAACGAACAGTTTGTACAATGACCGAATTTGCCTCTTTTTTTAAAAAAAAATCCTTTATATTAACTCGTGGCGTCTGGTTGCTTGATTGCTTGACGAAATAACTTTGGATCGATTTTAACCCACTTCCTCGTATGCTAGCGAGCTGAAATTTTGCAGGCAGACTCGTGCCAACGCTCAAAATGATCCGTCAACATTTCAGATCGATCGACTGTTCTGTAATTAAATTAATTAATTTTTATATGATCTCTAATCAACTCTATGTAGCATATTGTGCTAGAGTGCCGCGGTGCGTATTATATTGAACAGACTTTTTAAGACTTTCCTGTCGCGCGGTGCGGTGCGTATTATATTCCCGATCTTTAAATGAATATGCTAGTAATTGCTAGTCTGTTTCGCGGTGCGCACTATGTTAAACATGTTTTATAACCCTTTTCCCGTGATCAAATCGAGCTGAAGTTTAGCAGGCAGACTGTAGTTAGTAGTAGTTTTTTTTTAACTTTAAACTATAAATCCTTTATATATTTAATTTGTGAAACACCTAAGATTTTGGATTTTTGGATTGCCGTGCGATGCGTATTATAATGAACACTAGCGTATCACCCGTCAAAAATGACGGAAGTTTTCAGCTGAAATCTATTTATTTTATTAAAAATGCACTTTTTTCGGGCGCCTACGGCGCCAACCTTTTCAAAATCCCAACTAACTTGTCCTTGTTTGATAAATACGAAATATTAATCTTTCTGATATGTACACAAAGTATTTTATAATAGGGGTTGTACCCTTGCACCCTTGCTTGTCGCCAAAACTTTGGATCAATTTTAAACCCACTTCCTCGTAAGCTAGCGAGCTGAAATTTTGCAGGCAGTTTCGTTCCGATGATAAAACGATGTATAAAAATTTCAGATCGATCGAATGTACTGTAATTAAATTATTTAATTTTTAGATTATTTTATTTATCTCTATGTATCATGTTATTTTTGAGATGTCGGGGTGCGTTTGTATTGAACGACCTTTCTGTCGCGCAATAAGGTGCGTATTTAATTGACAACACTTTTATAAACATATTCTCAATCGGTGCGCATTATATTAAACATGTTTTACGACACATAACTACCATTTTTTTTTGGATTATCTTGCGCTGTGTATTATAATAAATATTCTTTTAGTTATGTCTCGTTCATAAAGGATTTATAGTAAAAAACTTGGTTTTCTACGGGTTTTTTTATTTTTACTTTTCTATTCCGCGGTAATTACGTTACTCTTCATAATTTTAAAAAATCAAACGATTCTTCTTACTTTTAGCCTACGTGTTTGTTGGCTTTTAAGTTAATGTATTTTGCGCATGCTCAAGTTTAAATTTTTCCAAGTTCGCTCCAAATAAATAATAATTCTCTTGGATATCTGGTTCCTTATATCAGTGAATTAAAGATTACCTATTACTATTACCTGTAATAATTAATGGCTCTAAATCAGTGTTAATAACGGTAAACACAGGAGTTTCATAAGTCATAAGGAAACGTCCTTCGCCCTTACTCGTCTTAGTCTTAATTTAAAAATCTTATGACTCTTTAATTTCTCTCTCTTTTTATTTTAATTTGTCGTCATTTTCTTTCATGTCACAAATTGCCATTTCTGGAAGCCAGAAAAAATTTTTTAATGGTTTTCTTTCGATAGTGACGAAATCAGGCTTTATATGTTGTTAGGCACAATAGACATTCATAAAGAGTGAAACAGATGCTGACCGAGAGCTATAATAATGAAGTCTAGTTTTATACTAATACTAGTAGTGAATCATAAGCTGACTGAGCCCTCGTTTAATCAAGTCTAGTTTTATACTAATACTAGTAGTGAATCATAAGCTGACTGAGCCCTCGTTTAATCAAGTCTAGTTTTATACTGTTAAATAAATTAATTTAGCCAAAGAAACAGGCTGACAAAGCTAAGTTAGCGAATTCCACACATTTAAAAGAGCCCTCCCCTCCTTTATAGGGTCGAAACTTGGAGGACAACTGCGGGCGCTGTGCAGAAAGTTCGAAACTTCGCCAAGCTACGACATTTGCGTCTAAAAGTTAAAAGGTGCTGGGAATATCTAGTGGATAATGTGGTGACTTAACCAAAGCGTCTCTTTTAATTATTTTTTAATATGATATTAAATTACAGACAATGGTGTGATTTGGGATCAGTCAAAAACTGGTGGTTGTTTGTTCAAGTTAAATAAATATATCTTTGGAGGTTAATATAAATAAGTGATTTTTTTTTGTAAAGGATCCAATAATTTTAAAGGAAGAAAAACATAAAGTATTGATGTGAATTATGTTTTTAAATAATAAATTTATTTTTCACAAATATGAGTTTTACATTACCATTAATTTATGGGGAGCAATGAGAAATGTGGCATTTTCAAGAATAGTAAAATTAAAATCCTTATTTTTCAGCATAAAACAAACACTTAAATACAGCTGGGGAGGCTTGGAACATGTGTTTCACACTGTTTGATGGTTAAACCCCAAATGGCTCATGAGATTAGTCCAGGTTCGATTACATGATACTATTTGGATAACTGACAATTCTAGATCTAATAGTAATACATGCTTACCTATCAGATAGGCTATCTCCGACCCTTTTTAGAAAGAGCGCTTTTAATTTGGTAAAAATCAATCACCCCACGCCCTTTGAAGAATATCAATATTTTGATGCCTGCATTGGTTACAGGCATGAAAATCAGATTAAAATGTCAAGTTTAAATGTTTAGGTCTAGGAGAAAACTTTAGGACTGTGATTAACATTATTTGTTAGTTATTTAGTAGTCATTATAAGAGATAGCCATGGGTACTTAAACAATGGGATAATTTTAAATACAAAAATTAAAGTTAAACATTAAAAAATAATATATAAAAATGTAATTTTTTGTTTATACCTACAATATTTTTTCTTTAATTTCTAATCCTAAGTCCTAAATTATTTAAAACTGAAGCAACAGAAAACTGAAAAATAAAAATATGCTTTGTTTATTGTTTCACATTGTTTATCCAATAATTTCCATGTCGCCTAATTCTAAAGAATGAAAAGACTTGATTTCACACTGCCCCGTACCCCAATGGTACACATTGACGTACCCACAGCGGCCGATGTGGTTACCGTCATGGTAAGGAAAGGGCACGGCGCCATCACCTGTGCAGTCGTTGGTCAGATTCATAGCTCCCTCTGAGCCAGGGGCCTGGACAGCATAAAATTCGAAAAATCCGTTGTCAGTTTTTGTACACTCCATGTCGACATCCACAATCCAATAGTCTTCTCCATATCTGAAATTAAGACATAAAATGTTTCATGTTGATATTTCATTTCCTCCTTGTATTTATGTTAGCGCTACTTCATGGGTCTATTGGAAACCACAATCAATGCCTTAACTTTCAAACCAAACAGACACTTACGTATTTAAGAGGTTGTAATACTGATTGGCAGAATTGTTCGATGTCAGTTGAGCAGGTGTTCCTTGTGCTATCTGAAAGTAAATTTAAAAAAAAACTAAATTACATTGGAATTTATGTGACATTAATTTGCACAAGGCTGACATCCAAATTTCTGGTTTTCTGTATTGTCAGAGGTTTTGGATCAGGGGGTTATTTTTTTTTAAAATCAAGCGTGATGCCTTTTTTTTAACCCATTTAAGAACCTATACATGTTGAAAAGAGAGTTGCAACAATCTTTGCAAAACATGGGTGGCACTAACTCTGGCAATACCACAGTTGTCAATGCTTTGGAATAGGCATGGTTAGGCGATGTAGATTTTTTCCTTTGTAAATTTAGTTTTGACAGGTTTAATATTAAAAATACTGTTGCCAGCAACAAAACAATTCTTAGCAAAACATCTCTTGTGCACACAATCAAAGTAAACTGCCTGATTGAAGAATTATTTCAAATTACATTTGTGTTTGCTGTCTTTAGTGATCTACCGCTGCGCTTGCTAAGATATGTTCTGTAATAACCTTACCACTCTATTATACAATAGCTGATAGAATTCTGGGCCAAACCAATCAAGAAAGTCATCTCCCTTTATCCAGGCGCTACGTGCTGGAGAGACATTTGTCATTGCCAACGTCCTGTGTCGTATGGGGATGGCACATAAATTCACTTCCAAATGCTTCGTATCACAAGCTGAAGTAAATTTAAAGTCAATAATAATAAAACCAGATTTTTAAAAAAATTGAAATTGTGTACAATTGAGACCAACTATTAAAAGAGGATTTAATTATTTACTCTAGTTGAGTAGAGAATAAAATCATATTAATCACATTCTGATCGCAATATGAAGACGATCTAGAATTTATGGTCAATGTCTCCTTAGTGAAGGTTTCTGGTCTATGGAAGTGATTCTTAGAAAATCTTTTTGAATATTGTTTAGTAGAAATGTAAGACATTTCAGCTCGTGTTGGATTGTAACTCAGAAGTTGTCAAGACAGCAAGTGGTTGGGATGAGAATACCATCAAACTGTCAATGCCAG
Source organism: Ampullaceana balthica (assembly GCA_944989445.1). Lineage (NCBI taxonomy): Eukaryota > Metazoa > Mollusca > Gastropoda > Lymnaeidae > Ampullaceana > Ampullaceana balthica. The sequence goes on along the minus strand of CALYLW010000481.1, from coordinate 370,038 downwards.
CAAAGATGATATACACTTTGATTTTTATTTAAAATTTGATTATAAATCATGGGGATGTTATCTAAGAATGGGTTTGGTTGGTCATTACAGCTGGTTTAGTGTAACTGTCATTTTCCATTATGGCTTGGTTGCATTAACGTAATATTTATTATGGCTATTGTTGGTTAAATTTTTTATAACAATATATGAGAGGCTTTTTAGGTACAATTGCACTAACAACAGTGATTGCAAAACGCATAGGTCTCAGCAATTGATTTGGAGGGGAAGAAGGTAATCATTTCATTCTGATATCTAAAAAATCTTCATTTGACCAACAGAGGCAACATAGATGTACATTGTATTTGGAGGAAAGGAATAGTTTTAGCATGAGTTTTTGATAGAAGTATGTATAACAATAACTTTCTGTGAGTTTTAAGTTGACAAAGATGAACAATCCATCTTTTTCAGTTAAGGGAATTGTCAATAAATATTCAGAGCTGCCAAAGGTTTGGGGAAAGAAAGTACATACCGTAGAATGATGGAACGAGTCATGAAAATAAATAATTGCTAAGTCCTTTTTTCCATGATATTTATGGCAATAGTGTAATTGAAGCATTTTTTACAAGCCTTCTGCATAAGATATTCATAAGGACCTACAAAAAAGGACACACCACCGATTTAAGATGAGTTTTTCTTTTTAAGAGAATGAATTAAATTTGATATCAAAAAAACAAACTAGAAAGTTACTTGTGTTGTCAGACACATGTGACGGGTCGACTCCTCCTCTAATGAAAACATCCTCATCAATCTCAGCCCTTTTCTGGACTAGAATCACTGTCCTCTGCCAAGTGAGGTCCACTGGGGTGGTGGGTAATGTTGTGGTTGGTTCAGTTGGGGTTACAGTTGTTGGCACTGAGCAACAGTCAAATTGTTTTTTCATGTTTTTAGAAAGAAAATATTCAGTAATTCAAAAAAAATTTAACGTTTAACATTAGAAACTGGAGGCACCACTTTTAATGCTTTGATTATTGAAGGTGATAACATCAAATAAATTTATTTACAAGAGAAATTTGAGTAAAACCTCATTTATGGTATGATTAAACTTTTTTTTCCAAACATGTAAATCAGTCAATTTGGTACATTAAAAAAACGTCACAAAATACAAATTGGAATAATGAAGGATATTTGTGAAAAAAAATAACTAACCTTGAAATGGATGAATTTCACATTGACCTGTGCCCCAATGATACACATTGACGTACCCGCAGCGGCCGATGTGATTAGTGTCATGGTAAGGGAAGGGCACGGCGCCATCGCCCGTGCAGTCATTTGTCAGATTCATAGCTACCTCTGATCCAGGAGCTTGGACACCGTAAAACTCAAAGAATCCATTGGAGGTTTTATTACAGTTCATGTCCACATCCACAATCCAATAGTCATCTCCATACCTATAGGGCAGTAGGAGTCTATTTATAGATTTGCCTAGAAATTTTGAGTCAGTTTTTAAATTAAAGTCTCATTCTACAATTTTTTTTTCCATTGATTTATTTATAACCTGGCATTAAATTATGGCATATCATAGAAATAATTTGATGGGGGGGAGAGGAGTCAAGAAACATTTAGAACTAAAATATATATTTTAAAATGCAGTTATTTGAATTATAAAAAGTTTACAATCTCAGTCTCACTTGGACCTAATAAAACTTTCTTACTCTTAAATTTTATTTTTGATTTTCACGGTTGTCCGCCCTCTCAAAGAAATAATAAAATGCCTCAGAAACATTTACTGTTAAGTTCTAGATATTTTGTTTCTTATATAAAAATTTTAAATCTCTATCAGAATTAATAATTTCAAAATACAAAACATTATGTACCTATAGTTTTGAAAAACATTTAAAGCTTTCATTTATGCTTATATAAATGTTGAATTGTTGGTTTACATACACAATAAACTAAAAACATACATTTTTAACAGATAAACAGACTACCACTACTCAGCCCAACTTACCGATTTAGTATGTTGTAGAACTGATCTGTTGAAATATTTGATGTGACCTGGCCAGGAGTACCTTGTGCTATCTTTCAAAGTGAATGCAAAATCAAATTGTATTTCTCACTCGGAAACCATATTGTAGTATTAAATTTACACTAACAATTGTCGCTTGCGGCCAGGGATCTATAGCACACTATATGTTGATAAAACTATGGCCTAAGACCAATCTTATTTAGAGGGCTAAATAATTCATAAAAATTAGTAATGTCAATATTTGGTCTGAATAATAAAATAGGCAATCCTTTGATGTGATTATAATATCAATGTCTTAAACTCCACAACTTTCAACCTTGATGCAATCATAGACATAATTTTAACATTATAAATTATGTAAACATTACAAATGCTCTTCCAAATATGACCAGAATTAGATTATAAAATATTCAACTACATTAACACTGAAAATATTGGTATAAAAGTACCCACATTTTTATAATCATCCTGGTTTACTTACAACACGATTGTACTCTTCTTGATAAAATTCTGGACCATTCCAGTCTAAGAAGTTATCTCCCTGTACCCATGCGTCTCTAGCTGGTGTGGTGGTTGACATCTCTAATGGTCTGTGGCGTATGGGTATAGCACATTCACTCTTTTCATAGTCCTTTGTCTCGCAGCCTTTAAAGCAGTGGATGAGAATATTTTTTTAAAATCAACTTTGGGTCAATTTTTGTATAGCACTGGACAAAATTATTATCTGCGTTAAGGTTTTAATAGTATGCACCATAAAATTTTTTACTTGGTTTAACATGCTAATGCACCCAAAATAATTATCATACCCATATTTCGTATGCATATAATTAATATAAACTATTTTCCATCTTTTCTTAGACATAAATATGCTCTCCAATAAAAGAATTGATATGTTTATTGTTTAAATCCTTTCAAGTATTTAAAATTCAAGTTTAAAATGATTATTCCATTCATTAGGTAGTTATAATATATCATAATTTTTGCATGAACAAGCCCTGCCCCACCACTGATACTACTGCCCTTCTCCACCAGTGTTACTACAGTCCTGCTCTTCAATTGGTACTACATTCTGGTTCCACCCAATTGTTCCATTTAGAACAGCTCAAGGCTTTTTCTCTTCATGCACACAATGATATAGCTGATGTTAACCACAACATCGATTCTTCTTTGATACACGAGTCAGCCATCTGCTCTATGATTTGCAGATTTTGACGACTCTTTGTTCTACCAACCAACATCCTATAAATTGTCCTGTCTATAGCTCAGCCTGTCTCTTTGAATGACCTGGGTTGAGGCAAATGATATCTCTGGTTTGTTTGTTTGTTTGGTTTTCAGTTTTAATCAAATACCAGCCTCAATGGCTTACTGACAAATTTGTTTATTCTCGTATCACTTGATTATTTTCATCTATCTCTTGCTGTTCAGCAGTAAATATTCTTATTTTAACAGATTTCTCACTGCTCTCAAGCCATGTGTAGTCTCAACTCATTCCCGTCCAATTATGCCTTGTCTAGGAATAGTTTGAAAAGCATGATTGCTCTTCTCATTCTTTGTACATTTCATAAGAGATTATTTATTTATTTTTTAATGACAGGCTTGTTAGTTCTGTGCTTACATTATAATAGGACAAGTCTCTTGCAGCTGTTGAGAAGGTTGCCTTAGTAAATCCCTTTGCTAACCTCAAGGTGTTCCATCAATAGTCATCTATCATTAGTCAGTTATAACAGAACAAGTGAATATAAATTACTTGTGTTATCAGATACATAAGCTGCGTTGATTCCTCCTCTGATAAAAACATCTTCTCCCACGTCTGCTGACTTCTGCAATAAAATAACAGTCCTCTGCCAAGTGAGGTCAATGGGAGTGGTCAGTTCTGTGGTGGCTGCAGTGGTGGTTGGTCCTGATGGGAAATGAAACATGATTATCGTTGTATCTTGTGGTTGGCAAGTGGATCTTTTTAAATACTTGATTTATAAGTGTAAGTTAAATATATGCCTAGTCATGGTAATTTCAATATAAAGTATACTTGTATATATAAGTGTAAGTTAAATATATGCCTAGTCATGGCAATTTCAATATAAAGTATACTTGTATTTGTAAGTGTAAGTTAAATATATGCCTAGGCATGGAAATTTCAATATAAAATATACTTGTAATTATAAGTTTATGAGGAAATTTTTTAAGGAAACACCTTAACAAATTCAAATGTCCAAAATTTCAAGTGTATCTAATATAGTCATCACAGTGGCAAAATATAAATAGAAAATATGCTTTCAATACTAAGACTAAGTTCCTCAAAGAAAAACTATTGTTGGGCTGTTTTCTATTATCTTATCTTATCTATTACAGACGCTCATTGTATACAGAAGATTATTAAACATAAAAAAGGAAGAAAAAAATTACTTACCATCGAAAGGATGAATTTCACATTGACCAATTTCCCACTGATAAACATTGATATAGCCACAGCGACCAATGTGGTTACCATCATGATAAGGGAAGGGCACGGCACCATCCCCTGTGCAGTCATTGGTCAGATTAGTGACAAACTCTGCACCAGGTGGCTGGACTCCATAAAACTCGAAAAATCCCTCATTTGACCTGGAACAGTCCATCTCAACATCCACAATCCAAAAGTCATCTCCGTATCTGAAATATTTAAACATTCAATGGATTTCTTTGTCAGTCAATCTCTGTTCTTTGAACTTCATTTTGCTGTTGAGATTATAGGTAAAATAATTCATAAAACTTCTTTAAATACTTCTACACAAATATTACAGTTGTCCATTTTAAGTTAGCTTGAAAAAAACACAAATCAATAACAGTTTTAAAAGCAAAAAAGCTTTTTCAGCATTTTAACTTACTTGTTTAAGATGTTAAAAAATATATTTTCTGAATTGTTAGATGTCAACTGGCCAGGTGATCCCTGTGCAATCTTTTTTGTAGTACAAAGAAAAAATAAGTATACATCAACAACAAAATAATGCATTATTTCCCCTGGAAGATGACTATTACAGCTACGGTGTAAATTATGATCAGTAACCTCTATAAGATTACATGTTTTTCTAGGTATGCTCTACTTAACTTTGTTAAAGTCGAGAATAATGAAAAATCTGTAAGCCAGTGATCAAGTAAGAGCCAACTCATCTCACCTTTTCTTTATTTATTCTCACCGTCAGTCACACCTTTCTACTCTTCTTGCCACCCAAAATCCTGAGAGGGATTAATTTCCCCAATCTTAATAATTATACTTTATCTTCAACTTCTTCCCAGTCTGAGAATGAGGTTTGAAACAAGGCACTTCAAATGTTTAATTATTTCTGATTTAGGTCCTTCCTTCTTGAATATTACACGTTTGTGAGGTGCATTCATTTTTATTTTTTTAAATTTTGTTTACTGTTCTGATAAAGTTCTATACCACATGCTTTTCCAACTTGTATGTGTAAGCAACAGATTCCATATTTACAAGCTCCATTAACACAATAGACTTAAATTTGCTATCACTGGATAGATAATTCAATTGTGAACACAAAGTCGCATAACGTGCCATTATTTGTCATTTTATTTATTTTTAAAAAAAATTATTTCCTGTAACTACCTAAATCAGGTGGAAAAAAGTTGGGAAAACCAAGAATATTTGAGAGTTAACTAACTTGGGCTCCTATCTAATGCACCTAAGAGGCCGTCCATAAAATACTTCACGCTATTTTTTAACATTTTTAACTCCCCCCTCCCCCCTTTTACAAACTGTCACGATTCTCGGACAACCCCCCCCCCTAAAGTATGTCACACTTTTTGAACAAAAATAATTATTTTAATAACAAAATAATTAAATTTAATATTAAAACACTGTTACATCACACACGGCCAGACACCCACCTCTCCCCTTGTCACAAACTGTCACACTTTCTTAAACCCCCTCCCCCCCTCTGGAGCGTGACGTACTTTATGGACGGCCCCTAACCAATAATATAAGTGATGGAATAATATATCATACCACTAACTAAATGAACTAAACTTTTAACTCTTCTTCTTTGTATCTGATACAAAACATTGATTCACTGTTACTTACAACTCTGTTATATTCCTCTTGATAGAACTCAGGACCATTCCAATCCAAGAAATTGTCTCCCTTTGCCCAGGTATCTCTGGCTGGTGTGGTGTATGTCATCTCCAATGTTCTATGACGTATTGGAATAGCACATAAATTTGTCTCATACTCCTTGGTCTCACAGCCTAAAAACAGGAAATTTTCAGTTAATTTTCAGCTTAACATAGCATGCTTTCAAGCTACCATTTTTTTGTAATGAATTGTTAATTATTAATTATTCACTCCTTTAAATCATATCTTCATCTGTGGCATATTTCATTTCTTTGTCTTATTCATATTTAAACAAAGTTTACAAGTAATAAATCTTTAAGTTAGTACATTTAATGATATAACATGAGAAAGAGAGTTTTTAAATGAACAAATACTTGTGTTGTCTGGTATATAAGCTGGGTCAATGCCACCCCTGATGAAAACTTGTTCTCCAGCTTCAGATTGTTTCTGTAATAAGATCACCGTCCTCCGCCATTCTGGAGCAACAGTGGGGGGTGCTGAAGTTGCCAGGAGTTCTGTTGTGGTTTCAGGAACTTCCAGCGTTGTTCCTACAAATGTGTCTGTACTATTGTAAATGAACCAATCTTCAGTAGTAAATTCAACAGTGGAAAATGTGTTAGTGTTATCTGTAGTAAACTCATTGACTGCGCTCTGAGTAGAAATATCTGATGTTGCAGAAAAGTCAGGATTTATGGAACTGTAGTCTGGTGTAAGAGTGACATCACCTGTTTTAAAATAAACACTAATGAATATAAATATTTTTTATAAAAGATAAAAATGTGTATTCTTAATCTGGGTAATTGTGTAATTATAATTAATAAGAAAATTTGCATTCTTTAATGCTTCAAATAGTAGGTAGGGGTTGATTTACATAATTTATATGGTTTTTTGTAATTTAATATTTTTTAAGAAACAATTATCACTTTGTTTTTTTTTAATCAAATGAATTTAAGGTTTTCATTACAAATAATAATTCCCTACCATCAAGAGAATGGATTTCACATGTTCCTGTTCCCCAATGATACACATTAACATAACCACAGCGGGCAATGTGATTCCCATCATGGAAAGGGAACTGCAGGGAGCCATCACCAGTGCAGTCAATGCCGAGATTTGACCCACTTTCCCACTGAGAGGACTGTATGCCATCAAACTCAAACAGCCCACCATAAGTCCTGGCGCAATCCATGTCAACATCCACAATCCAGTAGTTATCACCGTATCTACAATTGACAGTATAATAAAAATTTATTCAATTTATTCTGAATTTTAACTCATGGTCAACTGATACTTTTGTTGGTAATGTGAAATGCTCCTTTGAAACAATTTATTTTTGACATTCACTATTTTTATTTCAGAATGGATGTTTATTTTTCAGATGTGTAGTTGTTAAGCCCTTGATAACAAATGTGTAGAATTTTCACAAAGAAAAAATTGTTTTAATAAGCAAAGTTTTATCCCCATTTTAAAAAATAAGTGTAGAGTTTTAGAATTATTTTCCTGATTTTCATAATAAAAACAAATTTCATTTTATTTAAACTGATTGTTACTTTTAGATCTGTTGATGATGGCAGTGAACAAAATCAACAAGAAATAGCATGTATAAATTAGAAATCAGTTGGTAATAATAATCATCATAAATTGCCACGATAAAAGTGTGATGAGATATGAAATATGCAGTAACTCATTGACTTACTTGTTTATTAGATTGTAGTACTGACTGGCTGAATTATTAGAAGTCAGCTGGCCAGGTGTTCCCTGTGCTACCTAGCAAAATAATGTAAAATTGTTTAGTTCTTTGTTGTTTTTTTGTCATTCTTGTATTTATTTACGAAATTCCCCAAAAATATTATCAGCAATAAATTTAAATATTTTTAAATAAAAAATTATAAAGTGTCTGCTGTATATGATTTTTACATATTTTATAAGGTATTTATTTATTTATATGTCACAAAGAAATTAGATTGTGTGAATGATCTTTTCATATCACTAACTTGTTAAGTAAAATCAACCAAGTTTTGCGTTTAATTTAATGTTTGTAAAACAAAATAATAAAAGTATAAAAATGAATAATATATAAGACAATTTAATCAATCATGAAAATGTTTTTGTATTATTCAGTTACGTCAATGTAAATAACATAATACATTATACATTCTTAATATAAACGTCATTAAATAGGACGTTATATTTATATCAGATAATCTTACTATATTCATTCATATTTAAAAAGTACATTTATTTATAGCAATATAAATCTTTCACTAAAAGTAATTGATGTAGAGCTCTTTATTAAAATTGATTTTTCTCACAAACTTTGATTTTAAAAGATCATAAGAGAAATTAATTATTGTTTTTGGTAAAACTTACAACGCCAGTATAAGTGCCCTGATTTCCTTCTGCGCCGTACCAGTCCAGATAGTTGTCTCCCTCCGCCCAAGCATTACGTGCTGGTGTCGCTTCTGTCATATTTAAATTTCTGTGGTTTATGGGGATGACGCAGGGATTCTGTTCAAAGTTTTCAGTTTCACAGGCTATTTTTAAGGAAATTTTGAATTAAAAATCATTGGTTATCTCACATTTTATCATAAAATATTGATGAGCTTGAAAGAGAAAGAATAACAATATTAATTTTAATTCAGGAAAAATATAGGTTTTTTTTCTTCACAAATGCCGCTTGGACTTACACGTTGGTAAAGATCTTGTATCCCAGCAGATGTTCCTTTTCCTTGTTGCAAAATGTCAGCGTAATCTGGTTGTTGAACTTGTCTCTTTCATATCATAAATATTGTTGGGGGGTTTTTTATTATTTAAAATAAACATAATCACCTTTGGTGTTATTTAACAGGCGTTGATCTATTCCTCCTCGAAAAAACACTTCACCCCCATCATTGGGTTGTTTCTCGACCAACAATACGGTTCTTCTCCAGTCTGGTCCGGCTGGTGTGGTCTGCAACGTGGGGGGTTGTCCTGTAACGATGTCACTGGTGCCCACCGAATCTACAGCTACAGTAGTTGAGGAGCTGACATACGTGGAACTAACATACGATGAACCAGGTGTTGTAACCTCACTCTGTTTATGAGTTGTGGTGGCGATATCTGTTTGTTAAAATGAACGTGCTCAACAATGGGAACAAGTTTAAAAGAGTTATCGCGTTTATTTAAAAATAGCCCAACGGCTCAGATTATTAAACGTAATCGAATGAGTTCAATCGTTAGGCCACAGTGCTTTTCATTACAATGTGACTCTAATGTGAGTGTTGTTTTTTTTATTTGGGGGGAAGGATTGAAACGTGCGATAGTACTAGAGAGCTATGGCGGATTAAGGGGGGGGGGCTGAACAAGCTAAAGCCAGGGGCCCCCGATGATTTAGGGCCCCCAAATTTAGTAATTTTATAATAAAGGTGGACAAATGTTTGCATGAATCCCTAAAAATATTATAAATAAATAAAATCTTATCTATTAATTGATCGCTATATCGGATCCGGTAGCCTCAGTATCAAAAAAAGTTGATTCGATTGGCTTAATAATTGAACATATTAATAAATACTATTTATATCTTTTAAAATTTGTTCAAACATCAGGATCTTGTGGTCTTGAGGCAACGTGTTGTCTTGAGGCGGTAGCGGGTTCGATTCCCGGCGGGGGCATATGTTTTTTTTTCATTTGTCATTTTTTAAATAAAAATTATCTTTTTACACTCAATTTTAGTTTCCAGGCAAACAGTTATTTCTTTGTGTTCGGTTTTTTTTTATGAATCCGATCCCGGAGTACAGACACATTATGAACAAGGAACCAATGGACTATCTAGTTACAAGTTACAGTCTTATATTAGCTGCTAGCAACCATTTTACAGGGACGCTAGCTGGATAGGGCCCCAGTTTGAATTGCAGCCAGGGGCCCCGTGCAGTCTTAATCCGCCCCTGCTGGAGAGGTGAGATGTAATTAATGGGTACCTAACACTAGTTAGGCGGCTGGGTAATGCGTGGAACCCACAAAGCCGTGGCCTGTGAACGCTGCATCACTTTCCAACAGATCATCTATCATGGTCTGTGGACGCAATTATCTTCTGCATAGAAGGAGCGTCTGTATAGATAAGATAAGAAGAAGCCCAAACCTTTCATTCTTACATTTGAAACTATATCTTCGCTTTCAAACTAGAGTAGATTTTTAAATAAGGAATTACAATCGAGCTGATGAATTTCGCATTGTCCTGTGCCCCAATGATACACGTTGACGTAACCACAGCGTCCGATGTGGTTGGTGTCGTGGTAAGGGAAGGGCACTGCGCCGTCACCCGTGCAGTCATTGTTTACGTTGGAGAGAGCCTCCCAGCCGTTGGACAGGAAACCCTTAAACTCGAAGAAGCCGTCGTATGACTTGTCACAATCCATGTCAACATCCACAATCCAGTAGTGATCACCATACCTAATAGGTTAGAGGATTTTGACTTTTTTTCTTTTTTTTTGTAGTAATAAATAATACAACTGACTGTTAAAATGTGTCCTTCTAAATTTTTTAAACTGTACATATCTGTGTAAATATAAATATGGAAGAAATTCAAACTAATGACAATTTCATTATTTTATTTTTAAAAATGACATTCAGTTATTTTCGTCATATACAATAGTGTTTTATAATATTTCCTTACAAAAATTTAAATCCTTAGACTTACTTAAATGAACTAAAAACCGATATTAAATTTTACTCTAACTCCAAGGGTCTTACAAAACTCCGCGCCCCACTTTTATAAACTATATACGTAACCGGCAATGTGTAAAATGCAGCCATTACATAGAATGCAAAGGCATCCTATAGAGTGCCTGTAGTTTTTAAGCAAAGTATGAAACATCTTGTTTTGGCGATTATGTTGGGATGATTTGCCTAGACAAATCCAAAAGATTACGTCAGTCACTCCTTTCCCTCATCGAAGTTAGGTTTAGGAGCTAGCACAGTGGCTTCCAAATGTGAAGTTGATTATCATTTTTATTTTTTAATATAATATTGTTTCTTTTGGCCTGGATTTCAAAGTTTGATTTAGGTTCTTTTCTAGCTTCGACGACTCCATCTATCGCGAATCACATGTTGCATTCCCTTTAGTATTCTATGTCTTGCATCTGGTGATTTCTTTTTCCTGATGTATAGCTTGTACGCATTTTATTTTACAAGTTCAACTTTAGTCTGCATGTTTAGCAAAACGTCAATGGGTAGGTAAAACGTTGCGAGGCCCAACGTTGGCAAAACAGAGATTCGTAAGGAGTTGTCTTAGTCCCAAATTAAAATGTCCTGTTCTTAATATTATGTTTGATGAATCTTAATCATTCACTCAAATTTTCATTTTTTTCCGCAAGCATCTAAGCACACAGCATGCTTTTAATGTCTTTATTACCCCTGACCTTGTGAGTGGTGATGTTTAGCCATGTACGATCTTCAAATATGGCCTGCAGTACTCCTTTAGGCTTTTCGACACATTATTTCCTGGCAATATCGGACTGTAGAGTCGATGGAGCTCCAGAAAACATAAATATCCCCATGAGCGTGTGGCCCAACTCACCCCTCCCCAACCCTTTGAACCACAAACGTTGTGACATGAATTCTATACTTTGCCGGATCGCTCTGAGAAATTGTATAGAATGCCTAGGCACAAGATGAAGTGTGAAATAAAAGCCATTACATATTTTACTTAAGGCTGGATTTCACACATTGCCGGTAATATATATATATATATATATAATATATATATATATATATATATATATATATATAATATATATATATATATATATATATATATATATATATATAATATATATATATATATATATATATATATATATATATATATATATATATATATATATATATATATATATATATATATATATATATATATATATATATATATATCCGTATCCTAATTAAAACTTACAAATGCACAAACTTAAGATAGTTGTTAAAAACTCACTTATTTAAGAGATCATAATATTTTTTGGAAGGATTATTGGTTGTCCATTGTGCGGGTGTGCCTTGTGCTACCTTGGAGATAAGAAAAAAAAGAGCATTAAACAAAATTAAAAACAAGATTGTCGGAAACTGTATTTATTATTAGCCCAAACCTTTAATTACAAAACTAAAATGTCCGTCTGAAATGTGATATACGAAAACAGAATAGTGGTGGCTTACACTTACGACAGAACTCACTGAATTGTTGTAGAAAACTTTTTTTTTATTGTCTCTTTGCAGATAATTTATATAGCTTGTTATTCAGGTTTGTTTTATGCTTACAAAGTTGTTGTATTTTCCTTGATCTGCTTCTACACCAAACCAGTCCAAGTAGTTGTCCCCCTTGGCCCAAGAATCACGTCCGGGGGTGACGTCCGTCATGTTTAAAACTCGGTGACGTATGGGGATGACGCACGGATTGCTCTCATAATCTGTACCGGAACATCCTGATTTTTAAAAAAATTAAGTTTAATATTTTCAAAGTCATGGCTGCATTTCAGAAAGTAAGGCACTAAAAAATCTAAAATATTTTGTTTTCCTTATAGAAGATTTCCAGTTCGATCTGATAAATTATGGACGACAAATAAATACCAAATAATTTTATTGGTTAAATATAATTTTATTTTTTAAATCCTTTATATTAACTCGTGGTGTCTGCACCCTTGATTGCTTGTCGCAATTATTGATTTTTTAGATTATTTTTTTATTCCTATGTATCATGTTATTTTTTGAGATAGAGCGTCGCGGTGCGTTTTATATTGAACAACCTTTCTGTCGCCGCAATAAGGTGCGTATTTTATTGACAACACTTTTATAAACATATTCCTGATCGGTGTGCGTTATATTAAACATGTTTTACGACACAACTGCAATTTTGTATTTCTGGATGGCGGATGGTCGGGCGCTGCATATTATAATGAACATTCTTTTACTTACGTCTCGTACATAAATGATTTATAGTGTGAAACGTAATTTTTTACGGGTTCTTTTTATTCTTAATTTTTTAATTAAAATATTAAATTATGGTTTATTCACAGCAACGATTTTATTTTATTTTTAAAGATTTGTTTAACTTAGATTTTGACCAAAAACTGTTCTATTTTTTAAGGCACGACAATTACATAAAATGAATTAAATGTTCAAAACTTTGCCCAAATTTATTCACTTTTCTGGTAGTATTTTACTTTTTTTACTTTTTTAAAAATAAAATAATTTAAACAATTTAAAAGGTGTAAAAAAACAAAACCTGCAGCTATTAATTTCCTTCAAAATTAGAATTCTTCATATTAAATAAAGCTATGTATTTCAAGAAGTTTAAAATATGTATCTATCAAGTAACTAGACTAAAGAAATTCATGACAAATCTTTGCTTTATAACTCGAGAGAAAGGTCTGGTCACCGATTGCTGGACCGAGCTCAGCGTGACACGTAAAATGTAAACAAAAGCACGCCGGTACATGGACGGATTGCGTCAATGCGTGAACTGAACTGTCACGTGAAAAAAACAATAACAAACTGTGAAATTGAATTACATACGTTGTATAGAGATAAACTAAAAATGCATATTAATTTAATTACGTTACGTTCGATCGATCTGACATTTCATTAAGATGCATTGTTAGGTGACGGTTCTATGTGCCAAATTTCAGCTCGATGGCATCACGGAAAGTGGGTCATCTTTTACTTTTTTTTCCCGCCCGACGAAGAGATGACGACAGACAGAGCGAGAGACAAGATTTCGAAGTTAATATAAGGGATTTAATAAGAATGCTATTCCTGTCAATGTCAATAACACCTTTTTTTAAATTAAGTAGCATCAATTTAAATTTATCTAAAAATATTTTTCTAGTCGACAAAAAAAAAGCCAGGAATAAAGAGCTATAGACTAGTTTTAAATTTTGTTTATTCTATAATGTATGGACGGTGGTCCGTGTGCAAAGTTAAAAAAAACAACTCTTGTGCAAAGTTACACAAAGACCTATTTTTGTGCCCATTTTTTTTTAAATTTGCTTCTCGGTGATTCTAAACTCCTGCGTGGCGTCGGTCAAATATCTGCGCAGCCGCGCTGCTTATAGGGAACATTGCTACCATGGCTCTAATACTTCGCTTGCATATCACCTGCAAACCAAACATTAACTACAGTATCGGAAACTTCAGCTGAGACAATATAAAACTATGTGAACCATTTATAACAGCTTGGCTGGTTATATCGTCAATAAGACCCGCTCATCACGTGAACCAAATAACGTCAATACAATTGTCTGTTTGCGTTGTTGGTTAAAAGATGTCATATGAAGAACAAATTCCAGCGTTTTTTCGATTTTCGACAAGTATTTTAATAAATGTTACTTATGACACTAGAAATTTAAATTTTTGGCTTTAATCGAAATTAACGATTAATTAATCTTTAATTTTTTCTAAAGGTAAATATTAATTATAAATTAATCCTTAACAGCCATAATTCTTTTAAAAATTATGTTTTGTCAGTAGCATTGGAGTATCAATGTATTTCAAAAGTATTTAATCCCCAATATAAACAACTAACAATTCTCTATGCTGGACTAAATAGATGGATTAAAATACTAACATTTTTTTCAGTTAAATTGTTTAACAAATTGTTTACCTCCTGGCACGCGGCTCGAATCTATGCCACCCCTCAGAAATAGATCCTGGCCAGGGTTCGTCTGTTTCTCCACGAGAATCACTGTCCTCTGCCAGTTGGGACCAGACTGCGTGGGTGCTATCGTTGTGACGGCTTCTGTTATAATCCCAATCGTAGTCTGGGGGTTGTTTGGATTTGGTCCTTCGGTGCTCAACTGACCATTACTGGGTCCAGCCGTGGTTAACTGAACATCAACGGGTCCAGCTGTGGTCCACTGACTGTTATGAGGATCAACTGTAGACGGTTGATTTAGACTTGGATCAACAGTGGTCAGCTGATTAATTACCCCGGGGTCACCTGTAAGTAATCCACCACCAGTGACAATTACATTAATGCCGCCTTCAGTTGTAAACAGCCCACCAACAGTCCATGGGTTTGCAGTACTTGCCCCATTGTTTGTGATGAAAGCTTCTGGCGTTGGTGTCGTTGTTATTGGATCTGTAAGCGTCACACCGTGGGTGGTAAACAAGTCGTCAGTTCTTACATACTGTGTGGTCAAGAGCTCTTTGGTGGTTGATTCTTGAGTGGTCAGCAACTTTTCGGTGGTTAACTCTTCGGTGGTTAACTCTTCGGTGGTTAATTCTTGTGTGATCAACAACTCTTCGGTGGTTAACGCTTCTGTGGTTATTTCTTGTGTTGTTAATGGCTCTTCAGTTGTCGTTAAGGCCTCCGTGGTTGACTGTTCCGTTGTAGGCTCTGTGACCAGTGGCTGGTCTGGATCTGTAATGCAAATTCACGTGCTTTACTTTTAAAATCATTCGGGTCATTTTTACAGTTTTCAATTTAATTTAATGAGCAATATCATTGCAATGGATTCTTAGGATTTAATTCCAAAATTGATTACAGTCATGACCACATTCTTTCGATACAGTAATGAGCTATCATTCACGAAATCCCAGCCCCACTCGCCACAAATATGACGAATGAAAAAAAGATATTGGGAATAGACAACTACGACCTCCCAGTAAATCTCATTACGAACAGTTAATGAGTTAATGTTTTCAAAATATAGAAATATCGTATGGAGTAAGGATGTCGAAAGAGGAATCCATCTAAAAAAAATTATTACGTGCAGTGAAAATGAAATCTGTGCTTAAAGAAAAATACAATTTCTGTTTCTATTAGTCACACTCAAGTCCATTATAGTTAATTACAAGTGGGCAAACTACGGCCCGCGGTCAGCACACGGCCTTCTGCCGAGTTCTGTGCGGGAAGCCTGCAGCAATATATATATTTTTTAAATCAATAAATTAGTTATATGAGGATGTTAGTGTTTGAATTGGGGCTAAATTTGCTCCAGGTGCAGTCTTTTGAAGTTTTGTTCCTTACTAATGCAGTCTTCACCCTGAGATCTTTGCCAACCACTGAAGTAGATTTTTGTGTATTCTGAAATATACGCATTCCTTTTAAATAATTTAACTTGGGTAATGTTTTTTTTTCTTAAAAATAAATGGAGAAAAGAACTTTGTGTACTGAAAAGATTTTTTAAAAATTTATATGATCCTTTTTTTTCTTCGAACAAAGCCGGGCGACCTTCTAATAAAAACGCGTATCAAATAGAGTGAGTGATGAAATTTAGAATGTGATGCGAAACAAATTATCATAGTGTTTAGACCAAAGTAATAGTTTTTAAAAACAACGGAGCCTTATGTGCAAAAATGATCATTCTTTAAATTTAATGTATGCACACGGCGTGAATGTTCAGTTGTATACACCCAGCCAGATGATCAGGATTTTTATCCGTGTCGACAATGTTTTAAATATTGACTTTATTTCCAATGTCTAGTCTCATCTTAAGGCACAAGTACCTTTAATAAGGGCAACAACACCTTCCATTGAGCTATTAATAATCACAGATCCTGATGCATCAACGTTAAATTTATCTTTGCAGTCAGTCAACATGTTGCAGTACTGTGCAGGTGGCAAATCTGAATGAGAATAGACAAAGTTTGTTTTTAAAATGATAATAAACTTGTTATTATTTAAAATATAAGGATGCAAAGTCAGTACGATAGCGAAAGGCAAAAGCTACCGAATTTCTCCTCCCACTCCGAAATCTAAAACTATTAATATACTATTGTCTGGGTTTGAACTGATGTATTCTCAAAACAAAAGATGAAATCTTGCATTCTTTAAAATTGTTATATTAAATCAAGAGAAGAGAAAAGAATTTTTTTTTCATCGTATTATATGGGTTTGATATTAATTTATTTTTGTGTTGTAGATGCTGTACTACATAAAACGAAAGAAATTGTTTGCCCTGCAGTAACAAATAAACGCCTTCAAAAGATTAATGTTTTATTGTTGATTTTTAAAAAATATATTTTTACATATTTTGTATTAACCCTATAATTTATATTCTTTTTAACCATAACCCTAAACTTTATCTTCACCACTGGAAATGTTTTTTTTTAAATTTAGATGAATTAGGCTTCAGTAATAAGGTATTCACTTTTATCCCTTTCCAACTTTAAAAAATATACGGTAATTTTTTCTTATGGCCTCGCTGTGTAAATGCCCTCCAACTGTTTCACTCAACATTGGTAGAACATTTTTATTTATTCAAGAGGAAATTCTGAATAGTTGACAACGAAGACTTCAATAATTTACCCGTGGCCACTTCGTAGGAATCAAAGTTCGCGTCGCTGGTCATCCAAAACAGAGACTCGTCACCCCTCATGAAGGACACGGTCGTGGGCGTAGCTAGACAGTTGAAACGTGGGGCTGAACCCACCCAGTTGCTGTACTTGACCATGCCAGCGATGAGTGGCCACCTGACGGATAATTTCACGTGAAAATCAAAAGCTGTGAATCCTTTCTGCTCTCATTTTGCAACTTAATTTTTTAGCAACATTTAACGTGGATAAACAACGTTAGATATACATCTAAGCATTGATTACGTGATTTCGTATCTTTTAGTATTGAACAATGCAGAGCTTGCAACCAAAACAGTTTTATGGTCTGGATGAGGGAACAGGAAATTCTCATACAGAAAGATACTGTTGATTGGTGTGAGATTGCAGAGTAGATATAAAATTCAAGAAAATGGCAGGACAGTTTCTCTTTAAGTTCAAATTAGATTTTTAAGAGAATAAAAGTAAAAAGATTCCAATCATCAAAACACTATCTCTTAACTTCTCACTTGTGGTAACACCCAGTCGCCATCAAAACATCTCATCTGTGCTCACACACCCATCCACCTACACATCTCACATGTGCTCACGCACCCAGCCACTCACACATCTCACCTGTGGTCACGCACCCAGCCACCTACACATCTCACCTGTGCTCACGCACCCAGAGACTTACACATCTCACCTGTGCTCACGCACACAGCCACCTACACATCTCGTCTGTGCTTACACACCCATCCACCTACACATCTTACCTGTGCTTAAACACCCAGCCACTTACACATCTCGTCTGTGCTTACAAACCCATCCACCTACACATTTCACCTGTGCTTACACACCCATCCACCTACACATCTCACCTGTGCTCACACACCCATCCTACTACACATTTCACCGGTGCTCCCACACCCATCCACCTACACATCTCACTTGTGCTCACACACCCATCCACCTACACATTTCACCTGTGCTTACACACCCATCCACCTACACATCTCACCTGTGCTCACACACCCATCCACTTATACATTTTACCTGTGCTTACACACCCATCCACCTACACATCTCACCTGTGCTCACACACCCATCCACCTATACATCTCACCTGTGCTCACACACCCATCCACCTACACATCTCACCTGTGCTTACACACCCATCCACCAACACATCTCACCTGTGCTCACACACCCATCCACCTACACATCTCACCTGTGCTTACACACCCATCCACCAACACATATCACCTGTGCTTACACACCCATCCACCAACACATCTCACCTGTGCTCACACACCCAGCCCCCATCACAAGAGCCGTCTTCTTTGATTGTGACATCTACAATTTTGTTATCATCAAGGCTGGACGGTGGTCCCTCTTGGGGATATCCGAAAGTGTAGCTGGACATAACCCGCTGCGAGCCATAGCCCGAGGCTAATGTGAAGGCTTGGGCCAGTTTGTAGAGCGATGGTTGCTGTAATAGTTTTATTTTCGTTTACCCATGGAGGGGAAGAGAAAAGGAAAAATTTAATTTACATTTAAAAATAAAATTACGTTTTTTTTATTTCAAATTTCCTATTTGATTGGTACACAATAACTTTTACGTAATCAAACCACTGACTTATTTAATTTTGATCGAGTGAAACCATTTCATTTCTTAAGGATTAGCTAAGATACTATCCATAACTGCGCGATTTTAAGTCATCAGAAATATTTGATTTTTAAAAAAGATAGAGTGGAGAGTATGG
The DNA here is from genome assembly GCA_944989445.1 of Ampullaceana balthica. NCBI lineage: Eukaryota > Metazoa > Mollusca > Gastropoda > Lymnaeidae > Ampullaceana > Ampullaceana balthica. The sequence continues at coordinate 350,888 of CALYLW010000481.1, read as the reverse complement.
AGTCACTATGTGGACTAATGCGGAAAAATTGGTTTTATGTAAAGGAATTTGTGAATGTTAGTATTTCGAATGACATGAAGGCGAATTGTAATTAATATAAACCAATAATAAATAGTCACTGACAGTGTAGCGCATGAAAGAAGATAAGAGTTTAAGGAGCCGTTTTCTATCAAATACGCTTTTGTTTTTTTTTATAAGGCGGCGTAGCAAGGGTACGTTTTTTTAAATGTATACTTTGTACTTTTATTTTAACAAATTATTAAAATACTAGCAACAAAGCCCGTCCAAGGACGGGAATAAATGTAGGGTGGTCTGTGAAGTTCATGGAAGGACATCACTACATTACCCACCCCTGTCTGTCCAGAGCCCCTACTACCCCCCTCCCCACACACACACCGCGGTCTGTCAAGAGACCCTACCTCCCCCCCCCCACACCTCGGTCTGTCAAGAGACCATACCTACCCCCACCGCGGTTTGTCCAGAGACCCAACCCCCCACCGTGGTTTGTCCAATGACCAAACCCCCACACCGCGGTCTGTCCAGAGACCCTACCCCCCCCCCAACATAGCGGTCTGTCGCGAGTTATAATAAATAACCCGTAAATACAAAGGTTTTAATTACAAATCCCAACGCTCACCAAATAAACTCTTCGAACAAAAAAACTGCACCAAAAATAACTCGTTTTGAACTTCGCTCAATTAATGTAAATGAGACTTGATTTTTCTCTGCCAGTGATTGGCTGTAGGAGTCTGTAGGAGTTTTAGGGACCAATCGCTATCGATGACCGAACAGAACTTAGCCTTTTATTATATAGGATGCTCATTTTATCAAATATAATTTTATATGTTCTTATTCCATTTCAAAAAGGGCCCACGAACAATGTTGTGATCATAAATTCTTTATGAATTATTTTTATTTATTTATTTTTTATAATTACTCGTAAACCTCGTAAAGTCAGCAGTCCCAAGCCTGCACTCTTCATGGGGCTTCCCGGAAGATCCCCTCAGCCGTCTGGCCCCATAGGGGACGTAACAGCTTAGAAAACCCCCGGAGTGGTCGCTTCTGAAGCGGCCACCTGGGCATCCAGGACACAAGGTCGAAAATGCCTCCCACTAAGTTGACCTCCCAAAGGAGAGGTGGAATTTTCCCTACTTCGACTCTCTACCACTTCGGCGCCACCCCGGCAAAGCACACGAGTCTCTATGTTTAGGACCGCCGCAAAGCTGGTGATCATCAATGACCTACCTAGGGTGTAACCCCCACTGGCAGGTTTCCTCAGAGCTGGCGTCCGTTAAGTTCTTCGCGGTACCTTTTGCTAATCCGCACTGGCGCTCCTGGCCCTACACCGGCATCGCTCAATAGCGTTGCTAGTAAAATGAGGGGGGGGGGCGAAACCGTCGCTTCGGAATAACCCGACCCACAACGGGTACTTTGGTTTAATTACCATATAACTCTTAAGTGTGTTGTTCTTGCTTCAAATTTCTTCCATGTATTAATCTATCAACTTGATTTCTTTAAAGTGTGATACATTCGTATTTATAATCTGATCTCTTCAAAGCCACTAATTCCTGACACCCATACCGTGGAACCCTTACGACTAGTGACGTATCCTCTTCAACACCACAGAAAAATCACGAAGCACATAAATAGGATCCAGAATTATCCATATATTGATCGAGGATCGACAACATAAAGGAGAATGTGAAGATATCTATCGAACCAAATGTTTTCAATCTTGCGTTCTGCAATCTAAAGTATTTTTTATAAATGTGGAAAATGACTGTCACGAGGAACTGCTGACCTGGAATGTAAGAATGGTCGAACCCGAAAGGTCGAATCCCCGCTGCGTCTCATGACTGTCCACAAAGATCAAAGCGTTTTCTGGTTTTACCAGCGATTTAAAAATATCGCACAGTTTGGAGTAGTCTTTCTTTGTCAGAGCTTCGCCAATTCTTTGGGAATATCGGAAATCTGAAACGATATTCAGAAATATTCATTATTTTGAATTTGCGCTATTCCATTTATTTGTCATTTTCTTGTTTTTAAATTTCATCTTAAAACAAACGCAAAATAAAATTGTCGAATTCATTTTTAAATTAGAAGAGATCTGTTGGGCTAAAATAAGACAATTTGTCAGCGTTAGACTTCGTCGAATGACACCTATCATCTCAAGGTGACTCACCTGTGACAAGACCGATATCATAATACTCTTCCGGTTTGACAGCATCAGGAATGGTGTTGAAGACCTCGTTAATAATAACTGGCCGGCCGCTCATCTGGACATTATGAGTCTGAATAATTCAACATGCAAACAATTAAGATCAGTTTAGTTTCGATTGCTTTAACACTGTGAGCCTGTAGCATTATAAAAAAATAATTTTTAAAAACCACGTTTTTATAAGTGGACTAAAAAGAATAAAATAATTTAAAACTTATAAGTTCAAGTACTTCGATTTAATATGACTAAAAACGTGGGGCGGGCGCTTATGCGGTTTAACATATGCGGTTCACTCATTCTCTCACTTATAGATCTCTCTTTTGCCTTCTAAATTAGAAATCTTTATTTTTATACCAAACACCCGCCCCACTTTTTTAGTCATATTAAACCGAAGTACTTGAACTTATAAGTTTTAAATTATTTTCTTCTAAGTTCTTTTTAGTCCACTTATAAAAACGTGGTTTTTTAAAATATTTTTTACCTCTATTTATTTTACCAAACACCTCATCAGCGCCCGCGCAACGTTTATAACAAAGCGATGAGGTCACGGGGTGAACTCCTCGAGAAAAATTAAACAACGACAAGCGGGAAGAGAGGCTTATATAAAGAAAAACTAAGAAATGCATTAATTTAATAACTTTACATTCGATCGATCTGAAATTTTGATACAATGTATTGTCATCCATGATTTATCTGTGTTAAAATTTTGAGCTCTCTAGGACCATCAGAAAGGGTTAAATTTTACGTTGACAAATTTGAAAAATTGCGGACAGACAGGCGCGAAAGCAAGTATATAATAAAATATTGATAAACTAAAAAGTTCAATAATTTAATAACGGTACATTCGATCGATCTAAAATTTTGATACAATGCATTTTCATCCAAGATCTTTGGTGGTAAAATTTTGAGATCTCTAGGACCATCAAAAGGGGTTTAATTTTACGATGGCAGATTTGAAAAATCTTGGACAGACACACAAACAAACAATGCCACAGGAACGAAAGCGAGTTTATAAAAACGTGGTAATTTTAAAAAACGTGTATTTAGCCTACCAGATGACAGTTTTAGCACTGTTATATTTTTAATGTTTTTATTATTTCAGCCGTCCATTAATTAAGCCTGAATTCTTATCAGAGAGTGAAAGAAAGGAAAAACTATATTAAGTTAAAACAATATCAGTCAGCTGAAAGAATCTTTACAAAAAGGTTTTACACCACAAATAATTATTTAACAAATTACAGACTTTCTTCTGCTTCGTTTAAGTATGTGCGGTCAAAAGAGTAAGATATGTAACACAGTAAAATCTTGCTTTATAGAAGCAAATGATAACACCTTTTGGAATCAGCTGACTTATGATATAGACTAAGTCTTACACCAAATATATTTATGTGACTTGGCTTTAAAAAAAAATTATTATAATTATAATTATCAAATTTGTCCGTCAGTGTTAAGACCCAACTTACAATGTTAGTTTCTTACTTTTACACTGTTTTACTATACAGGTCTCCGTCACTCATTGAAGAAACAAAACTCACAGCCTCTGCCTAAAACTTCTCGTGCGCATCACTAACAAATATTATTACCTTTAAAAAATTAACAATTTCCAAAATGATATCTAATCTATTACAGACGCTACTTCTGTACTGAATATTATCGAAGATCTTAACACCAGTGCCGGATTTTCGTATGAGCTATACATAAGCTATAGCTTAGGTCCCACACTTTCTTCCCCCCACCCTCTTTCCCCCAAAAATTGTTTCAGTGAGCTATTGTCATATTTGGCACTGGTATAGAACGTCTGGCTTTATATAGTACCCATTTCTCAAATAGCTGAGGGCCTTATACCGTAATAATAGGCGCTGCCTAACATTTATTTTTTAAGTGGGCAATGTTACTGACTGAAAATCTGAAAATTCATTTAAAACGTTTTATGACAGAACAGGTTTAAAGAACGGCCCTGATTTCGACGCCGTGAAGGTAAAGCTTTAAACTCTCGGGGGATTTAATGAAGAGAGTCACAGACTCAGATATGACTTATTACCTAATGACAAAGACATGCGCAGCTTTGCTGTAAGCGTCACCGAAAGTTGAAATTCATGTATGACATATACAGGAATCCATAAAATATTTGATCATCTAGTAAACATGTTTGTGTTCGACAGAATACAATGAAACGTGCCAAAAGTAGTGTTTGGGAATGTTAAGTGAAGGGCATACGCCATACCCCAAACTTCTCGACGAATCACTAACAATTTTCACCATTACAAAAATAAACAATCTCCTCAATGAGATCACGACGTTCAGAAATGTATGTCCTGTCTTCTTCTTCTACGTATTCTTTTGTCCTGAGACTTAGTCTCTTAAGGCCTTGGCTAATACCTGGGCAACCTGCTTCATCTGCTGAGCAGTGCCATATAACATTGTCTTCACGGCAACCTGCTTCATCTGCTGAGCAGTGCCATATAACATTGTCTTCACACTGTCCTGTCAAATTGTGAGATTTCATGGGCTTGAGAATAATATAAAGTCGTGGTAAGTCTTTGATGCTTTATTTTTCTTTGAGATTCCCTGAATGAACTCCTTCAAATACAGTTCGCTTTATTTAACTGTGATGTTAAATTTATTTTTTGTTTCATAACATTTGGTAACAGTCTCAAGAAACTCTTCAGTTTCAATTATTTTCCTTATTATTCTTTCGTTTCCCTCACCCTCTTATATCATTGACAAGACGTGGACTTTCTTTCTAAAAAATATATATTATGCTCTCTTGCCACTGTAATCTTTTCATTAACCTCATCTTCTTTGTCTCAAGTTCTAACCAATGTTCCCTCTAAGGTTATTTTGCCCATGTGCAAAGTTAAAAAATAACTTGTGAGCAAAGTTGCACACAATCCATTTTTTCCCTCAATATTTTACACAATTAGCTGCGCGATAATTCTAAACTACTGCGCGGCGTCTGTCAGACGTCTGCGCATCCACGCAACTTAAAGGGGACATTGGTTCTAATTCCCCTTTTTCACAATACCGTATGGTTTTCGCCACCCATGTATGCGTGTCCACTTACAGAATCATAGATAGCTTTGAGATTCTCTGGGTCCATATTTTTAGCCTCACCGACCCGGAAGCCGGCCACTCCGTGCTGTTCCAACTTATTGAGCAGATCGTACATCTTCTTCTGGACGACATGCTGGCTCTGGTCCAGGTCGGGGAACCCCTGTACCCTGCACTTCCTGATGTCGTCAGCGGAGCTGGTGTTGGTGAGTTGTGGGTTGGAGCAGTTGTTTCTAGGGAACAGATCAATCAAGTCATTAACCTTGGTTCAGCAAAGTAATTTCTTTTTGAAATGACGCTTTTCTCAGTGATTGAATTGGGCTTAAATAAATTCGTAATAGTAACTGTAAAATTTAAAATGTCATTTTTAGTGACATGCCTAGCTCAATCAAAATGTCACATCTTTAAAAATATTTTATATTTATTTTCAAATCTTTACTGGTCTTCTGTGTTTATTTGTTTGCGTGTGTGTGTGGGGGGGGGGTCTAACTTATATATTATCAATCAAGATATGATACCTTTATATTACTAGAATGTTCTTTCAGATACGTTAATGAGTTTAGTATCTAGTTGAAAGTTAATTGAATAATGAGTATCGACTCAATAAAAAAAACTAACCAAAGGGAAGAAAACAATCTTACATTGAATGGAAGTTGGCTGCTGTAAAATTAAGTCCCGGGTAATCCAATGATGTTCCATTATAGATGATGCCCATAATTCCAACCCCATAGTCACCTTTTGCCATGTGGTTTAGTACTACATCAGTGATGATTCTGCGATAGAAAGGGGTTAAATCTTTCACTATATAGGTGATTATGTTTCAGAGATGACGTGGATAATACAGCGTAAGAACAGGGTCAGAGGTCATGGTAGTAAGCTAAAGGAAATAGATGAGTGCACACAAAAAGGTTTGTTGATCATGTAAATTTCCACACTAGCTGTAACCGGCCACGCGTTAGTGTTGACAGACTGGTTTAAACGAAAAATAAACAGAAGACAAGGTGGGCGTATCTAAAATATTTAATTTCACAATGCCTGTGGGTAAATAACATTATTTTATTAACCATTGTCTGTACAGAAATAGAGGTTCCCAAGTTTTCCGATTCTATTACACACACCATCTATTTCTTCATTTGGGTGTAGGCCTATCAACCGGGGTACCCATTCCGTGCAATTACCCGGGTAGTGAATATGCACCCTGGTACCCGTTAAAATGTCGCTGGAATGTCTATACCAACGGTGTCTTATGCGGCTCTTTTGTGTTCACATTGCGGCCCCCTGAAAAATTGATCAAATTAAAACTTTTCGTTTGAAATATTTGCTGCGAAATGCGTTTAAAACACGAAAACGCTTAAGAAGTTATCTGTCAACGGGAAATAAATTACGACCTCGAAAAACTACAAAGAAATTTTAAAACACCTTTTTTCTCTGAACATGAAACAAATAATGTTTCACACAAAAAGATTTTGCTTCTTGAATGAATCAATGACATGAAGCAAACTTGTCTTTGAAATATACCGATAACCTTGAGTTTCCGGCCTAGACCATCCTATGTTGTTAATTTAACCCCACCCTTACTCCTTACTCTACTCATATCCTCACCACGCTTAAAAAGCACCTCATCCATTATTGTTTTTAATATATGTTACAGGCAAAGTGTGAAATGATTGCTATTTCATACAATGCCTAGGCATTATATAGAATGCTGAGTTGTCGTCAGGCAAAGTATGTAATTGGCCTACCCCCGCCATTTTTCCTTCCACTAATGTGAGCGGTGGCGCTTTGGTCATTGTTTGATGATGGCGATCGAACCCTGTGAATGCTGAAAGTTATTGTAAGACACCGTTTAGCCGGTACGATGTTCGACTACCAAATCACAGACCATATTTCCAAATTCTTCTTACGACGTCAGTTTATATCACCCATAAGTTTCCCCTTGGATTGCTGTGTGACCATGTCGGAAGAGAATGTAGTGCTATGATATGAATCACGCCATGCAGACGGTTCTAAGATGAGTTATCTAAAGTAAGATCCAATGCTGCTAAAAACATCGTTTTTTTAAAAATCGAAACTGTTACCAAAGTTGGTGGACAATGTGAAAATCGCTAACACCACCATAAGCAAGAACCACGGGACAGGGGTGGATTAAGACTGCACGGGGCCCCTGGCTGCAATTCAAACTGGGGCCCTATCCAGCTAGTGTCCCTTTAAATAAAATAATTGCTAGCAGCTAATATAAGACTGTAACTTGTAACTAGATAGTCCATTGGTTCCTTGTTCATAATGTGTCTGTACTCCGGGATCGGATTCATAAAAAAAAACGAACACAAAGAAATAACTGTTTGCCTGGAAACTAAAATTGAGTGTAAAAAGATAATTTTAAAAAAGAAAGACAAATGAAAGAAAAAACATATGGCCCCCGGGAATCGAACCCGCTATCGCTTGAGCCACAATGCAACACGTTGCCTCAAGACCACGAAATCCTGATGATTTAACAAAATTTAAAAGATATCAATAGTATTCATTAATATTTTCTCTTATAGAGCCAATCAAATCAATTTTTTCGATACTGAGGCTACCGGGTCCGAAAAGCGATCAGATTAATAGATAAGATTATATTAATTTATGATATTTATGATATTTTTAGGGATTCATGCAAACATTTGTCAACCCTTTATTATAAATTATACTAAATTTTTTGGGGCCCCTAAATCATCGGGGGCCCCTGGCTTTAGCCCCTTCAGCCCCCCCCCTTTAATCCACCATAGCCACGGGACTATTGGCTGGTGAAATACTATGATGTCATGATGGTGGACAATAAGAGTAAGTTGATCTACCCTGTTAAAAAGGTGTGAGTACCGTTCTGTTTTACATCACGGACTCCGAGATATTTGACGTACTTCAAAAAGCTCATTTGGCCATTGGTTATCGAGGACGGGACAGAATGTTGAAATAATGTTCACCCAAATACAAGAACGCTACCCGTCATGATATTGAACTGTTTATTAACCTTAGTGAACCTTGCCAGAAAAAACAAAAAGGCGTAGAAAAATTCATTGTGGTCAAGCCAATGGCTTTTTCTGAATTCAACTCTCTTTGTCAGGTCGATCTCATCGACTTTCAATCCCATCATGGTGGGGAATGCTAGTTTATAATGGTTTATCATGATCATCCCACCAAGATCCTAGTTCTCAGGGCCCTGAAGACAAAGAGGTAGCATACCAGCTCGTAGACATATTTACATTGCGTGATGCTCCAATTATTCTACAGTCCATTAACAGGTTGGGAATTTGCAAACAATGTGGTAAGCAGCCTAAGGGCGTACTGGCCCACCTTGAAGATCGTTCATGGTTAACCGCGCTACATACAAAGCTATGAGAGCGTCGAAAGAGCTAACCAGGACATCGAAAATATGCTGTGTGCTTGGATGGAAGATGAAATAACTGGCCATTGGAGTGAGGGGTTACGATTCGTCCAACTCAAGAAGAACAGAGCTTTTCATTCTGGGATTAAAAGATCACCATACGAAGCTCTCTTTGGCTGCAGAGCTAAATTAGGCCTCACAACGTCGTCCCTACCTGAAGATGATTTACAAGATGTGGAAACAGAGGAAGACCTCAAAAAAAAGATACAGAGCGTACATCATGTGTTTTATTTTGTATTACTTCCACTTTAAAATACGTAATTATCAATAAAGTCTTTTGTTGTGCTCTTTTTAAACTTTGCCTAAACGAAATCCGGCATTCTATAGAATGCCTTGGAAAATAATGCGAAAGTTTTACAAATTTCATACTTTGCCTTAAACCATCAGGCATTCTATACATTGCTTAGGCGTTCTATAGAATGTCTGATTTCACACATTGCCTATAACATAGGCAATATATTTATATATATTAGGGATGGTAAAGATTAATTTAAATTTAATCGTTAACTTTTGAAAATTAACGATTAATTGAATTAATTAATCGTTAATTTCGAATAAAGCCAAAAAAATTAAAATTTATGACGTCATTAAACTGAACGTCTCAGGGGAAGTAACATAAACAAGTAATTGACATTTTTTTGTTTTATTGAGTTATGTCCCCTGTCTAATATGTTTTTGCTGAAGGTGGTACCTCAGCGATGTATTTGATCCCCTAAAAGTGAATTGTTTGCGGCAGTGAACACAGTAAACTTTTTCACCATCTTCTACTTTCCCATCCGCAGCTAGCTTAAAAACAAAATGTTTGCTCAACTTTTCGTTTATATTCTTAAATTTAACTATGCTGAATCTGTCATTAGTCACCATTTTTTGTTTACGTCTGCACGTCTACATAAATTAATAAATTATAATAATACGCGGGAGAAGTTTGTAAGTAAAAAATATATAAATTATTATTAATTATTAATAATTAATTATTTTTTAATTAATTTAAAAAAAATAATATTATATTTTTTTTCTTAAATTTCAATCGAATTTTTATCGATTAAAATTATTTTAATCGATATTTAATCGATCAAATTTTTAAAGATTATACGAGAAATTATTCGTTAATTTCCGCAGCCCTAAATTATATATATATTTTATTATAAAATTTTATTAACATTTATTCATATAAAATTATTTATGAATTGTTAAAGAGTGAAAAAACTAAAATACAATTTAGATACGAAACAAAAAACTTAAACAAAAAAATGAATTGATGACAAATAATTGTTCCCTTTTTTAACTAGAAAACTGTCCAAAGACATCTGTTTTTGCCGACGCTTCAAAATTTGACGAAAGTGAGTCGTAAACGGTTGGTAGACATTCTTGACATTCCATTTGAAGCATCCATCTCCTTAATTGTTATTGAGATCATTGATGTTGGCCGATTGTAGGTGCGCACTAGATTAGCCACCTTGTTCTCGCTTTTCAATGGTTTTTCGTTTCATTTCAACAGTTTTTTTCTCTCGTATGATTCTCTTCTTGTGTTGTTTTTTTCGAAGACATTTTAGCACAGGTTATTACACTTAGCAATTTTAAAAAATTAAAAATACTGTCAGAATTCAAAATTTGTAGATACGGTTGATCACACACGAAAACAATACGCTAACAGACAGAGTGCTTAACACTGAACAATACATCAGGGCGGAAGTGCCACCTCACAAATGAATTCAAAGAAAAAGCGACTTTCTCTTTCTACGTCACTCGTTATGAGAATCTTCGCTTGTTAAGGGAGCAACTTCTTCAACAACAAAATTCTGCTCGTTATGCGAAAATATCACAATGAGAGGTGCTCGTTATGAGAGTTATGACTGTATTTCAGTTGCTCAAAGATTTGCACTGCAATATTAAAAATAAATGAAAGGTTGTTTTTGTGTGTTTTGTTAAAAAAGGTGTCGGCATGCTGAATGACGCACCTCGCAGCCACTCAAACCATCGCAGACCCGAGCCCCTTCCATTCACTTATGTTTCTTGTGTTCGTTAACATATGTAGACTGTGTAGATCTAGCAAAATACTGATTTTAATAACACATACAAAGTTGTTAGGCCACAGTATTTGAAGTTACTAAATTAAATAGTTACTGTTGCCGCCCAGCGGACATTAGCATTCAAGCTGCTGGGCCCGTATTAACTGAGTGAACGTTAAGCCATTGTTGTTGACATTTTATTTGAATTTTCAGTTCACTGTAGTTTTAGTTTATGATAATGATGAATGCATTTACAATGGGACAAAAAAAAATAATGCATTAATGTTCACAATAATATGAAGCAGGCCGTTGGCTACTGTGTGAAATGAGGTGCATGGAAGGTGGCTAGGTTGAATTGTAGAGCGGTCATGACAGCGAAAATTAAGCAAGGCTGTGAACTAATACCCATGTACCCGTACAAAATTTTGACGGGTACCCGGGGAGCTTTTTTCAACAATATTGACACCTCTATTTGGGTGCACTCCGTCTACAAATAAACAACACAATTCTAAAATTTGGTCTTGAGATTCTTTTATGCTGAACAAAAAAAAACCCATTGAAATAGGATAAGTAATACCTTAAATTGAAATATCAATTGTAAAAAGTCGAGAAATGACGACATCTTCATCTTTGAGAGACGCTTAAAAAGTTGTTTCCTTCTACGACGTAGTTAATAAACTACAAGATCGGTAGACAAATTTATCATTCAAGGTAGTATAAACCTGATGAATGATTTCCTCGAAAGTATCGTTTTTTTATCTCGTCTATTTTCAAGCTCCCTGGTTAATACAGTGAATACCTGTGGGTCATTGTAAAAAAATACTATGTTTTGTTTGTGTACCTCATTGCACCTTTACCTTTTCCTCAATAGGCTTGTTGTTGTTTTTTGTTTGTTTGTTTGTTTGTTTGTTTGTTTTTGTGTTGATTTTTATGACTATGTTTTCACATTTGTCTTATTTATTTCAAAGGATCTTTGTCTCAACTTTGTTTATATTTAAATGTGCCTAGAGAGACGTCAGATTTAAATGAATAACATAGGACCATGTTCTAGCCACCATATAACATAGGATCAGGTTCTAGCCACCATATAACATTGGACCAGGTTCAAGCCACCATATAAGATAGGACAAGGTTCTAGCCACCATATATAATAGGACCAATGTCCAAACACCATATAACAAAGGACCTAGTTCTAGCCACCAAATAACGTAGGACGAGGTTCAAGCCCACATATAAAATAAGACCAGGTTCTAGCCACCATATAAAATAAGACCAGGTTCTAGCCACCATATAAAATAAGACCAGGTTCTAGCCACCATATAAAATAAGACCAGGTTCTAGCCACCATATAAAATAAGACCAGATGCTAGCCACCATATAAAATAGGACCAGGTTCTAGCCACCATATAAAATAGGACCAGGTTCTAGCCACCATATAAAATAGGAACATGTTCTAGCCACCATATAAAATAGGACCAAGTCCCAGCCACCATATAAAATAGGACCAGATTCTAGCCACCATATAACATAGGACCAGCTTCTAGCAACCATATAAAATAGCAGCAGGTTATAGCAAACATATAAAATAGGACCAGGTTCTAACCAGCATATAAAACAGGACCAGGTTCTAGCCACAACCTTCTCTTGTGTTAAATGTTCAAAGAAACATTAAATATGATATGCAAAAAACAAAAAAAACAAACAAACTTTACCTCACTTTCAGATTATTGCAGGTTGTTACCATCTTAGCGAACTCAGCCTCTGTTCCGAATCTCGAGTGATTCGCCGATAATTCATAGCTGACGACCTCGTATCTGTCCATCCATGAATTAACAGCATCCAACTTATAATCAGTGGCGGCTGATGTCTGTCGGATATACATGATATACTTGTAGTTAATGTCTTCCTAAGGTACTGCTTAAGATTGGAATCTATAAATGGTGATAATTGCCTCTAGGAATCATCAGTTACACTAAAAACACTGAATTGGTTCATCTATATCTAAGTAAGTTAAATGTACAGACGCATTAGCTTTGTCACCTGCACAATGACGTAATTCATACTTTCGAAAAGACCTCTGCTTTAAAAATGAATACCTAACGGCCGTGATTGTGACATGCGCTTCCACAAAAGAAACGACCAATGTAGTTTTACCGTCAATATTAGATATGTTTATGTTTTAATATCTGAAGCCGCTTACTCTTTGCTTGCTGAGTCAAAAGTTTTCTTGTTCTCCCAATATTATTTCTGGAAAAGCCGTTTAGCCGATGTAGCCATTGTGCAAAAGGAGCACTCAGTTACACTATTTTAAGTCATCATATGCTCTAAAAATGGCCCTGATTTGACTGTGCGCTTTTGCAAAGTTTATAACCTAAATCAAGTGAATGCGTGACATACTCCTGCTGTTTATAAACGAATTTTCATCTCTTCTCGTAACATCAGCGTCTCCCACCACGCGCCAGCAGACGTAGGATTATAGTGCACAGGATAAGCACTACAACCAGTTTGCTAAAAATCAGGTGGTCTAAAAAAATCAGCGGTGGTACCCTTGGGTGGTTAAGGCTTATTAACATTGGTTTGCAAGCCACGCATCTTAAACTTAAAGGCTAGTTTCGGAATACAAATCTGGTAACGGAGTCCCAATGGTGACATGACAGTTGTACAATAAAAACTCTGCGCCACAATGATTAATTAATGACCCCCTTTCCAGTGCATGACGGACTATGGGGCAAGTGATGCGTGTTAACATGTATTATAGTCTATGAAATCTATAAAACAACAGTACTGGTCATCTCAAAACAGCACTTCAATGTTTTATTTCCATTTGCTTGAGCTACGTCTTACTATTCAAACAAATAAACAGGTAGGAGAGAACTGTTGCATAGATTATATCACCTTGTCTTGGCGTCGTCATTCTATTCGAATAACTGAACTAGTAAAATAGAGAAAGACTAATGAAGACGCGTTCCTTCAATGTGGGTCCGTTTGACGGTTCTAAACACAATTACCACATGACTTTGACATTTTCCACTGATACCCTCTAATAGCCAAGAATGAAAATGGTGTAGTTTTCATTTTTACGAAATCTTGCGAGTTCATTAAAGCCTACTTGATGAAATAAATTTATGTTTTGATTTGATTTTCTTATACATCTTATGTTGTTTTTTTTTAAATTTTTTTATATATTTTTTAGTGATTGAATTTGATTAACGCAGCGAGTCAGACCGGAAACGCAAATGGGCATTGGGTAAAATATTATTTAAAAAAATAATTTTAAAAAAAACATTTTGACCAACACTGGCCTGAAGAGGGGTACGTTTCTAAATGTGGTAATCTTCTACCTGGACGGCACAATAGCCAGCTTTGGCCAGGTACTCGCATTCCTTCTCGATGTCCGTCCACTTCCATTCAAACAGATGGACTATGGTCCTGGTCTCACCTGAACAGTGGGGATCAGTGTAGAGCGCTGAACTTAATCCAACTGTGGGAGAAATTCATGTCAACAGATCAGAGAATCTTCAGCACCTTGTGCCATTACCAGTAGCAATAGACCTACTTGTGACAATAGACCTACAAGTAACAATAGACCTACCAAGTGACTATAGACCTACCGGTGAAAATAGACAACAAGTAACAATAGAAATACTAGTAAAAATAGAAATTTTAAATTTCTGGTTGTTTAGTCTTGCAGTCGTTTAAACAACAGTCGTTTACGGTAGGGCTGCGGAAATTAACGATTAATTTTTCGATTAACCGTTAAAAATTTTTAACGATTACATTTTTAACGATTAATCGACCCACAACCTATAGATCAAATGGAATTCAATAATTAAAATATTTTGGATGATAAATATAAACTAATTTCCTGACGATTACACGAACAATTTTGTTTTAAACTATTGACCGACGTGAATGTTCAAAATGTTGATAAAGGTTATTGTGTCCATTGAGAGAAATAGTTTGCCTACCATGCAATGATCCCTCTATGTCTAAGCTTCGTTGGTCCATGTGCAAAGTTTAAAAAAACTCGCTTGCAAACTTGCACAACGTCAATAGTCCATTTTTTGTCCAATATTTTACAAAATTTGCTGCGCCGTGATTCTAAACTCCTGCTTGGCGCCGGTCAAATACCTGCACAGCCGCGCTGCTTAAAGGAAACATTGCTACCATGGTTCTAACACTTTGCTTACAAATCACCTGCAAACCAGACATCCGCTACATTATCAAAAACTTCAGCTGAGACAATCTAAAGCTATGGGAACGATTGTTCAGCTCGGCTGGTTATATTGTCAATAAGACCTACTCATCACTTCAACCAAATAATGTCAATAGACTTGTCTGTTTGCGTTGTTGGTTAAAAGATGTCATATAAAGAAGACATTCCAGTGTTATTTCGATTCTTGACTAGTATGTTTAATAAGTGTTACTTAATACACCATAAATTTCAATTTTTTGCTTTAATCGAAATTAACGATTAATTAATCGTTAATTTTTCAAAAGTTAACGATTAAATTTAAATTAATCATTAACAGCCCTACTTTACGGAAATAAATCAACATAGCATTTGCACATTTGAGTACGAAGGGAAGAAAGTGCGGTGGGAGGCAGAATGTGAAACTTTTTAAATTGGGAGGGGATGGCACTTCCGGAAAAGATTATCAGATTTTCGAGGAAGTCTTAGTTAAGCACCGCCACCACCATCACCACCAGCACTTTCACCACCACCATTACCACCACCACCATTATCACCACCACAATTACCACCACCACCATTACCACAATCACCACCACCACCATCATCACCAACATCACTTTCACCACCACCAAAACATCACTTTCACCACCACTTTCACCACCACTTTCACCACCACCTTCATCAGCTCTTCCACCCCAACCCAACCATTCAAGCTGGCGAAGAGCTTGGAAAATTGAGTCTCTCTCTTTTTAAATCCTTTATATTAGCGCGTGGTGTCTGGTTGTTTGAACCCTTGATTGCTTGATTGTCGGTCGCCAAAACTTTGGATCTATTTTTTTACCCACTTCCACGTAAGCTTGCGAGCTGAAATTTAGCAGGCAGTTTGGTGGCGATGATAAAAACTAAGTATCAAAATTTCAGATCGATCGCATGTACTGTAATTAAATTATTGATTTTTTAGATTATTTCATTTATTCCTATGTATCATGTTATTTTTTGAAATAGAGTGTACCGGTGCGTATTATATTGAACAATCTTTCTGTCGCGCTATAAGGTGCGTATTTTATTGACAACACTTTTTATAAACATATTCGTGATCGGTGCGCATTATGTTAAACATGTTTTACGACATAACTGTATTTTTGGATGGTCTTGCGCTGCGTATTATAATGAACATTCTTTTAGTTATGTCTAGTACATAAAGGATTTATAGTGAAAACTTGTTTTGTTTACGGTTTTTTTTTATAAATCCTTTATATTAACTCGTGGTGTCTGTTTGTTTGAACCCTTGATTGCTTGCTTGATTGTGGGTCGCCAAAACTTTGGATCGATTTTTAACCCACTTTCTCGTAAGCTAGCGAGCTGAAATTTAGCAGGCAGTTTCGTGGCGATGATAAAAACTATGTTTCAAAATTTCAGATTGATCGCATGTTCTGTAATTAAATTATTACATTTAAACTAAATTATTGAATTTTTAGATTATTTTATTTATTCCTATGTATCATGTTAAATTTATGTTGTTTTAGTGTCGCGGTGCGAATTATATTGAACAACCTTTCTGTCGCGCAATAAGGTGCGTATTTTATTGACAACACTTTTTATTAACATATTCCTGATCGGTGCGCATTATGGTAAACATGTTTTACGACACAACTGCAATTTTGTACTTTTGGATGGTCTTGCCCTGCGTATTATAATGAACATTCCTTTAGTTAAGTCTAGTACATAAAAGATTTATAGTGAAAAACTTGCTTTTTTACGGTTTTTTTATATTAAGATCATTATCTGAATGTGGCTTAGTTTGATCTAGTAACAGGCCCCAATTGTTTTGCTGATCAAAATATTCAGATTGTGTTGATGTTTATTCTGATACCTATTAAATTTAAAGCCAACAAAGTCACTTTAGCTTCAGAGACTGAACTTTAAGAACCAATCCTATTGTCTTGGAGTTATTATTTACTTGTAAACAATGGACTTTAATCATTTGATGGAGCTCAAAAGTAAATTGTTTATCAAAGTTTGTCAGCAATCCAAAACTCAACAACCAAATGTTCACCTTTGTATATCAAATAGGGTTAGGCAATAAAACGCACAGAACCATAAAGAGATTTCGAACGATTAGGAAGAGGAAAACTTTATTTCTAGAAATTTTAGTTTTTAAAAAAAATTATAACGTAAATAATATCAAACATAAAGAGGGTATAAAGAAAACTAAATCTGTGTTCTTCTCTAATAAAGCTGCATTGATATAACACATTAAAACATCAACATTTTTTTTTAATTACATTTTACGGGGCATCAATTTTGTTTATATGATAATAAAATTGTTTTAAATGTTTTAAAGATAGATCAAAGATTCCGCGCCATCTGCAATATTATGAATGACACGGCATGCTGTACGGAGAGTGTTACGGCGTATTGTCAGGAATAAATAACTTACCAAACACCAGGAAAAAATAAACGATCCACATCGCTCCACTATACAGCTTCATCATAGATGTAACATTTCTACTGAAAGTCGTGTTTCCTAACTCTAGGTTGTCTGCTACGGCTGTAGTTCCTGACCTAACTGACGTAAGACCTGCTTTTGTAATCAGACGACCTTATCGTGAGCCAAGTTTGAAGGCTGGAGATTTTTTAGAATTTGCGTCTCGATCTCAAACGATAAGGAAACGAGTGTCAAATTGATCTTAAAGCCATGACATTTGTCTTATTATTATCGTGCTGTTGTGTTGTTGTTTTTTCCAACTTTTAACCATTAGCATATATATGTATGTGCGTGTACATTTATAATATAATGAGGTAAATGGTGAGTCTGTATGAAAGGCATGTAATACTTAGTTGACGTATGAACATAATTTATAAAGGTGCATTAATTTTTATTTTTATTTTCAATTCATTTTTAACATGTATTTATAATAGCATTTCAAAGAGTTAAATGCCAGCAAAGGTTTGAGTTTAGAAGTAAGTAAATAAAGCGTGTATACACTATATGACTTGTTTAACGGAGTGAGTAGATATGGTATGTATTTATTAAATGAATTTATCAATCAATCTAGTTCATGGAAAGACAGACATAATGAAAAATCATACTTTCTATTAGCACTACTTAACACAAATTATTTTTTCTTGGTTTGATTTTACTTATAGATCAAACTAAAAATGGCGAACAAACAAAATGGAGGTACAAAAGATACCGGTTGAAAATGACAGAAATTTCTTTAATAGTGAATAATTTTATTATTTTCTATTGTTTTTTCCCTTTTTGTGGCTTTAACTGTTGGATGACCACAAAGCAAGCTTGAATACGTTTATCTCTAAAAATGGAAGGACGATCACATGTGAAACAATTAAGAGTAAAATTTTAACGCTGTATGCAATCTAATCGGTGATCGCGCTTCTGTCTAGTCAGACAACAAAAAATGTCTGCTGATGGGCTGACAAAAGAAGTGGTTCTCAAACCATTCGGGGGTAGATGTTTACAACACAGTTTTATTAAATTTACTTTTTTAAAAACATTGCAAAGATTCACTTAAAACCTATTGTTTTTAAATTGGGTGACCGATGCATGGCCGGTTGGCGTTGGTACTTAGGAATTCAGGTTCTAAAATTGGAATTTTTTCTCGTCTTTTTATAAGCTACTGCGTAACATTACTATTCGTATTTTTCTCATTCATAACCCACGTTAATTTAGTTGCCGAGTTGAGAGGTTAGTGTTCATAAGCACGAGTAAGTGTGTGCACACAAAATTTAGCTGATGTCGGGCTCAAAATGTTTGAAGGTGAAACCTACCTTGAAAGTCATAGAAAAAACTTGGGAATTCAAAAACTTTTAAAAAGCATTTATCTTTATTTTTTTAAGATGAATATCGAGAATTTTGTTTGAAAAGTATCCAGCCGCTACAGTATTAAGAAAGTAAGCGCTATATTCAATAAATACTGCTTTGATTAGCGATCATCATACAAATAAAGACATTTTTGAAACAGCGTTAATGCCATCTTAACAAGCTGAAAGTTTACACAAAAAATGTTGAGATCAGTTTCAAAATCGAGCAAAACGTGGTCTGGTTTAGATAGATTCTGAGTATCTTTAAGAATTGAAGTTATTGGTGAGTTCTGGAAAACAAGGACCAAACGAGAGCTGCCCTAGTATTTTAATTTTTAAAAATTAATTTGCAAAAGTACTTTAAATTTTAAGATTACGCAATCGTCAGCACAACGTACGAGATGTTGTTTTGTTTTTGTTTTTTTAAATTATGGCACTAACATTATCTTATTTATTAGACTTTCATTACAGAATTTTTAAAACATTTTTTAATCTATTTAAAGAAATACCGTATATACTCGTTCGCAAGGCGACCATTTTTTGGAGAAAATCTAGGGGAAAATGTGTGGGGGGGGGGTCAGCTTGCGAGCGGGTCATAGTTGATTTCTGCATGTAAAATAATTGAATATTGGTTTTGTGAGGGAGTAAAGTGGGTGAGGGAAGGTGTCTACTCTCACGGGCTTGTATCGGTATGTCAAAGTTTGAATTAAAGCAAGTATGATTAATCTTGCTCATTGTGCTTGATTAATCTGCGCTTATTTGCGTCATTTTCACTAATAATAATAATAATAAATTGATTATTTATATAGCGCTGTATCCCAGTAAGGAACTGGGCTCACAGCGCTTTACATGAAAGAAATAACATACCTATAAATATTAAATTAACTTTCATATCATAACAAACACAAAAATTACAGTACATTATACATAAGCTACGTTAATCATTTACAAGAAATGTTGTTTCATTAATTTTGAAAATAAATGTTGAAAAGATGTGTCTTAAGTGCAGTCTTGAAGGACTTGGTTGTTTGAATACTACGTATGTGTAATGGTAGAGAATTCCATTGTTTGGCTGCACAAAAAGAGAACGACCTTTCACCAAATGTTTTGGTGCGTGTCGTAGGAACAGAGAGAACGCGTGTGTCTGCAGAAGATCGTAGCTGGCGAGTAGGTGAGTAGACCGACAAAAGTTCAGTAAGATACGATGGGCATGAGTCCGAAAAGAAGTTGTGACAGAGAACGGCCAGTTTGTAATCAATACAGGCTTGTATAGGCAGCCAATGAAGTGAGTGAAGAAGTGGAGTAACATGGTCATGTTTTTTTGCCTTGAGCACCAGTCTGGCAGCTGAATTTTGAACTTTCTGTAGTTTTTCAATGCATTGTTTTGGCGCACCTGACAGAAGAGAATTGCAGTAATCCATACGAGCTAGTACAAGAGCACACACTAGAGATTTTGTTGCACTAACTGTTACGTAATGACGGATTGAGCTGATCTGACGAATGGCAGTGTAGGCAGAGCGACAGATGTGATTGATAAAGTTGTTAATAGACATGTTGTCAGAAATAATGTAGCCAAGATTCCTAGTCGATGTTGTGAACAGTATATCAGAACTGGCTACGTGAATTGACTTCGGAAGAGACAAAGTACTGCGTGATTTATTGTTGCAAAATAGAAGTGCTTCAGTCTTGTCATCATTCAGCTTGAGTTTGCTGAACGTCATCGAAGACTTTACCTCATCAAATGCACTCTTGCATCAATTGGACAGCGGAGTCCAAATTAGAGGGATCTGTGTGAGTATATAGCTGAGTATCATCTGCAAATGATTGGCTTTTAACTGAATGCTTTTCGAGCAGTAGAAGTAGTGGTCTTGTATACAGCACAAAAAGTACCGGACCCAAAACAGAGCCCTGAGGCACACCATAAAGCAAGTCAGCTTTGTGAGCGATACAGCCATCTACTGATACTACCTGTGATCTGTTAGATAAGTATGATTGAAACCAAGCCAGAACTGAGCCAGAAATTCCAAAATAATTTTGCAGGGTTTTCAGCAGTGTTTGATGGTCGACAGTGTCAAAGGCTGCACTAAGATCTAATATAGAAATTTTCCCACTGTCCAGTGCGAGTAGGAGGTCATTTGTTACCTTTAACAGGGTGGTCTCTGTGCTGTGAGAAGGTCTGTAGGCCGACTGATTAGGACTTAGAAGAGTGTGGTCATTTAGATAAGCAAAAAGTTGTTTTAAGACTAGTTTTTTCAATGACTTTCGACAAAAATGAAATATTAGACACAGGTCGATAGTTGTTTAAATTGTTTTGGTCTAACCCTTGTTTTTTCAGCAAGGGTTTTATAATAGCAGATTTACATAATGAAGGAAAGGTGCCAGATTTTAGACTTTCATTAACTATATTTGTTACTGTTGGGAGTAAGAGATCTAATGACTCAACCAATAGTGGAGTGGGGATGGGATCAAGAGAGCAGGACGTTGGCTTAGATTTTAGAATAATACTTTTGACCTCATTTTCCGTAACAGGCTGGAACATGTCAAAGCTTGACCTCACAGCAAAAGAAGGAGATAAATCATGTGGTGGCAACAACGTTCTGTCAAGTTCCTCACGAGTTTTAGCAATTTTGTTGATAAAAAAGTTACAAAATATATCTGGCTGCTGATGCAGGGGATACACAGAGGGAAGGACCATAGCTTTACCACTCCCTCTGAGGTTATTACATACATTAAATAGCTGCCTACTAGTACTACTTGTGATTATTTTATTATTAAAATATGATGTTTTTGCTTGATGTACAATATTAGTAACACATCGCTTGGCAGCGGAATAAATTTGCTTATTGACGACAAGTCTCGACTTCAACCAAGTCTTTTCTGCTATACGTTGAGCTTTCTTGGCGCGTCGAAGTTCTTCCCTTATTGTTGAATACCACGGAGCTGATCGTGTTGACTTGACATTGTGGTGGGTGACAGGGGCATGTAAGTCCAGAACAGAGAGTAGTGTACTATTCAGTTTATCCAAAGTGGGGCAGAGGTCAGGGGACACGGCCACACTTAAATCTTGCCGGAATGCGTCGCGGTTCATGGCACGCAGATTGCGAAGGTCCCGGAATTTTGTGGGAGGAGGGGGGGGCAATCACCCCAAGTTCACAAATAACACAAAAGTGATCACTAACTGGTGGACTCCACAAGTCGATTTATTTTTGGGTCCCTGTGAATTTTGAAAGGCATGCTGTGCCTCTTTTTAAAAAGAAAAATGTTACTTCCCCCATCCCACTGTGGAGGGAGTGAAGTGGAGGAGGGGAGGGAAGGTGTCTCTTCTCAAGGGATTGTGTCGGGATGTCAAAGCAAGTTGGTTTCCTTTGATATGGAACACCAGACACCGCCACTCTTTACTGTCAAGCCTTCTAGCCAGTATCGCTATTCCCCCCCCCCTCAATATCAACATTGTCCTTGATTAATCTTCGCTTAAAGGCCTTTTTCCCAAACTCGAAAACTCCGAAGTCGAATTTTTTTTCGGGCACCTTTGAGTTCGACTTAGAGAGGTCCGATTGTTGTTTTTTTTTAAAATGTGTACCATTTTGTTTACGACGTCCTATTACTTTTTGGGGTCGGCTTGCGAGCGGGTTACACACTTTTAGTACATTTCTCTTCCAAAAGTTGGGGGGTCGGCTTATGAACGAACGGGCTAAAGAACGAGTATATACGGTAACTCCAGTCAACTTATTCGAAGGGACACTGTGCAAAGTCCTTGATTTATCATGTACTAATGACCCCACAAAGTCTTAACAACACAAGACGAAAGTTGACCAGTGACCTGTTCCTGGTTAGTGATAAGACAGATGGTCATCGTGTAGATCAGCACAGGAAGGATTTTTTTATCTCAGGCTCAGCTTTCAGAGCAACATGCTGATAAGGAAATTATTTCCAGCTAACAAAAAGAATTTTCTAAGGCCGTACATACATAAATCAAGTTTTGTACTTAATGAACGTTTAACTTAAACTTAAACTTAAGGGAATTTTTGAAGGTGGAAACCGGATATTTTTTAGCAATACTTATAGTACTGACGTATGAACTTTTAAAAAAAAACAAGTAAAAAATAAATGAAACCATGAATATGAAATACTGGTAAAAGTCACAAATCTAGAAAGAGAATTCAACAACAAACCAAACAAAATACATATATAGAGCTGAAGACACAACATATATTGCATCTTTATTTGGCGTGCACCGAGAAGCAAACTGCTAACGCTGGTTACAACAGAGGAAATGGCAAAACGACACAGCTGGAGATGTTGACAAATGATTTGCAGTGCTACAAAGAAATAATGCAAAGACATCGAAGAATTCATAACAATTAGAAAGCTGACGAGTTTGCACTCAATTCTGCACTACGCTCATGTTGTTGTTTATGTCGTTGCTCATGTTTTTAAAGGTTCAATGGCTAATCTATTCTTAAAGACTTTTTTTTTCAAATCTAATAAATTTCAAGCGCTTCTTCTAGATAGACGATTTTTGCGCCCTACGCTTATAAATGTTTAACGTTAAGTCTTGCATATTTATTAGAGCTTTCAAAGTTGGTAGTGTGTTGGTTTTTCTTGCTTGCTCAGGCAACCCATTCCAAGACCTAATTCCAGACGGGTAGAAGAGAACGTGTATGTATTTGTTCGTGCTTGCGAAAAAGGAAGTGTATTTAGGTCCATGTTTTTCTTGTTCCCTAACTTTGCTGCTTGCCTTTTTATTACTAGTCTTATATTAACTTGCTTTGTAAGTTTAATCCGAACCGTCCCACTATTTGTTGATATTTTTTTCACGTGCACAGTTCACGCGTTGACGCTGACCGTCACTGTTTACACCCCCAACCATCCCTGCGCCCAGTTTTAAAACCAGGGGAGATAATTGTGGTTCAGTCTATAAATGTCGCGTTTAAACATAATCACTATTTTTAGTTATGTCTCATATATAAGCGATTTATAGTCAAAAGGTAAGCTGGCTTTGCACTTACTGTAAAATGCGTAGACTGAAAAGTAGAAAATTAGTGCATTTTTAATATAAGACTAGTTTTTTTAAAAAGTGTTTTTAATGTTTATTATTTGCAAAGTTCATTCTCATTTGATTGGTTTTGTTGTTGTTTGTCCGTCGTGGTCGACTAGGACCACTCTCTTGATACTGGCTATGTCCTGTGGCGGCTTGGTGTGTCTTTTTGGTGGGTTATATGACCAATCTTAGCTAGAAAGGTGCGTTCACAGGAAGACAAGAGATGGTCGAGATATCATCGGGATGGTACGAGCACGATCTTTCCTGGCATGGCATCTAGAATCTAGTCAATGCAGCCTGTTTTCTGTTTACATCACAGGTCGCTACGCCGTTCCGTATAATGAGGTGCCAGGACGCTCGGTGCCTGGCTGATGACACTATGGAGTTATCCCCAATGCCGTAGGCTTTTAGTGCTGTTTTCAACATATCCTAGTTGTGATTTCTTTCACCTCCATGGATTTTGTCCAACTGTGAGCTCGTCATAGAAGATCCTCTGTAGGACCCGATGATCTGGTATGCGTACGTCGTGCCTCGCCCAGGGTAAGTGAGACTGCATCAGGCTTGTTCTCGTACTTGAGAGTCCAGCGCTGACCAGTACTTCGGTGTCTGGAACGTTTTCCTGCCATTCGATGTTGAGAATTTTCCTCTGACTTGTGGTGTGAAAGTAGTTCAGCAACCTCGCATGGCTTTGGTAGGCCGTCCATGTTTCACATGGGAACAGCAGAGTAAGAAGCACAACAGCCCTGTATACTTTTATCAGGTAACTTTTTAATTATTAGCTTTGAATAGAGACAGCAACCTAAGTAGACAGTTTAAGCCATTTATTCTTGCTAAAAAAATTAAATGTAACCTTGCAATTATATTTATCTATATATTAAGTTTTATTTTTAAGTGATGTAAGTATTTTTATATTATTACTAGTTTTGACTTAAAAATCGCTTTAAATTATTTTGTTTTAAAAATAATAATAATAATAATAATAATAATAATAATAATAATAATAATAATAATAATAATCTCAAACCACGACCGAAAAACACAACGCTTTTGAACACCAATTATGTCTCCGACGAATCTTACATAATCCATGGTCCGAATATAACACAACTGCAGAAGTAAGACAACTAACTGGGCAGGCATGTATACCAATTATCAATTTAAAAAGCAGGTAGTCTTAAATCAGGCATGTACTTCACATGGACAGCTCGAGGCTACCCCGACAGACCCTCAAGGGCAACCAGAATCCAAGAGGACACCAGGCAGACCGAGAGAAACTTTACGGAAAGCAATCAACAAAAAGAGCCAACGTCTAGGTCTTCAAACATTCCGAGATCGTTATCGAGCTTTAATAAACCGTCAGAACTTTAAAACAAAAATATTCGCTTATGAGCCTCTAGGCCCCGAAAGTAAAATCAAGTAATTCATTAATTTCTCTATGACTATTGAGAAATAAAAGATACACAAACGAATAGTGTGATCAAAACAACAAATTAAAGCTTTATAAATAGACTAATATGCTAGTAATATTGAGAAAATTACGCAAGGTTTATCGGAAATTTCATAAATTCAGCAGTGCGCACCGGAAATGTACGGAATACCACCATAACGACATGGAAACAAACCAAGAAATGTATAGTTAGCTAAAACAGATTTGATCTTTCTTAAAGATGAATAATATCTATGTTCCTTGTATATCTAATCGTGTGCTGGTACTCATGCATTACACGGGTCGGAGCCTTGATTCCTGATTCCAGTCTGTATGACATCAGCTATGGGAAGCCCATGATGATCTCACCCCCAGGTTTCAACAAATTTAAGATTAGACTGACCCACAATGGTACACTGATTAGTTGTAACAAAATGAAGCCTGAAGTTGACCAATTAGCAGTATTTTACCTCGACCTTGGTGAGGTGTTTCCAGTCGTTCAGATCCGTATCACCGGGTACCACTTACCGGGGTATGTTAAGAGCGTCGCTGTGTACCTCGACGACCATTTCTGCGCTAGGCCTTTTTTTAATCACAGCGACAACGGGGTTAAGGACTTGAGCTGCTCGGACTACCTCAAAGGGAGGATGCTCACGATTAAAGCCGACGCGGAATTTTACATCTGTTCGGTCATGGCTTACACCTGCAGGGCAGGACGCTACGGGCCCACCTGCCAGTCGGAGTGCCCGTCTGGCACTTTTGGTTTAGGGTGCGTGCGACAGTGCAGCTGCAGGAAGCGGGAGGTGTGCAACGCGACCACCGGCTTCTGCCCGTCCGGCTGCCAGAGCCTCCTGGCCGAAGGCGACTTCGGCTGCGCCATTAGGACGGTGACCAACAGCAAAACCAACATGATCAGGGTGACGCAAGTGGAGGTCAAGGACATCCAGACGTCGCCGTTCTTAGACGTCTTCAAAAGTATCATATTGACTCACACGGTCAGGCGCGTTTTCCCGTCTTTTACGCCCTGGTATTTTAGCAACCCTTGCCTGAACCTGCGAGCCCGGGGCAACAGGCGGGTCGTGTCGGTAAGGGTGACGTACGACAAGGAGGTGTCCCTCGAGGGCGCCGTCCTCAACCACACATTTGTCAACATCTCGCCCCCGTTCTCCATGCTCATCACGGCCGACGGGAAGGCGTGCTACGGGACGACGCTGGAGACGGCGGCCATTTCGCTGGGCAGGCAGAGCTTCATGTGCCAGAGGAAAGGCATCAAGGGGAAGGACGTTGAAATTTCGTACACCACCCACAGCCTCAGCCCGAACAGGAGTCTGAATGTGGAGATCTGCGGCATCGGCACCCTGGAGTGCTCCAAAGGTTTCTACGGTCCGCTCTGCCGGCTCCGGTGTAATTGTATGAGTGCCGGCTGTGACAGCTACGATGGGAGGTGTGGGCGGGGCATGTGCTACAGTCAGTACAGGGGGCGCAACTGTGGCTCGGCCAACATCTTGGACTCGCACGAGGCGGAAATTAAATTCTCAAAATCGTCAATAGAAGTGAGTTATTTGATTTGAAAATACAGAAAATGTTATTTGCTTCGTATTGTTTTAATCGCACACACACACACAGTTTATGACATGTAAATGGGACTAAGTTGAAGTAAAGTTACAAACGCTTCGATTGTTTGGAAGAGAGCGTTCCGGGGAGGGGGGATAATCTACTCTGCAGGATTATTTACGTATGGATTTATTTCCCATTACAAAAGTGATTAGTAATTTACTTTAAGTTCATACCAAAAAGAATTACTTCTCATAATAAGACTAATGTAATAAATGATTCACGATAAGTTAATGAGGCCAAGTGTCCAATGATAAGAACAGTGTTTTATTGTCCCTTCGCTTATTTAGTTAGCTGCCCATACTAAGACCAATGTGGCGAGTGCTCGACGAAAAGACGAATGTTGTTTTTGTCCTAAGATAATTGAAAGATACTCATGCTTGTGCATCACAGTTGTACTCAGGGCCGTCTTAACTCATAGACCCGTTGGGCATTTTCCCGGGGGCCCACGAGCATAGGGGCCCCATGGGAATATGTTTATATATATTATGTATATATATTATTTTATACCTGCGGGGGAGGGGCCCAACACTATTTCTTTGCCCGGGGGCTCAAAATGGTGTAAAGACGGCTCTGGTTGTACTGGTCAGTTTTAAAACTATCGAAACACTAAATCTCATTGTCTAACAACATATTGTGTATGTGTGTCTTAATTTTTATTTTTATTCGTTAAAATTATTAGTATCCTCCCACTTTTTTAACAATCAAAAGTAATTAAATTAAGAAAATAAATCCTTGCAGTAATCACATCTTCATTTGCTAAAATTAATAAATATCAAAACAAATTTGTGGAAATTGTATTTTTTATTCATTAAATAGTTATCCTGATTTCTTTTTCGTTTTTTTTTAAAATGTACATCACAATCGTAATTCCTCGTGTGCTATTCACATATCAAATATAGCACGAAGATATTGAATACATTTGAATACGATACCACACACTTTACTGTCATCCTTTCCTCTCAAAGACATGGCGAAATGAACATAACATTCTCCCCTACTCCATCGGCTCATTTTACGACCATGGATATAAAAACTGGATTAGCTGGCTGGCCATACAGCTGCAGAGCGTCTACGACATCAACAGCATAAGTTTAGTCATCAAGCCAAGCCACGTCGGCCACTTACGGTAAGTTGCACATTTCTACCATTTGCAGTTAGATGTTAACCTCGGGCATTTCTGGTAAGTTGCGCGTTCGGAAAATTCCGATGACTGCGTTTAGTCTGGTCTGCGAGGTCTGCATTTACTTTCGTTCTTTCGGATATATTTTCTCTTCTCTTTAAAAGGTCAGTTTAAATACAAATCTCAGTGACAGTCAAGAAAGCACATTTATGAATACATTTAAAACTTTCTCACTGATGTCTCTTTGCATTCTACTTCTCAACTAAATTCAAAATATAAATATACAATTTTTTTTAACGATTTTGTGGTGTACATTTATGTTTAAGAATGCTTCATGCTGGCGCATTCGTTTATTTGTAGTGACGTTTTTTTCATCCTCAACTCATTCCTTGTTTAACTAATTTCTGTAATATTTATAGAGCTCAGTGGCGTCACTAGGTTGGGGCTAGGGGACGGGCCGCCCCGGGTGACACCCATCAGGGGGTGACACCCTAGCTTAAAATTTTACTGTGTGCGAATTTTGATATCAGAAAAAAAGAAGCCAATTTTTTTCATTTAGAAAGAAATTAAGAAATGCAATGAAGTTCGTTAAACCCAAAAACTTTTATATAAAAAATATCTGTTAATTTGCAATAATAAAACAGTCCCAACACACAAACAACATTAAAACAAATTAGGGAAAAGGAAAAAGAAACAGTCGTGGCCAAGAGATCTTTAAAAAGCGCTGGACATGAAAGAAGCAATGTCTTATGTTTTAAAAGATATAAAGCCATTTATGCTTTGACACACCCACAGCATGGACGAATCCATCTCACGACTCCCTCCACCACAGTGGGGTGGGGGGAATACGATTTTTAATCCCCTCCCCCCTCCCCCGTAAAAAAATCAAATGATGGGTTTTCTTTGTTGATGTTTTTCCAGAGGAAAATTATGAATTCAATATCTTTGAGTTAAATGTTTCGTTTTATATAATATATATTCATTAAAGGCGTGAAAGCATAGATATGTTTATATACAGGTAGTCCTCCGGTTACGATGGTCCCATCCCGACTTACGCTGTTTCGTGGTTACAAACGAGCCTGCTTTAAAAAAAATATGTTACGCGTTATTCCGTATTTTTACATATATATTTTTGTAAACATTTGTTTTCATGGGGTAACGAATTGTTTCTTTATTTGAAATCAAAAATTTATTGCAAAATGTAGACTATTATTATTTCAACCTACAACTTTCGTTTGCAAATTTTTCTCATGGCGAAGTTTTCAAACAAGTCAGTAAACCTAAGTAAGCTTACAAGTTCCTTTTAAATGCTCATTAGAGCATACTCGGTCTTTGTTGTCCCGTGCAAATTTTTACTCATTTTATATTATTTTCAAATTTGAAAAGGATCGCTCTCAGCTGCAGTTTGATGTCATCATTGAAAGATAGATACGAAGAGCGATGTGTACATTTGTAAAGGACTGTGTCAAATTTAGCTCATTCAAAAGCAGCAAAATGTTTAGATCTGTGCACGTGTTTTGCGTTTCGCATTGCGCTACCTTCTTTTCCTTACCCTGTGCCTGGGTCTGGACAATAACTTTTTAAAGAATTCTGAAAATTTGAATATTCTTAAGGTAAGCAGTCTTCGAAATCGCTTGAATTCTCCCATTAACTTGGCTGCTGCCCATCGGATGGCGAAATTGCTGAGCTCAGTTAGGTTTGTAATAAAGCTAAATTTCTAATGGATGTCTTTATATGCGCCTAACCGATTTTGTAGTGTTTAAGAAAGTTTGTCAATGATTATCAGAAATACCTCAACCTTGAATTTTAGTCTGACGCTTTCTGTTTTTAATTTTTTTTTAAAATAGCATTGAAGATTGTTTATACACTTTTTAACCACGGACTTGTCCTTTCCTTTGTCTTCATAGTAATCAAATCAAGAATGCTGTCTAAACTCAAATTCAAAGTAAAATAGCGACTTCCAGTTGTTCTCAAGTTCCTTTAGAAATCCTTCTGCTTCAAGTTGACAGTCACGTGGCTGATTTTCGTTTGCTGCTAATTCTTCCAGTGCTGCGATATTCTCATGGTATGAGATATTAACAGACCTTACAGCATCATGTCAGGCTAACCAGCTTGTGTCAGATAAGGCTTTGTTAACATGTATCAATTGCATGTGTTTTTGAATTACCTGTCAACCATGAGTAGATGCAACAAGCCAGGTATAAAGATTTTGCAAAAGACAAAAAAAAATCTGACCGCAGTAGGACAACCTGCTGCACTTTTCCCAACCAAATTAATAGAATGAGCTGTGCACGGCACATAATGAGCAACACTGCTCTTCTCATAAAGAATAACCTGGACTCCGTAATACTTCCTACTCACATCTGCAGCATTGCCGTATGACTGTCCTAGGCATTTTCAGGGATTCACACAAGCATTTGCCTGCATCTTTATTATATACACTATAATTTTTAATAAGTTTTGCGGACTTTAAATTATTGGGGGCCCCGAACTTTAGCCCGTTCAGCCCCCCCCCCTTTTAATCCACCATAGGGAGATGAGTTCACTCGTCTATGACGAAGTGTGACGAGGGGGAGGGGTGTGTTTAAAAAAATCTGACGTCACATCAAAAACGCGCAACTTTAAATAAAAGTTCCACTTCTTATTTGATTGTTTACCATTTATTTAATTGCTTATCCAATGGCTTCACGCGTGTTACGATATAAGAGTGCAGACTTACACTAAATACATATTTGATTGACGAAAAATAATTTGAAACATGCTATTTTTTATTGAGAAAATACGGCTTGGGGGGGGGTGTCCTAGGCTTTGTGACGTCATATCGTAAAAAATGGGTTGGGGTCTAAGTTTTGTGACAAAGTATGACGCTGGGGGGGTGGGGTAAAAATCGGCAACCTCACGTGACGTCATTTATGGACGGCCCCTTCAGTCGTGATGGGGTGACACCATGAGCTACCGCCCCGGGTGACACCAACGCTAGCGACATCTCTGATAGAGCTACATAATATTCGTTGGAGGATGAACCTTTTTGTTATGCCCCAATTTATTAAATTTTCACTTTTAATGACTTTATTCTTATTTAGAATTCCCATTTAAAAAACAAAAACAAAAACATTTTTAAATAAAAAGGAGAGTAATAGTAGTACTTACGTTCACAGCAATATTCTGTTTGATGTGCACTCGAGCAGCGAGAGATTGGACTTCCAGAACATGAAGGGCCGCTTCTGGAAGGGTCTCCCGTGTCAGATCAGCGACTACGGTAACGAGGAGACCATCGAGCTGCCCTGTTCATTCCACGCCAGCCTCATCGTCATCGTCGTGCACTTTGGCAAGGGTCCGAACACAGTCACGTGGGATGACGTCAAGGTGGTACTGCAGGTTTTTTTTTACAATTAAATGAACATAAGAGTTTTTAGCTGTTCAGTGACACTGGAGAAAGCAAAACCGGGTGGGTTTTCATACAAAATAAGCGAAATTTCATATTTGTGTAATGCTGAGGGGCGGGATTTAGATTTCTTTGAACAACTTCCTGTGAGTTGAAAACGTAAAATTGTATGAAAACCATAACAAAAAAATATGAATGTGTTTTATTAATTGGTGGCAGCTTTTATAAAGAATTTGTTACAAATTAGTATTCAAACCGATTCAATTTATTCATTTTTTCGTTTTCATGAAAAATATTTGTTTTAAAAAAACTGGTTGGACATTCTACCCTATGAAATGTATGACATGTTTAAAATATTTTTTTTTAAATTTAAATTTAAGAACTTGATGAAAGTTGTTAATTATATATATATATATATATATATATATAAAATTAGAGATTAATTTATCGATTAATCGTTAAATAAATTTAATGATTAAATTTTTTTAACGATTAATCAACCAACCCACCACTTATAAAAGAACTGGAAGTCAAAAAGTAAAATATTTCGTCCGATAAATATAAACTAATTTCCGGACGATTACACGAACATTTTGGTTTTAAACTATTGACTGACTATTGTTCAAAATGACGATAAAGGTTATTGTGTCCATTGAGAGAAATCGTTTGCCTACCATGCAATGTTCCCTCTATGTCTAAGCTTCGTTGGTCCGTGTGCAACGTTAAAAAAATCTCGTGTGCAAAGTTGCACAAAGTCCATTTTTTGTGCAATATATTACAAAATTTGCTGCCCGGTGATTCTTAACTCCTGCGTGGCGTCGGTCAATATCTGCGCAGCCGCGCTGCTTGAGGGGAACATTTCTAACATGGTTTTAACACTTTGCTTACATATCACCTGCAAACCAAACATCCAGTACAGTATCAGAAACTTCAGCTGAGACAATCTAAAGCTATGTGAACGATTGTCAACACACTTGTTTTTTTGCGTACTTGGTTAAAAGATGTCATATAAAGAAGACATTCCAGTGTTATTTAGATTTTCCACAAGTACATTTAATAAATGTTACTTGTGACACCATAAATTTCAATTTTTGACTTTAATCGAAATTAACGATTAATTAATCGTTAATTTTTCAAAATGTTAACGATTAAATTTAAATTAATCGTTAACAGCCCTGGTATAAATATCTGGTTCAAGAGCAAATGTTTTTAATAAAGACAGTATCCATTCATAAGGAGCTTATATTGACTCGCTGATATTTCTCTGCCCCCCCCCCGGCCCCCAAACCACCAAAACCGTCAGGTATGGACCTGCATGGACGGCACGTACGGATACAAGTGTGAAGGCATCTGCAGGTGCAGTGATGAGCTAGAAATCTGCAACAAGATCACAGGTTACTGTCAAAGTGGATGTGCGTCTGGCTTCACGTGAGTACTAGTGACGCGTGTGTCTTGGTTCACGTGAGAGCTAGTGACGCGTGTGTCTTGGTTCACGTGGGTACTAGTGACGTGTGTGTCTTGGTTCACGTGATTACCAGTGACAAGTGTGTCTTGGTTCACGTGAGTACTAGTGACGTGTGTGTCTTGGTTCACGTGAGTACTAGTGACGTGTGTGTCTTGGTTCACGTGAGAGCTAGTGACAAGTATGTCTTGGTTCACGCGAGTACTAGTGAAAAGTATGTCTCAGTTTCTGTGAGTACATAATAAAGTTTATCATTGTACTAAAATCTGTTATAGTTATAATGCTACTATTGTGCTGAAGTCTGTTACAGTTATGATGCTAATATTGTTTGATTTCACAGAAGAAAAAATGGCCGTGACTGCCAGCCGACCCAAGCAGACGACACTGTTCTCAGACGATGTCACTGTAACAATGGCGGTGCCGGATGTGTACCGGAGCCAGCATTATGCCTGACCGGATGTGTGCCAGGTTGGACTGGTGTATCGTGTAACACCCCGTGTCCACCTGGCACCTACGGGGCAAACTGTGAAGAAGCTTGCGGAAATTGCCGTATTTGTAAGTTCTTGATTTGATTCGCTCTCAAGCACTCCAGATAAGGGCGTCAGTTTATTTTCAATTTTTCATTGTTTTATTTTGACCGACTTAGCGATTCATTAATTAATTAGAATAACGTACTGTGGCAATTACGAATAATGTGTCTTAAAACTTGATATAAATGTATTGCTTCTAATACTGTTTTTATTGGTCACTACTGTTTCAATCAAAATTTTAAGTGATCGTACGAAATAAATATTTTATTTTCAAAAGTCTTTCTTTTTAAAATGTATTCTAATTAACTTCAATTTGTTTATAAATGTACCTGTCTCACCATTAAAATTTTAACCAATATCACTAATTCAACTTGTTTTCAATTATTAAACAAAAATAGAAAAAGTTTAACTTTTTTTTTCATAGACTTTTAACAAAAATCTTTTCTCAATTGTTTTGTAGATTTAATAAAGCCTTAAATCTTTCTTTAAATGACTTACACAACATCCCTATCAGCACGCTGTTTATCTTAGAAACATTATATCTAATCTCAGCTCCAGATAACACAACATCCCTAACAGCACGCTGTTTATCTCAGAAAAATTCTATCTAATCTCAGCTCCAGCTAACACAACATCCCTAACAGCACGCTGTTTATCTTTGAAACATTCTATCTAATCTCAGCTCCAGCTAACACAACATCCCTATCAGCACGCTGTTTATCTCAGAAACATTCTATCTAATCTCAGCTCCAGCTAACACAACATGCACCCCTGACGAGGGGATCTGTACCAGCGGGTGCCGGAACCTTGAGACCCCGCCCCAGTGCAAACCCAAGAGAGGCCGCTCGGCCTATCAGGAGCGGTACCAGTCCTCGCGGACCATCAAGATCATCCTAATCTCCATCGTCGTATCCTTGGTCAGCACCGTAGCCTGCGGCTTCTCCGCAAGACTCTGCTCCAAGCGAGGGGCGAAAAGCGAGGAGGAAATGGCCCGGATGAAGCTGAAGAGGGACCTGAGCAAGGACGTCAACGACCAGGCAAGTCACGCTCAGATCTCAACGTTGCGGGGCATTTCGGCGATCTTAATTAATGGTTCACCGGCAAAACGGCCCCGACAAATGAGCTCCGACATAACGGCCCCAGTCAAAACGGCCCTGGACTAATAGATGGACTAATAAGTCAAAGATACAATAAAATATTATGTTAGTATTTTTACTCACCGTTTCGGTGTCAGGTTTAGTACACAAGAAACAGCAATAATGCCATCACGAGAAATAATTCAATAGCCTTTAATCGATATAGTACTAAGTCACGGTTGTTTGTTGAGAAGAATTAATATAATAACATCGCAAAGAAATAATTTTACTATTTGACCACTTTTTTTTAAGGGTGAAAAAGTTGACAACAGCTTAAAAATCTAACCGTTTATTTAGTAGATCATATTTGAGTTCTTAGTATTGACACAAATTAAAAAAATTAAGCTCAAAACTCGCAAATCGCAGATCTCAAAATTAAATTTAAGGAAACTATTTATCTAATTGTTACAGAAAGCATTATATATTTTGATATTGTTAGTGAAAGATATAGCTTTAAATAAATTTGGAAGTGCATTTCTATCCTGACCTCTCAGTTTGTACACTCAATCCCACACGCACATTCACATACCCCACACACAACCCATACACACAAACACAAAAAAACACACACACACCTCTTCTTGAGCTCCACCTGTGATGCACTAAATTCAAGATTTGCAAGAAATGACAGCAAGGAATTAAAAAACTGAACCCCGCTCGTTTTGCTCTAAATTCTACTACTTAAACACCGTTACTGTAAATGCTGTCTTTTTTTTTCTTTCTAAATACTTGGGAAAAATATACAAATCTTGGGTTATCATACCCTTTTTTAAAAAAAAATTTTATATATTTTTTTATTTTTTTTTAAAATGGGTATGATAATCCAAATCTTGGGTTATCATACCCATTTTTTAAAATGTCCTTTATGTTTTTCTAAAGATTCTCCGAGAACACATGGAGTACCACGAGAAGTTCATTAAGCGTGACGCCATGCTGAAGTACCAGAAAACCGAGAAAGAGGACCGGGTGTCGCCCGTGGACGCCATCTACGATAAGGACCGAATCAACTACGAGATGAAACGACAGATGATGCAGAAGATCGAACAAGGGCCCGTGGGTCAGGGTAAGCCCCTGGGCCAGGACCACGAGCAGCAGGACGCCGACCTGAAAGTGGCCCAATGGATACTTGCTCAGGATTTTGAGGAATTCATCCAACGCCGGCGCGAACGCCTGGCCAACTACAGGGGGAACATCCTGGACATCAAGGAGTCCGTCTACGAGATTCCCGAGGTTGAGCTGGACGTCGACATCCACCAGCTGTACGATGAGATCGCCCCTCTGGAGTTGCCGTGAGACGGACATTGCTGGACCATTAAACTACCCGCTCATAACATCGAGTTGAAAATCTCCGCGCTCGGCCGTGTTCTTAAAGAAGGATCAACGATTTTTAAGAGAGAGAGAGAGAAAAAAATATACAATACATTTTTTAACATACGAAAATAAATATGATGACAGAGTTTGCATTGTTTTTTTTAAAGCCCAGTTGGTAAACAATCTTATGTAGCTTTTGTATCTTATTATTTCTATTCCGACATTTAGTTTGTTAATGGACAAGTGAGAGTACGGTGAATACATTTCATTTTAATTTCACATCATATTGGTCTGAAAGAAGTGGAGAGTTTAATAGAGAAATAGCATGTAAGTGAATAGTTGAATAAATCAATTTCCACATCGTGAACTAGCAAGTGTCATTATGTTTTGTGATTGAGCTTTTTACACACAATAAGTCCTATCATCAAAATCCACACGTTTTGCACGAGTTTTAAGTTCACAGCGAGTTTTTTATAACTTATTTATAAAAGTCAGCAAACAATATGTGCGTTAGGTTTAATAAGTTTGTCATACACTACTGTTTTTTGTTTACCTTTTAAGAGGAAATTAGTTCTACTGGATAAAACAACGGTAACACCAAGATAAACATTAACTTTCGAGTGGTAAAGTGTTGTTGTTTTGTTGTTTTGTTGTTGTTTTGTTGTTGTTGTTTTTTTTTGTTATTGGGAGTGGTCAATTTCTATAATGATCTTCTGTGTTCCTGTTGAAGATCATTAGTTTTATAAAACAACATTGAAATTAATCATATTATAATATAGATTTATATATTGATTTTTCTCTCTTTCCATCCCACTCTATCTTTCTCTATCTTTCCCTCATTCTATCATGCTTGTATGTCTCACAATCAATCTCGCATTTCATCTTCTCTCTTTCCTCTATAGATCTCTTCCCCGAATACTCTTTGGTACCGGTTATTATTATTTTTTTAATCTCATGTCCTTGATTGCGAGTTGGTGTAGCGGTAGCGCGCTGGGCTGTCGTACCCAGACTATAGAACAGGGGTTGGCGAACTTATTTGCCCGATACCCCAATATTTATAAATTGTATGTTGTCATTACCCCAAAGCAGCAGATTTTAGTGGATTTGATAGGCTCCAAATGAGTCTGCATTACCCCCAAGAGTTCCCTTGTTACCCCAAATGGGGTAATTTACCCCTATTTGCCGACCCCTGCTATAGAGAGTCATGGGCTCGAGCCTCGGTGCTGGCAAAGGTCCCCGAGTTCACCCAGCTTCCAATGGGCACCCGACGTCAGTTGGGGAAAGTAAAGGCGGCTTGGCATTGTGCTAGCCACACAATCCCTTGCTCGTAAGCCGTGGCTACAAAGCTTGTGAACGCTAATTCACTCCCCCCCCCCACACACCTATAGGCCGTCATGGTCTGAAATGGGGACTTTACTTTAGATGTCCTTGATTCTCTATCCCCCCTCTCTCTCTCTTTCTCTTTCTCTTTCCACGAAGATTTAATCTTTAAAAAAATTAAATTAAAAAAGTAATAAGATGCAATTTCAAAGAATCCCACGTTTCGTTGATGAGTTTTTTTTACAGAATATAACAAATATTATCATAGCGTCATTCAACGATGTTTATCACGTAAAAACATACCCAAGGATGTGCTTTACAGCGAGCTGGCGACAGGGAAAAGGTCGGTTGGTCGGCCATGTCTCAGATATATGGAATATGGACATATGCAAGAGAGACATGAAAGCAGCCAACATTGACATACAAAACTGGGAAAACCTGGCAGAGGAAAGGTCCATGTGGCGGGCTATAGTGAAAGAAGGATCACTAAGAGCAGAGGAGGAAACTAGGGCAGAAGCAGTTGGGCGAGGAGAAAGGCCAGGCAACACTCATGGGCGTCGCTAGGAATTTTTCCAGGGTGGAGGGCCAAAAAAAAACACTTTTTTATTTTAACTGACAGTGCCATACAGGTACAATTTTCAATTAAATTCAAGTTCAGTTTAAAATAAGGGTTGAAAAAAGCCTTAGAAATTAATAAGACTTACAAATTAGTTCTGTAATAGCTAAAATACAAATTTATTAATGCATTTAATAAATTAAAAACTTAAGTTCTCACGAGAAAATTGAATTTTGCTGTGAAATAATATACGTGTAGAAACTGCAGGATTACCAATGATGGATATCAGAAATTCTTTTACAGGCTAAAAAAATCGAAAAGTAGACCAATCGCGGGATTCCGAAATGCCGTTATTACAAGATTTTGGGGCGTCTGCAGCAACTGACTTATCATTGGCATTGAGGACAACAGTACAAGTTCAACAGCCAGACACAACTGAAGCAACTGTTCCTAATTTGATTGTCACTGACACTTATTCATTTCCTAAATTTGGATATTGGGAAGGTATGTCTGGACATACGACCTTTCAAATAAGTTGAAATTGCAGCTGATTCGTGATTGTTGAATCCCTTGATAAAAATTATGATTTTAGAGCTGACAGTGAGGGAAACAGAGTTTTTAGTTTTTAGATATGCATGGTTATCAGACTATTCACCGTGGCTTGTATACTCGCAAATGTTAATAGGTGCCTTTTGCAAATATTGCGTGTTGTTTCTGCAAAAAAGTAATTCTATGAGTTCAGTGGGTATTTGTCATCAAACCATGTACAAAATATAAAGATTTCAACGAAGATGCACGTAGCAACCTGCAAAGCACATTATGGCACAAAGGCTCTCATGAAGATGCAAGCATATTTATTTGCTTTATTGGAAGCAAAAGCAGTTTCTATAGATGAGCAGTTGGACTCATCATTTAGAAGACAAATTCAAGAAAATCGCAACAAACTGGGTCCCATCATTTCTGCAATCCTATTTTGCTGCATGCATGTTTTAGCACTTCGTGGAACAGAATCAAATTCTGGTAATTTGTATGAACTGTTAGAGTTTCGTGTTGAATCTGGAGATGAAGTTCTTGGTAATCGTTTGTCAATTGGTTCTTGTAGTGCTGAGTATGGTTCACCGACAAAACGCCCCGGACAAAACGGCCCCGACAATTGGGCTCCGACATAACGGCCCCGACAAAACGGCCCTGGACTAATAGATGGACTAATAGTAAAATTTACAATAAAAATATATTCGTATTTTTACTCACCTATTCAGTGTCAGGTTTAGCTAACAATAAACAATAATAATAACACCACAAAAGTGAATTTAATAGCCTTTACGCGAAATGGTACCAATAACGGTTGTTTGTTGACAAGAAACAATATAAATAACATCATAAGAAATAATTTTACAATTTTACCACTTTTTTAAGGGTGAAAAAGTTGACGAAAGCTTAAAATGCAACAAAAAAAAATAATGTTTTTGTTAAAAAATGTTAACAACTTGTCTGGGGCCGTTTTGACGGGTAACCGCTGAGTGTATCTCGGCAACTACGCAAAACACTATAATTGAAATGTGTGGGTCTCTCTTGCGTGAAGACATTGTTCGTGAAGCAAATAATTCAGTTGCATTTTCTATACTTGCCGACGGGACAAATGACATTTCAGGCATTGAGCAGATGTCACTTGGTGTTAGATTTGTCAAAGAACAAAATGGGAAAATGATGGTCACAGAAGAATTCATGGGATATATTCCAATTGTCAATAGAACAGCTGAAGGTTTAACCAACACCATCATTACTAATTCATTAGAATTTTGATTAAATATGACAAAGCTTGTTGGTCAAGGATACTACGGATGTTCTACAATGGCAGGTAAAGAAGGAGGAGTCCAAGCAATAATTCGAAAAAAATACCCAAAAGCAGCATTTGTACATTGCAGTTCATCATAAACTAAATCTTGTTGTGAACGATTTAAATAATGTGAATGTTGTACGAAACACAATAGGAACAATTAAGTCAATTATATTGTTTTTCCGAGAAAGTAATCAGCAAAGAAAACTTATTCTAAATGTTCCTTTGCTATGTGAAACTAGATGGTCACATAAATATAAAAGCTTGCGGATTTTTGCTGAAAATGTTACAGAAATTGTTAAACAACTGGAATATTTAGAACAATCAGTAATGTAATCAGTTATACTTGCAGATATAATTCTTTTTTATGTTTGATAAATGTAAACTGTCTTCCATGTAATAAACTTTCAGGAAATTTAGTTCAGTTTTATTGTAACAACTTTATGACATTTTTTCGACATTTTTTTTCCTCAAATGTAGGGGGGGGGGCAAATGCCCCCCTTGCCCCCCCCCTTCCCTACGCCCATGGCAACACTGCGACACTGCTTTCGTGTGTGTGTCATGCAGAAGAGACTGTCACTCAAGGATTGGTCTCATCAGCCACACCAAGAGCTGCAAATAATAAAGATAAATCTATCGTCTTTCGTAGACGGACAGATGCCATACCAATACCATCACGTAAAAAACATCGACAACAGATCCAATGAGATTGTGAGAAATCTCTCCTGAAATCAGTGAGAGACATTCTTTATGTGACAGTTGGGGTTATTGGGCACGTTCAAGTCTAAGTGTCATTCAGTCTTCGTCAGCACGCCAAGACTCTCCTGACGTGTCAGTGATGACAGTTTTAGTTGACATGTAAGTTCGACCACAGCACACATGTGTCATTCAATGTTGATTGCTTACCTCTACATCACAGTAAGATCCGCCGCTCCCCCCCACCCACCCCTAATCCACGCTTGATAACACACACACGCGCGCACAGCCTACGTTACTGTCATAGACTGTGAAGAAATAAGATAGTTGGAGCAAAGGTAGTCGGTCTTTCATAAACATTTCTAAAGCTTCTGTAATTACTGGTTGGGGTATTCACAAAAATCGATCAATGGCTTGTAATCACTGTATGGTGAAAACAATTAAAGCTATTATTTTGTGTCAACGGTTCTCAAAGTATTTCATTTAGGTGGACGTTTACTAACAATATTTCTGGAGCTCTTTGATTGTAAGTTTAAAAAAATTAATAGACTTGAGTTGAAAATAAATAAACAAAGTTTTCATGGGAACTTTGGCCGTATCGTAAATTATAAAGTTGTGCTTCCTTATCACTAACAACAATGTGTTCGTTAGCTAACGCCTTATCGCTGTGGTGCTGAATAAAATAACCAGGGGTAGTAATAAATTGGGGGTTTTAATTAGTATTTCATTTGAATTTAATTTATTATTAATGGTTTTGTCATGAGTTTTATTGTAAGGGGCTGTCCTGTCCTTAAAGTACGTCACGCTATTTTGACCATTTTTAACTCCCCTATCCCCCTTTCACAAACTGTCACAAATCTCGAACCACCCCACCCCCCCCCACCCCCCACCCCTAAAGTACGTTACACTTTCGAATAAAATTTTTTAAAAAATTATTAACAAAATAATTAAAATTTAATATAAAACACCGTGACGTCGCACTTTCTTACACCCCCTCCCCCCTCTGGAGGGTACGTACTTTATGGGGGGGGGGCCCCCAAAGGTGATATTCACGCCTCACCGCTTTTCAACCCACCAATCCCACCAACCCACATGCCCCAACCCAAAAAAAAACGAAAAGAAAAGAAAAGAGCTCCCTAAGTTACTGATTTTTAAAAATTAACGGAACAAATTTGAAAAAAATTAAAATTTTAAAAAGACCTATTTTAATTTTTAAACTTTGTATCTGTTTCTCTGTTGTTATTGTTTTTGTTTTTTTTATTAAACATATTATTATGATGATTCATAGTAGGTACTTAAAAACGTAAGCTTTGTAAAAAAAATATAGTAGACAAAGAGTTAGGTAATTAACTCTTCACTGGGTTAACTGTTAGAGAACCGCTGTTCCAATTACTCCTCGGTCCAAAGATTCTTTACCATGAAGGACAACTGTTTTGTTTTGTATGCTACTTGTTTCTATTTGACATAGCCGTGAGGTTGACGTCGCATACACAACATGTATTCATGTGTAGGTGTTGGGGTGTACAACTGGTCTTGTTTTAAACTGATGAGACCCATGCCAGTGTAAGGTCTTTGGTTATTTAATGGTCCGAGAGACATCGGGTCATCAAGGAAACTACAAGGAAATAAAAATCTTTAAAAATGTAAGTATCTTTTTTTTAATAACATAAAAGTTATGATAGTATAAGTGGTTTGGGGCCGTTCATAAATAAAGTCAGGCGATTTTTGCCGATTTTTAACCCTCCTCCCGTCCCCCTCGTCACACGTCATCACAAAAAAATGACGTTACAAAACTTTGCCCCCCCCCATAAAAGCCGTATTTTCTATTTGTAAATGAGCACTTTTCAAATTACTTTTTTGTTATTTAAGCATATATTTAGTGTAGGCTGCACGCTAATATCGTTACACGTAGAAAGCCATTTAAAACTTCTTTAAATAAATTGTAGGGAATCACATATTTCAGTAAAAAAATTATGTAATGTAGAGCGTTTTGATGTGACGTCACATTTGTTAAAGACCCTCCTCCCCTTCGTCACACATCGTCACAAATGTGTGACCCCCCTCCCCCCTCTTTATTTTATGGACGGACCCTTCGACTAAATTAATGACTGAAAGAAGTTATTCCCTAACACAAATGATGCATCTCACTCACCCGCAGTTTTAACACCACTCTGATTACTCGATAAGTTTTTTAAAAAAGAGCTAGTAGTCTGTGTATTTTAATGGAAGATTTTGGGTGTTGTTTCACTCACTGTCACAGAAAAATGAATAGAATATTGCCGTCATATAACATGGAATGGAGTAAAAATCGGTTGGGACAGGAAACGGATAGCACCAAATAATAGTGATAGTGGAACAAGCACCAGCACTAAACAGTGGTAGTAAAAAATGAGACTAAACTTTAGCACCAAACTGTAGCACCAAACTGTAGCAGTTAATTGTAGTTCTAAATAACAGCACTAAGCAGTAGCAATAAACAGTAGCCTAAATACTTGCCCTAACTAAACTGTAGAGCTGAACTGTTGTACTAAAAGAATTCCACTCAAAAGTAGCACTGAACATATAGCGCTGAACAGATGTACGAAAATTTGAACTTTAACAGTGACACTATTTTCAATTATACTTATCAAACAGATCACAGGTGGTATCAGTAGATGGTTGTTTCTCCCACAGAGCTGACTTGGTTTATGGTGTGCCTCAGGGCTCCGTTTTTGGGTCCGGTACTTTTCGTACTGTATACAAGGCCACTACTTCTACTGCCCGAAAAGCATTCAGTTGAAAGCCAATCATTTGCAGATGATACTCAGCTTTACACTGACACTGATCCATCTGATATTGACTTCACTGTCAAATTGATGCAAGAGTGCATTGGTGAGGTAAAGTCTTGGATGACTTTCAGTAAGCTCAAACTGAATGATGACAAGACAGAAGCACTACTAATCTGCAACAATAAATCACGTAGTACTTTGTCTCTTCCTAATTCTATTCAAGTGGCTAGTTCTGATATACTGTTCAAAACATCGACTAGGAATCTCGGGTACATTATTTCTGACAATATGTCTACCAACAATTTCATCAATCACATATGTCGCTCTGCCTACACTGCCATTCGTCAGATCACCTCAATCCGTCATTACTTAACAGTTAGTGCAGCAAAAACTCTAGTCTGTGTTCTTTTACTAGCTCGCATGGATTACTGCAATTCTCTTCTGTCAGGTGCGCCAAAAAAAAAGCATTGAAAAACTACAGAAAGTTCAAAATTCAGCTGCCAGATTAGTTCTAAAAGCAAAGCACATGACCATGTCACTCCGCTACTTTACTCACTTCATTTGCTACCTATACAAGCCCGAGTTGATTACAAACTGGCCGTTCTCTGTCACAACTTCTTTTCTGACTCATGCCCTTCCTATCTTACTGAGCTTCTGTCGGTCTACTCACCAAGTCGTCAGATTATAGTCAGATACGCTCTTCTGCAGACACGCGCATTCTCTGTGTTCCTTAGACACAAACTAAAACATTTGACGAAAGGTCATTCTCTTTTTGTGCAGCCAAGCAATAGAATTCTCTACCATTACACATCCGGAGTATTTCATCTACCAAGTCCTTCAAGACGCAACTTTTCAAAATTAAAAAACAACATTTCTTTTTAATATTAACGTAGCTTATGTGTAACGTATTGTGATTTGTGTGCTGATTATGATAATAATGTTTATTTAATTATTATATGTATGTTATTATCTCCATATAAAGCGCTGTGAGCCCGGCTCCTAGCTGGGATACAGCGCTATAAAATTGATCAATTTATTATTATTATTATTATTATTACTATTTATTCAACTCAACAGAATTTCTCTTTAAATTATAAATGTTCATAATTTCTTGATACCGTAAAGGGCCGCAATGAAGGTTTGCCTCCTGTTGTATTGCATTTGTATATTTACATGTAATTACAATGTACTAACATGCCCATTGTAATAGTACTTGCAGGTCAAGAAACAAGACTTTTACACACTGTGGTCTGGTTAACAACTGTCTTTAATCACTCTATACAATCCACTTAATCAACAACCTCGGTTGCCTCATGAACCGTCTATATATAGTCAGCCATCCTCCCAGTCCGCGACCACGCTCGCTTACAGTTCACATCACAAACCACGTGTTTCATACTAGTCCACTCGCACGCTCATACAATGTCAATACAACAGCACAACATTTCTCTCGCACCTAACACCATGGCAACAAAAAACGCCTCTGTACATTTTGCGCGTGTCCGTA
Source organism: Ampullaceana balthica (assembly GCA_944989445.1). Taxonomy (NCBI): domain Eukaryota; kingdom Metazoa; phylum Mollusca; class Gastropoda; family Lymnaeidae; genus Ampullaceana; species Ampullaceana balthica. Next base: position 306,454 of record CALYLW010000481.1, on the reverse strand, counting down.
GGGACGACACAGAAATAGTCGAGTCTCTCAGATCACGGCTCAGCTCACGACGCTCCTTGCGCCACAGACCACGCACACGGCCAGGCACTGGTGACCAACAGCTGGACAAGGACAGTGATGACGACCGTGGCATGACAACCAGGCCAACCAGCTCCAGCCATGTCAACGTAAGTGACTCCGGCAAACATGACAAACGGCTTTTATCTGTCTCGTTTATACCAACAAGTGTTTGTTAAAGTTGCTAGCATAATTCCCGAGGTAATACCGAAGAAGTATATAATAAATGATAAAAGTCGTTGTACTTCAGATGCTAAATCACCGCCTTGGAACGAATTAAAGAATTTCTAAATTCTTTAAATGAAGCTAAATTAAAAATTTTCAGATAACGAAAACAACAGAAAATAAATTAATTTTTAGCATAAGTTGCAGCAATTTTTTTTAAGTATATATTTTCAATATTATAAAAAAAGAATTTAACTTTAATTTGTTACCAAATTTGAAAATATTTATTTAATTTATTTTATTTGTTTTATTTTAAAGTTCGTATCATTTAACTGCTTTTAAAATCAAAATTTCGAGTTTTCTAATTGTGTACTTTACCAAAATTATATTACAAATGGGGCACTCAATCCGTCAATTGAAATAAGATTTGTTTTAAAATTTCACAAGGAAAATTAACATTTCTTAAAAGCATAAAATAAATTTCATTCGTTTTTTTTTCCAGCCCATAGTTATATTTCGACGCAAGTCCAGAGCAGTACTTCATATTATACAGCTGAGCAGAATGAGCATAGAGTAAGTACAAACCAATGCTGGTTTAAACTGAATAACTTCAGCTGCAAACATCCCATGAAAAGCTCATTGGCCAAGGCGTCCTCAAGAAAACTACTTTGATCGGTTAGAGTCTAACCGTTAGACTAAGTTTTCAACCAGCGACAAGCTATGACGGACAGAACCACTAGGGGGAATAAATTCGGGGGCAGTGCATGAACTTCCCTCCACTAAAGTTTCTTTGACGACATGTAACTTAAGTATAACATTTAATATAAGAAAGTAAAAAAATATAGTACAAACCCTTTCCAGTAAGCTGGCCGCGAAATACTATCTTTCACGCCCTTGAACTATATTAAGATTCTTCTTCCACGCCTTTTAAGCTGCCGATTTTTATCATTTAATATTGAATCGTCCGTTTATACAAAATAACATTTCTAGTCATGTCAACTTACGATATATTCACCACCTCTTTTGGCGCCAATGATTTTAATTTTACATGGGTTATTTATAGGATTATTAGTTTGACAGAAAGTCAGTCACATCGATAATGACGTATATTGATTGGTTTAACTGTAGTGCCGGATATCAAAGGAGTGACACAATTGTCCCTTACACCTTTAAAATGTCCACCGTATTCTCGTAATCTGATGCCACTGTATTGTCTCCAATCACACCTTCTATTTTGAGATTTTGTGTAACCTCTTCATGTTTAGATTTCCGCCTTATAAAAAGGTTGTAATATATTTAAATGAGTTAGATCTATGCACGTCCTTTTATTTCACCAAGCCTACGACATATTTTTTCCAACCAGGAACATGACAACGGATATTTCCCTGGAACCCTGGTACGCGATGTTCGACAGCGACGACATCGCCAACAACGAGAATCAGCCCAGGAAACGACCACGCCCATTCGTCACCTTTGTACCCAATGAGCAGTGGGAGCTCACGCAGCTGACCTTTGACCTGTCTCATTTCAAGCAGGACGAGAGTCCCACGGTAAAACACATTGATATGTCATGGGGCAGCGCCATCTAGCCGACTGTAGCAATACAATTTATTCAAATATCAATTCAATGGGATTTGACGGGAAAATGGCGTTCAAAAATTTACATTTGATAAAAATTAACATCGTTAAAGATGTAAAAGATGTGGTTAAATAGAATAGAATAGAAAAAAATGAATAGAATAGTTGATTTTTTAAAAATTATTTGCTTAATCCATGCATCAAGCAATGTTATTTTACAATTTATTTTGATACTTTGTATAATGTGATTATTGTGTTTGTGTGCATGTTAAACGCACAGATATTTTAACTGTGCGTGTTTTGAAACCTTATTCAAAATATTCAACCTATGCCAGACTTATGAACGCACAAAAACTAATAAAATATGAAAAGCTGGAAATTTAAATTTAAAAAAAAAGAAAGAAACAGAACTTTCATTGAATGTCAAAAATGTAGCTCTTAAACTTGTTTTTGGGATCAATTGATGAAGTTCAAGAAATTTTCAGAATGATATGTTCTTCTAGAACTACTAGTTATTATTTCATGCTTTTTACATAAAACTTACTAAAAAATCACTAATGTGGAGGTACTGAGGATGAGCCATATGCTGAGTATGCACTCTATCCTGAGTGAGAGGGCGCCTGCGGTGGTTAGGCCATGTCCACGGGATAAGCTCGGAGCGAATTCCAAGAGCCCTGCTTTATGGTGCACTGGCAACTGGTATGAGGAAAAGATGTCGTTTCTGCCTGCGCTACAAGGACGTCTGCAAGAAAGACATGTAGCCAGCGCGGATCGACAATAAAACGTGGGAGACCATTGCTGAGGAGCGCACCCTCTGGCGGTCAAAAGTGCGTGGGGGCATTCAAGTAGCGGAAGCCACCCACACAGCTAGAAGTGAAGAGATAAGGAGAAAGGGAAAGGGGGGAGGAGCAGGAGTCAGCGCCATCGTCCCTTGAGGACGGGCGCATACCATACACATACATAAAACTTACGAAACAGCAAAGGATTTTCAAACATTCAAATGGGTTGTGTTGTGTAATGTAGTAAAATTGTATTATGAGGTGATGAGTTCAGTTCGACTTACTTAATAAACTATTCAAGAATTGACAAAATATATTAAAAGGAATGCTCACCATTCATGCGTGACATCATAGTAATCGTAAAATCTAGTAAGCTTTTTTAATTAATAAACATGTTTCAGTCTGTGATGTATAATCACCAAATCTGCTCCTGCGATTGTAATGATGTTGACATTACAGCACCGCCTGGCGGCTATAGCTGGGATTTCTCCTATGAGAAAAGTCAAAACTTTAAACATGAGTTAAATATATATTTACTGGCTGGTCCAGAAAGTTAATGCCGTCACTTACAACGTTAACCACTTGTTGATTTGACCCTGAAGCTTTTTTAAGGCAGAAATATGGCTAGTTTACGGGAAAATATAATCTGGGTCATTAAAAGTACTGCAAACTTAAAATACTGTAAATTCGTAGAATGTGTGAGGAAAACCGCAAAAAATGGAGGACGCGAAAAATGAAGTGCGAAGTGGCAAGGCGTGTATGTATTTTGTAGATTTTTGCTGTTTTTAAATAATCAAACATGTATTTTAGGCTTTTCTGACGGACTCCATAAGAAACATTTTCTTAGTTCCTCCCAACGAAAGAAGAAGTGGCCAGATTTCAAAGGTACTCTTTTTAAAAAATATAATATAAGTTAGCGAAAAGTTTGTTTGTTTGTTTGTTTGTTTTTCCATTTTAGAAATTGACTACAAGAGTAGTTTTATAAGGTGTAACATTTTTTTAATGTACTCATTATTCTGCAACAGCCGATAAATAGCGAAATTTTACATTCGTTTTAAAAAATCAGCCAAAAAAAAAGCAGCTCATGTTTCAAAAACAATTTGCTAATTGACACGATAGTGTTAATTTAGCGGGACTCTAGTCACTTTATTTGGTGGCTAGACCATCACGTTTCTTTGCCATTACACCTTGACGTCTGGAAACAAATCAAATGTAGGAAATTAATTATAAACTTAAGAGTAATTTTTTACTGATGATTACACGTCACGGGGATGAATTTACACTAATTTACTCACACTGCTGAGTGTATTTTATGTGTGTGTAAGTTTGTGTGTTTGTGTATCCTTTTTTTCAGTTTGTGTGTGTGTGTTATTTGAGTGTGTAATGTGTAAGTGAGTGTGTGTTGAGTGTGTGTCTGTGTGTGTTTGTGTGTGTGAGTGTGAGTGTATGCATGTGCGCGCATGTGTGGTTTTTAAATTTTGTAATTTGAAAATACTGTCATATAAATTAAGGTGTTGTGCACCAAACTCCATTTACTCTCGTCTTTCGTCAGGTGATCAAGTACTTGAAAGCTTTATTTGAAAAGTTCCGCAATTACCCGCTGGCCGTGCAGAGATCGGTGGCTCAGAGAGTTTGTTACGACAGGCAAGTAGTTGTAACTTATTGTACTTGTTAGTGCTCGGGAAATATTTGAGGAACGCTGAACGTGAGAAATTAAATTTTTAGAGAGATAGTGAGAAATTAAATGCAGTTAATTGCTATGTATTATTTTAGTGAAGTAGTAAGAAATTTAATGCAGTTAATTGTAATAAAATATGCGAGTGAAGTAGAAAGAAATTGAATGCAGTTAATTGTAATTTAATATTTCAATGAAGTAGCTTTTAAGAGGTATCCCAGCCCTCCTTGTGAGGTCAATTTAGTGGGAGGCATTTTCGACATTCTGTCCTGGATGCCCAGGTGGCCGCTTCAGAAACGACCGCTCCGGGGATGTGGGGGGGGGGTGGGTCTTCCATGAAGACTCATGAAGAGCACTAGGGTCGGGGCTTCTGATTTTCTTCCAAATGTAGGTCAATAAGTGAAGTAGTTAGAATTTGAATGCATTTAATTATATATAAAATATTTTATGAGGTAGTAAGAAATTATAACTACTGATAAGCTGAACGTTAACATATATAATATTACAAATAATCAGGATTATATTTTCTTTGAAAATGCACACCCAAAAAATCAACTCAGAGAAGTCTAACTCCACAAAATATCAAGTTAAAAGAACACCTGATTTCTTTTATACATTGTTTTTAAATGTGCCAAGAAAGTGTTATGATGGTAAATTTTTATGTTTAATTTTTCTTGTAACACGGTGTCTAAAGAAATAATTTAAGACATCAAACATCACATCTGTTAGATGATTTTGAAAATTGTCAATAGTAATTCTTTCTTTACTGATTTTTTTAAACAGATTCACCTCGGACAGGGTAATCTTCAAGAGGGGACAGAACTCTTCTGGAATGTATTTTGTGCTCTCTGGCTTGCGTGAGTAGTTGTTCTTCGATGATACAGAAAACGTTCAAATAAAGTGTAGTTCTGTGCTTGCAAAGTACTGACCTTAACCCTTTGCAGTGGACGTCTTTTTTTTTAAGTTTGTTATTTTCTGTGACAGGAAAGTCTATCAAATTTTTAATGCCCTCTTGCATAATGTCTCTCTTCAAATTAATAATCATTCCGAATGATATGTTTCAAGCCATATGATGAATAAATACTGGAACGCTGTATGTTTCGGGCTCGAAACAGCATTTAAAATATAGGGCCATAAGAAATATCAACGAAATACAGGAAGTTAAAAACACTTTCATTTTTTAAAAATGTATGTGCTCGAAATCCTTGGTGTAGCCCTTTCATTTAGTTTCTATTTTTTGTCTTTATTCAGTCACAGAGAAGCATGACTCCAGACGTAAACCAAACGACGTATCGGGTGGCGCAGTGCTCGGAGTAAGGTCATTTTAGATATCTTTCTAATTATCCACCCTTCAACTTATCCATCTATCTATCGTTCAATTCATCTTTCCATCCTGCCATATATTTGAATATTATATGGCTAATTCATTCATTAACGCATTCATCCAAATATTCATTTATCTATCTGTCTACCGTCTATCTGTCCATCCACACATTCATCTATCTATCAATACGTATTTCCGTTCAGCCATTCATATATCTATATATTTATCAATCAAGTTTTTTTTTAAAATATATCAATCTCTCTACCATTCATCTATCCATCTATGAACCACCTGCTTTCTATAAATCTATTTATTCATTTATCTATCAACGTATCAATCAATCCTTTTATCCATCTAATTATCTATTTATTCATCCAGTGGCGTAACAACGGGTTGGCATCGGGGCAGTTCCCAAGGGCGCCAGCTAAAAAGAGCGCCACTAAATCTCAAATTTTTTAATTTGTATTTAAATATATACAGTCGGACCTCTCTAAGTCTAACTCAAAAGGACCCGAACAAAAAAATTTCGACTTACGGAGCTTTTGAGTTACGGAAAATTGCGTAAAAGGTGCCGGTTAATCAAGGACAACTTAGATATTGAGAAGAACAGCCATACCGGATAGTAGGCTTGACAGGAAAGAAAGGCGGTGTCTGAAGTTTCATATGAAAGGAAGCTAACTTGCTTTGATATACAAACTGCAAATTCAGCATTGTTCCTGTCGTATGCAGTTTTTATATTCACGTTGTATGACTGTCACTATCAGACTTTTTAATTATTGTCATAAATAAAATAAGAGAAATTCAATTATTTTTCTAAAAAATGAAAAATCGCAAAGCTGAAATTTGTCAATTTATCAAGGGCGCCAAAAATAAATTAGCCAAGGGCGCAAAAAACCTAGTTACGCCTCTGTATTCATCCATTAATTAACTCATCTCTCCATCTATCCTTTTATCCATCCATCCATGCAACTGTGGAAGTATGGAAGACATATAATTTCTCCACTCTATCTTTCTATTTATATATTTATGTATAAAACATGTTTCTAACATTTCTACACTTAGAGCTCTTAAAATAATTTTACTCGTTTTGCACTCACTAAAAAGTAAAAATGCATTTTGAAAACAGTCAAATTAATTTTTTAATCAACTTAAAAATATAATTTTACATCAGAAAATACACTGGTTACATAATTATGGAAGGAAAATCTTCTGAACGGAAGCTGATCTGAAAAAAAAAGTATTTATTTTCGGATTGAAGTTTTAAAAATATATTTTTTTTTAAATAATGTTATTTCTTATTTTCACTACTTGATATATTGTTTTAGAACAAATCCAAATAAATGCATGTAGATTTCACGCTCAAGAAGGGACGGTCATTTTATTTCAAATTTTAGTGGGTTATTTTAAAAATGATATAAAATGCATACATTTCTTATGTTATCTTTATCTTATACATTACAATAGCACCTATTTTAGTCATGGTTTGTGTCTGACCCCCTTTCCAGTCCATGGCGGACTATGGGGCAAGTGATGTAGCGTTCACAAGTTTTTTTAGCCACCACTAACGAGCAGGGGAATGTGTGGCCAGCACAATGCCCCAGGGGCCTTGCCAGTACCCGGGCTCGAACACGCGACTCGGGATCTGCCTCGGATCGATAGTCCAGTGCGCTACCACTTAGAACATCGCACCCCTTTGGTTTGTGTCTATACTTGCATTTTTATTAGACTTTGAATATTGATAGCGTGTTGGTTTTCCTGGTTTGTTCAGGAAACCCACTCCACGCCCTGAATGCCAGATGGGAAGAAGAAGTCTTTGTTCTTACAAATTGAACAAGAAATGTGTTTTATCACTATGTCTATCTCAGAGTTGTATAAGTTACAATTTATTGCTTTATGTTGTTTTTTTCACCACTTCGCTCTTTGTCTTTCTATCCGCGAGTGTTTCTACGTTTAGTATTTATAAACTAATGGAGATATTTTTGTCAGTTTAAATAAGGTCTTGTGAGATTGATGTCAGAGTGCGTAGTATTAACGTAAAGAGACTTTTTTTTTACACTGAACCGATTTCGGAATCAGCAATGATATGTTAGAGTGGAGGGCCCTATGTAACTAAAAGCAATCATGTCATAATTTATTTTTAATGGCATTTCATATCAAACAGAAATTACCACTTCCTCGCCTGTCCACGTACACATACGCGTCCACACAAACAACCACCAGCACCAACCCGATCACAAGTTTACTTACCATTTCTACAACCATTACCACAACCTCCACCTATGCTAACTACCACCCGAATCACCGCCCCATTCTTAACCCTAAACAAAACACCAGAACCACCACCTAAACCATCATCGCAACGACATCACAACATCCACCTCGGCAACCATCGCACAACCCCAACACCAGCATCATTTTGCAATGCATCCTCTAAATCTTTGAATCACCTTAAATAGTTTCTCTACCTTTCCACCTGACCAGGAATATGACCTCGTGTGCGGCTGTAAACGTCAGAACTCAGTTGTGACTCGTGCTGAAACGGATCTTCTTTACCTGGACAAAAAGGTGGGCAACCTGGCATAAATCAGTCGGCGACGTTTGGGGTCAAGGTTGTACTAAGTTATAATAAACTCCATGCACTGGATAAAGCAGTCGCCCTCTTACACTAACTCTATCGGTAATAAGCTCAGAGAATCCACTCACTATAAATCGCGTGCTTACAAAGTTTGAGATGGACGCCGCAGAGGCGTCACTGGGGTGCTGCGGGGGTGTGGACCGCACCGGGTGACGCCATCACAAGGGGCGACACAAAAATTTTTAATTTTGTATGTTACCGCTATTTGGCACAGGCAGAATTGAATGAGGTCTACGGGTAAGACGTGTGACGCCAACCCTAGTTGACGCCACTGGGACGCTGCTGACCCCAAAGAATCCCGTGGTATTTGAGATCTGAGTTCTCCCGTCCACGACTTTTGACTTGTATCGAACTTTGTTGTTTCAAAATATTCCCCCGCCCTAACAATAGAGTATTGATAAAAGTAGGACGTAACAACTCCTGCCATTAATAGTTAATGCCCTCCCTCACCCCCATCCACCCATCCCCCCATCGCAGGTCTTGCAGGGAATTTCTGGATTTAAAACAAAGCAAAATCTTGGTCCCGAACACAAATAAAAAAATAATTGTGTAGCAGTATTTTTGCCCCCACAATCCTTTTCCCAGTTATCCCGGCCTCATCGCTACCCTTATCTGAACTTTCACACATAGGGGGTCATTAGTCTTAGCCAACCTTAATTGTTTCGAGGTATATTTGTCATCTGTCTAACCTACGCTCCTGCATCTTATTTAGAAAAGGTGGTGCTAGGTCTGGTTGATTATGGGTTTTGGGTCTGGCGTGGTTTTCAATCAACTGCCACAATGACCAGGGTCTGAATATCTCACAAGAAAGTGAATATCAAGTATAACTTGGTAACACTCGCGTATATTCACGTACTTGTTTGTCTAGTAACTGTCGGTTAAGAGTCTGTCGGTCAACTGTTACTCTATTGTATGTTGGTCAAGAATTTATTGGTCAAAAATCTTGAAAAGAAAAAGACCAAACCAATTTTTGTTGTGCTTAACGGCGGATGATATAACAAATTTGGTTCATCGACAGACAAAATTACGTAATTTCTGTAACGTTCTCTGATGAAAAACTATAAACGTACAAAAAATAAACTCACTGAACGTCCTGCTTTGAAAACCCGCGGTAACCCAATGAAAGTCGTTTTGTTTCATCGTCAGAAATGAATATTATTATATCGAGTCCTTTATTTTAACTGAACACAACTAAAGACATTAAATATTGGAAGATTTGTTTAAAAATCGATTTTTAATTATTTTTTTTAAACATAATTATTAGATTACATTTCAAACCATGTGATGAAAAGGAAAACAAAATGATTAAAGCAGAAGCAAGACAAACAAACAACACTGGTTTATATTTATAAGTAGACAAGTCCCCATCTATGAAACAACAAAAGACTCGCCAATCAATAGAAACTGATCGAATCTGTAATCGATAACATAGCTGAGCCGGTTTAGAGAGTTCTTAGCATTTAGCGGTGCAACGTTCGAAACAGCTCACGGATCAACAAGTATCAATTATCGATTAGTCGTTAATCTTCGTAGTCAAGAACACGAAATATCATGGATTATTTTATTGGTTATCTGGGATAAGGCTAGGATAACAAGGCTGGCTGTTGAAATGAACTTATTGGGGGGAAAATGAAATGAACTAATTTAAGGCCTGGCCCGAAGAACGGATTGCTCAAGTGGCCAGCAAGTCGGTTGCCTTAATAACGGTCAAATTAACGGCTCTGGTTTACTTTAATGATTAGCCACCAACACGTTAGGACATTGCTGAAATATGAAAGGCCCCTATGTTGGCTGTGTCTGTAGTTCAAAATCCTAATTTAATCGAGGCCTTACAAATGTAAAATATAACAACAAAGACTAATAGTGCACAAAGTAAGATTTAATCCAGGCCTGACAATGTCACATAGAACAACAAAGACTAATAGTGCACAAAGTAAGATTTAATCCAGGCCTTACAATGTAAAATATAACAACAAAGACTAATAGTGCACAAAGTAAGATTTAATCCAGGCCTTACAATGTAAAATATAACAACAAAGACTAATAGTGCACAAAGTAAGATTTAATCCAGGCCTGACAATGTCACATATAACAACAAAGACTAATAGTGCACAAAGTAAGATTTAATCCAGGCCTGACAATGTCACATATAACAACAAAGACTAATAGTGCACAAAGGAAGATTTAATCCAGGCCTTACAATGTAAAATATAGCAACAAAGTAAGATTTAATTCAGGCCTGACAACAGAGGCGTAACTAGGTTTTTGGCGCCCTTGGCTAATTTATTTTTTGGCGCCCTTGATAAATTGACAAAGCTTGCGATTTTTCATTTGTTCGAAAAAATGATTTTATTTCACTTATTACTAGTCTTATATTAGCTTGCTTTGTAAGTTTAATCGGAACCGTCCGTCCAACTATTTGTTTATAATTTTTTCACGTGCCCAGTTCACGCGTTGACGCCGACCGTCACTGTTCACTCCCCCTACCGTCCCTGCGCCCAGGGGAGATTAAAAACCAGGGGAGATAATTATGTTTCAGTCTGTAAATGTCGCGTTTGAACATAATCACTACTTTTAGTTATGTCTCTATATAAGGGATTTATAGTCAAAAGGTAAGCTGGCTTTGCACTTACTGTAAAATGCGTAGATTAAAAAGTAGAAAATTAGTGCATTTTTAATATAAGACTAGTTTTTAAAAAGTGTTTTTAAGGTTAATTATTTTATTTATGAAATTAATTACGTGGTCTGAAAGTGACAGTCATACAACGTATTAATTTTAAAAATGCATAAGACAGGAACAATACTAATTTGCAGTTTATTATTTACTAAATAATACCAAATAATTTGGTGGTCAAAACGGGATATTATTGCGTGAATAAAGACAACAGCAAAACTTGAAGTAACATGTATTATAAATAAAAACAATAGTGCCAATGTGTCATACTCACTATATCATGCATAACGAAAGAAACTCACTATTACAAGTAAATTTAAGTAACACTCCACCGACTACAGCTCAGCACTTCAGTTAGCTGGCGTTTTGGCGTGTTGCTAATACAGTCGGACCTCTCTAAGTCCAATTCAAGGGGTAAAAAATTCGGCTTATAGTTATAGAGTTTTCGAGTTAGGGAAACATGCATAATAGGCACAGATTAATCAAGGACAATGTTGATATTGAGAAAAAAAAAGGGGGGGGGCGGACAGTCATAGGGGCTAGACAGGAAAGAGGGGCGGTGATGTTTCATATGAAAGGACCCAACTTGCTTTGACATACCGTCACAAGCTTGAGAGAGGAACCTTCCCTCCCCTCCCCAACTTTACTCCCTCGACTGTGGGATGGGGATCGTAAGATTTTTCTTTACAAAAAAAAAGACTGTAAAATCATATTGACATTTATATGATAAGAAGCCCCGCAAAGGCCACAAACAAAATAAAAATATTATAATGGTTTAAATGAAATGTATATTTAAATATAATTAATTATTCACTTCTTTGTTACCAAGGATAAAAGTGAAATACAGCTGGGCCTCGCTAAGTCGAACTTCCCTAAGTCGAAAACCTCCCTATACCGAATTAATTGTTATGTCCCTGCCAGAGGCGTCACTAGGGTTGGTGTCACCCGGGGCGGTAGCTCATGGTGTCACCCCTTCACGACTGAAGGGGCCGTCCATAAATGACGTCACGCGAGGTTGCCGATTTTCACCCCACCCTCCCCCAGCGTCATACTTTGTCACAAAAACTTAGACCCCACCCCTTTTTTACGATATGACATCACAAAGCTTTGACCCCCCTCCCCCAAAGCCGTATTTTCTCAATAAAAATTAGCATGTTGCAAATATAATTTTTGTCATTTAAATATGTATTTAGGGTAAGTCTGCACTGTAATATCGTAACACGCGTGAAGTCATTGAAAATGTAATTAAATAAATGGTAAACAATCAAATATTTAAGTGGAACTTTTATTTAAAGTTTCACGTTTTTTGATGTGACGTCACATTTCTTAAACACCCACCCCCTCCTCGTACCACATCGTCACAGATGCGTGGACTATGGCGGATTAAAAAGGGGGGGGGTGCTGAACGGGCTAAAGCCCCCAATAATTTAAGGGCCCCCAAACTTTTTATGAATTAAAGTGTATAATAAAGATGCAGGCCATTATGTTTGTACGAATCCCCTGAAAATGCCTTGGACAGTCATACGGCAATGCTGCAAATGAGTAGGAAGTATAACGGAAACCAGACTATTCTTCGTGAGAAGTGCATTGTAGCTCATTATGTGCCGTGCACAGCTCATTCCTTTAATTTGGTTGGGAAAAGAGCAGCAGGTTGTCCTACTGCGGTCAGATTTTTTTGTCTTCTGCAAAATCTTTATACCCGACTTGTTGCATCTACTCATCGTTGACAGTTACTTCAAAAACATATGAAATTGATACATGCTAACAAAGCCTTGTCTGACACAATATGGTCAGCCTGACATTATGCTGTAAGGTCTGTTAATAGCTCATACCATGAGAATATCGCAGCACTGGAAGAATTAGCAACGAATGAAAATCAGCTACGTGACTGCCGACTTGAAGAAGAAGGATTTCTAAAGGAAATTGAACAACTGGAAGTCGCTATTTTACTTGAAATTTGGGAAACAATTTTAGAAAGGAAGTCTCTCATTGAGTTTGTTAAAAAAATTATTCCTATGAAGACAAAGGAAAGGAAAAGTCCGTGGTAAAAACAGTGTAAACAATCTTCAATACTATCAAACAAAAAAGAAAGCGTCAGTTTGATAAAGGGACATCAACAAAACAGTATTCTCCTGGAGAAAAAAATTCAACATTGAGGTATTTCTGGTAATCATTGACAAACTTTCTTAAGCCCTACAACATTGGTTAGGTGCATATAAATACATCCATGAGAAATTTGGCTTTCTTACAAACCTAACTGAGCTCAGCACTTTCGCCACCCGATGGGCAGCAGCCAAGTTAATGGAAGAACATTCAAGTGATTTCGAAGAAGGGGTCGGGTAAATCCGAAGCAACCGTTTCGTCCCCCTCAATTTACTAGCAACGCCATCGAGCGGTGCCGGTTTAGGGCCAGGAGCGCCAGTAAGGATTAGCAAAAAGTGCCGAGAACAGAGCGCATTGGACGCCAGCTCTGGGGAAACCTTCCAGTGGGGGTTGCACCCTAGGTAGGTCTTTGATGATCCCCCGGTCTGCGCCGGTCCTAACCATGGAGACCCGTGTGCTTTGCCGGGATGGCGCCAAAGTGGTAGCGGATCGTAGTAGGAAATTCCACCACCTCCTTATGAGGGCAACTTAGTGGGAGGCATCTTCGACTGTATGTCCTGGATGCCCAGGTGGCCGCTTCAGAAGCGACCGCTTTTGGGGGGGGGGTCCTCAGCTGTTACGTCCCTTTGGTGGCCAGATGGCTATAGGGGGTCTTCCGGGAAGACCCATAAAGAGCACTAGGCTCGGGGCTTCTGATTTTCTTCCACATGTAGGTTCATGGGTGATTTCGAAGACTGCTTACCTTCAAAATTAGTCAAATTTTCAGAACTCTTAAAAAAGTTATTGTCCAGCCCCAGGCTCGGGTAAGGAAAAGGAATTAGCACAAAGCGAAACTCAAAAAACTTGCACAGAGCTAAAAGTTTTGCTGCTTTTGAATGAGCTATATTTCACACAGTCCTTTACAAATGTACACATCGCACTTCGCATCTATCTTTCAATGATGACATCAAACTGCAGCTGAGAGCGATCCTTTTCAAAGTTGAAAAGAATATATAATGAGTTAGAATTTGCATGGGACGAAAGAGGCTGAATATGCTCTCTCTAATGAACATTGAAAAGGAACTTGTAAGCTTACTCAGCTTTATTGACTTGATTGAAAACTTCGCCATTTGAAAAATTCGCAAACGAAAGTTGTAGGTTGAAATAATAATAATACATATTTTTCAATAATTTTTGTTATTTCAAATAGAGAGAAGAATTCGTTACCTCATGAATTTTTTTTTAAATACGGAATAACGCGTAATACTATTCTTTACGGGGGCGCGTTCGTAAGCACTAAACAGCGTAAGTCGGGATGGGACCATCGTAACCGGAGGACTACCTGTATATAAACATGCATATCTATGCTTTCACGCCTTTAATAAATATATATATATAAATATAAACTCAAAGACATTGAAATCATAATTTTCCTCAAGAAAAACATCAACAAAGAAAACACATCTTTTGATTTTTTTTCTTTGTGGTGATAAAAATCGTATTCCCCCCACTGTGGTGGAGGGAGTCGTGAGGTGGGATTCGTGCATGCTGTCGGTTTGTCCAAGCCCAAATGGCTTTATATCTTTTAAAACAGAAGACACCGCCACTTTCATTCCAGCCTTTTTTAAAGATCTCTCTGCTGCGACTATTTCTTTTCTTTTCTTCCTAATTTATTTTAATGTTGTTCGTGTTTTGGGACTGTTTTTTATTATTGCAAGTTAACTGATATTTTTTTAATAAGAATTTTCGCGTTTAACGTATTTCATTGTATTTCTTAATTTCTTTCTAGCTTAAAAAATGTGTCATCTTTTGTTTTCTGACATAAATCGTACACAGTAAAATTTTAGGCTCGGGTGTCACCCCCTGATGGGTGTCACCAGGGGGGGCGGCCCCCCCCGCCCCCCCCTAGTGACGCCACTGGTCCCTGCCAAATTCCATAAGACTAATATATTTTAGAGCTCCTTAACTCCAAGATTTTTGGCTTTAAACCTCTCTTTTTAGAAATTTTCCAAGGCGTTTGGGTTATTATTCTGGAGTGAAATTTCAGTAATCGTGTTCCGTAGAGCCACGTAAATGGACGTTTAATCTTATCTTAGTGCATTCATCAAGGGATTTTGCAAGTACAAAAAATAACAAAAACAAGAAAAAGGAGTGGTAAGTGGTAACTAATTCGCGTCCCTTTGCTGCATGCTGCGACTCTTTTTAAAAAGAAAAATCTTACTCCTCCCATTCCACTGTGGAGGGAGTAAAGTGGGGGAGGGGAGGGAAGGTGTCTCTTCTCACGGGCAAGTGTCAGCATGTCAAAGCGAGTTGTCTTCCTTTCATATGAAACATAGACACCGCCTCCCTTTCCTGTCAAGCGTACTAGACAACCCCTCAATATCTACATTGTCCGTGATTAATTGGCGCCTATTACACCATTTTCCTTAACTAAAAAACTCCGTCAGTCGATTGTTTTTCGGGTCCTTTTGAGATCGACTTAGAGAGGTCCGACTGTAGTTATTGAAGTACACATTTAAAAATTAGAGATTTAGTGGTGCCCTTTTGAGCTGGCGCCTTTAGCAACTGCCCCGATGCCAACCCGTTGCTACGCCACTGCCTGACAATGTCACATATAACAACAAAGGCTAATAGTGCACAAAGGAAGATTTAATCCAGGCCTTAAAATGTAAAGTATAGCAACAAAAACTAAAGGTGCACAGAGAAACAGTCGGGAAAGCGTATAATTCCCTATGATTAAATATATAAAATAGTTCTTTTAATATAATCTTTGTCTAAATTTGGTATCGCTTGTGTTCCCAAATATTCCCCGCAAGTCGACAGGAGCGAGCCCGTCTCCCCCAGGGTGGTCACATTGTGTTGCTCTAAGAAGGAGAAAATCTCTGTTGTTAGAAAAGAATTTTCAATTTCAGAAACTCTTTTACAAAATATTTTTTGTAAAATATCGGGGCCAAAACAATGTCGTACGACCTTGACCGCACACTTCTTATTACGTCTCTAGGTTGAAACAAAAACAACTAAGAGCAAAATAAAATAGAAATAAAGTAGAAATAAAGCTGCAGTAAGATGTTGTGAGGGGTAAATTCGTTAAATTAAATATTCTTTTTCTATTGTTTGGCATCGATCACTGCCAAATTTTTGTAAAGTAGCTCTCTCATTTGGGAAATTATTAATGGTCCAACATGTAGCATTAGTTTATTTTTAACGATGGTAACACTTTTGCTAGTTTTTACAGTGTTTATCACACGTGATACAATGTATAGTATTGATCACATGTAGTTTATACCAGGATCTCGTGATAGGAGCAGATTTTTTTTTAAAGGGCAGACAACGCTGGGCACTTGGAAAGAATGACAAATGACAGAGGAGCAAAGAGCGTGTACCACCAAAGCACCAGAGGAAAAGGGCTCAGGGGAAGACCTAGGCTTAGATGGTTATGTGACGTAGATAAAGATTTACGGCAACTGGGCATCCAATCTTGGAGAAGAAAGGCGTTGATTAGGTCTGACTGAATGGAAGTGGTGATTCAGGCCAAGCCCTGCGTGGGCCGTAGCAACAAGGGGTTGGGTGTATTGATTACATCACAAAACAGACATTGTAAATGTAGAAATTCAACTGATTCGAACAGTTAGAGTGTTTTAAAATATCAAAAAAAAATTCTCTTCTTACGATTCTCAAATTTTAAAAAAATAGGTCTGCGAATAATTTAAAATACAAATTCCGAGTTTACTGCATTTCAGTGTTTTCAGATTCTATAGAATGATAGAAAACTACGTTAACCACATTAAAATAAATTGTTAAATTTGCAAACATTTAATTCAAATCATTTGACTACAAACATTAATGAGCTTTCTTTATTTGCGGGATTTATGCCAATAATTTTAATGTAATTTTCTACTTTTTTGTGCGTATTTCCAGTTTTAAAAAATTATTTTTGTTTGTTTATTTATTTTTTTTGGTTATTGTAAATTAATATTATTATTTTAAGGGCTGAGGAAATTAACGATTGATTTCTCAGTTAATCGTTAAAAATTTTAACGATTAAATTTTTATAAACGATTAATCGACCCACAACTTATAAATGTACTGGAAGTCAAAAAGTAAGATATATTTCGCCCGATAATATAAACTAATTTCTGGACGATTACACGAACATTTTGATTTTAAAGTATTGACTGACGTGAATGTTCAAAATGTTGATAAAGGTTATTGTGTCCATTGAGAAAAATCGTTTGCCTACCATGCAATGTTCCCTCGTTGGTCCGTTTGAAAAGTTTTTAAAAAAATCTCGTGTGCAAAGTTGCACAACGTCCATTTTTTGTGCAATATTTTACCAAATTTGCTGCGTGGTGATTCTAAACTCCTGCGTGGCGTCGGTCAAATATCTGAGCAGCCGCGCTGCTTAAAGTGAACATTGCTACCATGGTTCTAACACTTCCTTTACATATCGCCTGCATACCAAACATCAACTACAGTATCGAAAATTTCAGCTGAGACAATCTAAAGCTATGTAAACGATGTTCAGCTCGGCTGGTTATATTGTCAATAAAACCCGCTCATCACTTGAACCAAATAATGTCAATACGCTTGTCTGTTTGCGTTGTTGGTTAAAAGATGTCATTTAATGAAGACATTCCAGTGTTGTTTCGATTTCCGACAAGTATTTTAATAAACGTTACTTATAACACCATAAATTTCAATTTTTGGCTTTAATCGAAATTAACGATTAATTAATCGTTAATTTTTCAAAATTTAACGATTAAATGTAAATTAATCGTTAACAGCCCTATTATTTTTATTTATTTTGTGTATTTACAATATTATGTCACAGTTTCTTTTTCAAATTTAACTTCAATCTGACCATAAATTCTTCTGAGCTTCAAAATGTTCGTTATATTTCCGTGAGAATATTCGAACTAGACTCCGAAGCCCAAATCTTTTTTATTTTTTTTATTTTTTAACTTACAAAACTCTTCCCCACCCCCCACCCCCACTCGACCCCACCCCCTTTTTCCCTACGAGAGCTGTGACATACCCGACACACAATAAAAACCGAAAATTAACGAGTATTGCTCAGGTCACGGCGTAGGGACTCCACCAGTTCATGTCAATAATGTAATTCGTCAAACACATAGAGACGTGACACTAAGTGCAGAGACCTACTCGTGGGGGGATCGAATAACACATACGTCCAATGTTCGTTGAGCGCGAAGTCAATCAGTTAAAGAAGTCAAACCTATATCGGTCGATTTGTTCTTTGGGGGAGAAACACAAACTATTTAACCAAAACAAGTTAGCGTTTGAACTGAGGTCTGGTCGTGGAACGATCAATTTTATAATAAACACGTGAGATAATGTTAAATGATTTCATAACAATCAGTGCATGATGTGATTTCAAATGATGTGATTCAGTGTCGGTTAAGTGTGCGTCTTCTAGCTGAGCAAGATAGCTTCCCTACTAACATTTTACAGGTAAGTACCGTGATCATAAGCTTTAATAATACACCAGCTAAATATTCATAATAATTTTTATACCTTAATGGAAAACTCAAAACTAAGAGGAACTCCTGTTTATCTGTCGAATATTTTCTGACTTCGTTGATTCAGATTTTTCTAACATAAAATAAATAAAGGTAAAAATGAATTGTTTAAAAACCACTTTTTTTAAAGTGGACTAAAAACTATAATGTAATTTAAAAACGAATACGTCCACGTACTTCCATTTGATTTGACTAAAAACATGGGGCGGGTGTTTGGTTTAAAAGTTAAATGGAGATCTATAAGTGAGAGAATGCCTGAACTGCACATGTAAAACCTCATAAGCGCCCGCCCCACGTTTTTAGTCATATTAAAAAGTACTGGAACGTATACGTTTTACATTATTTTCTTCTTTTTAGTCCACTTATAAAAATGTGGTTTTTAAACATCCTTTTTTCCCCTTATTTATTAAATCCCTTATATTAACTTCGAAATCTTGTCTCTCTCTCTCTCTCTCTCTCTCTCTCTCTCTCTCTCTCTCTCTCTCTCTCTCTCTCTCTCTCTCTCTCTCTCTCGCTCTCTCTCTCTCTCTGTCTTCATCTCTTCGTACGTCGGGCGGAAAAAGAAAAGTCAAAAATGACCCAATTTCCGTGATGCCATCGAGCTGAAATTTGGCACACAGACTTGTGTCACCTAACAATGCATCGTATCAAAATTTCAGATCGATCGAACGTACCGTAATTAAGTTAATGCATTTTTAGTTTATCTATATAAAACTATATGTAGCAGTCGCTATTTTTACATTTTACGGGTCACTTGACTTCACGCCAGCCATCGGTGACCACATCTCGTGTTTTAACCAAGTAGAATTCACTCAGTTTCAGGCTGTAAATGTTTGTCGCGATGGAAAATAATCAATACTTTAAGTTCTGTCATTTATATAAGGGATTTATGGTCAAAAACTTTGTTTTTACGGGGGGGGGTCTTCTTTTTAGTCCACTAATAAAAACGTGGTTTTTAAAAATCTTTTTTTACCTCTATTTATTTTACCTAACACCTCATCAGCTTCCGCCCAACGTTTTAATACCACGGCGATGAGGGCACGAGATGAACTCGGCACTTGAAATCTAAATAGGGCAGTCGGATACAGATGCTTATATAGAGATAAACTTAAAAAATGCATTAACTTAATTACGGTACATTCGGTCGATCTGAAATTTTGAAACAGTGTATTGTCATCCAACATCTATCTGTGGTAAAATTTCGAGCTCTCAATGACCATCAGAAGTGGTTTAATGGTACGTTGACAAATTTGAAAAATTGCGGACAGACAGACAGACACGAAAGCAAGTTAATTAAAACGTGGTAATAAAAATGTGTTCAAATTTAGCACTTTTCTGTGAATAATGCATTTCTAGTATTTTGAAATTATTAAATAATGTATACCATTGTGCTCAAGCTTCTAAATAGCTGGCTCTACAACCTCACCCTTACCCCCCTCCCACCACAACCCCACTCCCCGTCTAAAAATAACTTACGAAATCGAACAATTTCATTCGGATATCCACTCACGAATGACACTGAGAGCAACGACAGCGGGAGAGGGTGGCCACAGCTCTGTGACCACCAACAATTGATTACGCTTCTATATTCTTGGACTTCTGTGGCTAAGCCTGGTCTCAATAAAGGAAACGTTGATATTGTGATGTGCACACCAGTGTGCATTTAGATGAGTTTTACCCGGAACGGTTGTACGACATTTCAATATCAGCTCACTGACAGTTATAGTAGTGATAACTCTATCGAGAGGTTCGTTTCCTGCTACCACTTTGTTGCTTCTTGTAACTATTTGTTTTGTTTAGTCCGTGGAATTCTCGTGATAGTCATAGCTACATCTTGACAACTGTATGAAATGCAGTGGATGTGTTTCATGTCTCGATGTGACTGTGAGAGGTGGATCAAATAGGAAACTGTGTGACAAACCTCGTGTGATATTCTGGATGCTGCTCTCAGCCTCACCTGTCTTTTATTTGCTGTGTTGCGCGTGTTGGAATTATTTCACGATTAGTGCAGCGAATAAACACGGCCGCCTGTTAACGGGGTGGAAAGTTAGTGGATGCATGTCTTAATAAAGTGAATGATGGATGAAGAGGAAACACATACCTACAATCAATGATATGGAAACATATACCTACAATCAATGATATGGAAACATATATACCTACAATCAATGATATGGAAACACATACCTACAATCAATGATATGGAAACATATATACCTACAATCAATGATATGGAAACACATACCTACAATCAATGATATGGAAACATATATACCTACAATCAATGATATGGAAACATATATACCTACAATCAATGATATGGAAACATATATACCTACAATCAATGATATGGAAACATATATACCTACAATCAATGATATGGAAACATATACCTACAATCAATGATATGGAAACATATATACCTACAATCAATGATATGGAAACATATATACCTACAATCAATGATATGGAAACATATATACCTACAATCAATGATATGGAAACATATACCTACAATCAATGATATGGAAACATATACCTACAATCAATGATATGGAAACATATACCTACAATCAATGATATGGAAACATATACCTACAATCAATGATATGGAAACATATACCTACAATCAATGATATGGAAACATATATACCTACAATCAATAATATGGAAACACATATACCTACAATCAATAATATGGAAACATATACCCACAATCAATAATATGGAAATATATACCTACAATCAATAACAAGGAAACACATACCTATAAACGACTTTTTTAAAAGGGTGTTTGGGGGGGGGAGTATGATGTTCTTATTCCAGGGCATAAATGACGTCAGTGGTAATTTCAAAGCATAAAATAACTTCAGGGACCCGAAAAATGTCCTTTGCCATTAAACAAAATCGGTTATGTCCTGGGA
The DNA here is from genome assembly GCA_944989445.1 of Ampullaceana balthica. Taxonomy (NCBI): domain Eukaryota; kingdom Metazoa; phylum Mollusca; class Gastropoda; family Lymnaeidae; genus Ampullaceana; species Ampullaceana balthica. The sequence goes on along the minus strand of CALYLW010000481.1, from coordinate 285,021 downwards.
TAATTTGAAAAATTGCGGGGGAAATGGACATTTAAGTCATGTTTTGAATAGTTTGTGTTTATTCTTTGACAGGATTATCAAGACATTTTTGAAATGGATGAGGACAACAGTGATCCAAAGCACTTGGAAATAGTCAAGTAAACGTCATAACTGTTACAGACGCTCCTTCTATACAGAGCTCTTAGTTATTTCTTTTTAGTCTATCTTTTAACATGTCTAAAGATATTTGCTTAATTATGTTTTGTTTTCAATAATATTTCAATTATGGTACTTGAATTTCTATGATTCATGATACAACATAACTTGAAAGTGAGTTTAGTTAGATGACGAAAGACGAGTACGTGGGCTTTTTATCATCAAAATATCATATAAACAGTCAAAATTAATCTTGTCCGGCAAACGGCGTCATAGAACCACAAAAAATAATAAAAATCAGATTACAGCGGTTAACAAAAGCTTGCAGCCAAATTCAAATTACGTTATTTAAAATATGCTTTTTGAGTATTTAATTTTTGAAACACTAGAGGATAGAAGAACCAAGAGTAAAGTAGTAATCATTCATAGAGCAATTAATTCTAATTTAGAAATACAACACAAAGATAACTTAATACAACCCTCAGATAGACATAAGGATAAAAACACTGTTCTTATTCCGTATGCAGAACAAACACATACAAATTTTCGTTCTTCCCGTCCGGAATTCGGGCGTGGAATGGGTTGCCTGAAGAAATCAGGCAAACCAACACTTTATCAACATTTAAATCTCTAATAAAAATGCAGGACTAAACACAAACCATAGATAAGCGTAGGACGCAATAATCTTCTGTATAGAAGGAGCGTCTGTAACAGATAAGATAAGAGATCTGAGATGTTTTAATTATTTGCTACTATTCATATTTAGACAAAATAATACATAATATGTCTTATATTGTTAAAAATTGCATTAATTAATTAATTTCATGTCCTTCACCAGGCAGCATATTGTATTTCAACATTTCCCAATCTCAAAACTTGAAGAAAGTCCAGAGGCTTGGACCATTATCAAATACAAGTGAGAACCTTTCCCTGCAGATCATTTCTTAACAATTTTGTGGTTGCCTCTTTTTTTCACGCGTCAAAACATTTCCAGATATTTTCAGAATTTAACACATTATTGGTACTACTATAACCAGTAACCGAGCCCACTGGCGCTCTACGATATGGAATGGCGCAGCTGTCTGTGAAGCTAATAGACAACAGGCTGCCAAGTTAAAACGCCAAGCCAGAAAGGAACGTAACCAAAATCCACCTGAAGTGACCGCTTCTATCTCTTGTCCGACATGCGGACGCCTCTGTCGTGCAAAAATAGGGTTAATAAGCCACCAGAGAACACATGTGGCGGCCCAGCAAATATGATGAGAGTGGTCATCGTCGATCACGACGGACGAACAACAACAACAACACTACTATGAATCAAGTCTTAACATATATTTTTAATGTTAAAGGTTAACACATTAGTTGTACTTAAAATAATGGAACAATCACAAGCAATCTAGAAGTTGACGACAGGTTATCGATAGTTCTAAGTCAAACAATGAAACAGGATAGAAGCTAGTAAATGACCGATTGTAGACTTCACTATAACTATAACATAATACAACGTTAAAGTTTTTCTTTGCCAACAGGTATGGACGCCTCATAGCACAAGACTCTAATACCGTAGACTGGATTTATGTGATCAAATCAGTTGAGTAGAAAGTAACTTTTCATAATAAATAGTCTCTTTAGTATGATTGCAATTGTGAGACATCAAACTTTCACGGCATCCTTAATACAATGCCTCTCTGTTTTTATTTTAATTTGAAAACTTGCTTTTTGCCAAGAATCGGCAGCTTATTATCATAATACTTGTAGATCTTCTCAGCCTCATCCAATACACGTCTCCATGTTTTCTTGGTTCTTTCACGGTGCCATTAGGGGCCGTCCATAAATGACGTCACGCACCTAAGGGGGAGGGGGGTCCCCACATTTGTGACGATGTGTGACGAGGGGTAGGGGAGTTTAAGAATTGTGACGTCAAGTCAAAACACACTACTTTAAATCACAGTTCCACTTAAATATTCGATTTCTTACTATTTACTTTATGACGTTTTACATGGATTCAAGCGTGTTAAGGTATTAGAGTGCAGCCTTACACTAAACTAAAATGGCAATAAAGTGATTTGAAACATGCTCATTTTCAAATAGAAAATACCGCTTTTAGGAGGAGGAGGGGGGGGTCACAGCTTTGTGACGTCATATTGAAGGGGGGTCTAAGTTTTGTGACGAAGTATGACGAGGGGGGGAGAGAGGAGGGGGGGAGGGGGGTAAAAATCGGCCAAAATCGCGTGACGTTATTTATGGACGGCCATTTATACCTGTGGGTTTGAATAAAACGACGGCCGTGCTCTGTCTCTTTCTGATGATGCCCCCAGCTCAACTCCATTTTCTTAAAAGAATTTATCTCTCTAACATCTCTTGTTGGTGCATCTCTCACTGTTGTGTTTTAATGCCACCCACACAAAGAATTTTAACCTGTGTACATCTTTAATACAAAGGGAGTGTAGTCCTCCATGTTTAATTATGCTCTCGCGCTAAATCTCTCCTAAAGGAGAACCATGGGTCTTTATATTGGTGAAAATCGATAAATTAATTACAAATCCATAGCAATGTTTGTAAACCTGCTTTTCTCTTGGTATTTAATTCATAATTTTATAAAATCCTCATGAATAAGTGTGCGCCATATTTAAGTCAATATTCTCTCTATCCTCTAACTGCCTATAAGAAAACTGAGATAATATCTTCTCCATACCGTTCTACGTAGGGAGAGGCGAGAGTTTTAAAATACCTACAGCCCGGTGAGATGGACATAATACAGAGAAGAAAGAAGCTGCAGGCGGTACTCAGAGCTCAATCTCCATTCTACATCAAGCACAAGATCCTCAACTTTGTAACTGAGAGAGATCACAGTAAGATAAGCCGTTATATCACTTTACTTTTTTTAAAACCATCACAGGAACTTGGAAGGGGAAAACAACTTGCTGCGTGGTCTACTCTCCAAGTTTGCTGTGTAATTTCTTGCCGACAGCTCTTATCCCAGCATATTCTAATAACAATTGTTGTATCCTCTGTGTGTGAAAGGGAGTGAGTGTTTATTGATGGGTCTACGCGTTTGAGTGTGTCGGGTGTATTTTGTGTGTGTCTTTCTGAAAAGATCCGCTCTTTTGGTTGAGAGCTTATGAAAGACATCCCGAAATCGAAACGACGTTGTACAATGGAAAGCAGAATCGCACCAGCGAACTTTCTGAAAATAATTATCTTTAAAAAGTGAGTTTGGACTCCTTTAATTATGAGCTCCTTTAATGAACTCCTTTAAAGTTTGGGGACAGAGTACAAACACTTTCACACCCCGAATGGCAGGTAGCTATGGTCGTCATCTTCAATCATTTAAATTAATGTGGTTTCAGCTTTTTTTAATTATCTGGGTTTGATTTTGATGAACAATGTACAACATAATCTTACTTTAAAATATCACAACAAAATTGGATTTTTACTTGAAAGGTGCGTAAAACATGGGTTTATTTGTTTTTTCATTGAAAAGTTAAAATTTCATTCACGTGATTCAAAATTCGATAAGAACCATTATTCTCACTATAATCCCATTCAATTACATTTACATCCCCTCAAAAACATATACCCACACTTTTCTTACATACCATTATCGGTATAATTCTTAGTTCACGTCATACATACAGGATTGCCCCCCCCTTCAACCGCCCCACACCCCATATACGTATTTGGGGGTCCGCTTGTCATGTTTTCCAGTGCAACAGTGACTGGTGCCAGATTTTTTGTGCTTGGAGGCAAGACTCGCGTGTCTTTTAACCATACATCTTGAAACTCATCCATGATGAGCATGTCCATATTATTTTTTTTATTAAAGATACATTTTTTCCTAAGTACAACTTTATATGGAACCAGTGAAGCACACGTACCGGTACTCATTTTACATTATTATTATTATTTATTTAATTTTAGAATTAGTCCAGAAATCTTCCAACTTAGACCTTAAAGCAATAGTGGTTAATATATTCCAATCTGGCTAAAGCCTGAACCCAGGCACTAAACCTAAAGACACCCCATCATCAATGTTCCCTTGAAGTTGCGCGGCCGCCCAGATACCTGAACGACGCCGCGCAGCAGTTAACAATTACCGCGCAGCAAGTTTTGTAAAATATTAAACAAAAAATACACGTTGTGCAACTTTGCACACTAGTTTTTGTTGTTTTTAATTTGCACACCGACCAACGAATCTTAGAGGGAACATTGGACCCCAGGTCAGAGCCGTCTTTACACCATTTTGGGCCCCCGGACAAAGAAATAGTATTGGGCCCTTGGGCAAACAAAGTGTACCCCCCCCGGAATAAAAAATCCATATACATAATATATATAAATAAACATATTCCCATGGGGCCCCTATGCTCGTGGGGCCCGGGCAAATGCCCAGCGGGCCAATGCGTTAAGACGGCCCTGCCCCGGGTCATAATCCAAAAATTACCTTCTTGTATGATCGTGTCTTTGTCTGCAGTCCAGACGTCCTACTCACGGTCCAAGTATCACCCCGCGACCAGGTCGGTCATGTCAGCACCTCCCGATGCCTCGAGGAGCCAGAAACCCAACATCAATTCCAGTAAGGGAGCGCAGGGCAGCCCCGCCCTTAAACAAAGGTGTAGCACGGTCCCCGTTGTTCGATCCACCAATCAGCTTCGGGGCCGAACATTACCCAAAACTCAGCCACGGCCTAAAACCCGAGCCTCTGCCTGTAATGAAAATGTTAACGGGCTTGAAAGCGGCAATAAACTACCCGAGATAAGAGTGGACGAGGTGGGCGGCAATGATGACGATAAAGCGGGTGACGAGATCTTGGTCGAAACTGAGCAATCCCGCTTGAAACTCAAGCCGGTCCAAAATTTTCTGCCTGACAGTGGCATGAAAAGTGACAACGTAAGTTCTGACGGAGCACAGCGAGCGATAACAAAGGATATGAGAAAAACAAGGGGCATAAAACCAGAAAGTAAAACCAAAAGACCGTCAACTGTATCAGAAACAGTGAAACAGAGGACTTCTAGAGTAAGTTTAGAGTGTTGTTGGAGAAGGAAGTGCTTAAAAGGGGTGGGGATTGGTAGGGACTTTTACTTATGACTCTTGTAAATTTATCTCCATTTCAAAGGACAATACAGGACTAGTTAACTAGGCTAAGATTTCGGGGATCCATTCACTGAAGCTACACATTTCATTTTTAACACTTAACACCCAAGCGAAAATTTAGGAAGACTGGAAAATATAAAAGGCGTATACTCGATCCAGCCGACGCAGCGTAATACAAATGTGTGTGTTCTTTATCCTGAAACAGCAGGTGGTGCACTATGGGAAGTACTCTCTACCCGCCTTTGTTCAGGTGGAAACTTTAAGCCAAGGAGATGTTTTTGTAAGTAAGATTTAAAGTTTGAATGAAGTCTTTCTAACAATAAAATATCACCAACATGACTTATACGACATGAAAATTTTTACCTTGTTTTTGACAGCACATCCAAATTGAATTTCTAACTGAATTTGACATTTAATATAATGTCAGTAAAGATTAGAGGATATTAACTGACAAAATTCCATTAGATTTTACAAGATTTGTAATTATCAATATACATAATTCCCGTTGTCTGTATGGATGTAATGCTGTTAGGTGGCGCTGCGATCGATTTTGTTTTTTTTATTTTGTGCTGTTAGGTGGCGCTGCGATCGATTTTGTAAGGAAATAAATGAATCTTTTAAATGAAAGTTCTGTATTACGTTATTTTTTAATCTGATGTGAAACTGATGTGTATTTATTTTGAAAAAATTCCGTCATTTTTGACGGGTGATACAGTGATACACTAGTTTCAAATATATTTTTGCAATTTGAAAAAAAAATGGTTACTTAGCACAGTAACTGTAACCCACGGCAACTTCTCATGCTATAAGTTAATTCCTCTTCTCAATAAAGCTATGGAAAATGCTTGTCTTCTCCTGCTAACTGTAGTAATTATATAGATGTTAAAACAGGGTATTATGTATAGTCTCACCCATATTTTGTTCATAACGATAATAACCAACTTCAAAACAAACTACAATTTCAGGGTCTCAGAGCCTGCCTGGAGTCAGAGGAGCGTGGCCCTTCAGTTAGCTTGGTAAGTCTTTAGAGGAGGGTGGCCCTGCAGTTAGGTTGGTAAGTCTTTAGAGGAGGGTGGCCCTTCAGGTAAAACGTCTTTAGAGGAGGGTGGCCCTTCAGGTGAAAAGTCTTTAAGAGGAGGGTGGCCCTTCAGTTAGCTTGGTAAGTCTATATAGGAGGGTGGCCCTTCAGTTAGCTTGGTAAGTATAGAGGAGAGTGGCCCTTCAGTTAGCTTGGTGAGTCTATATAGGAGGGTGGCCCTTCAGTTAGCTTGGTAAGTCTATAGAGGAGAGTGGCCCTTCAGTTAGCTTGGTAAGTCTATATAGGAGGGTGGCCCTTCAGTTAGCTTGGTAAGTCTATAGAGGAGGGTGGCCCTTCAGTTAGCTTGGTAAGTCTATAGAGGAGAGTGGCCCTTCAGTTAGCTTGGTAAGTCTATATAGGAGGGTGGCCCTTCAGTTAGCTTGGTAAGTCTATATAGGAGGGTGGCCCTTCAGTTAGCTTGGTAAGTCTATATAGGAGGGTGGCCCTTCAGTTAGCTTGGTAAGTCTATAGAGGAGAGTGGCCCTTCAGTTAGCTTGGTAAGTCTATATAGGAGGGTGGCCCTTCAGTTAGCTTGGTAAGTCTATATAGGAGGGTGGCCCTTCAGTTAGCTTGGTAAGTCTATAGAGGAGAGTGGCCCTTCAGTTAGCTTGGTGAGTCTATATAGGAGGGTGGCCCTTCAGTTAGCTTGGTAAGTCTATATAGGAGGGTGGCCCTTCAGTTAGCTTGGTAAGTCTATATAGGAGGGTGGCCCTTCAGTTAGCTTGGTGAGTCTATATAGGAGAGTGGCCCTTCAGTTAGCTTGGTAATAATTTGGGGCCGTCCATAAATGACGTCACGCGCCTAGGGGAGGTTACGCATGTGTGACGAAGGGAGGGGGGTGTTTAAGAAATGTGACGTCACATCAAAACGCGCAACTTTAAATAAAAGTTGAACTTAAATATTTGATTGCTGGCAATTTATTTAATGACGTTTTCGATGGCGTAACTGTGTTACGATATTAGACTACAGCCTTACACTAAATATATACTGTACTTAAATGACAAAAATGTGATTTGAAACATGCTCACTTTCAATTATAAAATACTGCTTTTAGGGGGGGGGGATGTCAAAGCTTTGTGACGTCATATTGAAGGGTGGGGGGTCTAAGTTTTTGACGAAGTGTGACCGGGGGGGGGGTAAAAATCGGACTAAATCGCGTGACGTCACTTTATGGGGGTAAATAATTCAATGAGAAAAACATGGCTGAAGTCGTTTTTTGGTGTGTGTTTTTTTGTAATACTAATACTATAATATTATATAAACAATGTTTTTTACTTGAGTGGCTTATGTGATTTCGCTGAGAAAATAGCAGATATCTCTACCTCCACCTTAATAAGAAGTCTAAATTGTAACACAACTGAAGCCTCGAAATTCATGAAAAACGAAACACCTGTCGCTAAACATTAATTTTTTACTATATGATATCAATGCCCAAAACTAATAAATCCATGGGGGCCGTCCATAAAGTACGTCACGCCATTTTTGACCATTTTTTTTACTCCCCCCCCCTGTCACAAACTGTCACAAATCTTGGACCCCCCCCCCTCTAAAGTACGTCACACTTTGAACAAAAATGTTTGTTTTTTATTAACAAAATAATTAAAATTTAATATAAAACACCGTGACGTCACACATGGCCGGACCCCCCTCCCCCTGTCACAAACTGTCACACTTTCTTACACCCCCTCCCCCCTCTGGAGCGTGACGTACTTTATGGACAGCCCCATGGCTGATACAAAGAACTTCAATAATGTTCACTCTAGTACTGTGTCAATGAAAGAGCATGAGATTTGATTCTTTTTTTATATAGTAAAGGAAACACAGATTTAACACATAACAAAAAACAGAAACTGAAACTTTCAATGTTCTGAATTGTTCTTATACAAATCTTAATTTGAATTATTGTGTAAACTAAACATTCGCCTTAAAACTCATCCATTGACTAATGCCAACACTTGAGATAAGAAAAGAAAATGATTTATGCCAGAAAACCAAAAAGATTGAATGATTTATGCCAGAAACCAAAAAGACAGAATGATTTATGCCAGAAAACCAAAAAGATTGAATGATTTATGCCAGAAACCAAAAAGACAGAATGATTTATGCCAGAAAACCAAAAAGACTGAATGATTTATGCCAGAAATCCAAAAAGACGAATGATTTATGCCAGAAAACCAAAAAGACTCAATGATTTATGCCAGAAAACCAAAAAGACTGAATGATTTATGCCAGAAATCCAAAAAGACAGAATGATTTATGCCAGAAATCCAAAAAGACAGAATGATTTATGCCAGAAATCCAAAAAGACTGAATGATTTATGCCAGAAATCCAAAAAGACAGAATGATTTATGCCAGAAAACCAAAAAGACTGAATGATTTATGCCAGAAAACCAAAAAGACTGAATTATTTATGCCAGAAAACCAAAAAGACAGAATGATTTATGCCAGAAAACCAAAAAGACTGAATGATTTATGCCAGAAAACCAAAAAGACTGAATGATTTATGCCAGAAATCCAAAAAGACAGAATGATTTATGCCAGAAAACCAAAAAGACTGAATGATTTATGCCAAGTGATGGCGAACCAATTCCACGCGTGCCACAGATGGCACGCAGAGCCTCATCAGCCGGCACGCAACTAAAATATAACTTCCTTAATCAAACCCCTGCGCTGGCACTTTGTGTTGGCACTTTGCTATATAAAAGTAGGTTTTAATTGAAATTTGGGCATGAGGTCCCAAAAAGTTTCGCCATCACTGATGTATGCCATAAACCCAAAAGGACTGAATGATTTAATCCATGTGTCTCTTTCAGGTGAGTGGCAACTGTGAAGTGCTCCAGATCAACAAGAAGTTCTTCATCAGACATTGTGATGATGCTCTCTATGGCTTGATAAGACTCAAGGTTTGGAACAATTGTAGCTTTAGTGTCTTCATTAACTTCATTTATTAGTGTAGATAAGATTTAAGGTTTGTAACAATTATAGCTTTAGTGTCTTCATTTATTAGTGTAGATAAGAATAAAGGTTTGTAACAATTATAGCTATAGTGTCTTCATTAATTTCATTTATTAGTGTAGATAAGAATAAAGGTTTGTAACAATTATAGCTATAGTGTCTTCATTAATTTCATTTATTAGTGTAGATAAGAATAAAGGTTTGTAACAATTATAGCTTTAGTGTCTTCATTAACTTCATTTATTAGTGTAGATAAGATTTAAGGTTTGTAACAATTACAGCTTTAGTATCTTCATTAACTTCATTTATTAGTGTAGATAAGAATAAAGGTTTGTAACAATTATAGTTATAGCTTTACTGTCTTCATTAACTTCATTTATTAGTGTAGATAAGATTTAAGGTTTGTAACAATTATAGCTTTAGTGTCTTCATTTATTAGTGTAGATAAGAATAAAGGTTTGTAACAATTATAGCTATAGTGTCTTCATTAACTTCATTTATTAGTGTAGATAAGACTCAAGGTTTGTAACAATTATAGCTATAGTGTCTTCATTTATTAGTGTAGATAAGAATAAAGGTTTGTAACAATTATAGCTTTAGTGTCTTCATTAACTTCATTTATTAGTGTAGATAAGATTCAAGGTTTGTAACAATTATAGCTTTAGTGTCTTCATTAACTTCATTTATTAGTGTAGATAAGACTCAAGGTTTGTAACAATTATAGCTATAGTGTCTTCATTTATTAGTGTAGATAAGAATAAAGGTTTGTAACAATTATAGCTTTAGTGTCTTCATTAACTTCATTTATTAGTGTAGATAAGATTCAAGGTTTGTAACAATTATAGCTATAGTGTCTTCAGTAACTTCATTTATTAGTGTAGATAAGACTCAAGGTTTGTAACAATTATAGCTATAGTGTCTTCAGTAACTTCATTTATTAGTGTAGATAAGATTTAAGGTTTGTAACAATTATAGCTTTAGTGTCTTCATTTATTAGTGTAGATAAGAATAAAGGTTTGTAACAATTATAGCTTTAGTGTCTTCATTTATTAGTGTAGATAAGAATAAAGGTTTGTAACAATTATAGCTTTAGTGTCTTCATTAACTTCATTTATTAGTGTAGATAAGATTCAAGGTTTGTAACAATTATAGCTATAGTGTCTTCAGTAACTTCATTTATTAGTGTAGATAAGAATAAAGGTTTGTAACAATTATAGCTATAGTGTCTTCAGTAACTTCATTTATTAGTGTAGATAAGATTTAAGGTTTGTAACAATTATAGCTTTAGTGTCTTCATTTATTAGTGTAGATAAGAATAAAGGTTTGTAACAATTATAGCTATAGTGTCTTCAGTAACTTCATTTATTAGTGTAGATAAGAATAAAGGTTTGTAACAATTATAGCTATAGTGTCTTCAGTAACTTCATTTATTAGTGTAGATAAGATTTAAGGTTTGTAACAATTATAGCTTTAGTGTCTTCATTTATTAGTGTAGATAAGAATAAAGGTTTGTAACAATTATAGCTTTAGTGTCTTCATTAACTTCATTTATTAGTATAGATAAGATTCAAGGTTTGTAACAATTATAGCTTTAGTGTCTTCATTTATTAGTGTAGATAAGAATAAAGGTTTGTAACAATTATAGCTTTACTGTCTTCATTAACTTCATTTATTAGTGTAGATAAGAATAAAGGTTTGTAACAATTATAGCTTTACTGTCACTGTCTTCATTTATTTAGTGCTTGATAAAATTGAAATATGCATCCCTCCAATGCAGGATTAGAAAAGTTAATCTACGATCCCGTGTAACATTGATTGGCAAACTAATTAAATGGAATCGGGGAAGTGTATATTTAAAAGAAAGAATGTTTCCAATGAGGTCATGAATATTTGTATATAAAGTTTCAATACTTGAATTATATTTACTTTTCAAACACTCTGTCTAAACAAAAGGTGAAACAAATTCTAACTTATTGTTGACTTTAAAAACAATCTGCCAGCTGGTCCAAAACACATTTCTTTACATCATCTAATGAAAACCAGAAAGAAAAAGTTCTTTTTTGTTCAGGGATTTATTTTCAAGTCCATTTATTTGCAATTTCAGGCATTTTTTGTACAGGTTTAAGGAGATTTAACTTAATTGGCTATTATGTTGTAATCAGGAGACATTACATACAATGACATACTCATCAGATAAAATAATTTCTATAAACTCGATTTGACTTGAAATCCTTAAAATCAGGGTTCACCGACAAAACGGCCCCAACAATTGGGCTCCGACATAACGGCCCCACCAATTGGGCTCCGACATAAGGTCCCCGACATAACGGCCCCAACAATTGGGCTCCGACATAACGGCCCCGACAAAACGGTCCTAGACTAATACATGGACTAATAGTAAAATGTACAATCAAATATTATATTCGTATTTTTACTCACTTATTCAGCGTCACGTTTAACTCACAATAAACTATAATAATGACATTACAAGAGTGAATTTAATAGCCTTTACGCGAAATGGTACCAATCACGGTTGTTTGTTGACGAGAAACAATATAATAACATCACAAGGAATAATTTTACCAATTTTTTTAAGTGTGAAAAAGTTGACAAAAGCTTAAAATGCAAAACAAAAATAAAGTTTTTGTTATAAAACGTTAACTATTTGTCTGGAGCCGTTTTGACCGGGGCCATTATGTCGGGGCCGTGTCACCTAAAATCAGATCAGATGAAATGCTTTAAAATTAAAATCTAGGTGACTTTCCACCCAAGATATAATCAATGCATGAAATCATAAAACACTTGCATTGTATTGATCTTAGTATATTTGCATATGTCCATCTACATTTTCCATTTGTTTTTCTTTCTTATGGAATTACTTTTTAAAAAAATATTTGCTTTGTAACTTAAGCCACTCTATTACAAATGTACAGGCCAAGCCCTTCCCTAGTGAGGACGATCTCATTGACCGTTTGGACGTGGGGATGCAGTGGGAGGAGTATAAGCAGAGGATGGTCACTGAATTTCTTCAGAGCCGTCGGAGGATCCACTGACGTACATGGTTGCGTTCAACAGTTTCTCATCACCGCAACCGTTTCAAAGAAAACCCTTACTGAATCCTGCAACAACCACTTCATACCAACAGCAACATCACGAGTATTATCCTGGCATGTAACATGAATGATTTGCACGAAAATAGCATTTTAAATTATGCCAAAATATTCAAAAACCAAAAAAGCAAATATTTGTTGACACATGATTTTTATAATTTATAAAATATTTCGTTAAATAATAATAAAGTGCTCAGCTCTCATATTTATTGATTTTTCTTAATAGAATATTAAAAATATTTACAATTTTCCACCATGTATGGGACATGGATTTTTTTTAAAGATTGCACATTTCCAGGTGAAAAAATAATTATTTATAATTGATAATTACTTATTAATTATTATGTCCCTATGAGGGAATTATGTTTAAATTAATATCAGAATTAACAGCAAAGCGCGAATATTGTATTTAATAAATAACATTGCAGCATATATAAGTAAGTTAAAATCTATTTAAGATGCAGTTTAAAGGTCTCAAAAGCAGTCCTCAATTGCACTAGTGTAAAGACCTGAGATGAAGATCTCATTTTTGTTGGTGCACACGTCTATCAGGGCCGCACAGTAGTGTGTCATGATGGCATTCTTCAAAGTCATCACTGGCTTATTCAGCCGTGAAATACTTGAATCTCTTCCATTAAAAGAGTGACTTGAGCTTCAATCAAGCTCTCCAAAGACGAAACACTTTCTTCAACTACCTCACCATAGTAATCAATTATCTGAGAAGAAGAAAAAGTTTTTTTTAAATTTTGACACCACCTTGTACCTTACTAATCTGTATATAAGTTATATAAGTATAATCAATAAACACATTGTTTTATTCACTTTAAGATTGTTTAGGGATTCAAATCTTACATTTATTTAAAGAATGTGAGAGTTGACAGAAGAATTTACTATTGTAAATTTGTTAAGGAAGTATCTTGAAAATTATTATTCCCCACTTTAAGATGTTTATCACTGCTGACATTTTGACACAATGAGAGTTTGCTATTCTGTCGTTTTTTTCTTCTTCGCATTATGTCATATAAACAATACATTGGTCAAAATAATTTAATTTATTGTTTTCTTTTTTCAGTGTCTTTTGTTCAAAAAGAAATCTGAGACTTGATTTAATATGTTAATTCACTTTGCTCTAATTAACACAATTTCTAATTTTCATATTTTTAAAAATACAATTATCGTGACATGTTAATAGTTCTGTTTTGGAAAGTATCACTGTATATACTCAAGTATTTTTTCAAATTTCAAGACCAAAAACAGAGGGTCGACTTATACACATGTATCTCATTTTATACATTCTTAACAACATGATAAATGCTTTTCAAATGATAAATCAGGGGCTCGACTTATACTCAAGATCGACTTATACTCGAGTATATACGGTAATTTGAATAAAAATAGATTTCTTAATTATTATTACTATTATGTACACTTCAATAGTGACGTGCGCAGCCTAGGACTGGGCTTAACAAACACTTGCAAAACAACTTGACAAAAGGTCTATCTTTCAAAATGTACACTATTATCCCTATTATGTCAAAAATATCAATGTTTTAACAATGGTTGGATCATAAGCATTGTTTACGATAAATGTCTTAGCCAGGAAGAATCTTTTAACCACAATAAGAATAAAGAAAGGGAATCATCACATGCAGCTAAATAAAACAAAATTAAAGAGAAAATAAAAGATTTCCCTTTAAAATTAGATACAGATTTAGGATAAGCTGATGATGGCCTCTGCAGCAGGAATGCCGAAAATGTACTGAGTATTATCTTAAACTATAAATCTTTTAAGAATATTTTTATTATTATAATCATTTTATTGTTACAGCTAACATCAAAAATATCCATGACACACTCCTTTAGGTCTATCGTACTACATCTCTGACTTATGACATGAAATCACGTGCTTATTATTTCAAACAAGAAGAACAAAAATACAACTGCTAAGATTTCAAGTTTTATAAGGTTTCAAAAGACAGAATTACAATTTCATATTTTTTAGGCATCAATAAGTATGTTGTGATGTTCTGAATGTTAATGATAAGATGACTCACCTTAAGGGATCCATGAGCTACTGAGACTATTTATTATATGTTGTAATAAGTTCTGAATGTCAATGATAAGATGACTCACCTTAAGGGATCTGTGAGCTACTGATACTATTTCTTAAATGTTCTGAATGTCAATGATAAGATGACTCACCTTAAGGGACCCGTGAGCTACTGAGACTATTTCTTGTAGGTCCCCGTCCTCCACAAAGTCACAATAATTAAGAGACAAGCTTCGCAGCTCTGTGCAGTACGTCATGGATCTGTGTGGCAAGCAGGGAAGCTCTGACAGCTGTTGATGGGAAACTTGGTTGTGACCATTCTGACACCATATTTAATAGGGCTGTACCGGATTCAAATTTTTGAAATCCGACAAAAGCCACATTTGGCCCGATTTATGAAGGGAAATCCTGCTGGAGCCAGATTTGTAATAAAAGTCTATAGTAAAGTTAATACAAGGGATTTAATAAAACAAACCCGTAAAAACAAAGTTTTTGACTATAAATCCCTTATATATGAGACATAACTAACAGTATTGATTATTTTCAAACGCGACAAACATTTACAGACTGAATCTGTCTTAACTCAACTTTGCTTCATAACCCTGGGGGGTGGGGGGGAGAGGAGAAAAGTCTGGTCACCGATCGCTTGACCGAGCTCAGCGTGACACGTAAAATGTAAACAAAAGCACGCCGGTACTTCGATGGGTCGCGTCAACTCAAACTCTCACGTGGGAAAAAAACAATAACAAACAGTGAACTTGAATTACATACGTTATATAAGGATAAACTAAAAATGCATTAATCTAATTAAGGTACGTTCGATCGATCTGAAATTTTGATACCATGCATTGTTAGGTGAGAAGGGTCCGTGTGCCAAGTTTCAGCTCGATCGGATCACGGGAAGTGGGTCATTTTTTACTTTTGTTTTTCCGCCCGCCCAAGACAGAGAGAGAGATGACGACAGAGCGACAGAGAGAGACGGCGGTGAAGCTAATGTAAGGGATTTAAAAATGGCCGGATTTCCAGATTTGCTGGAGCCCAAATCCGGTACACCCCTAATATTTAATGACTTAACCACCATAGTATGCAGTGAGATTCTTATTAAATAAATGTTCCATCAACACCCATATGAGTAAGCACAAACTAACCATCGTCATCAATCAAATAGACTAGATAGTGAACAGTAAATTTAAAAGTAAAAATAAAACTAAATCTCATTTCATCTTACCTGTCACAGACCCTCCTATACACTTCCATTCCGAATCACATTTACCTAAAATTCTCCCTAGGCTTTAACACCCAAAATAAAGACTAGGGAAAGTTTCTTTATTGTGTTAATAGCCTATTAGCCATTAAGTCAAGCAAATAGTTAGTTTTTGTTGATAATTCTTGTTACTTCTAACCTTTATAAGAAAATCATTCACTCCGACTTTATGGGCCAGGATTTTCTTATTGACTGCATCTGCCAAAAATTTCTTTAGTTCAGCTGGCACTGAAAGTTTTAAATAAAAAAAACAATCAAACTTCCAGCAAAAAGTAGACATTCAAAAATTAGACATTCAAAAAGTTTCAGATAAATTCTGTACCAGTTACCCTCTGACCAACAATTTAAAATTTTTGCTGTAATGAAATTGAATTTTCTGTTTCTTGCACAATAGCCCAATGAATTACATTAAAATATTAAAGCCAAGTCAAGCTCACGTGTTATGATTTGAAGGAATGGTGCTGAAGTGATCTTAAGACCCTCTAAAATAGCTGAGGTGAGGCGCCTACAGTTGGTCAGTAAGGCTTGGATAGATTGGTTGGTTAAACCTGGAAAATAACATGAATAAAACGTTGGTGATTGGTTAGACCTGGAAATAACATGTAGAGATGGTTGGTGATTGATTAGACCTGGAAATAACATGTAGAGATGGTTGGTGATTGGTTACAACTGGAAATAACATGCCTTAGATGGTTGGTGATTGGTTAGACCTGGAAATAACATGCCTTAGATGGTTGTTGATTAGACCTAGATATAAAATCCATAGATGGTAATTTAAAAAATAATTCCGCATATAATCATCATTCAAATGAACATAATGTTTACAACATATAGAATGGGACTGCAATAAAGCTTTTAAATAAAATACAAAATACACAAACAAATTGTGCAATGAAAACAATAAATTTGAGCTTTATTTTTAGACTGATACGACAGTAAACGTTTCGGCTAATGCCTTCATCAGTACAACATAAAATACATTCTTACAATACTTACATAAGTAATAATAACATTCTTAAAAAATATTGTATTTTAAAATATTTATGTTAAATAAAAAGAAAGGAAAAACAAAAACAAACATGGACACAGGATATAGCAAAAAGGGGGAAGTATCCAAAGTTACAGTAAAAACCACAAGAATGTTATTATTACTTATGTAAGTATTGTAAGAATGTATTTTATGTTGTACTGATGAAGGCATTAGCCGAAACGTTTACTGTCGTATCAGTCTAAAAATAAAGCTCAAATTTATTGTTTTCATTGCACAATTTGTTTGTGTATTTTGTATTTTATAATGTTTACAAGAGTGATTTTACAAAAATATTTATAATTGTCTTAAAAGACCTATATTCAGAGTTCAACACTACCCCTATTGGACTGGCAATTTTATTTCATTTACAGTAACAACAGCATGTTACTAATTATATTAAAAGGAAGAACAGGCCCTTTGGTATTTTATCGGGGTCATATTTTAGGTTGGGTTGAACTAAAATTTTCCTAAATGATAAAATCATGGTTAATGACAAATACGGTTGAACATTTCATAAATATTTTAAGAAGCTAACTGATAAAAGTGCATGTAGGTACGTAAAGTAAAAAGAATTGCTCAAATAAAGGTTTTTATTAATGATAGAATATAGTTTGGCTATTTATAAAATATCTATTATATATAAATCACCAGGACAAGCACAAGGCGTGTGCAAATAAGCATGACGAATGACCCTTGCTAGGGTCGACCAATCAAAGTTTATGGTTGGCAAGCGATGGTAGTAAAGGGTGGGGGCAGGTAACAACATGTCTCGAGATCAACAATGCGTCGGCGATTCCCCACACCCTCCACCCCCGACGCTGTTTACATTTCTTCGTGCTGCTGTTTCTGTCCGCGGGTCGTATCAACTATCTAATAACACAGTTAAGTAAGTAGTGACATATTTGAGCGCATTATGCTTTTCACAAGTAGCAGGATGCAGTCAATGTAACAATTTTAACTGTTTTTTCTCAACTCCCTCTCAAGACAAAGATTTCACTTTACATTTTTAAAATAAACTTATGGCAATGATAAATTTAACAAAGTACGTACTTCGATACTTGTTCGCGCATCGTTATGCGCATGTTGAAAAAAAAAGCAAATACCGTTTTAATTATTTTTTGTACAGGCATAAGCGATAACGATGGCTTTTTGCGTTAGACTTCACAATATTTTTTAATACTTGTGTAATTTGTCATCAGTGACGAAGAAGGGTACATTTTGTCAAAGGCTGGTATCATTTTTATACAAGTTTACAAAGTAATGAAGCACAGATAGAAACTGACACAAAATGTCGATAAAATAAAAATATCTAAAAAAATTTTTTTTTAAATGGACACGCTTTTATTTACATATAGAAAGTGCACTAAAAAGAAGAAAATAAAAATTTTCTATGATAACAGGTGAAATCACTGAACCTATCGACTGCACATAAAAGCGTGGGGCGCCCATACCCACTCATTTCTCTTTGCAACTATTATTTAGCATATAGATAAATATTTATAATTAATATGATAGTAGCATGTATATGATCAAAGTTGTGAAACTTTTAATGTTCATTAATATTCATATAAATGTGTATTTATGTTTCGCAGCCTTGTACATGAAAGAGATTTGAGAGAGAGCGCCCCACACTTTTATGTGCAGTGGATAGGTTCACAGATTTCACCTGTTATCATAGAAAACTTTTATTTTCTTCTTTTTAGTGCTCTTTCTATATGTAAATAAAAGCGTGTCCTTTTTAAAAAAAGATTTTTTTCATATTTTATATTTTACTTTTTAGTATCAAAAATTTTTCAATCGATTTTTTGACCTTATCAATTCAATTTAATTAGTTAAACTTCATTGTCAATAACTTAAATGTGATAGTGGTAAAAAGGTAGATTATTAATTACTAATTTATGTATTTAAAAAAAAGAAAACAAAAGTTTCCACAACTGAAAATTGAACACCGTACCTCCAGGTCAGCAATCGATCAGACTAACGATTCGGCCAAGAATGCTTGACAAGTTTTGTTATTTTTAAACTTATAATAAAAACTCTTTACAATACACTTTTGACGTCAACACATTGAAATTACTAGAATGCCTCTAGGGCGAATTGAGGCGTGGTTCTTTGATGTGAGCGATAATATATATAGACATGAACTAAAAACTAAAAATGCATTAATTTAATTACAGTACATTTGATCGATCTGAAATTTTGATACAATGCATTGTCATCCACGATCTATCTGTAGTAAAATTTTGAGATCTCTAGGACCATCAGAAGTGGTTTAATTTTACGGATGGATGGATGGATGAACGGATACAATATACAAACAGTGTGACTTAACTAAAAGCGTGTAAAAAATGTTCTTACTTGTGTTCCATCCCAAATCAATCTTTTCAAGAAATGGTAAAGTTTTAGATAAAGCAATAACAGATTCATCCGATATCACAGCTAAGAAAAAAGAAGAAAATAAAAATTATTCTGATATCAATGAATAGTGCAATGCATCCAATAAGATTGTCCTATATTCTTTAAAAAATAGGATAACAAAAGAAAATAAACAAAAACCTTATCTTATCTAAATGTTTCAGAGGATCATCCTACACAGAAGATTTATTGCATCCTAGGGTTGTCCATGGTTTAGTTGTGACATTTAAAAGCCATTTAGTGTGCTTGAAATTTCTTTATGTTCATGATTAATTAGTTAGCGTTAATTAGTGATGGGACGATTAATCGGAATCGTATCGGAACCCTAATATTTCTTCACTCTTTCCTAAGGTTGTAATGACCGTTCGTTTTTAAGGACCGTTTAAAATTTAAATATAACCATGGTTCCCACTCAGGAAAACGGGAAAAAGTCGGGAATTCTTAAAATAAATTTCTCGGCCTTGAAAGTCGGGAAAAGTTATGACTAATCGGGAATATATATATATATATATTTATGCCGAAGTAAAGGACTTTGATTACGTCTCTGTCATGTTTCGATTCCATTTAATTAAAAATAAGTTACCAGTTTATAATTGTCTGCGCATGCGCTAAAAGGTCAAAGTTTACGCCTCGCCTAGTCCCATGTTACAGCCGCTAGCGTTTGCAATGCCGTCGAATCAGCGAATAAAAAAAATAAAAATAAACATATCAATATGGTAATTTTAAGTTTAATGCTTTTGACGTGCAGGATATCTGTTACTATCAGAACGCTCTCGAATTTCCTCAGTCTTGTAATAATATAAATAAAACTATTGCGGACTTGACCGTTGATCACAGCACGCTGTGGGATGTGTGTTAGACCTCGGCCGGCAACTATAACTAAGTCTAAGCGAAATTTTTTTAAAAAATCATTCCTTATCAGAATTCGACCTACAAAA
This sequence comes from Ampullaceana balthica, assembly GCA_944989445.1. Taxonomy (NCBI): domain Eukaryota; kingdom Metazoa; phylum Mollusca; class Gastropoda; family Lymnaeidae; genus Ampullaceana; species Ampullaceana balthica. The sequence goes on along the minus strand of CALYLW010000481.1, from coordinate 264,954 downwards.
GTGATGACGTGTATATTAATAATATTATATACATGTACTGGAATATTAAGAAAATGATTTGATTTCATCGTCACGCGCGTGTTAGTGTCACAGTCACGTATCTTACTGGTAACAAAGCAACAACAAACTTTTAAAAGAATAATAATTTTTTATTTAATTATATAAAAACCACCGTCGATTCTCGATACAAACCTTTATTTTCATTTCTAAAGATATTCGTTTATCTTAAAAAATAAAATGATCAATGCATCAGAAAATGAATTAAGTTTAATAATAACATAACATGCACTGCGAAATAATGACGGATTAAAGATCACTAACGCCGATTTACGGGCACCTCGGGTGAATACATTTAATTCACACATGGATCGAAAGTGAAAGAAGATAATAACATCCGGTAATTTTTATTGAATCTCGTAGAATCACACAATAGCCGGAAGTCTCGAAGAAAGCGAGATGTCAACACTATTTTGAACTAAAAATGCATTGCTAGGCGAACCGACGAGGATCGAGCTAACCAACGTTAAGTTGCAAATTTGGCCCTCTTTTGTGCTCGAGGTATTAGGTTTCGGCGACTTAGAAAAATCGAATTAGCCGATGAGAAAATGCTAAGACAAAGAGAGAATTTGGCGGTTCCAATAAAAAACGTCAGAGTTAGTGGGGTGGTCGAGCTAACCAAGCTCGAGGTAAGTGGGTTCGACTGTATTGAAGTTTAAAAGTTCAAAACTATACAGATTTATCACGAATTAGCCAAATACATTTGAATTTTTCATAGAATTTTATTGAGAATATTCTTTTTTAAATCCTTTATATTAACTCGTAGCGTCTGCTCGTCTGTCGTAAAAACTTTGGATCCATTTTTAACCTACTATCGAGCTGAAATTTGGCAGGCAGACTCCTGGTGACTGTAAAAATGATCCATCAAAAGTTCACATCGATCGAATGTACTGTAATTATGTCAATGATATTTTAGATTACCTCAATGTATCTCCATGTAGCATGTAAATGTTTATGCTAGTCTGTCACGCTGTGCATATTATATTGAACATACTTTTATAATATTTTCCCGATCTGTAAATATTTATGCTAGTGTGTCGCGCGTTGCGTATTACACACTGTGCGTATTATATTGAACATACTTTTAGTTATGTCTCATATATAAAGGATTTATAGTCAAAAACTTTGGGTTTTTTTTACAGGTTTTTTAATTTTATATTTTTTAATAATAAAATGTTATTTTTAAAACTTTTGCCTCTTTGACATAGTTTAAAAAAAAAGGAAAGTAAGAAATTTTTACCCATGTTGCTAGCAACACTGATTTCTGTAATGTTGTGGCAGTTTGCTGCCAATGAGTCAAGGGTGGTAGAGAAATGACAGCACTCTCGTAGCATGAGCCTGCGCAGCGATGTGCAAGTCCGTACAACATTATCAAGACCCTCAGAGTCCTCCATTTCATCACACCACGACACATCCAACTCTTTCAGCTGGAGTAGAAGAATGGCTTTGTTATTTCTGTACATAACAATGCTAAAATTTATTTCATCAATATTTTGCTGCAACACAATTATTTTCAAAAGTTCATATAAAAAAAAGTTATATATTCCAGTTAGAACTAGTTATGGATTAAACCAAATTTTATCATTGTACACAACTGTAGAATATTTTTCCTGTTGTGGTTTTCATTGTAACGTTTGATATTTCCTCCCTTTTCTTATATCCTGTGGCATTGTTTGTTTGTTAATTTTTTTTTCCTTTCTTTTTATCTTTACGTAATTATTTCCTTTATATATAGTATGTCTTAATAATTTAAATATAATTTTAATACTTGTGTAAGAACTATATGTTATTAGAACTGATGAAGGCATTAGCTAAAACGTATACTTTCTGTATTTGTTGATTACTAAATTTTAATGTATTGTTTCGATTACACAATTTGTTTGTGTATTTTGTTTTTAAAGAAATGTTTATGTTTTATGAAACTACATGCTCCTAATTTATTTATTTTCCTTCAGTGTTTCTGTCAAGCAAAATTATTTTATCTTACTCTTCTTCCCTAGGTATTGAAGGTGTATTATATCGTACACTGGTAATAACTGTGCACAAAATGAACATAATAGAACTCTAACCAGATCAGGCATGTCCCTGGATACAATGGCGTTTAGAGAAGCACTTGTCACACGTGTCTCAGCCAGTTGCAGGTGGGACAAATTGAGGTTCTGTATCAAATCAATGATAGCGGAATCTTCAATTTTGTGCAGGCCTGAAAGAAATCCCAAAAAACATGTAAAGCTTAGGTGAGCAGTAGTCACACTGGGTAAGAAGTAGATAACAAAAGCATATAACAGTAGATATTCACAATTTTGGAGAACAGCTGCACACCAAGAATCGACCAACAGTGTTAATAGATTTAAGAAATGGGCACAATCATTCAGTATAGAGAACCCTGGTGCAACAGATACAATGACACAGAGACAGAACTAATGACACTGATACAATGCAACGGATACAATGGCAGATACAGTAACACTGATACAATGACATAGATACATTGATACAGATACAATCATAAAAACACAATTTAACATAAACAATCTTGTTCATAATTCCACAGAATCTGACACAGTCATGCATCATCATTTCAAGGAATAAGGACTAAGGACAGGGGACTGAGTAGCAGCCTCTCTTTTACATCTCATCATTCACTGTATATTACATACATAGCACTCTTTTACATCTCATCATTCACTGTATTATTACATACAAAGTCCTATGACTGCTACTGGTCATCAGTTGCTCTTTGTTCACATAAACTTAAACATTCCCAAAAGATTCACTATTGTTTTATTTCTGAAGAGTTTTTAGGGTAAATTTATGTACACTTTCTGCAATAGAAGCAAGAATCGGTCATGCTAGAGCTATCCATTTTGGCAATTTCCCAGACAACTGATTTTGAGATGCAACTGTACAGCAACTCAATAATTTAAAAATTGTTTGCTTGGATATTTTTGTGTGTGGCTGTGGTACTGACTATGAACATCCTCCACCATTGTGTTGACCACTTAAACCCTTATATTTTGTACACAGTTTGTAGATTTGGCCCAATACCAAGATTAAAAGAACATTCTTTAGTGCATTTCAGATCAATAATGAACTTCATTTATTTCCATTTCAGGAAATATGTTTTCTGGGTGATGTCCAACACACTTGTTGAAGGCTAGAGAAGCAGCTGTATTTACTTAAGTGTCTTCCAGTTTACATTGTTCAAAAAAGGGCTTCCCCATGAGATGACAGGACATAAAATTATTTCTCTCTAAGTTTCTCAAATTCGTTTGTGTATTTTGTATTTCAGTTTCTTAATCTTTCTTTTTGTAAGGTGGAATGCATCTATTGATGCATGCATTTAGCATCTATTGATGCAAGACTTCTTTTTGTTAAGTTACATGTTCAGTGATGCAAGTTAACCCAAAACAATATTTAAGGTTTCTAAACTCTCCAGTTTTTTTTTAAAACAATATCTAACCTATTTTAACCTAATGCAAAAACTAGAAGATTTGGAGTTTGCGGATGACTTGGCCATTCTGTCCCACAGACTTCAAGAAATGCAAGACAAAATCACAGCCTTGAGCGAGACTGGGAAAAGAGTAGGACTCAAACATTCAAAAAACAAAAATTTTTTTAAATAAACTTCCTACAAAGATGGAGTCATCCACGTAGAAAACCGCAACCTGGAGCAAGTAAACAACTTTGTATACCTTGGGAGTGTGGTCAGTGTATCAGGGGGAACAGATGAGGACATCGAACGAAGAATAAATTTGGCACGACAGGTCTGGAGATCTACACACATCTCTGTCAAAACAAAAGTAAGGATCTTTAACACCAATGTTAAAACGGTCCTACTCTTTGGATCCGAAAACATGGCGGACGACAAAGACAACAAAAAATAGACTCCAGACCTTTGTTAACAGATGCCTCAGAAATATTCTGAAAATAAAATGGTTCGATAAGGTCGAAAACTCGAAGCTGTGGGAGAGGTGTGGACAAAGAACAGTAGAACAACAAATCATGGAAAGAAAGTCGAGATGGATTAAACACACCCTCAGGAAAGATAACAGCAGGGCTAGGCAGGCCTTAGAGTGGAACCCCCAGGGCAAACGACAACGAGGAAGACCCAAGCGTACAATGAAGACGGAGCATGTTGGACGAGGCTGGAAGGACTGGGAAGAGCTGGGAAGAATTGAAGTGACTGGCAAGGGACCATGTAGAGTGACGAGCTTTGACAGAGGCCCTATGTTCCACAAGGAACTCAAAGGACAAATGATGATGATGAATCCGTCTATTGATGCATGCATTTAGCATCTATTGATGCATGACTTCTTTTTGTTAAGTAACATGTTCAGTGATGCAAGTTAACCCAAAACAATATTTAAGGTTTCTAAACTCGCCAGTTTTCTTTTAACAATATCTTTAGCTACTGAATATTTGATTCTCTAAAAGTGAAATGTAAATTGCTAACAAGATCTGCAACAGAAATATGTCTGGATAACCACCTGACTATTTATGCATCTTAAAAGCAAACAGAATCAACATTTCCAGAAGCACCTCATATATGGCACAATTATTTTTTGAGTATCTGCAGAATGCTGGGTGAAACATTTACTTAGCATTCCCATGTGATGATCATCACAATGCCAGGTGAACCATTCTAGCTCAAATTTAATGTCTTGCCCCTTCCAATTCCAAATCTTCACATCACTTATTCCCGAGGCTTCCCACAATTAAAGACCATGTTGTGCATCAAATAGTGTCATTTTTCAGCTCCAAATGGGCTGCAACACCATTCAATTTAACCATAAGGGGCCGTCCATAAAGTATGTCACGCTATTTTTGACTATTTTTCACTCCGCCCCTCCCCCCACTGTCACAAATCTTGGAACCCCCCCCCCTAAAGTATGTCACACTTTCAAACAAAAATTTTGTTTTTTATTAACAAAATAATTAAAATTTAATATAAAACAGCGTGACGTCACATGACTGGACCCCCCTCCCTCCTGTCACAAACTGTCACACTTTCTTACACCCCCCCCCCTCTTGAGCGTGACGTACTTTCAGGACGGCCCCTAAGGCACCATCAGAGGTGACCGTAAACAAGTTCCACATGCTAACTTTGTGACTATTATAATATTCTTAAATGGATGCAAACACTGCAGCTAAATCTCATGATTTCAATTGTAGAAATCCACTGAAAGAATTTTACATTATATTCAGCTAGTTGTCCAGAAGTTACTAAAAAATTAATGGTAAAATGAAAAAAAAAGTTTTGTAAAAAATAATAACATAATTTAATTTAGTCCAGCCCAAATTTCATCACATTAGACTAATGCCTATGCACTTAGGTTAGTTTTTACAGAAGTTGTAAATAGTTTCTTACCAGTAAAATCAATATTATGGAGTTGCTTGCATTTAACAAGCCTTGTTACGCCAAGATTTGTGATGCGATCACAACCCTCCAATGAGAGGCAAGTCAAACTTTGAGCGTGTTCACCAACAATCTCCAGCACACTGTCGGAAACAAAGTTGTCCAAAGAACCCCCGTACAACCTCAGGGTAGTAACATTGCTGTTGGTCATCAAGAACTGCTTGAAACACTTGAGACTCAAACTTTCAATCTTGAATATTGACCCGTTTAAAGAGAGACTTGTTATATCGGATTTAAAATATGGTGCTGCTGTGTGTGTGAAGGCAGCAAGTTCATGGTTCAAGGTCAATGCTCCATTCACCTCAGAATCTGAGCTTGTTGATGGTGCTTCTGTTCTAGTTTTGTCTGCATCCTGAGATTTTGTATAGCATTGCCCCGTTAGTTGACCCACAGTGACCTTCTGCGTGACCAACGTTCTCTCCGATACTGGTTCTGGACTAAATGTTGCTTTCAGTTGCAGTTTCCAAGTTCTCAGGTTCCTTTGCACCAGCAGGCAAAGTAGAGGCGTGTGTGGATGATTTTTGATTGGTTGAGTTCTGAGTTTCACCGCAACACACTTCCTGTAAACAGGTATTGGAGACATTAGAGTTTTCCAAAGGTGAATCACTGGAACACTGTACACTTGTATTCTCACAACTATTATTACTATGGGAAAAATTGCAAGCACAGGAGGATATCTTTTCTGTTAGGCTCATCATCTCACATTTGTCATTGCTTTGATTATCATGCAAACATGTGAGTGATGGTTCTTTAAGATTGAGTCTCTTCATTTCCTGATTTTATACAACAACATTCTTGCAACTGACTGCTCCACTCATTCTTGAGTTCCTGTGATACCTGATCAAAGTCTTGAAGTGCAGAGACAAGCCTGCCAGTGAGAGGGTGACTTATGAAGCCAAACGATGCAAAGAACTGAAGACTTGCTGGCAAGCCATAACCGGACAAGTACAGAAGTGAAGTGCAATCCACCTGGAAGACACACAAACAAATACAGCTTAAGTTAGAACCCATCATTTTAATAAATAATAAATAAGTCACAATAATATTTTAACTATTTCGATTTTATTATGAATATAATTATGGGAGTGAAAAATTATTTTTATTTATTTAAATTATAATTAACATTGTGAGTGTTATAAATTAAAATTAGTATTTTTCATTTTAAAATCAAAGATTATTATTTAAGATCAAATTATAATTATGGTTTGGTAAACTTATCCTGACTATAGAGACTTAAATACTTGTCCAAATAACATGGAGAGGCTGTGGTCAGCAGACCTATGTTAACACAAATACCTTTACAATAAAGTGGTTGTGGCCTCTTTAAGGAACCATTTAGGAAGCTTATTTCAGTTTCTCTTGAAAAGCAAATAAACGTAAGGGTGGAACCACTGTCTAGAATTAACCCATAATTACTTTGGTCCAGGAGAGATTGATGGACTGCAGTGTTGGCCCACACAATGTGCATAAGTAACGAACTCCAGTGTTGGAAAAGTTTTTGCACCTGGAAACATCAACTGTCCGCAGCTTGCAATCATAATGATGAACAAACTGAGTCATCTGGAGAAAAAAGGGAAGTTAAATATGGAAAAAATTATATTATAATTCACATTCTGTGGTTGTCTCAAATTCATTAATGTCAAGTGGAAGTGTGCTAAAAAAATATATTAAGTTTTACAAAAAGAGTTTAGCAAGTTCTAAAATGAAAATAGGCCTGAAGTAAGACAAGATTTCCTGCCAATATGAGAAAATCACATTTTTTCCAGGAGAAATTATAAAATTCCAAGACATTTAAACAATTAAGATTATAATTCAGTCACTAAATTACTAATATCTTGCTGCGTGGAGGACAACAAAAAAAAATGGACCAACTTAGGTAAAAATCAAATTTTGTGACATTAAGCACACATTTTTTAATTCAAGTAGTTTTTTTTTATTTATTTCAAATTCCAGGAGATTTCAAGGTTATGCTGGAACTAGCTGGTTTGAAATGACCACCTAAATGGCATGTGATTAAGGCTGTCTATTGTAACTGCTATCTGTCTGTCAAAATATGTAAGGGTAGACCTAGTAGGCTGAAATCAAAATGCCTGGGAAATTTTTCTTTAGGAATAGCTGGTTTCCTAGACACCATATCAGATAACCCGAGGAAACATTATGTGTGGATGGTACAGCCAGATACCAGCGGCACTGTGAGAGTCATCTGAATTTGTTTTTTTGCATCAGAAATCAACTTCTGGTGTCCGACTTTTTATTAGGTGAGTTGCTATCCACTCAGGGAGCGGGGGATGTTTTCACTTGTGGGGGCTTTTGATGGAAATTTAACACCAGTCCACAAACTTTGGGAATGACTCAAATAAGGCAAACATTTTTTAATTTAATTGAAAATTGAAGGTAAAATAGTTACCTCAAAACAAATTTCTTTTTTCCGCTGTTCCACATCATTCAAAAGAAAGACATTATCTGAAATATTACAGCGTGCAATATTCAGGGACATCAATAAAGGGGCATTCTTCAGCAATGCCTGCAAACAATATTTAAAATAAATATTGTGTCACATTTATAAACAGAGTATATGCACATAATATGTTTAGACTTCATCTAGATCAGCAATGAGAAATGCAAATGGCTTCATGGGAAATGGATCTCTTGAGTTAGATCCATTACACAGGCTTCGTGTCATTATGCCAAGTAAATACAATAAACAACTAATTATTGCTGTAAAGAGTTAAATGTTTATTTTTAATGTATATTCTGAATTCAAATGTATATTATCTTATCTGTTCCAGACGCTCCTTCTATACAGAAGATAATTGCGTCCTACGCTTATCTATGGTTTGCGTTTAGTCCTGTATTCCTATCAGAGATTTAAATGATGATAAAGTGTTGGTTTTCCTGGTTTTCTTCAGGCAACCCATTCCACGCTCGAATTCCGCACGGTAAGAATGAAAATTTGTATGTGTTTGTTCTTGCATCTGAATAAGAAAGGTGTTTTTATCCTAATGTCTATCTGAGGGTTGTATTAAGTTATCTTTGTGTTGTATTTCTAAATAAGAATTAATTGCTTTATGTATGATTACTACTTTGCTCTTGGTTCTTCTATCCTCTAGTGTTTCAAGGTTTAATGATTTAACTAATGGTGTTATTCTTGTCAGTTTTGAATATTCTCCAGTAATGAATCTGGCAGCTCTTTTTTGAATTTGTTCTAGTTTATCAATGTTTTCTTTGGTGGATGGGTCCCATACAGAAGATGCATATTATAGTACAGGACTCACCAAAGTTAGGTAGCATTTTAATTTTATATCTCTATTACATTTGTAAATGTTTCTTTTTATATATTATATAATCCCCTTTCCAGTCCATGACGGACTATGGGGCAAGTGAAGTAGCGTTCACAAGTTTTATTTAGCCACCACTAACGAGCAAGGGATTGTGTGGCCAGCACAATGCGCCGGGATGCCTTGCCAGCACCAAGAATAGAACCTGTGACTCTTCTACCTCGGTTCGGCAGTCCAGCCCGCTACTGCTATAAAGGCTAAGGTTTTGTTTGATTTTTTAATAACTTCATTGACATGGGGATTCCATGATAGTTTCTCATTTATTATGAATCCTAAATATTTTGCATCTTTAGTTAGGGTCAGTTCTTTTCCATGAATGAAATATTTTGAATTTAATTGTTTCTTTTTCTTTTGTTACTCTTAACAGTTGACACTTTTCTGGGTGGAAAGACATACTCCAGTTAGTTGCCCATTTTATCAATTCATCTAAGTCTTTTTGTAAAATTTTGCTATCTTGTTCTGATTTAATTGTTCTATAGATTATACAATCATCAGCAAATAACCTAACTTTTGTTCCTGTTGAGATGTTGTTGGGTAAATCATTTATATAAATTAAAAAGAGACCTAGCAATGTTCCTTGTGGAACTCCTGAGTTAACCTTTATTGGTGCAGATTTAGATCCATTAATTATTACAGTTTGCTCCCTACCCAAAAGGAAGTCTTGGATCCAGTGATGTAAGGGAGCTGAGATTCTAAAGTAGTTAAGATTTTTAATTAAACTAAGGTGGTGAACTTTGTCAAATGCTTTTGAGAAGTCTAGTAATATTGTGTCTATTTGATCATTATTGTCTAAGCCTTTTGATAGTTCATCTATTAACCTATTAATTGTGTTTCACATGATCTGTTTTTTCTAAAGCCGTGTTGATGTGGGCATAGGGCATTATATTTTGTCTAGGTGGTTAACTATTCTACTACATATTATGTGTTCTAGTAATTTACAAGTGATACTAGTAAGTGATACAGGTCTGTAATTACCAGGGTCTGATTTATCACCCTTTCTTAAAGAGTGGAGTTACGTTAGCTAATTTCCAATCCTGGGGCACTTTACCCTGGTTTAGAGAGGCTTGAAAAAGAACTACAAGGATTGGGGACAGTTCATTGCTTAGTTCTTTTAATAATCTTGCAGGCAATTCATCTGGGCCAGTAGCTTTGTTTATTTTTAAGTTTTTTAAGAGTGAATGTATACCTATCTAGTCTACAGTTATGTTACCTATTTCCTCCATTTTATTTAAATTTATTAAAACTTCCTTGTCGCCTGAGGCAGAAAATGATGATGCAAAATTTGTGTTAAGGATATTAGCTTTAGTCTCATTATCATTATAGGTTTTATTATTTGAGCCTTTTAGTGTGGCTATTCCTTTAGGTTCCATTTTTTTAGATTTGATAAAGGACCATAAGTTTTTATTGTTATCTTTAGAGATTACATTGTTTATATATTCATTTTGGAGGTTTTCGACTAAGTTTTTGTGTCCAGTGTTTAATTTTAAGTATTTTTTGTGTATCCTTTTTAAATTGGTAGCCTTAAATTTCTTAAATAAGTTCTCTTTTTGTTTGCATAGCTTTTTTAATTTAGAATTGAACCAGCATTTGTTAATTTTATTTGATGTTAATTTTGTTGAAACATTCTCATCCATTATAGTTTTTAGATTTGTTTTTATATCTTTCCAAATTTCTTCTACTGGGCTATTTGTATTAAAGTTTACTTAGGAAATTTTGTTGGAAGTTAGCCACCCATTGGTGAAGTTTTATTGAATTAAATTATTTTCAAAAATAAATTATTATTCCAGGTATCTTATTAATTATAGTTTTTATTGTATTGGTGACCCTAAATATAAAATAGAAAATGAAACAAAACTTATGTGAGGCTTGTATTCTTTGTTAAAGAGAAAAAATTATATAAAAATTGAAAGTCAAGTTTTTTCATGACATATCCCACACCTTTATGGGACTGGCCATACTTAATCTAGACTCAAATATTCCATAAAGAAGATAAAGAATTTGGACTACTTAAAATTTCATTAGAAATTATATAACACCTTAAATATTAAGCAGTTATATGAATTACATATAGGGAAAAAAAATGTTTAAGTGTATACAAAATAATTCCAGGTGTTTAAAAAAAATCACACACAAAACTTAACATAGCATAATTGCAAATGTTTAAAAAATGGTGATCACAATTAAAATTTTACAATAGAAAACAAACAAAATTATAAGGAAATTACTAAAAGGTTACCTGTATGTTTAAATCATCAACCTGAGGACAGTCTTCTAGAATAACTGTGGTGAGTTCTTTGCTTATCACAGAATTATTGAATGAAAATAGGTTCATCTTATCAAACACAAAGTGAGAATTATTAGTCAGGTCCAGGAGCTTTAGATGCTGACATCTGAAAACATACATTGCAAAGAATTTTAAATTTTAACAGAAATTCACCAAATGGAAAATAAATTATAGTGAAAAAAATCTCATTTAACAGCCAAGTCTTTACCCTTTATTTAAAAATATATATATATTTTATTTATTTTTTTTTGCACTTCCTATACCTAGCCATTTAGGTCATTTATTTCTCTAATTTAGAAACAAAATGTTTGACAGTTAATATTTACCCAAAATAAATGGATATTGGCAAAGTATCTTTAAGCTTTTATGTGATTTAACATCTACATAGTTCAACTTTTTAAACCAAAGCAACCTGAAATCATTTTGAAGTAAGGAAGAAGGCAACAAATAGGTAATAATTTTTGCTTTTTACAATTACTTTTCTTAAAATTATTTACAAAATTATTACAATAGGCCACTCTGTAAAACGAAAGCATTATTCAAAAATAACATCTAGAATGTATAACCTGTTAAGTATTATGTTGAGACACATTTCTGTGACTAAGGGACACTGTTTCAGATGCAGTTCTTTAGCATTTAAAGGTAAAAGGGCCTCCAGGATTCTGAAAAGTGTAAAAATCTGAGTCAAAACTCAATGTAATTGGTAAGAAGTCAAATTTCTTGCACCTCTTTTCAAAATTTAAAATAAATAAGTTTATGATTTCTGAAATAAATCTATTACCACTAACCTTGGAGTGACTTTGTGCCTATAGAACTTCACTACTCTGTCCAGTAGACATTTACTTTCCTCTCCCCAAGAGCCTTGGTCTAGTAATCTCACTAATTTCAGCCATTGCATTTCCACAGTTAAACATGGCGATTCTTCGTTAACGATGCAATCAATGATTGTGAGGAATGAAAACCTTTTCAAAGTTGGTACTTCCATTTTTTAGCATTAATAATTTAAAGACTTCGACCTTCTTGTAACATGTATTTCAATTCAAAAAAGGGCAAAGCTTAGATATAATTTTAAAAAGATATCTGCAGCTCTACTTATTTTATTTCCATTCATTTCATTCTGAAAGATTTCTGATTTAAGTGAAGGATCCAATGCAACTCTATGTCAGAAGTGCCAGCCCTAAGAAGACAAAGTGAAAATACAGTTCACTAACAATGTTAATTAGCTTTGGGACACATTATGTCTATGAGCATGGTTGCCCAACGGTATCCAAAAGGAGGTCTTGTCTTCCTATTTCAATGAGAAACATTGTTTTCGTTCCTTCACTAATATACACTCCCATTGAAGCAACTAAGTGTAACGTATAAATAAAATATTGTTTCAGCTTTCACAAAACTAAGATGTCAAGACTTGCTTCTGTTACTGATGAAGGCGTACTCACTAACTGATGAATTCACTGTAAACATTTAAAAAAATACAATTTGTTTAGTACACAAGAAGAACACATTAAGTTACTAAAAGTGCAAATATGCACACTTGATTCATAATTTTATAGTGTATAATTCTTAAAAATGAGAGCTTTAACATTATTGATCACTTGAAAATGAGCTAATTTAAACAACCAAATTTAATTCAAATCTATTAACAAAGATTTCAGACGAGAAATGAAATTCCCCTTTTTCATATTTGTATATTACAACCCTAGATATGACAGAGTATATATTATATACTAAATACTAATAACTTAAGTCTAAGTTATTAGTAAACTAAGTAAGCCTATAAATAAGTAAAGCCTATATTATTCACTATATAATAGTAATATACTAATACTATTATATAGTAATAATATAATATAGTTCATAGGTCATATAATATGGATAAAAACACCTTTCTTATGCAGTATTCAAGTTCAAGTAACAACATAAACTACATAATAAAAATACAAATTCTCGTCTCATTCTTCCCGGCTGGAATTCGCGCGTGGAATTCATTGCCTCCAGGCTGCACGGCCGCCCTTAGCAATTGCAGGGCCGCCCTTAGCAATTGCGGGGCCATATAGCGTGACTATCATGACTATACTATGACTATGCCTATGCCCTATGCGAAACGGATTACACGGGGCCCAGGGGATAAGAATAATAAGTGACTTAATAAGTGAAAATTAAGATTATGTAATCGAAAATAAAGTGTGGGGCCCACCGCGGCTGCATAGGTTGGAGTGGCCTAGGCCTAAGCTTTAGTCACTTTAGAGTAGACTTAGGCAAAAGCAGCTAAGGCTTAGTACTTAGTCTGTCTTAGTAGTCTTAGTTATATAGGAAGGCTGGCCCTGATGATCTGATCAAATCAGAGAAACCAACGTCAACACTCTAGCCCTATCTAAAACTCTGCAAGACTAAACTAAACATAAATCATGGATAAGTGTAGGGCGCAATAATCTTCTGTATAGTATAGAAGAAGCGTCTGTGATGTAATAGATAAGTCTCATAAGTCATTTTTTTAAAATAAGTTTAGAGTTTAGTAAGAAAGGACTATGAAAAGAGGGAGAGTGGAGGAGTGTAGTGTACGGACGGGAAGGAATGTATTGCCGTGTTTGTAATTAATTTAAACGATTAAAAAGCATTTAACAGACTTATATTTAAAGTGAATTAATGGTGAAATCACATAATATTTTCACCAATTTTTTTGAACAATTAGACCTATAACGATACACAGTCGTAGTTGCTACTATTACTAATATTACTATGAAACATCCATTTCTTTATGGAAGTGTCTACGTACACCGTGACGGTACACCCAGCTAAACCATAGTCTTTGGCCTGCGTATACTGACGCGGTATACCTAGCTAAACAATTGCTTTGGCCTAGGTACAAAACGGCTAAAAAAATGAGTCAATTTTAATATATTTAGGCTAAAAGTGTGTAATTCCTGAGGTAATACTAAACATTAGTCCTCAAATAATCAACTCCGTATTCAAATTTCATGATTATGAACTTTTAAGATAGAAAACTTGATTGGTGCTCATTTATTGAATTGATAATTACTTATAACGTTAATAAAAAAATAATTTAAAAATTTAAATAAAAAAATATATATATTTTAATAAAATATTTTAAAAAACACGCTTTTAAGCTTAAAAGAAGAAAATAAAAATTTATATGATTTCAGGTGAAATCCGTGAACCTGTCCACTGGACATAAAAGCGTGGGGTACTCATCACAACTCTCTATCATGTACAAGGATGTGAAGCATAAATACAAATTTGTATGAATATAAATAAACATTAAAAGTGTCACAACTTCGATCATATACATGCTACTATCATATTAATTAGAAATATGTATCTATTGTAATAAGCAAAATAATAGTTGCAAAGAGAAATGAGTTGTGACAGTGGCGTAGATAGAACTTTTGCCGCCCGGGGCAGTCTCCAATGTGCCGCCCTTTTTAGGGACCGTTCATTAATGACGTGACGCACCTAGGTAGGGGAGGGGAGTCATACACTTGTGACGATGTGTGACGAAGGGGTGTGTTTGAGAAATGTGACGTCACGTCAAATCGCGCATGTTTAAATAAAATTTACACTTAAATATTGATTACTGACACTTTATTTAATGACGTTTAAGTAAAACGCGTGTTACGATATTAGAGGGCAGCCTTGCACTAAAAATATACTTAAATGACAAAAATTGTATTTGAAAGTTGCTTATTTTCAAATAGAAAATACGGCTTTATGTTGAGGGGGGGTGGTGTCAAAGCTTTATGACGTCATATTGAAGACGGGGTCTAAGTTTTTGTGACATGTGTGACGAGGGTGGAGGGGGTGAAAAATCAGCAAAAATCGAGTGACGTCATTTATGGAAAGCAAATTAGTCGATTATATCATGATTTTTATAAATTAATACACATGAATAAAAAATTGTAATTGAAACGAAGTAAAGATGGGGAACGTGTTTACCATTGCATGCCATATTTATGTAAGCAGTAATAAAAGAGGCCGCATAAGATGATATACCTATAAATACACATATATAAAAGAAAACTACACATTTTTTAAAGGCTACATTAAATTTACTGCGGTCACAGCCCCCTCCCCATTAGACAAATCGTATTCCAAATTTACACCACAAAAAACATTATCAATTACTATTCTTTTATATTTTATTTATAAACTAGCGTATCACCCGTCAAAAATGACGGAAGTTTTCAAAATAAATACACATAAGATTAAATAAGAAAACCCCGTAAAAAACCAAGTTTTTGACTATAAATCCTTTATGTACGAGAAGTAATTAAAAGAATGTTCATTATAATACGCAGCGCCAGACCATCCAGAAATACAAAATTGCAGTTGTGTCGTAAAACATGTTTAATATAATGCGCACCGATCAGGAATATGTTTATAAAAAGAGCTGTCAATAAAATACGCACCTTATTGCGCGACAGAAAGGTTGTTCAATATAATACGCACCGCGACGCTCTATCTCAAAAAATAGCATGATACATAGGAATAAATAAAATAATCTAAAAAATCAATAATTTAATTACGGTACATGCGATCGATCTGAAATTTTGATACATTGTTTTTATCATCGGTACGAAACTGCCTGCAAAATTTTAGCTCGCTATCTTGCGAGCAAGTGGGTTAAAAATCGATCAAAAGTTTTGGCGACAAGCAAGCAAGGTCGGTCGGTCGGCCGCAGACACCACGAGTTAATATAAAGGATTTAAAAATAACGTAATACAGAACTTTCATTTATTTTATTTATTTTTATGTGATTCATTTATTATCATATTGAACACTTTTATGCGGAACGTTCGAAAATAGTTATATTTGGTGCAGTAATTTTTGGTGCGCACTATTGAACAAATCAACATTACACCCAAGAAGCATTACATCCATTACGGGAATTATGTATGTTGATAAAGGTTGTTGTTTTTTACAAAGAAATTTTATACATTAGTATGTAATCATATTTATACATTTACTTTCCTAACTTTCATAATAGAAAAATTGTGTATTATACTATAAAAATTTAAATTATTTGTAATATCCTCTTCTATGGACAATATTGCAAGATTTTGTTGTCTTAAATCGCTAATTGTGGAACGAAGATAATTTTTATCAACTTCACTTTGGAGAAGCTCTTTTCACAACTAGCAACACTGATAACAATGGTTGAAAAAATTCATAGCAAAATTACAATGTTGGGTACAGAATTTTCCAATCTTACTCTTAAATAAATTTTAATAGATAAAGGGGGCCTTTCCCCCCGTTTTTTCTAGCATAATGATAATGCCTCTTCTTCTAGTGTAGATACAGCCATAAAAACCTGGGTCCTTTTTATTTCAATATTGAACTGCTCTTTATGCAAGAACTTGCAACTCATCAAAGCGTTCTTTTATTTTCTTTTATAATTCTATCCATGGATAAAAACATTTCCCGTTGTACTTCTCGTTCTTAAGATAGAACCAAGGCTTCTTAATTTTCCCCCACTCATATTTTTTCTCCTTCTACTTCTAACTCAGTCTTCAGTTGATGTCTCCAACTCTTCACAAATTGCTTGATTGATATAAAAGCGTTTTGTATTCGCACATCTCTTTGTTCCATTCATTTGGTTTGCATTAATTTAAAAAATGACGGGTTCCCATAAATTGAGATAACATAGAAAATAAGCATATTGTATTGAATTGAGTAAACTTCCAGAATCTGATCTCGTTTTACTAGTTCAAGGGTGGCTAGACCTATAGCACGTGACAGCTAATTTTTTAAACTGTCGAGAACCGCATTGAACCACTATAGGTCATTAAACCTGGCTTGAAAATCTTCCAGCAATCCCTGTGACATATTATTCATAAATAATGTACGCGAGATGCAATGTTAACTCAGAAGAGATGCAATGTTAACTCAGAAGAGATGCAATGTTAACCCAGAAGAGATGCAATGTTAACTCAGAAGAGATGCAATGTTAACTCAGAAGAGATGCAATGTTAACTCAGAAGAGATGCAATGTTAACTCAGAAGAGATGCAATGTTAACTCAGAAGAGATGCAATGTTAACTCAGAAGAGATGCAATGTTAACTCAGAAGAGATGCAATGTTAACTCAGAAGAGATGCAATGTTAACTCAGAAGAGGTGCAATGTTAACTCAGAAGAGATGCAATGTTAACTCAGAAGAGATGCAATGTTAACTCAGAAGAGCCACAAGCGGATCGTGAGCCACAATTTTTCCAAGACGATTGAAATTTTAAAGCATGTCTTTTTCGAAATTATGTATGCCTGTTGTGCGTTTATTAACAGAGAAATATGAATATGTTCATGTTCTTGCCATAAATCTTAATAATTTTCCATAAAATAGACGAATTCAAATTATTTACACATTACTTTAATTGGATAGGCGTAACATTGAGAAGCATTTTAATGAAAAACACAAATATTTTGTGCCACTTTAATGAAAAAAAACAACAAAATAAATTAAATTTTTAATAACTTATCTAAAACTTATCTTACATTAATTTTATGAAAACCCAAACAGTAATATAAATTACTAGTTGCAAGTTAAACACAATATTTGAACCACCATGAATTGTTGGTAGTTGTTCTCGCATCATTCTGTGAAAGTCGAGATTCCACGCAAAAACAATCGTGGCGACATTAATATTGGGCCCAGCGGTGATGTGCTTTTTGATTGTGTAGTTTTCTAATAAAAGCGTCATCTGGTCGTATACCGCTAAATTTTCCAAACAAATCGATACCTTTTTTTTAAAGTTATTTTAAATTTTTGAACGGTTTTGCGTTAGTTATAACATCCACTATGTAATCAAACAGATGTTGTGGGAATTCATTAATTAAGACTGGAAATTACGAATATTTTTGTTTCACCTTGGTTTTCCCCCTTCAAAAGAAAAAGGGCGTTTGTCAGAAATGGTTGCACTTTTCAAATGCCCACAAATGCCGCCCCTAAATGTGTGCCGCCCCCGCCGCCCCCTCTAGCTACGCCACTGAGTTGTGATGAGCGACCTACGACTTTATGTGCAGTGGATATGTTCACGGATTTCACCAGAAATCATAGAAAAAAATTATTTTCTTCTTTTAAGCGCAAAAGCGTGTTTTCAGAAATCTAATATATTTTTATTATTACAAGCTTTTATTTAACTCACACTGTTTGTATGTTGTATCCGTCAAATCTTGTAACGTAAAATTAAACCACGCTTTTATGTGCAGTCGATAGGTTCACGGATTGAAAATTTTTATTTTCTTCTTTTTAGTGCACTTTCTATATGTAAATAAAAGCGTGTCCTTTTAAAAAAAGATTTTTTATGTATTTTATTTTATTCTTTGTAGTGCACTTTCTATTTTATTTTTAAAATGTAGGTGTGAGAAGGGGCATAATTGATAAAGGGAATATTTGAATAATTACACTCCTGTTGCTCCTCTTGTATTATCATGTCAATTTAGATTTAGTTTCGTATTAATGAGCTGTTAAACACGAGGAATTTGGTCATCGTTGGCTGGGTGATCTCCGGTGGCACGCACGTGGATGTAAACAATAGCAGACGGATACAGATGCTATGTAAAGATAACCTAAAAATGCATTAATTTTATAACGGTACATTCGATCGAACTGAAATTTTGATACAATGCATTGTCATTCAGGATCTATCTGTGGTAAAATTTTGAGATCTCTAGGCCCATGAGAAGTTGTTTAATTTTACGTTACAAGATTTGACGGATACAACATACAACATACAAACAGTGTGACTTAAATAAAAGCGTGTAGTAATAATAAAAAGTGAACTTTCCTAAGCAGTTCTGTTTGTATGATAGGGCGTAGGGTAGTTGAGTTAGAGTTATAGAATTCGAATTCCAGTCAATTTGTTTGTTGTGTTTTGTCACCTTCTTTATATATATATATACATATATATATATATATATATATATATATATAATATATAAGCACAATGAGGATGCCGGTAGACAGTTTGTATTGTAATTGTATATTCTATGTGTACTTAAACAGGCTCAGTTTACATGACACATGTGGGGGGGGGGCTTGCGTATCTCATCTGTTCTGTTACACACTCTCCTTCCTATTCTAAACAGTCTTAAGTTTAGGCCTGCTTCAATGGCTTTATGATTAGTATTTCATTTTTATTCGAATTTTCAAATGTATATTGTCTGTTGGTTTTCCTAGTTTGTTCAGGCGACCAATTTCATTCCCAAAATCCGTCCATAAATGACGTCGCGCAAAAGAGTGGAGGGGAGAGAAAAGGTGGGGGGGCGACTTACGTACACACACACACACAAACACACATTTGTGACGAACTGTGACGAGGGGGAGTGGGTGTTTAAGAAGTGTGACGTCACATCAAAACGCGCAACTTTAAATAAAAGTTCCCCGTAAATATTTGATTGCTTACAATTTATTTAATGACGTTTTAAGCGTGTTACGATATTATAGTGCAGCCTTAATACGCTAAATACATACTTAAATAATAATAAAGTGATTTAGAAAACACTTATTTTCAAATAGGAAATGCGTCTTTTGGGGGGGGGGCAACGCTTTGTAGCGTCATATTTGAAGAGGGGACCCTAACTATTTTGTGACGACACGTGACGAAGGTTGAAGGGGGGGGGGAATCAGCCAAAATCGCCGGACGTCATTTATGGACGACCTTTTGGCCAGACAAGCTTCTTTCCCCATCCCCCGCTTCTTTCACGTCGTATATACGACCAAAAAAAACAACTGAAAACTGGCCTCCCTCTGATCACGATTTACGTTAGTGCGCGAAATGTTTTCTTTCTTCCTGGGGGGAGGGGGGGGACATGACAGAAAATAATTGAGAAACACTGCTTTAGGGTGAGTTTTCGCATATCATAAAGTAATCATACGCCAGTCGAGTAAGAGATAGTATTTGCTTTGGTTAGAGACACGCTGTCCTGTCACACACGTTGACTTTGAGACAAGTATACTAGTCTATTGCAGTGCTTCTCAAAGTGGTGATCTGCGGATCGATGCCGGTCCGTGGGTCATCCGCTGCCGGTCCTCAGAAGTTATCAAAAAAGGGACAGAAAATATTATCAGTGCTGTGAAAATAGTGCACCTGTCCCTGGTGCAATGGAAAAATTTCCTGCCGGTCCGCCATACTAAAAAGTTTGAGAAGCACTGGTCTATTGGTTAGTACTGTGGAATTTCTAAATAGATTAATGACATTTTTATCATTGGATTTTTAAAAATAAACTTAATAAATAGTGAATTGTGTCATTCAGGCCTCTGTTTATTACTAAAAGTGTTGGCACAAGTGACGTGAGTCTAAGTAAAATAACTTGAAGATTCATATAGCCACTATTTCGGGGCGGAACCGAGGACACTCCGAGGACACTTTTGTGAGGTTCTCTTGGGCACATACAGGAACAGACTACGTCACGGTGGCATGCTCGGATTAAAATTGCACGGGGTCCCTGGCTGCAATTAAAACTGGGCCCCGGTCCAGCCAGCGTCCATCTAAATAATTAATTGATATTGATAGCTGCTAATGGAAGACTGTAACTTGTAAGACAACAGCAAATTAAATAGAAGTAAATTTAATTTATATAGAGTTACGCGAATCCACAATTCATTAAAATAATTATTGTTTTATAATTTATATTTCAACCTAGAACCTACGTTTGTGAAATTTTCTCATTGTGAATTTATCAATTAAGTCAGTAACGCTAAGCGAGCTTACGATTTCCCTTTCAATGTTTAGTCTTTGTTGTCCCATACAACTTCAAACTTAAATTTTTATTCTTTTCAACTTTGAAAATGATCGCTCTTCGCTGCAGTTTGATCCCATCATGGATGTGAAGTGCTATGTGGACATTCTGAAAGGATTGTGTAAAATTTAGCTCATTCAAAAACAACATCGGCTTTAGCTCTGTCCATGTGTTTTGATGTGCACATTTTGCTTCTTCATGTCCCTGACCCTGGCTCTGGGGCTGGACAATAACTGTTTTGAAGAGTTCTGAAAATTGGGCTAATTCTTCGAAATCGCTTGAATATTCTTCCATTAACCTCGCTGCTGCCCCTCGGATGGCGTCATTGCTGAGCTCATTTAAGTCTGTAAAGATGGCAAAGTTCTCATGAATGTCTTTATATGCGTCTAGCCGATGCTGGAGAGCTGAAGAGAGTTTGTCAATTATTCCCAGAAATACCTCATCCTTGAATTTTTGTCTCATGGAAAATACTATTTCGGCTGATGGCCCTTCATCAAACAGACACTTTCTCTTTTGTGAACGTATTGAAAATTGTTTATAATCTTCCTCCACGGACTTATCCTCAGTGGCGTAGCTAGGGTCATGTGCGCCCGGGGACATGACACAAAATCGGCGCCCCTTGTCGGACCGAAAGATTCTGGGGGCTCATTGAGCCCCTAAGAAAAATTTGAAATTTTACGGTTTATATAGTTCATTTTCGAAGCTTCTGGTATTTTAATGAAATAGAATACAGACTAATAATTCTCTATACGATTGTAAACAATTTATTTGAAAAAAAAATACTCTACTAATTATACGATTAGACATAGTCTACAAAAAATTGATTCTCCTTGATTTAATTTGATTGTCGCAAACTCGTCAATCACGTAGTCAAAATTAATATTCTCAAGTGTTTCTCTTTCGATGCTAAGGAGTGCAAGACACTGGGACTATCTTTTCCAATTGAAGCACGTAAATAAGACAAAATAAGCTTCAGTTTGCTGAAGGACCGCTCACAGCTTTCAGTTGAAACAGCAATTGTTAGAAGTATTTGAAGTGAAATGCGCTTGACTCGGAAATACGTCATCTCCATATGAAACAATAAAACCAAGAACATCCAAAGGAGTTTCCGATAGAACTTCAGTCCGGGTACTGAGAAGCATTTTTCAGTCTCTGATTTATGTGCACAAGTCATGACCATTGACGTCAGTGTCGTATAAATTAGCAAAATCTAAGCAATTTTAACGAAGTGTATCGACTTTTGTCTCAGCAAGAAGAGTTTTGACGTCTTGTAAAAATCCAAATTTGTTGTTTAAAGATTTTTTTAGACGTATAAACCGTATTGATATCTCCTGTTGGAGTCTATCAATTACGCTGTTCATATCACGTGCAATTCTTCTTCTGCAGAAAGTCCTGCATCTCTTGTTAATTCTCCAGGCATCCTCCGATGTCGTCTAATCCTTCTGTCAACCTCGATTCCCCAAGTTGTGCATCTTCCTTTCCATTATCTACCGCAACCTGGCTCAAATTATCACGAATGTTGACAATTTCTTGCTCAAGCGATTCAAGATCAGATGCTGCTTCCTTGAAATTCACAGTAGGATTCTGCAACCGTTTCTGGACACGATCAATTTTCCCCAAGTATGATGTTCCAGAAATTTAACAAAACTAGGAATTTAAAGTTTAATATACCTGCCAGCAAAGTTTCTGCATCACTTCTCGTGTCAGGAGTCATATTTGTATGTTTTGATAATTTTTCCAACAGCTCTACCAGTTCATCTAGTGAAATCTAGTCCTTCATAAATTGCTTTAACAGCTTCTGATCGTGCACTCCAACGTGTTTCAGACTTCCTCTTCATTGTGATTGGCACAACTCTTTTTAATTCTTCCCAAAGAGTTGTTGAACGAGAGAAAACAAAAATGTATACTTTCAACTGTTCCAAAAACGTGATAACAACTGGATCCTGTTTAGCTGAGTGTACTCTTGGTAAGTTTAAGCTGTGGTTATCACAGTTGATGAACAATGCTCTGTGATTTCTGGCACTTATTCGGTGTTGAAGGCCGGATATATGCCCAGTCATTACAGCAGCATTGTCATAACATTGTGACCGATAGTCGGCTAGAGGTATGTTATTAGATTCTAGTTTCTCCACGATAACTCTTTCAATGCTTGCTGCGTCTTTGGAATGTATCTGGATTAAACCTAAAAATGATTCTTTGATGGTTTCTTTTTTAGTTTGAAAATCCACATCCACAAATCTGATGACTTGAGAAAGCTGTTCCCGGTGTCTTAGATCGGGTGTTGAGTCAAGTAAGATACCGTAGTACTTGTTTTTTCTGATTTCACTCAACAGCTGATTCCTTACAGTCGATGAAAGTAGGTGGATAAATTCATTTTGGATTTCCTGTATAAATAAGATACTGAACCTGGATTTTCTCGGGAATCTTGTAAGTGCTTTTCTAACAGTGGATCATACTGATCAAGTTTGATCACAGAGAGACAGGAAAGAGAGGCGGTGTCTGATGTTTCATATAAAAGGAATCCAACTTGCTTTGACATACCCACACAATCCCTTGAGAGGAGAGACCTTCTGTAAGCCAGTGGTTCTCAAACTTTTGAGATTCAAGGACCACTTGAAAAATGTGTGTCTTAGCTACGGACCACTACTAAAAAGTGTGCTACTGCCGAGCTGGAAAGTTAAATATAATTATACTGTGTATATCTTATCTGTTGCACACGCTCCTTCTATACAGAAGATTATTGCTAGCTATAAGTAGTATACATGTTAGTTAGTAAAACTATACTAATATGCTACGTTTTGCGTGCTCCAAAAACAATATTGTAATGGCTTTCTTTTGTAAAGAACAAATGTCATTTATATTAGTTTCATAGTCTTCTTATTTAATTCTACTTGCTAACTATAAAAAAACTTTAAGTCATAAACAGTAGTTTGTATTAAAAAGACTGCTATATTAGTTTATTTAGTACGAACGATGTTTTGTTTTTATTGTAAGCAATGCAGAAAATCCACTTTCACAAAGTTGCAAAGGGTAAAAGTATTTTAAAAGCTATCTGAGACAGTTCGGAGTACTCCAAAATTTCATTAAGCCCACTTTCTGATGCAACATATTCAAACTGGTATCGCTAGTCAGTTCAATGAATTGGTTTAATTACGATGTTGGTAATTTTATTTGATGAGACAATGTGTGCAAGATTACGACTTGAAACCCACGAAAAACCACTGAACGTTAAAAATCACCAAAGTAGAATTAAAATTGACCCTGCATTGATCGAATATGACCAGAAATCAAATTTATCAACAGTTGTTTATTTATTTCAAAATTTTCTGGTTTCTCGGTGATTTCGTATAATTGATCAAACATCTCAAAGTTAATTTGAAATAATCTTCTGTTCCAAAGATCAAGCTTTTTCGTAAAAGCAGACACTTTGACACTGAGAGTAATATAATGTGTCTGCTTTCCTTGCCGAGTTGAATTAAGTTTATTGAGTTCTTCAAATGTTTCAGCCAAGTAAGCCAGAACAGCAACCCATAAGCTATGGTTCAAATGATCAACAAACTTTGAGTTTTTTCTACAAGAAACTCTCTTACGTCATCACGTAATTCAAACTGTCTGATAACCAGCGAATTTCAGTATACATCAGTAACTGTTAATGTTCAAGATTCATATTCGAACATAAGAAAGCAAAGAAATGAGAATTTAATAGACGAGCCTTGATAAAATTTAAAAAGAATTTAGGCCAGATCAAAAATATATTTTAAGTCTGCGTTAATTCTTTTACTTGTTAGTCTTTCTCAATGAATCATACAGTGTGTAAATTTCATGCTTTGCTCGCGGACCACCTGGCACATCTTCGCGGACAACTAGTGGTCGATGGACCACAGGTTGAGAACTACTGCTTTAAGCCATTCCTTTTTCTTGTCTTGGTCATTTTGGTTGCTTTTAG
This sequence comes from Ampullaceana balthica, assembly GCA_944989445.1. Lineage (NCBI taxonomy): Eukaryota > Metazoa > Mollusca > Gastropoda > Lymnaeidae > Ampullaceana > Ampullaceana balthica. Next base: position 240,156 of record CALYLW010000481.1, on the reverse strand, counting down.
TGTCGTCTCTGTTTGTTCTATTAATAGAATCGCCTTTGTCTCTTACTGCTCCCCTACTCTCACTCCCAGTCTCTCCCAGTTTTTTTTTAAATCGCCATCAGCAATCCTACATTGTGGATGTGTCATTTATTTATGAGTAGAATGGCGCCCCTTAACGCTCAATGGGGGCGCCAAAATCATGCTTGCCAACTGATTTGTAATGAATATATTATCGGAACTCCAAATTTCAATCTTACAAACGTATTTGGGATACATTAGTTTACATCAAAACACAATTAAATAATGAGTTTTAATACTCATTTTGGCACCCCCTAACGTGGCGCCCGGGGACATATGTCCCCCTGCCCCCCTCGCTACGCCACTGCTTCTCCGTTCCCTTTTCTTCGTAGGAATCAAACTCAGAACGCTGTCTTTTAACAACCTAAGGGAGTGATTTCAACAAATAGATGGCTGAATTCAAAGATAGTCCACGCTCTTGGGGGCCATCCATACATGACGTCATGCACTAGCGAGGGGGGGGGGAGGGGTCACAAATTTGTGACGGTGCGGGAAGAGGGGGAGGGGGAGTTTAAGAATTGAGCCGTTACGTCAAAACACACAACTTTAAATAAAAGTCCACTTAAATATTTGATTGCTTACAATTTATTTAATGACGTTTTACAAGGCTTCACGCGTGTTACGGTATTAGAATGCAGACCTACACTAAATAAACACTTAAAAGTTATTTATTATATTCTCATTTTCAAATTTTAAAAAAAAGATTTTTATGTGTTATGCTTTGTGACGTAATATTGGAGGGGTGGTCTAACTTTTTGATACGTGGGTGCGGATGGGGAGGGGGAGAAAAATCAGCCAAAGTCGCGTGACGTCATTTATGTACGGCCCCTTGAGGGGATAAATTCATTTTCTGAAATCTTTCTAAAAATGTCTCCCAAATTTCATGTAAAATAGCCACTTCCAGTTTTTCAAGTTCTTTCCGAAGTCTTTCTGCTTCAATTCGACTGTCACGCGGCTGTTTAAACATGATGAATACGTCTTATATTATTAAAGAACGAAAATATCAAATTTATATGAATTTAGTTGTTTTAAAAAAGTTCCTAGACATTTTTTTAAATACACCAAAAAAAAAGTAATATTGAATATCTATATATATAATTCTCTTCGTGGTGTGACCCTGCGAGACACCAAGCTGCAACTATGTTCAACAGATACTAATTTTAGAAAGCAGCGCACCAAATTACTGCACCAATGCATCAAAAGGTGTGCAAATTAAATATGCGCTGTAAAAGAAAAATTATATGACGTCATTGTTTTCGCTGATATTTTAATTTTGTGAAAAGGGAACATTGTAAAAAGTTATAAAATACTTTGTGTACATTTCAGAAAGTTTAATATTTCGTATTGATCAAACAAGAACAAGTTAGTTGGGATTTTGAAAAAGGTGGGCGCCGTAGGCGCCCTAAAAAAGTGCATTTTTTCAAAATAAATAGATTTCAGCTTAACACTTCCGTCATTTTTTACGGGTGATGTGCCGCGGGTCTCTCCAGAGTTCCTTCTTTTCATTCACTCACAGTCGTTTTCCCAAACCCACCCCATTTTGACAACTGTGTCTTTCAGGATGACTTCACCCGTCACTAAATCATTAGCGGTGTATGGCTACGCCGCGGGTCAGCTAGTTTTGAATAATTACTCAAATTATTAACACAAAAAACAAACCAGCTCAAATAAATTAAAGAACACTAATTACATATATAAAGCGACACAGGAAACACAAAGTTACTTTTATGTTTACATCCGAGCCAATGTTTGAATACTATGGCGGATTAAGGGGGGGCTGAACGGCTAAAGCCAGGGGCCCCCGATGATTTAGGGCCCCCAAACTTAGCATATTTTATAATAAATGTGGACAAATGTATACATGAATTGCTGAAAATATTATAAATTAATAAAATCTTATCTATTAAAATGATCTCTTTTCCCACACGATAGTCTTAGCAATCAAAAAACCTGATTTGATAGGCTCAATAACAGAAATTATTAAAGAATATTATATATATATATATATTAAATTGACAACCCTAAATGAGCTCTCGTGGCCGAAAGTGAAGTACTAATGCTTATAGTGCAAGCGGTTGCGGGTTCGATCCCCGAGTGGGGTATGAATTTTTTTTTCATGTGTTTTTTAATTTTTTAAATTGTCTTTTACACTCAATTTTAGGATACCGGCAAAAAGTTATTTCTTCGAATTCGGTTTTTTCATGAATAATCATTTTGGATGAATATTTACAAGTTACAGTCTTATATTAGCTGCTAGCGATCATTTTATCTAAAGGTACACTGGCTGGATAGGGCCCCAGTTTCAATTGCAGCCAGGGGCCCCGTGCAGTCTTAATCCGCCCCTGTTTGAATATAATTGACCAGAGTGAATAAAGGAAGTATCTTCAAGTCAAAACATTGATGACGATTCTAATTGTTAAGAAAACGAAACGATTCACATTTTAAGGCTCTTCATTTGTAATCGTAACAACCAAAATAATTTGATTTTATTAAGTTATGTAAAATCATATTTAATTTTTAAATGTAAAATAATGCATGTATAATATAATATATTTAATATATTTATAATATATTTTAATATATGTATACATCAGTTATGGAGTTTTCTTGTGAGAAAATAATTTGAAATAATTTAGTCACATTTCAAACATGACAGTATGACTAAAGTGAAGAAAAAAAAATCACGTTGATCTTTCGATTCCATTACAATGAACAGGAGAATATAAATCATTTGAATTTTCATACAACAGTATGGGGGTCGACATGTCAATTTGAATGTTGACATGTATTCCCAAGAGTAATGCAGCAAGTCATCGAGGGAAGCTAGGCGAAGAGCCAAGATTTGTGTTACGCATTTATTTTGGCAACGTTGTCTTCTGCTTTGCTAAGAAATGTTTGATGTCTTGTTATATTTCTTTTCTTCTAGTTCTTGGTACCATCTCTATCGTTTTCAGCATCATTTTGTGATCCTGATGGTGCTATTCGATTGTATTGTGCTTATAACACTTATGGTGCAAATTTGAGTTTAAAATTTCGACGTTTTTTTATTAAGTGGGGCAGAGAAAGATTGTACACGGCATATGTATTTCAGTGGGGTGTTGCTGAGCAAACAGCAGTTAAAACTTAATTAAAACTTGTAACTAATTGAAGACTACAGTATTCTTGTAAGGAGCTAAGATAGGCAAGTTGTGTGCTGGATAATAGCCTATTTTGGAAATATCAATCATTATATTTAGGGAAAAGCCGGATATGGTTTTTTACTATTTGCCGGATCCGGATAGTTTGGCCCTAATATTAGCCGGATCCGGATTCCGAGTCCGGATATCTCCAGATTTAAGTGTACGAGCTAAGACGGTGTACTTTACTGCTTTATATCTATTATTTAATACTATTTATTAAAATATTTATTTTTCATCAAATGGAGACTGCTATCTACAATGAAATACAAGTTTTAAAATTATAAGACTGAATAAGATATAACACATGAGACAAGCAACATTTTTATTTTTAAGTTCTCAAATCAAATCACAATTGCAACTGCTATTTAAAGTTCAACGAAAAAAATAATATAAAATTATAACAATGATATAACTTATATCCTATTAGTAAAGTGTTTAAATGTAAATACTGAATTTAAAGTATTGCATGATTGACTACTGTCAACGTACTAGTCAAGGGGCCGTCCATATATGACGTCACGCAATTTTGGCCGATTGTTGACCCCCTTTCCCCCCCTCGTCACGCGTCGTCACAAAAAAGTTAGAACCCCTCTAAAAATACGTCACAAAGCTTTGACCCGCCCTCCCAAACAAAAACTAAAAAAACCCAACAAAAACGTATTTTCTATTTGAAAATAAGTATGTTTCAAATCACTTTTATTGTCATTTAAGTATTTATTATTTATTTAGTGAAGGTCTACATTGTAATATCGAAACCCGCGTGAAGCAAGTTTTGTTTAACCGGCTTTCAGAAAATGAACTGTGTTAACATCCTTAGATCCTTAGATAAAATTTTAAACGTTCGCCGACTCCTGCCGTGAGAGAACCATACGGAGTTGCGGTTACATCACAAATGCTTTGATGTCAGCATCAAACGACGCAGGGTAACAATAATATTTCATATCTTATCTTCTGGTTCTCAAACTTAAGGATTATGATTAGATTTAATTTTCGTGTCTTGATAGCTTACGCCAAACAGCGTCTGATGGCCTAACGACCGGCACATTGAGAAGCACTGATTTACAAAATAAAAATAAAAAAGAATTTTAAAAAGTCATTAAATAAATTTTAAGTGACCAAATATTTCAGTGAAAGTTTTATTTAGTTACCCTTTTGATGTGACGTCACATTTCTTCAAAACATTCCCTCACCCTCGTCACAAAAGTGTGACCCCTCCCCCCTAGGTGCGTGACGTCATTTATGGACGGCCCCCAATGACAAAGAAGTTAAAAACGAAAGCCAACACTCAGCCTGTCCCAGTTTCTAAGGCTCCTGTTTAACTATAAAGTTTATAGTATAAACTAATAATTAGAAATTTAACTTAATTTTTTTTTAACATAAAATTATTAATTTTTAATATAAAATTAACATATCAGCTATAACAATGAAAATAATTTAATGACATGAGTAAGTAAGATAGTTACTGGTTAGTAGTTAGTAGTTACTAGTAAGTTGTAACATGGTACTCAGCAGTAGGCCTACTTGTTACCTTTAAGATTGTAGTTTGTTTCTTCAATTTTTAAATTTCGAAAAAAATTTTTGTCATACCCAAATTCTTTTTCAAGAACAATAACATCCCAAGGTTGCTCGGCGATTAGCGAGAACGCTTATCATCATTTATGTGCCCCGTTGTGCTAAATCACTCTAGATATCAATTCTTGTTAAATGTACAGATTTCTGGTTATTGTTTTTTTTATTATTTTATTTATTTTTGTATAAACTTATTAATATTACCGGTAATTTAATTTGATTACACAAATTCTTTACTACATTGATATCCGGATGCTATCCAGATCTGCCATAAGTATTTGCCGAATCCGGATAGAGGCGAAAGTCCCGATATCCGGTCCGGATAGCCGACATGCCGGATATCCGGCTGTCCCCTAATTATATTACATCACAGCAGGTTGTGTGATGTTTACATTGTCACCGTAAATATGCAACAGTGAAAAATGACCGAAACCACTATTTTTATAAATAAAAATATCTATTTTCTTTTAAAACAAATTTTAAAATAATAAAATTAAAATCCATGTCATTTATTTTATTTCAAACCAAAAGTAGGCTACAGGTTACAGTCAACAGGTTACATGTTACAGGCTACAAATTACAGGTTACAGGCTACAAATTACAGGTTACAGGCTACAAATTACAAGATACAGGTTACATGTTATTGGTTGCAAGCTACCGGTTACATGTTACTCAGTTGAATGGTACAAAACGTCTGCACGATCCAGAGCAGAAGAAGCAGTCACTGGGGAAAAATTAATTAACTGGTGAATATTTCAACTTTTTAGTCTACTGGTTTAATTTTTAGTTAACTATGGATCTATTTTCCAAGTTACAGCATTACTCTGCCATGCAGTCAGTGTTAGGATGATGGGTTTTTTTACTGTCAACAATCAGTATGAAGATAGTGGTTTCTTTCACTACCACGAAGACGAGACTTGCCTTAGTAATTTAATTTTTATGTCTTTTACTTAACCAGCCTATTACAGTGAACGAAGAAAAAGAATTAAGAGGGAGCCCTTGTAGACAAATTAAACAATGTAAATCTAAAGAGCAAGGATGCAGGTGGCCGCTTACGGGAATTTAGTTTAGCATGGCATGACTCAATCGAAACGTGATCAAATAAGATTTACGTGGACCTGGGTTTCTTTAACAGAATTTTCTTTTTTTTTAAATAATATTTTATGTTAACGATTAATCTATTTTTTGTAACTTTTTATAATTTAGTAAATGATTTATTTAAAGATATACCGATACGAAATTTGCAATCGCACACGAAAAAACGCTTTTAAGATAATATAGACTTATCAATGAAATTCTAAAAACTTTATAACCTTCAGATATTGTTTTTTTTTAAATATTTTTTTTATTTTCTCCAGAGTTATTTTTGTGTAGTATTTTGTTTAAAATGTTCGGTCAAAGCAAAAACAAACAACAGTTGTAGTCTCGAAGCCTTGGGTTCCTCTAGAGATAAGATAACTGTTAACTAACATCTGTCTACCAACTCACAAGCCACTGCTTGTCTACACGCTTGTCAGAGTGGAGCCAGTACTTTCAGTAGCTCAAGTTTGTGTTATGATCATCACTATAACTGGGTGATAAAATAAGACAACGCCGAACTTCTTTTTTTACACTTTGCATCACTTCTATTATTTGAACTTTGCAGAAATCGTCCTTAACATATATAATATAGAGAGACAGTGACTACAGGTACAGATTACTCTCTCCTTTCTGTGGCTAGCTAAATGGAAACGAGTACCATTAAAACGCTCGCGATCGTTACACACTGTACATACAAACAAACACATCTGATAATGATGACATTGCACCAAATTGTTGCTGTCTTTTGAATGACGGTTATTAATTTTAATTAATTATATTTATAATACCAATGTTAATTAGTATAATGTATATTTTATTTAAGCCATTATATTGCTACTGACGATTTTCTAATGTTTTTTCCCGTCAACAGTGCTTTCATTCAAAACCTCTTCTGATTATTTATAGGTTCAAAGTTGAAATGTCGGCCACTGGAAATAATAAATGATCAACTTTGAATATGCAGGAGAGAGGGGCATAGAGCTGAGAATGAACAGGGGTCTCCAGGGGGGGGCTCTCCACGGGGAATATGTGGTTTGACTTACGTGTAACAGAAAGTATTTGGTGCACACAGCATAGTAGGACATGGACTCACGCAACCATTGGAGCAAGGTAACCTGCTGTCTTTTAACGGAATACCTGAAACACAAGTGGAATGGATCGGAAAGCAGCCTGAATTAAATTACTTAATAAAATGTGAAGTTTCTACATATTTTATTAATTGAAAATAATCTTCTGTATAACTAGGAGCGTCTGTAACAGATATGACTACATTATTACTTACTGCAATAAAAAAAGAATCTGACTGACAAGTTAAACAAAATGTATATTAAAAATATGATTAAGCTCCTCCATTTAAAACTTCTCCTACCTTCAGATGTTTTAAAAATTGGCCGCAAATAGAGAGAAACAGATGAACAGGCAGAAGAACTTCATGTTTGTTCCGTAGTTCTGAATATTTGATGGTACCTGTCTCTAAAACCTTAAGTCAAGCAATCTGGAATTGAACATAATTTAACGGGACCATAGTCTTGTCATAAACAGATAATTTCAATTCTAAACTACTTTTTATATTAGTAGCGAGTAACATGGCAGTGTTTTATTTATTTTTAGTAAGAAAATCGAACAATTTTTATTTTCTTTCATGCTTTCGTCTCACCTCATTAAAATCCGTGGCGCTACGTCTCATGTAGGCCAATGACGTTCTTCCAATCAGACCCTCCCATGTCCCCCCGACTCCATGCTCTGACCTCTAGATGATTGAAAAAAATAAATTTAATTTCGATAAAGATGTCCCCTTTAACTGAAACATGCCAGAATTTGAAACAAAAGCAAAGACCGTGAGCTTTATTGGTGCTAAAGACATACCTTTTTTTCATTGACAGATGTGTCCAGTATTAGGATATATATATATATATATTTTAAAAATAATATTAATATTTTTTTTTAAATAACTTTAACGAACAAAAAAAAATACAAAAAACTTTATATGAAAGAAATTTTGAAACGCATAAAATAATAAAGTAATGCAAATATTTTTTTTTAAGTACAAGACACCAAAGCCTTTGCTGAAGTAAAGGTAGACCATCGAAATTGCCAAAAGATTCCTATAAAATATAGATTAAATTTGAATAGATTATCTTTCATCATTTTTAAATATTATTATATGCAAAGTTTTGTTAACGCAATGCATTTCAATACTTTTTAAAAAATGTTTTAAGTAGATTTCTCAAACTCTAACCCTAGCCCTATCCTTGGTGTCTTAGATTATATAATATTTCTTTTAAAATTATTACATATTTTACACATCGAAATTTTACGGACTTTTACGATACCCTAGTTGACAAATCATTGTCACCCACGATTTTATCTCAAGCCCTAAAATTTCAGCTGATGGCAAGCGCAAATTATTTCTTTTTTGCATAAAAAAGAAGAAAAGCTCATGGTATGAAATCTGTCGTTATGTTTTTATCCAGCTCCGTTTAATTATAGAAACATCTTGTAACCAATGTTCAGCCCCCTTACTTCCTTGGTCTGAGGAGAAGTCATTATGACTGAAACAACGTCTCATAACAAAATATCGTGTGGAAAATACTCTACATAAAGTGAAATTGTTCGTACTTGTTCATATTTTTTACGGTTTTTTTCTAGGGCTGTGGAAATTAAAAATTAAAAAATTTTAACAATTAAATTATTTTTGTACGATTAACCCCTCACTTACAAATTATTGTCAGAAAGTTAAAAAAAGAAGAAAAAAAATTGCAATCGATAAATAATAACAAATTTCCTGACGATTACACTAACATTTTGGTTTTAAACTATTGACTGACGGGGATGTTCAAAATGTTGATAAAGTTTATTGATTGAATTACTGCGTTACAAAATGGAGATGAAAGTTCCTGAATCCATTAACCCTCTACAATGGTGGAAACTCAATGAACACCGATATCCGATAATGTCATTCCTTGCCAAGACCGTTTTGTGCTTACCAGTTACCTCAGTTCCATGTGAATGATTATTCAGCTCAGCTGGATATGTTTTCAATTAGACCCGCTCATCACTTGAACCAAATAATGTCAACACACGTGTTTTTTTGCGTAGTTGGTTAAAAGATGACATATAAAGGAGACATTCCAGTGTTATTTAGATTTTCAACAAGAACATTTAATAAGTGCTTCTTATGACATCATAAATTTTAATTTTTGGCTTTCATCGAAATAAACGATTTATTAATCGTTAATTGTTTTCAAAAGTTGATGATTAAATTTAAACAATCGTTAACAGCCCACGTTTTTTTCTCATTAAAACAGACATTTTGCTCGTGGTCAACTACTGGTCTCTGGTCTAAAGCCAAGTGTTCATTAATGACCTCTACCATAGAACTTGTCGGCTTCTGTCAGACGAAATTAAGGGCAAAATACCTAGACAAATACACTATCTGTTAAGCATTTCTGTTTTTTTTAAACTTAACTACCTAATTAAACTAATGAGGGGCCGTCCATAAAGTACGTCACGCAATTTTTTGAAACTTTTTAACTCCCTCCTCCCCCCTGTCACACACTGTCACAAATCTTGGAACCCCCCCCTTTCCGTCACACTTTCGAACAAAAATGTTGTTTTTTATTAACAAAATAATTAAAATTTAATATAAAACACCGTGACGTCACATATGTTCGGACCCCCCCCTCCCCCCAGTCACAAACTGTCACACTTTCTTACACCCCCTCTGGAGCGTGATGTACTTTTTGGACGGCCTCTGAATGGAGTATTATTAATTGATTGTTGTGAAATAATGATTTAAATTACAAGATTTTGAAACACATTGAGGGGCAATGCAAAATAAATAAAAGCTTGAACAAAAATGAAAAATTAGCAGCCGTGACGTATTACATACCTGATCACGTGCCTTCCGCTTAACCGAATCCGTTTTGCTGTGTTACCTCCCCCTAACCTAGTCCAAATCAGTCCTTACCAAAATACTGCAGCACTCACTTGGAAACGAGTTCCCTTAAGTACGTCATTCTCTTTAGGATCAACGCTATCAACTACGCGTCTTTTATGAATTCTTATAGCTAACAATCTAATCTATTTTATATTATACACAAGCAGTGATAATTCATTAAACAGACTGGTTTGGTTTAACGTTTATTACAAAGACAAATTAGGATCGTAGCGTGTTCTTTCAAGCAGGGAAGTTCTCTCAAGGACACGTGTAGCCACACACACAGTCTCTGAAAAAACAGAGGAAATACATACTCCCTTAGTTGTAACTAGCCATAAAACATTTCAACTGAACTCTATTGGCTAGTCTCTAACTGAATAAGAGACTTTCATTGAAAAAAATAATAATGAAGAACCTTAGCTATCACAATTAAACAATGAAAGCCGTGGTAAAATACTTCGTTAAAATACGTAAATATTGCTTCATAAAAGGTGCAACTTTGCCATGACACACTATGCCGTCTCCAAAGTGACGTGACAATATTGACCTATTTTTAAAGGATTTTTTAAATATTTATTTTTTATTACTGGACTTGAATTCAACGTGAATTCAATGTATCTTCGGCTGCGCAGATATCTGACCATTCCTCGTAGCAGTTTAAAATTACCGCGCATCAAATTTGGTTTTAAAAAATTGCAAAAAAATGAATGCTGTGCAACTTTCCACACGAGTTGTTTTTGTTTGTTTTATTTACTTTGCACACTAACCAACGAACCTTAGAGGAAACATTGGAAGTGATTGAATGTGACATACATGAATGAGACGTGACGACAGTGACCAGCATGAATGCGACAAACCTGATGCAAGTATCCGGGCATGGTGAGCTGAAGCAAGGGTCAATGAAACACAACGCTGGGTGAGCACAGGCCGCCCTCACTGACATGTCCAGTCCCCTTACATCGGCGATGGCTTTACCTGAACCAAGGCAAAGTTTTGTGTTGAAAGGAAGTAACTCTTTAAAGGCTTAGGGCCGGTTATTTAGTTGACGAAACAACTATCAAAAGTCTTTACATTTAACTTGAAACGAAGAAATGAAAAAAAAGGCAGACCTACCGTCAGTTAGAGTTATGACTGTAAGAAATGAAATGACAACGCAAAGAATTAAAAACTTCATGCTGAAAGGTGATGTCTTTTTGTGGCGTGTTCACCGCAAGTTTTCTTCACAGCTGTTAAATCGACTAACTTCGTAACGAAGAAAACCTAAACAAAACCAACAAGAAAATAAGTTTTTCAATATTTTTTTTTAAAATTCAGAGTGTTTTTATGATTTTACTCTACTTTGTATCTTCTAGATAAGACTAGTGACCTTGCACTCTCTGGTCAACATATGATAGAGTGGAGCCCTCTACTTTCACTATTACTCCGCACCTTTATTCAACTCTCCGACATGCCTGCCGCGACTTGAACACGAGTCTAAACTAATGGGTCATTAGAGTTACAGCCATCGACATACTTTCAGAAACCAAGAAAAGTTTCAGGGCATCGGTCGAAGCCTATTTTCCCTTTCTCTACAATATTCCCTCTTTTCTGCTTCTCCCATCTCTCTAGTTCTCTACCATCTTCACGTCTTTTTATTTCTTACCTATTTTATTTATCAATTTCTATCATTTTAATTCTTAAGCTAGTGTTTAATTTAGACCGGCGAATTGTTGTGTTTACAATACGTGGCGTAAAAATAGCTTGGCATTGGGGCAGTTGCCAAGGGCGCCGGCCTGCACCAGTTCAAAAGGGCGCCACTAAATCTCTAATTTTAAATTTTTATTAAATTAAATATTTCCCTCTTATCCTCGATAACAAAAAAGTGAATAATTAATTATATTTAAATATTTTTCATTTAAAGAATTATAATATTTGGACTGGGACCCACAAATTAAATATCCCGAAAATTCGTGGCAGCACATAAACAATTTTACGAAATGATAATTATTAGGAGAGGGGCTTTAAAAGGGTGGACTAATTGACGACTTTGCACAACCAGCACTGAAAAGCGAAATTTTGAAATGGCGCCTTACATTGACTATACGATTAAAATGTATACCGGTAATTGTTTTGTGCTGAAAACAACTTAGCTCTTCGTGGACACGAACGAGACGGAGGTATATTTTTTAATCTGATAAAATTTGCGAGTAAGTTTGATGTTGGTTTTAAAAATTCCCTTGAACAGCACATTAAAAATCACACTAGCTATTTGTCACCAACAATCAAGAATAAATTTATTAATTAGCTATTAGTGAAAGAATAAAGTGAAATAATAAAAGAAGTTCAAGAAGCTAAGTATTATAGTATAATATTTTATAGCACCCCGGATGTGTCTCACAAAGACCAGTAAAGTTAACTGAAATTATTCGGTACGTGTAGTTTGCAGATAAAGATTATACCATTGAAGAGACGTTCGTTGGTTTCATAAACACAACAGAAAACAACAGGAGGAGGAATTGCCTTGGAAATTAAAACCGAACTAATTCATAATGGTTTATCACTTGAAGATGTACGTGGACAAGGTTACGATAATGAGGCCAACATGGCAGGGAATTACAAGGGAGTTCAAGCCATACTTCAAAAAGATAATCCACTTGCTCGGTATATCCCGTGTTGTGAACATAGTCTTAATTTGGTAGGTGTGCACACGGCCAGCATTGATGCAGATGTTGAGACATTTTTTGGAACTATACAGGAATTGTACAATATTTTCTCCTCGTCAACTAGTAGATGGGAAAAATATCCCTAGTCTCTGAAATCAGCCTAAAGAATCATACGGACACAAGATGGTGTTCCAAAGCAAATGCTGTAAGTGTTGTATATGAGCAACTGGAGCAAATTATTTTTATTATTAATTGAAATGAAGGATAATCACTTACTTGGTGACTCATTATCTTTTGCTAAATCATTGCACCGTCAAATCAATAGTTTCAATTTCATTGCGTTTATAATTACAGCATTTGGAATTTGATTTTGGAAAAATAACAAAGTCAATTTAGCACTAAAATACAAAAGACCAGGATATTTATCGATCATCGTAAATAAAATGACTTTTAAATGACTTTGAAGATCTAAGAACTAAAGAAATCTATAACATTTTTACCAAAATTGAAGAAATGTGTATTAAAGAAAATCGAGCCAGTTCAAAAAGGGAAAGGAAAATGAAAACGAATGCGAGGAGTGCATGCTGAAGATGAAGGACCTAACGTGGATAAATTCAAAATTTCTTTTTTTTGTTGTTGTTGCAATCATTGATTCAATAATGATGCATTTAAAAGACAGATTTGTTTCTCTGAAAAATATAGAAGATTTTAATTTTCTGACTGGCGAAGAGTTTCAATCTTTTGCAATGGCAGATTTGGAATCTAAAGCTATTTTATTATCAGGCAAATATCCTGAAATAAATAAAAAGCAATTTATAATTGAACTAAAATGCTTTAATCACCAAATGATTCAACTATTGAAAGAAATAAGAAAAAAAACCCGATGACATGTTTCATTTAGATCTTTTAAATGTTCTCGCTACATGGGAATTGCAAGAATCGTACCCGAGTATTGAACGAGCTCTGAAAACATTTCTTACAATGCCAACCACAGTAGCCACTGCTGAAAGGAGTTCCAGCAAACTAAAAATTATCAAAAATTACTTGAGGTCGACGTCAGGTCAACAACGCACATCATCTCTAGCTCTTCTTTCCATTGAAAGTGAGCTTACCAGTCAAATTAAACTTCGATGAAATAATCACTAATTTTGCAAACATTAAAGCAAAAAAAAAGTTAAGCTTTGAGCTTTGAACCTTTGATATAGGACATAGGAGTGGATCGGTGGAGTGTTACTTAAATTAACTTTTAATTGTGAGTTTCTATCGTTATGTATGAGATACTGAGTATGACACGTTGACACTATTGTTTTTATTTATAATACATGATACGTCAACAGTGGCGTAGCTAGACCTTTTGCCGCCCGGGGCGGTCTCCAATTTGCCGCCCTTTCTAAGTAGATAGTGTCATGTTTTTTTTATAAATTAATAAACATAAATAAATAATTGTAATTGAAACAAAGTAAAGGTGGCGAACATTTCTACCATTGAATGCCATATTTAAGTTAGCGGCAATAAAGGAGGCCAAATAAGATGTTATACCTATAAATACATATTTTTATAAAAATACAAGATACTTTTTTTTTAAAGGTTACAAGAAAGTTACTGAGGTTGCAGGCAAATGAGACAAACGTATTCCAAATTTACACCAAAAAATTAAATTACCAATTAGTATGCTTTTATTTTGTATTTATAAATAAATGATTTAATTATATTTTTACAAACAAATTGTGTACATTAGTATGTAAACATATTATTTATACATTTATTTTCCTAACTTTCATAGTAGAAAAATCGTGTATTATGCTATCAAAATTTAAATAATTTGTTTATATTTTGTTCTATGGACAATATTGCAAGAATTTTGTAGTCTTAAATCAAGGGTCGGGAAACTTTTTGTCTGAGAGAGCCATACATTATTTTTAAAACTAAAAATTCAAGTAAATGTGTGCATTTTGTGTAATTTCAACACTAAAAGTACCATAATTATGTCTCTTAATTCTTTTTAATATCATTGTTATGCTGTTTATTGTTTATGCAATTCAAAGGAATCTGAATAAAACGTTTTTTTAAAGAATAGTCGAACATTTGTCTGAGAGCCAGATGCAGCCATCAATAGAGCCACATCTGGCTCGCGAGCCATGGTTTCCCAACCCCTGTCTTAAATCATGCACTCATTGTGGAACGAAGATAATTTTTTTTATCAACTTCAGTTTGGAGAAGCTCCTTTCACAACTAGCGACACTGATAACAATAATTGTTATAAAAATTCTTAGAATACAAAATACACAAACAAATTGTGCAATGAAAACAATATATTTAAGCTTTATTTATAAACTAATACGACAAGCGGGCCTTTTCCTCCATTTTTCCCAACGCAATGCCTCTTTTTGTAGTATAGGTACAGCCACAAAACCTGGATCATTTTTCTTTCATTATGGAACTGTTCTTTATCAATGTCAATAAAATCATTTATTTGACATTCAATTTCTTCACTTAGTAGGTTACATGGGATTATACACGAATATTTTCTTACATGGACATGCAAACTGATCAAAGAGTTCTTTTAATTCCTTTATAATTCGATCCATGGATTAAAACATTTCTCGTTGTACTTCATGTTCTAAAGATAGGACCACGTCTTGTGAATTTTCCCCACTCACATGTTTTTCCCTTCTAACTTGGCGTTTCCTTTATTTTCTACAAAGTAAATAAACGATTCTACAACTTTAACTTCGCCAACATCAATAACTACGTATCTTTTAATTTGACTAGTTTAATATTTTGTGGGAAATATCTGGAGAGCTGTCAAATATCATACAAAAGTTTATTAGCTTGCTTTATTTGGTCCATTATTGTTTTTCTCGCTGCACCTCTCAATAGGTCTATGAATTCATTTTGAATCATTTTCCACAAATAGGAGACACTATATTTATTACCCATCTTAATTTGTACTAAATGTTCACATAATACTGGGTCGTACTTGGCCAACAAGTCAAAAGCTCTAGAAAATGTCCTATATTTTCAATTGAATTGATGTCTTCCTCATGAATACTTTCACGATGACCTCTCAACGCCAAATTTTGTTTAGCTAAGAATCTAATTATATCAAGTATTGTGAGAATTTCCTTTCATTTTTTCTTATTTCTTTATCAATATTCTGTTGTTGTAGATTATCAAAAGTTGCACCATGTCCAATTCTTATTTCTAATTCCTTCCATTGGGAAAATGATCGAATCTGCAGTAGACTCAACTCGTGTTGACTTATTCAGTAGACTCAACTCATGTTGACTTATTCAGTAGTCTCAACTCGTGTTGACTTATTTTGAGATTAAATTTCCACTATTTGTTAAAACTATTTTCCGTGTTAAAATTTGATTGGAAAAAATCATCAAACAGTTGACAGCAAAAACAATATATAATTTTCTTCAATGGTGAATACACCATCCACGATCTTAACAAATTTTCACCATTATGCAAAATTTGGGGGGGAAAAAAACAACAATCGCGATTAATCTTTCTTGTGAAAAATCGTAATAATTTTCACTAAAATAGACTAATTCAAACTATCTAAACATTACTTTAATAGGATATGCATAAAAGTTTTTAGTGAATAAACGTATTTTAATGAAACACACACATTTTGTTTGTGCTACTTTAATGAAAAAAACAAACATAATTTTTAATAAATTACCTTAGAATAATTTTCTTAAACTTAAACAGTAATATAAATTACTACTTGCAAGTTAAACACAATATTTGAACCACAATGCCATGTGGGTACTTTTTCGCGTATCATTCTGTGCATGTCGAAAATCCACGCAATAACTGTCGCGGCGATATTAATAGTATATTCGGTCCATCAGTGATGTGTTCTTTGTGTTGTTTTCTTATAAAAAGCGTCATCTGTGATGTTTACCGCTTAATTTTCAAAACAAATCGATACAATTTTTAAACGATTTTAAAATTTCTTAACGGTTATGCGTTAGTTATAACAAACAGTATGTAATAAAAAAATGTCTTGAGAATCCGTTAATTACGACTCGAAAGTACGAATATTTTATTTTCACCCGGGTTTTCCTCTTTCAAAAGAAAAAGGGCGGTTGTCCGAAAGGGCTGTACTTTTCAAATGCCCCCAAATGCCGCCCCCAAAACGTGTGCCGCCCGGGGCGGACCGCCCCCACCGCCCCCCCCCTAGCTACGCCACTGTACGTCAAGTACTGCTGTAGTCTGTATTAACGCAACAATATAAAGTTTTATGCACTAACTAATTTCGTATTTAGTAAATAATGAATAATAATCTGCAAATTAGTATTGTTCCTGCCGTCTTTTGCATGTTTTATATTCACGTTGTATGACTGTCACTGTTAGATTACGTAATTATTGTTATAAATAAAATAAGAGAAATTAAATTATTCTTTGCTAACAATTGAAAAAGTTGCAAGCTGAAACTTGTCAATCAAGGGCGCCAAAAATAAATTAGCCAAGGGTGTCAAAAACCCAGTTACGCCTCTGTTTACAATCAATGTTTTCGTGTGTTTTTTATCACTACATTATTTTGCTTACTACCCAAACTGGTGAAAATAATCTTATGACAGACGAAGAATGTTATAAATGTATTCCACTTGCACCCATTTTATAGTAATAATAATATCTTAGTCTTATCGATTAGCAATAGGTGAAAGTCATGCAGCAAGTGAGATAAACTGGACATACGCGTGCAGCCCCTGAGAGACTGGACATCGCTTGTTGATACACGTCACATTTAACAATTTAAAACGATTAATTTTTTTATGTTTTGTCTAATCGCAGCTACATGAAAGAGCTGACGGCTAAGCGGTTAGAAAAGACAGCGTCTATTTCTTCAAGTCCCAAATTCTCAATAAACTGTTATCAAATTAACCAATTTCAAAATATACTGTTGTCCCCAAGTCCAAACAATACAAAACCATTTATCGTATTTGGGAAATAACTTCAAACTTATTTTTAGTTGAATAATTTGGTAAATATAATATGTATATAATTAAGCAATAGAGCTAAAATCAGTTTCCAGATTTACTAAACAGATGTAGTGTCTTGTAATCAGTAACAAGTTGTTAATTTACATGTTAAATGTTTCAAAGATATTTTAACCCATTGCAACAAAATAAATATAACTAAACAATCGTACGAATTCGTTTTTTACAGCAACAATTTTAATGAATTGTTCATTTTTAACATTTCTTATTTGAACAGTAAATCAGCAAGTTTACTCAGAGAATTAGGGAAAACTCAAATCATTCAGCATCTTTGCAGAGAAGAGGTACAACAAAATATTCAAAAACTCTATAGATCTAATGTTTGAAATAAATATTACACCAAAGTGTAAACAAAATCAACTATTCATAATGCTCAAACAATTTTAAAAAAAGATAAAAGAAAGAAAGTCTGCAAGCCGCCCGAACTGGGATGTGTGACTGGGTTCTTTTATTTGTTATAGACCCTTGTAAAACTGTTGAGTGTGGCGGGATCTGAGGAGTGAAAGATTGGTCTTATAAATTGATATATGTTATACATATACACACAATTATGCATGAAATCCCATACACAAACACAGTCAAATACATAGTCACAAAGATTCACTTGCATAAGCGCACCCACAATTATCACACACACATAATCACACACACATAATCACACACACATAATCACACACACATAATCACACACGCATAATCACACACGCATAATCACACACACATAATCACACACACATAATCACACACACATAATCACACACACATAATCACACACACAATCACACACACAATCACACACACAATCACACACACAATCACACACACAATCACACTCCAAGCACAAACAGTCATGTGGACACACATGGCACTCGAGGTTGAGAGGGAAGTGAGATGACAAAATCATGGCACTTCTCAGAACAAAAAGGAAGACTGTAGACATTTTGGGCCTCTACATGCAGTGGCGCCACATGGGGGACGCGGTGGGGGCGGGCCGCCCCGGGGTGACACCATCACAAGCGGTGACACCAAAATGTAAAACTCTGTATGTTTCCGTTATTTTGCACTGGCAGACTCGGAGGAGTTTTATGGGGTAAGTCGTGAGGGGGTGACACCATGAGCTACCGCCCTGGGTGACACCACCCCTAGTGACGCCTCTGTCTACATGTAAAGTGTTTCCAATCAAAGTGGCAAAAGAAAACTGAAAAGAAAGAATCAAGAGAACCAAGAGAGATCAGATGAGATAAAGTACAGCAAAAGGCTTGTCTGGTCTCACTAGGGACCCTAGTACTAGTAGGGATCTGTTTACACAATGTACCATGCTTATAATAGTCAAATAGTTCTGGGTTGTTATTTTCAAAGACCATCAACACAGAAATGGGCAATTTCATTGTTCTAAAAATAATTTTAGTTCTTTGATAAAGAAATATAATTCTTCAAATCAAGGGAAGTAATAATCTTAAGGGAAGTAACAATGTTCCAGTGACTCAAAGTGTTTTCAATTTTATTTGGCAACTTGGTGTCGTGATGCCGACAGTGATGTAAAGTTTTGTNNTAGTGTAGCCTCATATCATAGACAATGGTAAAGTCATGCAAACCCCTTTCTATTTAGAGCAGTGAGAAACTTCCTAACACGTACACACAAGACAGCGAGCTTAGATCAATGTAGAAATACTACAAAATAAGAACGTGGGGCAGAGGCGTCTTTGGGGTTGGTGTCACCCAAGTGTGGTAGCTCATGGTGTCACTCCCTCACGATCCATAGACCACTTCCGAGTCTGCCAGTGCCAAATAACGGGAACATACGCAGAATTTTAAATTTTTGTTTCACCCCTTCACTGGCGCGTGGAAAAGCAGAAATTAATACAATTGGATTGATATTTATAATATAATAGCATAGTTTCTTACTTACTCCCTCTCATCGGTGAATGTCACAGTAGCCAGAAACATCTCGAGTTGTCTTCCTACACGGGGTCTGCTTGAGTGTCATTCCCTTGCATTCAGTCGCACGCTGAAATTTAAAAGATAAATAATAGTAAATGCGTTAAAATCATTAAACTTTCTGATTATAGTAGTGTTTTCCTTTTTTTTTCTTCCACGGGGAACAGCAGTCAGTACTCGTCGAAAACTTATATATTATAGACACTCCAACGAACTTGAACTTGAACTATCCCTTAACCCGTCATTGGGTCGTTGGGGCACCATCGTGAACTGCACACTGTCTCACGCCATTTGTCTCGGTCCTGTGCTGCCTTTTGAGAGTCGCTGAATGACAGGCCGGTCCATTCTTTGATATCGTCTTCCCATCTCTTCCTTTGTCTGCCACGTTTCCTTCCTCCCTGGACTGTGCCTTGCATTATAGTCTTTGCGAGACCTCTAGAACGTGTCACGTGTCCGTACCATCGTGGTCTCCTCTTCTTAATTCAGGTGAGAAGATCCTCGTAGGGACCAATGACATCACTTATTTTGTTGCGGACCGCTTCGTTTGTGATGTGCGCTGTGTAGGAGATGTTCAATATCTTTCTGAAACATCTCATCTCTAGCGCATTGATTCTTCTTTGGAGGTCTGCAATGAGCGTCCAATCCTCACAACCATACAAGAAGATCAACATCGCCATAGAGCGCATTAGTCGGATCTTTGATCTCAGGGAGAGTTTCTTGCTTTACCAGATGTGCTTTAGTTTACTCAGTGCTGCCATTGTTTGGGCCAATCTGGCAAGAATTTCTTGCTTTGAGCCTTCGACGGATATTATGGTCCCTAGATATTTAAAGGGTGGGGACCTCTTCGAGTTTTTGCCCGTTTATCCGAATTTCTTTTGGAAATTTTCTATTTGCCATGACCTTGGTATTTTCTGCATTGATTTCCATGCCACACGCCTTTGCTGCTTTCTATAGTTTTGCAAGGAATTCTTTTAGTTCGTCCTCGCTGCCAGCTAGGCCGTCTATGTCATCGGCGAAGCGTAGGTTGGTTATAATTCTCCCTCCGATGCTGACTGTTCCAACATGGTTTTCTAGCACATTTGTCATAATCCTTTCAAGGAAGAGGTTGCAGAGTATGGGGGAGAGTAAGCAAATCTTTAACCTGCCTGCGAGTGCTCCGTGAAAAACATCTCCAACACCAGAGTGACCTCTATCATGTCTTCATAGACTTTAAAAAAGCGTTCGACAGCGTGTGGCATGCGGCACTGTGGGCAACTATGCACAAATTCAACATTAATGCAAACCTCATTGAAGTGATCAAGAATCTACACAACAGATCAACCAGCGCAGTACTCTTCAACAGCAACCTGGGAGATTGGTTCAAGACCACTGTTGGTGTCAGACAAGGATGCTCCTTCTATACAGAAGATTATTGGGTTCTACGCTGACCAATGTTTTATGCCTAGTCTTGCATTTTTAATATAGTTTTAAATGTTGGTTTTCCTGGTTTGATCAGAAACCCTATTTCACGTCCGAATCCCAGACGGGAAGATCTAGAATTTGCTATGTGCTTGTTCTTGCACAGGGAATAATCAAAGTGTTGTTTTTTTAATCCTTATGTCTATCTCAGGGTTATATTAGCTTATCTTTTTAAATCTTCTATATTAACTCGTGGTGTCTGCTTGCTTCCACCCTTGAACCCTTGCACCCTTGTCGCAAAAACTTTGGATCAATTTTAACCCACTTCCTCGTAAGCTAGCGATCTGAAATTTTGCAGGCAGTTTTGTACCGATGATAAAAACGATGTATCAAAATTTCAGATCGATCACATGTACCGTAATTGAATTATTGATTTTTTAGATATTTTATTTAATCATATGTATCATGTTATTTTTTTTAGATAGAGTGTAAGAGTGCGCATTATATTGAACAACCTTTCTGTCGCGCAATAAGGTGCGTATTTTATTGACAACACTTTTTATAAACATATTCCTGCTCGGTGCGCATCGTATTAAACATGTTTTACGACACAACTACAATTTTGTATTGTTGGATGGTCTTGCGATGCGTATTATAATGAACATTCTTTTAGTTACGTCTCTTACATAAAGGATTTATAGTCAAAAACGTGTTTTTTTACGGGTTTTTTTTATTATTGTATTTCCAAGTTACAAGTTAGACTTAATTGCCTTATGTGTTATTACTACTTCGCACTTTGTTCTTCTATCCCCCAACTGCGGTCCTTCCAAGGGCATGCGCCGCTTACAAGTGTCCCCGTGGCTTCTCTATCTCCAGCATTCCCCCCACCCCACCCAGGTGTGGCCAAGTTTCTTGATGCCTGCTTCCACATCTTGACGCCAAGTAGTTCTCGGTCAGCCTCCATTTCAGTTTTCCAAGCGGGCTCAGGCTCGGGGCCTTGCCATGTTGTTTTTGAGGAGCAGGTTTTCAAAGAGTGTGGCCAATCCACCGTCTCAGGTGAAACCGTTGTTCTACGGGCCACCCGCCTTGAGCATTGTCACATTTACAGGCTGCTGATTCTGTCAGACCAGTAAATCCCGAGAATTTTAACTCGGGCAATTTTTTATGAAGAACTGGATTCTCTTAAAGTTCGCGGCCGTGGTTCACCATAATTTTCTCCATGTTCATAAAAAAACAATACAAACAGGTTTGCATGTAAGTGACTAACACCCACAAACTTACTTGTTTTTTTCTTCCTGATTTTTCTAGATTCTGTGGAGTGCCTTGTTCTGAGGTGCCCAACGGAGGGGGGCCCATAGGATCCGACTGAGGGGGGCCCATAGGAGATGGCTGAGTGGGGTCCATAGGAGATGGCTGAGGGGGTTCCATAGAAGCCGACTGAGGGGGGTCCATAGGAGCCGACTGAGGGGGGTCCATAGGAGCCGGCTGAGGGGAGCCCATAGGAGATGGCTGAGGGGGACCCATAGGAGCCAGCTGAGGAGCTTGATAGCCCATCTCCACAATCTGTTAACAAAACGAAAAGAGAAAATGTACATAATGTCGAACACTGACAAATCTCTGTTTAAATAATGACACCTGCTTCAAAGGATCAATATTTTTTGGTGGTCTGAAATAGGTGACTACAGTCCAAATATTGTTAGATTTTTTTTTAGTAGGAAATCTAATTTTTAATCATGCTCATTACTTCCGTTTATAATATTTATACACAATACAGGGTCACACAAAATGAAATATTTGGTTTTAACCGTTATCAAACACCTCATTAACTATTGTCAAGTACTTGAGACCTCCTTAATTGTTTGTCTTAAACCAAGGGACTGCTGGATCTTACATGGTTAAAAGCAAATCAAGTAGTCAAATTTGTAACAGTCTCAAAACTATGCAAAAATTCTTAAACGCATGTGACAACAAAATATTTAGTTAGAACTATGCCGTAAATTTTAAACTGTTCGAATTTTCAGCTAAGTAAATGTGCCAGAGTCCAGCAGCAGCAACAACACTCAAATGAACTTACATGTAATTCTGGAATGTTGATGGTGACGCCTGATAGGTCAAGTTTGCTAAATACACCGGCTAACTTGGTAAGGATATTACCCAATTGCTGGAGAATAAATGAACAGAATAAATTTTTTAAAAATAAATAAAGTGGCAAGTGCATTAGCCAGTGCTTTAGCCAGTGCTTTAGCCAGTACAGTAGCCAGTACAGTAGCCAGTACAGTAGCCAGTACAGTAGCCAGTACAGTAGCCAGTACAGTAGCCAGTACAGTAGCCAGTACAGTAGCCAGTACAGTAGCCAGTACAGTAGCCAGTACAGTAGCCAGTACAGTAGCCAGTACAGTAGCCAGTACAGTAGCCAGTACAGTAGCCAGTACAGTAGCCAGTACAGTAGCCAGTACAGTAGCCAGTACAGTAGCCAGTACAGTAGCCAGTACAGTAGCCAGTACAGTAGCCAGTACAGTAGCCAGTACAGTAGCCAGTACAGTAGCCAGTACAGTAGCCAGTACAGTAGCCAGTACAGTAGCCAGTACAGTAGCCAGTACAGTAGCCAGTACAGTAGCCAGTACAGTAACCCGGCGTTCTCTGCATTCCAAACCCTTGTAAGGACGGGTCTTGTGAAGGGGGCCTAGCTAAGAAGTCTGTTTTCAGCTAGTAACGTAGTTAACGTTAGGAGAGTAACGTAAGGCAAGTATAACAAAGTAGAACTTTACTATAGAATCAGTTGAGCACCAGATGTGCCTTGGGAAAAAGTGGGCAAAGCGACCCTGAGCCTGACGAAGTGAGAACCAGTGCAGGAGACGTAACTCAGGGGGCACAAGTGTCAACAGTCTGGGGAAGCCCGCTAGAGTTATCGGTCAAGCGAGACGGACAGGCGGCCGATCACGCATAAGGCATTTTGGTGGCGAAGCCACTGTGCGACCGAGGAGCGAAAACTGACCCAATAGTTTTTAGTGTGAAGTTAAGTCGAGTACACCAAAGTATCTATAGTTGTAATAATATTGTCTACATTTATATTTTATAATCGATTTCATTTTATATATAATTTATGTAATTAAATATTCCGTGTTTTACACAGAGGCGTTATGTGTCATCTATATGTGTTTAAGTATTGCAGTTCGAGATTAGTATTAATACTAATACAGTAAGAATTGATCACTGTATAAGCTAATCCTAGACAACTGGAGTCAATCTATATGTGTTGGTGTCTACTCTATATAGACAAGGATAAAAACACATTTCTTATTCCGTATGCAAGAACAAACATGCAATTTATCGTTCTTCCTGTCCGGAATTCGGGCGTGTAATGGGTTGCCTGAAGAAACCAGGAAAGCCAACACTTAATCAACATCTAAATCTCTAACAAGAATGCATGACTAGACACAAACCACAGATAATCGTAGGACGCAATAATCTTCTGTATAAAATAAGCGTCTGTAACAGATAAGATGTAACTACCAGGGTAGTTGTATGTATCTATTTTTTTTAAAGAGGAGTCACATTAGCTAGTTGCCAATCCTGGTGACCTTACCCTGGTTTAGAGAGGCTTTTAAAAAGTATTTCAAGTATTGGGGGACAGCTCATTGTTAGTTTCTTTCAGAAGTCTAGCTGGCGATTCGTCTGGACGAGTGGCCGTTTGTTTTAACTTAACAAAATTGTTTATGTATACCTCTATCGCCTACAGGTTATGTTACCTATTTGTACATGTAAAAACGAAGTGGAATTAGCAAACAGAATAATTAACGTATATTTCTACTTACCTCAAAATTTATCACATCTTTTATTTCCATGTTGATCTAAAAATAAAAAAAAGTAAATTCCATGTAAAAAAGCATCGACATTAAATGAACGCCGTTAATTATTTAAAACACTCACCTTACATGTAAGCCCTCGCGAGTTTCCTTTATAACACTCGACACCTTACATGTAAGCCCTCACGAGTTTCCTTTAGTCATCTTCCTACCCCCACACCCCCGACACTTGTTTTATTTGCCTCAGCTTTAAACAGAATAAGTCTAGACTTGGTCAGATTATTCATTACCAGTGACTTTTTTGTTAAAATATTTAGACTTAAATCGTGGGTTAAGAAAATGACGCTGTTAACTTTCAGTGACAAAATCTAAGCTGACAAAAAGAGTAGTGTTTCAATTTTGTATTTGGCACAGATTTCTATGCACTGTCTATGTCTTCAAGGAAATTCAGCAATATTTTCAGTAGAAAATTACATGATATATTCATATATTTTTTTCATAGATCAAAAGCTGAATAGGAAATATGTCGTTGCTCGGCGAAAAAAATAAAAACGTCTTTACATTATTTTAAAACTTCACCTTTAGCCAGAAGAAATTGAATATTTGAGCAGAAATATAAAATTTTAAGGATTTCCACTCGAAAATTAAAACAGGAAATTTACCATATATTGTTGTACATGCATTTAATATGACTGATGAAACACGAAACCATGTTATCACTAATTAGTACTAGTTGTAATCAGTTTGAGTATTTTTCTTAACCAGTCTTTGCGGCCCCTTGACAATGACTACTTTCCTTGTAAACTTTGTTGGAGAAGCGTCACTAGGCGGGTGTAAGGTTGCGGACCGCACAGGGTGACATCATCACAAGGGACGTCACCAAAATGTCAAATTCTGTATGTTCCCGATATTTGGCACGGACAGACTCGAAAGAGGCCTATGGGGTAGGTCGTGAGGGGGTGATTCCGTGACCTAACACACTTGGTGACACCAACCCTAGTGACGCCTCTGGGGTGACGGAGAACTCAACTGATACATCGGATGAATCAATTTGGGAGTAAAATTGTGTAAATAATATTTAATGGGTCATTTTAAGAACTTGAATATATGACAGCTACCTGGTCAGCTTTGGCTTGTGCTGCTTGTCTATGCGCCCTGTCGGACATTCTTTGAAATCCTGCAAGGAAAGGGGACACATTAAAATATAATTTACAAAAATTGTAAAAGTATAACATCATATATGTAATAATGTATACCCATTACTTCTATCTTCTAAAATTGTATTTTAAAAAGAAATATTCGCATTATTTATAGTGTCTTGGGTTACGGGGCAGGAAGGGGGGTTGTAATTGTCTCTGTGTAAGCGGGTATGTATGTGTGAGTGCGTGCGGGTGTGTATGCATGTTTGTAAGTTTTAAACCTATATAACTATGTGGATTGTTAGATTTAGTTAAACGTATGTAACTATGAGGATTGTTAGATTTAGTTAAACGTGTGTAACTATGTGGATTATTAGATTTAGTTAAACGTATGTAACTTTGAGTATTTTTAAATTTTGTTAAACCTATGTATGTTGATTGTTAGATTTTGAAAGAACATGGCACACAGATTCGTTAAAACTGACAGCGTTGAAACTTAAAAAATATACCGATTATGGGGCAAAGAGCCAAATATTGTTTTTATATGAGCTTTAGAATACAAATTCAATTATTGCACCACCTTTGGATCTTCAGTGTTCATATTGCGGCTCGTGAACAATTTATGAAATTTAAACTTTTTTTGTCTTAAATATGCTAAGTAAAAAATAAATGAAAGTTTTTTTTTACAAAACTAGACCGAAATGAAAAGTTGAAAAATGTGCGCTTGGTCTAAATTAAGAAAAGCAAAGCTTGCTGAGTTAACGTCTGGAATGTGTCAGCAGCAGGCACTACCTTCCGCTTTCAGCAAAGAAGGTGGCACAGTTGGCACTTCAACTGAGGCAAGTTATGCCATCGCTTCGAATATTGCTCGTGCATAACGACCTTATTCTGACAGAACTTGGCACTACCACTACTGGCTACCAACCAGATTTAAGGAAACTTGCTAGTTCAAAGGCATCATAACAGAATCATAACATTTAATGCTCATAATTATCAGTCTAAATTACATGATTACATATTTTAAAATTATTATTTTATTGTAAAGCGTTTATTTTAACATACGGTTAGTGTTTAAACAACTGAAAAGTTTAAATCATTACATTCAAATACAAATACTTTTTGAAAATAAATTATTAAAAAGAAATATTTGTTGCGTAACTGGGTTTTTGACACCCTTGGCTAATTTATTTTTGGCGCCCTGTATTTAAATAAAAACTTAAAAATTAGAGATTTAGCTGCGCCCTTTTGAACTGGCGCAGGTCGGCGCCCTTGGCAACTGCCCCAATGCCAAGCCGTTGTTACGCCACTGGTTGTGACTCATAAGGTTTCAAAGCGGTTCTCAACACTTTTAAAATATTTTTAATGGCTCTTAGTTACTACAGCGTCTGGTCACCTTGACCTAGACCTTATTTTGTAGGTGTGTACTGGATGATCCTTTGTATCACTCTTGGTCCTTTAAATCCTAAATACAGTGGGAACCTCGGTATACGCCTACTTTGGTATAAGTCCAACTGGGTATACGTCCTGTTTTGACGCGAACATTTTTTCTTGGTATACGACCTTTTGTTTGGAACACGATCGGTGGGAGTGCTGGAAAGTGTATGTGTAAAACTGACACAGCAACAAAAAAAAAGCGCATGCGTAACTTGGAAGAATTACAACAATACGTCATATTCCCACCACTCATGTGTGTAAGTACTTTACTTGCTAAAATGCAGTGAAACGACTCGTGCAATAACTTCTAAATTTTAAGTAAATTCACTAAACATGAGTCCTCAAAAAGTTAATGAGAGGTGCCAAGGAAATTTTAAAAAAATTGACCAGACAATATCACATTTTCGAAACCACCCGTAGAGCAGGCAAAAGCAAAGTTCTTTAGACAGATTTTATGTAAAAGTCAAACCTTTGCGAGCCTCAACCATGGTCAACTAGGGAAAAGGGGCAGAAAAAAAAGAAAAGAAAAACAACAGAATGTCATGTTCCTGAAGTTTTATTTGAAGCCGACTTTCCTCCAAAACAATAACATCTCCTTCTCAACACCATGTTAGCAAGCACTTGTCACGTCTGACCAAGTTAAATTGAGGCTAAATTTTGATTTATTGCACTTAAGTTCTTTTTATTTATGTCTGTTAGTATTAAGAAATGTTTACACTATTTTTTACAACTATGTCAATAAATTTATAATATCTTAATAATATGCTTTTTTTCCTGGGAACAGATTTTTTCTCTCCTGGGAACGGATTGTTTTTCCTTTATTTCTTATGTTAAAAATACGTTTGGTATACGTCCTGTTTGGTATAAGTCCAAGTGTCTGGAACGGATTAAGGACGTATACCAAGGTTCCACTGTACACTGCTTTGGTAAAAGCTATTTACCTTACTAGCGAAATAGCCCACAACATTAATGCCTTAATTTTGGAGTTGAGTTAAGTTAGTGCTAGGGCTTTTAAAACTTGCAATACAGCCTATAAGTTTGTTATTGTATCAATCATATAACCACACAGATGGAGACTGAATGGGCTGAACTTGTTCATAATGAGAAAATACATTCAAATAAATAAGTAATTACTTAACACCAACGTTTTTGATCCCACACCTTGAGCCAATGTAGCGTAGAACACCTGGAGTCAATTTAACGTGGAAAACCTTGAGTCAATGTAAAGTTGCTACTAGTCTGACGGACTGACGTTGGAATGAGTTGGACTGTGTGCAGAGAAAAGTCAAATTCCTTGACAACAACTCATGAATTCATTTTACCAGGTTTTTATTTTGGAACACACCTGCGGGGAGGGCAAACGAAGAAATGGAAGGGGGGGGTATTGAAGCGATTGTTTATTTTCTTTTCAACTCTTTGCCAGATTTTTATCCAGTTAAATGTATGATTATTTTGTACAGGGATCCTCAAATTTTCTCAGAGGCCTGTATAACTGGTAGGCCTGTCAACGGGTACCCGGGACCCGGGTACCCGTTGCCGTGTGATTACCCGGGTAGTAAAAATCCGCCCGGGTACCCGTGAAAATGTGGCTTCTATGTCTATATTAACCGTAGGACAAACTTCGGCTCCCATGCGGCTTTTTGTGTTTACATTGTGGCTTGCGAAACAATTTATCAAATGAAAACTTTTGTTTATGCTGGGAAGTACTTCTAATGAGAAATATCTGTCAACGGGAAATATCTGTCAACGGGAAATAAAATAGGGTCCCAACAAATACAATGTATTTTGATATATCTTTTTTTCTCTCAACCTGAAACAGAAATCGCACAACACACTAAAAAAATGGTTCTTTAAAAGAATCGTATAAAGAAAACAAAAGTCCTCTGCCAGGATGGACTGCTTAGAGATGAAAGACGCCGTGTTTGTTAATTAAAAAAAAACCCACTCTTGCTTTGACTAACTTTGATTTGAAATACGCCGATTGATACTAGCTAATATTGTTTATTTACCCCCTCTCCTCCCTTCACTCCTATAACCCACACCCCTTACATCCGCCTTACTTCTTGTGTTCATTAACACGTGGTGACCTAGAAAAACTGATGCTAATAATGCGTACAAGGTCGTCAGTATTTAAATTTAATAAATTGAAAAGTTACTAACAGTTACTAACAGTGTAGGATGGGCAGACGTCGGCTGTGAGGATGGACTGCACAGAGATGAAAGATGCCGTGTTTGTTTTTTGTTCATTCAAACACCCTTGCTTTGAAACTAACTTTGCTTTGAAATAGCCGACAGTGGGTCACCGATTGATACTATCTATCTAATGCCGTATTTTCTACTCCCCCCCCCTCTCCTCGCTTCCCTCCTATAACCCAGTGCTTCTCAAAAATTTTTGTATTGCGGACCGACTAGGAATTTTTCCATTGCATCTGGAACCGGTGCACTATTTTCCCTGTACTTACATGGTAGAGAAATGAATTATATTTCCTTTTATTTTATTTCCTTTTATTTCTTTCATTTATTTGCTTATTGTCAAAAATGACAAAGTCTATAGGGTTAGTATTATTGGTAGCAATTGGAGGATTATAATTATATTTTCTCTCCTTTCTTGATAACTTCCGCGGACCCCCCACTTTGAGAAGCACTGCTATAACCCACACCCTTGCATTCGCTTGTGTGTCTTGTGTTCATTGACACGTGTTTGCCTAGCCCAAAAATTGATATTAATAATACACCCAAAGTTAACAAGATGGGTTAGACGTCGTGTGGAATCAGGCCAATCAAGTTGACAGCGACACGGCAAAATGCAACCATTGTAATTAAATTGTGTCTGTGAAGGGTGGCAACCCAACGCGATAAAACGCCATGTGAACGTTATTCATAAAATTGATATTGATTTAAAAAAAACGCCGATCCACCCAATATCAGAAATATTTTGGTGTCAACAAAAGCAGTACCACTGACCAAAGCACGATCACTTCAGATTTATCGCAGTATAGCATACGTCGTCGCCCTTAGCATCATCGACTACCGACGCCAAGTGGATATTAACATTCAAGGTATGACACTGAACGTTACGTCATTGCCGTTGACATTTTGTTTGCATGTTCAGTTTACTGTCATTTATGAGTATGACGAATGCATTTACAGCAGGAATTGAATAAAAGTTTTTAGTGCATTATAGTTAATTGTAGTGCATTAGTAATAGTATGTTACTGGAAGCAAGCCGTTGGCTACTACTACTGTGTGAAATGAGGTGCATGGATGGTGGCTAGGTTGCATTGTATAGCGATCATGACGGGGAAAATTATGCGACGTTTAAGTTTAGAACGGGTAACCCGGGTACCCGTTCGAAATTTTCACGGGTACCCGGGCAGCTTTTTTCAACAAAATTGACAGACCTAATAACTGGCAAAATGACGAGTGAGCGCGGGCCGCATAATAATTATTTAAAGTACTTGCTAGTCATTAAAAAAAAGAAAAAAAAATCCAAGACTAGCATTCCGTGTTAATTGTGGGTGAGAAGGTTTTAATGCATACATACAACAACAAAAAGAAATATGCTACCAAATTGTGAAACTGATGTTTGGCTTTCATAAAAGCATAGCTGATTTGGAAAGGCTGCACCCAATCATTAGAAGTGCTGAAGAATTTTTATCAGGAAATATCTCGTTTGATATATCGGCTTCAAATAAAGAAGACGAGTAGAGAGTTTCTGTTAAATGTTCACCCCATTCCACGCTCATAATGGCAGACGGGAGGAATGAGAATTTGTATGTGTGTGTTCTGGCTAACGGACTAAGAAAGGTATTTTTATTATTGTATATAGCTGAGGGTTGCGTTAGGTTATATTTGTGTTTTATTTCCAAAGTAGTAAAAAATTGCTCTATGAATTATTACTACATTAAAAAATAATAAAAAATAAATTTTTGGCCGTATGAAATGATCTCCACCTGATTATTTGAAAGTATTTCAAAGTATTTCAAAACTGGAAACCACCACCGTGTGAAGCCCACGCTAGAACTGCTATAGATATCACCATCATCATTTAATGAAGTGAAATAAGCTTCACCTTCCTGAAAATACCTTCATCAGTACAAATAAACATACAACAGTTTAAATAAGATAAGAAGATGCGATAATTATCAAGACGTAATAACTATCATGTGAGATAAATTAGAAAGTAAATAATTGTTGACTTAGGGACGCGGTGGTCGAGTGGCAGCGCACTGGACTGTCGTACCGATGGCCACGGGTTCGAATCCGTGTGAAGGCAAGGGTTTGTTTCCGGGGCCTAGGGCGTCCCTGAGTCACCCCGCTCCGAATGGGTACCTAACACTACATGTAGTTAGGCGGCTGGGTAATGCGTGGAACCCACAAAGCCGTGGCCTGTGAATGCTGCATCACTTGCCAACAGATCATCTGTCATGGTCTGTGGACGCAACTATCTTCTGCATAGAAGGAGCGTCTGTATTGATAAGATAAGATAAGATAAGACTTTTTTTTTAATCGAAGAAAGCTTTACTGGCATGTTCAACCATGCACTCAGGAATTAAGTTTTCAAATTACAGTGCACACATCAAGACGTCAACACCAACACGGGTCAAAGTCACGGGGGGACTGTATTGTAGGCTCAGTCGGTTGAAGGGGGCTGAGTCAAGGGCCGCCCCGGGCGAGAAAAATACTGAGCTGTACGCCCCTTTATAGTCGTCTTATTAAAGTTGGCAGGAAGTTGTCAAATTTGTATTATTTAAAGCCAACCGAGACCTTCTTGCTGTTACTGGGATGTTTCTTTACATGTACGTGACGTTACAACACAGAAGCGTGAGAAGGGCGGGCGCAAGCAGCTAAGCAACAATCACTGGTCATCATCATCATAAGAAGCCAGGTCTGGACCAGACATCGTCATCAGGCGCCAGACATCGGTGATCCTACATGTGGAAGAAAATCAGAAGCCCCGAGCCTAATGCTTTTTATGGGTCTTCCCGGAAGACCCTCTCAGCTATCTGGCCCCCGAAGGGAACGTAACAGCTGAGACCCCCCCCCCGGAAGCGGTCGCTTCTGAAGCGGCCACCTGGGCATCCAGGACATAGAGTCGAAAATGCCTCCCACTAAGTTGGCCTCACAAGGAGGGGTGGAATTCCCTAACAACGATCCGCTACCACTTTGGCGCCACCACGGCAAAGCATACGGGTCTCCATGGTTAGGACCGCCGCAAAGCGGGGGATCATCAACGACCTACCTAGGGTGTAACCCCCACTGGAAGGTTTATCAGAGCTGGCGTCCGATGCGATCTTCGCTGTACCTTTTGCTAATCCGTACTGGCGCTCCTGGCCTTAAACCGGCACCGCTCAATAGCGTTGCTAGTAAAATGAGGGGGACGAAACGGTCGCTTCGGATTTACCCGACCCTCAACGGGTACTTTGGTTCTCATCATCGACAATGCATTTAAGATGCTTTGTCTAAGATCCGTACAGCGACTGTAATCATATGTAACTAGCACCTAACACCTAACATATCGGACTTCGGCATTGCCTGCCAAGAGTTGTCAGTTTCGGTTCGTTGGCGACGCTGTCAGGTCGCAACCCGCGACCTTACTCGTCCGCCGAGCCCCGCAGAGGCCACCCCTTCTCGACGGACATTGGTGATCATGACTCTCAATTTCTCTCAGTCACTAGCTGTTTCAGTGAAGCAGTTATTGCTTACACTATTGTTTGCTGCACATTCACCCAGACTCTTCAACATTTTTCGTTTTTCCGTGTGCAAAGTAAAAAAACTCGTGCGCAAAGTTGCACACCATATATTTTTTGGTGCAATATTTTACTAAATTTCCTGCGCAGTAGTTCTAAACTGCTAGCGCGTCCGTCAGATGTCTGCGCGGCCGCACAGCGCGCAGCTAAAGGGAACACTGCTCGCCACTAATGATTTTTTGTCTTCCTCTATAACTTCTACCAGATTTCTTTCCACACAAAGCTAGTCTTCGTCTTCCACTCATATTTTCCTAGTCGCTCAAGCGAAAAGCCCCGATTTAACTGACAAACACGCCCCGTGAGAAGAGCAACTGTTACAGATTCACAAGACGACAACCCAATGCTCAAAACCAATAGCCCAAGTTAAGTAAGATCGTGACCATAAACCGAATACTCAATTATTTGTTGTCAAGACTTAAGGACTTAATCAACATAGACCTACTATGTTCGATTAAACATAGGTTAAATTCAATAGATGTGAGCTACGTTTTTTTTTAAAAAGCCCACTCAATAACATTATTAATCTTATTATTACAAACCTGTCTATCCCTGAAATATAACCGATATGAGAACAGTAGGCACGTTTGAAGCATTTGAAATTAATTGCAAGGTTGTTGTTTTTAAATGAATATTTCCACAGCAATAAGACAAACAAAATTTAAAGAGAAAACATTATATGTTAAATTATACACAAACACTTTGGTTATGACCCACGCGCCTGAGTTTACAAACACATTCTGATGGTCGCAGCAGCGAGAAGAGATAATTTTTGAGCTGCAGTATCTTGGATATTTATGCCTCTTTTTTTAAAAAAAAATTATTATATTTTGCTACATTTATTTCCCAAAGAAAGAAAAACTTTGCCGAAATTCAACCCTTACTAAATAGCCGGTTGATAGGGGTCGTCCATAAATGACGTCACGCACCTGAGGGGGGAGGGGGTCACACATTTGTGACAAAGGGGTAGGGGAGTGTTTAGGGGACGTGATGTCACATCAAAACGCGCAACTTTAAATGAAAGTTCAACTTTAAATATTTGATTGCTTACAATTTATTTAATGACGTTTTAGTTTTACATGGCCTCACGCGTGTTACGATATTAGAGTGCAGCCTTTCTCTAAATACATACTGAAATGACAGCAATGTGATTTGAAACATGCTCAATCTCAAATAGAAAATACGGCTTTTATGGTTGGGGGGGGGAGCTTTGTGACGTCGTATTGGAAGGGGGGTTTAAGTTTTTGTGACGACGTGTGACGCAGGGGCTAGGGAGTGAAAAATCGACCAAAATGCGCGTGGCGTCATTTAGAGACGGCCCCACGCGTAAATATGTTGATAAAAATTTGTAGTGGTGAACAGAGTATTAAGAGATGAAAATACCCGTCCGTTCCGGACCTACGCGTGCCCTTAACCATGGTTATGAAAATACCCGTCCGTTCCGGACCTACGCGTGCCCTTAACCGTGTTTACGATAATACAGTGAACAAATATATGGTGACATGGCATTTTGTACAATGCTCTTATTTTCATGCCAAAAATCGACTAAATGATTTTCAGGGAATGGTGAAAAGATACGGATGAACAAGTTGCAATAAACGGTTTCCCTTGAATGTTGGGAGTACAGTCAATTATGTACGCTGTCGTGCCTTTCAAGTGAAAACTATTCCAGGATAAAATGTTTATTTACTACTTTTAAACAAAATAAATGAATGAAATGTCAAACCAAATTTATTAATTTAATTTAATTAATCGGTTATTATAAAAAATGAAATGAATACATTCCTTTGGTTGGTCCAAAGTCAGTTTGATCAATGACACAGAACTCCGAGCCAGTAGAAACGACATCAAATCAAGAAGACCTTTCTCTTTGATTATTTTTTATTTGAGTAATATATGTGTGTGTCTGATAACATTCGACTTTGAAATTCAGTTGAAATACATATTTCCGTTCTGATAAAAATAAAACGGCATTTGAAGCTATACAGCAGCAGGTTCTTCATATTTTAGTTTTGTTCTCATGGGAATCATTAGGTTATGACCCAAGCGCCAGAGTTTACAAAACACATTCGCCATAACGGTCGCAGTGTTATAAATGTTTAAAAGTTTATAGGATTCAGGGTTTTAATTATCTTCTCCGCTCTTCAACGGTAGGAGGCAAAATCAATATTGGGTTTCCTGGTGAGGAAAATGTAGAAGACTTATGACACATGGATAGTGTTTTACCACATGTTTCCCTTTTAAAATGTTAATCAATAGAAAATAAAAAATAAACAAAATAGTTGAGTAATAAATTTACTGATCTATTTTAAAGCGTACTGTCTTAGTTTTCGGAGTGATTCTGTTCTCAGCTTTTAGCTATAGAATTGACACGATGCCCGGCAGTTGCAGTCCCTGTTGGGAAAAAAATCAACATAAGAACATTGTCGACATTATAGGAGTGTGTTAGACATTATAGGGGTATGTTAGACATGATAGGGGTGTGTTAGACATTATAGGAGTGTGTTAGAGATTATAGGAGTGTGTTAGACATAGTAGGGGTGTGTGTTATTTATTACAAAACCAGTACGGAATATTTGAACAGATTTTAAAAGACAAATTGACGAATATACAACTGCTTTCAACGTTGTTCTTTTGGCTCATTGCTTAATGCGAATATTTCAACGATGGGTGGTGCAGTTAATTCAGTCTCGTTGTTAGTTTGCGTTTGTTTGGGCGTGACTGTGTGTGTGAATTTGTGTGACTGCGTGTGTGTGAATTTGTGTGCCTGTGCGTGTGTGAATTTGTGTGACTGTGTGTGTGAATTTGTGTGACTGTGTGTGTGAATTTGTGTGACTGTGTGTGTGAATTTGTGTGTGACTGTCTGTGTGATTTTGTTCGTGACTTTGTTCTGACTGTGTGTGTGATTGTGTGTGGGACTTGTTTGTGACTTTGTTTGTGACTTTCTGTGTAACTTTGAATGATTATGTGTAATTGCATGTGTGAACATTTGTGCGTCTGATTAACTGATGTAAACTATTTGTAAGACTAATCCTCACACTTCGCAGGTCCCGCCACAGTCAATAGTTTGACACGGGTCAACAAAACACAAGACCCCAGTCACACAGTCTCTGGTCGGGCGGTAGACTGTGGTAGCCACAGACCTTCCTGAAGCAGAACAAACATTTGAACCGTTTATGAAGTCTTTCAAATGTATTTATTTTGCATGTTAAACGAATTTTTAAAAGTTGATATTAATCAAGCAACACAAATAACACGTACGTCTAAAAGTCAACTAAATCTAATCTATTAAAGCTTTTCTTCTTATTTTCGAAATTTGGAATCTATAATTTACATTGAATTTAATTGTCAACGTAGCTAACGACAGCTACACACATTACTATAAATACTTCTACGATTTATTTCACGTTTTACGCAGAGTTTTCTCCAAGA
Source organism: Ampullaceana balthica (assembly GCA_944989445.1). Taxonomy (NCBI): domain Eukaryota; kingdom Metazoa; phylum Mollusca; class Gastropoda; family Lymnaeidae; genus Ampullaceana; species Ampullaceana balthica. The sequence goes on along the minus strand of CALYLW010000481.1, from coordinate 203,780 downwards.
AATTGTAAACATTCTGTCCATGCATTATTCAGTTACCTTGGACCAAAGTTACAGACAACACTAACGCTAAGACACACCACATTCCCAGAAGCTTCATGTTGTTACAAATACGGCGTGGATCTGTGCTAGACAACCAGACCGATTATTTAATTTAATTAGTTACTTAATTCAAGAGATAAACAAAACAAACTGTTGATTTTTAATTGAGTTTACCAGGACTTGGTATTTGGTTTCACCCTCAGAGGCGGCTCGAAGAGTCCCACAAAGTCGAAATTAGGAATATAATGTGGGGTTTTATCTATAAGACTATTAGAAAAAAAAATAAGTTCCATCTATTTTAGGACAATAAATTCTCAGAAGTCGTTTTTAACATTACAATTTATGCCATCCCATATTGAGTTTCATATTGATATTATACTTAATGACCAAACCATAGAGAAAGTAACCAACTTCACTTACTTAGGAAGCAAAATGTCATATGATGGAGATGCGACATTAGAGATAATTGCCCGAATTGCGTTGGCGTCAAGTGCTTTTAACAAACTTACAAATATTTGGAGATCAAAGACACTTAGCAAACATATAAAACTTAGGCTATTCAACTCTTGCGTAATCCCTGTACTAACATATGAATGTGAAAGCTGGAAATCCACTCAAGCTATAGAAAAGAAATTAGTTGATTTCGAAAACAAATGCCTCCGAAAAATTTTGAATATAAAATGGAGTGATTTTATATCAAATGAAACAATAAGAGAAGAAAACAACCAAGAATATGTGTCAACTTTTATAAGGAGAATACGTTAGAATTATATCGGTCATGTTCTTCGAATGGACGAGAGAGGACTCCCTCGTCAGGCGTTCATATGAACACCAAAAGGCAAAAGAAAACAAGGAAGACCAAAGGAAACCTTACGTAGAACAATCAAAAGAGAAAGCTCAACCATGGGTCTAAGAAATAATCAAGACCTAATGCAATTAGCGACGCGTCGTCGTAAATGGCAATCCATGACTTCCGCCCTATGTGCCGTATTCGGCCCGAGAGAAATAACTAACTAACTAATATTGAGTTTCTGGTGTAGAAATAAAAGAAAAGTTTTAAAAGTTTAAACTAAACGTCGAAACATCTTATCTTATCTATGCAGACGCTCCTTCTATGCAGAAGATAGTTGCGTCCACAGACCATGTTCTGTTGGTAAGTGATGTTCACTGGCCACGGCTTTGTGGGTTCCACGCATTACCCAGCCGCCTAACCCAGTTGGGTACCCATTCGGAGCGGGGTGGCTCAGGGACGCCCTAGGTCCCGGGAACAAACCCATGCCTTCACATGGATTCGAACCCGTGACCATCGGTACGACAGTCCAGTGCGCTGCCACTCGACCACCGCGTCCCCTACATTAATTGATTCATTCAGTTACTTCATTCGACGGAACCAACATTTTGACCGGATTACAATCACTGGAGTAATAAGTTTCAGAGCTTAATCGAAGATTGTCACCGTCCCTCGAGGTTGGGGGAAGTTAACAGAGTCGCCGTTCTTGAAAAGACGTAACATGTTTAATAGTGTGATATACAAGCAAACATTTCGTGCATAATTTTTACCTAGGGGAGGAGGATTTGTAAGACAGACTGAGTAAATTAGAATTTTTACAGCGGGCTTTAAAAATATATAACGCAACTGATTTAGAATCTGAAAAATGTTTCGAATTTTTACAGTTAGTTGCTTCGGAAGTTGATTTTTAAAAAAATATCTCAGTGCTAGTGGAATTTATTGATCTATTATGGACTAAATACAAGAAAGAAATAATAACAGAGTTCAAAGAATTATTTTTTTTAAAATTAAAATATCCTACCCCAAATTATTGAGGAGTGCTTTTTAATAATAATTGCGCTCTTTTCACGTTGGGGAGTATAAAACTAAACGTTTTTTTCTTCTTCAAATGTCAGTTTTATATATTATTCTTTATCGATTTTAATTAAATAGGCTACATGTTACATGTGTGTGTGTGACGGGGGATTTCATATAAATTTATTTATTTTTCCAATTAAAATTTTTTGTAATTAGTGGGAAGTGGCACCGAGTATTGTATTGTACGCCCCTGGACGTAGTATTTCCCCACCTGGTAAAGGTCAACAGTAAATAAATATGCAACCAATCTCTCCCACCTTCAGTGCAACACGTGTATGTAAAGTATGTGTGTTCCTATTTACACGCATATCTTTAAGCTGGAATGGTGCAGTGGAAAATAACAAGATTCATCATTATGGGAAGAAATAATGTTGTTGTTTTTTAAACTGCAGGGCAACGCTTAATACTTAAAATTGCTTTAAACTTTACAAGTCGCAAAAACCTGAGGCTTGCGAACCGAGTTAGAGTTAGAGGCTAAGAGTTTACTGAAGTTAATCAGGGAAACAAGCCGTGGAAGCCAACAGATGTCGACACATTAAAGACACGATCTAAAGAGTGTTGAGTAGCCTAACCAGGCCAGTGGAAACCTTTTTTTTTATTACTTTCATGTATCGTGAAATATGTCAAACATAAAAGATTAGAAATCATTAAATTATCAGACGCTACCGATCATTTAGGGCGTTTTTCTGCTCAGTTGTTCTCTTCTATTCCGTCCGATCTACGAGTAGACTTGCGACTTCCACTCCTAAACCTACATCAGCTGTTGCTCTTTCTCAACTGCATCAATGTATATTTTTTAAAATATTATTTTATTTTTATTTATTTTTTGCTCATCCTGTTTGCCTTTTGTCTATTTAAGGCAAAAAATTTAAGTACTTTGCACAAAGTATTTGAAATAACGCATTTTTTCTCTTCTTTTTTCAATAATATATTTTTGTATTCGATTTTATATAAATGTTTGGTAGTAGGCAAGATTGACTTTATTTAATTGTAAAACCGTGAAAGACTTGCGCAAATTAAAAAGTCAGCTCCAATAAATCAACCTTCTTCGAAAATATCTAAGTGAATTTGACATATGGTGAGACTTGTCCTGGTCTCTTTCATTTTGGTCCACTACTATCACACCAAAACGGAAGATATCAGTAGGTATTGGTCCACTACTATCACACCAAAACGGAAGATATCAGTAGGTATTGGTCCACTACTATCACACCAAAACGGAAGATATCAGTAGGTATTGGTCCACTACTATCACACCACAACGGAAGATATCAGTAGGTATTGGTCCAAGATTTCAATTGTTATTTGCTCACTGCTATCACACCAAATCTAAAGATTCCAATTGGTATTGGAGAACGGATAAGAGAAGAAATATTTTCCCCTGCTACCCAACATAGAAAATTAAAACCTTTTTTTTTAATACTGTAAGGCAGTGGTTCTCAACCTTTTGCGGTTCCATGATCACTTCAAAAATGTGTGTCTTAGCCAAGGATCACTACTGAAAATTTTGCTATTACCGTGCTGGAAATTTTATATATAATTATACTTTGCATATAGCTAGTTACTAGTATATATGTTAGGTTAGTAAGTTAAACTACACTAATATGCTACAACTTTGCGTGCTCCCCAAAAATATTGGCAGGAAACACATTGTAATAGCTTTCTTTTGTAATGAAATAATTAACTTACTTTTATAACTTTTCGTGTTCTTATTTTTTTAAATAAAAAATTAATGCTTTGCTCGCGGACCATCAGGCACATCTCCGCGGACACCACAGGTTGAGAACCAGTGCTGTAAGGTGATACCCGGGATGCTCATGATTTATAAGCCAAAACAATTGTTTAAAAATGATCTCTCAAAATAGTATTATTCCTCTAAGAGCAAATTTCAACAATTTTGTACGATAATTTAACATCTTGATGATGAAGATGCATGTGTTTATAAGCTTTACATCAAAGCGTACGTTGTCGAGAAAGTCCACGACCAGATATATTAAGTCATGAGCGCTACATAATTTCATTTTGAGGATTTACAAATGTAAACTTGTCCAGGAAGCAGTAATAAGCAATTATGTCTTTTGTTTTTACGCGAACACAAGCGTGCGGTTTTCAAAGTTTGAATACATACCGTATATACTCGTTCTATAGCCCGTTCGTTCATAAGCCGACCCCCCCCCCACCCACACACACTTTTGGAAGAGAAAAGTATTAAAACTTTTATAACCCGCTCGCAAGCCGACCCCCCAAAAATAATAGGACCGCTTAAACAAAATGGTACACAATTTTTTTAACAAGCTAAATCGGTCATTTTGATTGTTTACTTTGTTCTGCCTATCTTTGTCTTTGTGCTCTTTGTTAAGCAAGGGTTACCGGTATATATTTTTTAAATTCTTTGGTAAACAGTGACGAAAGCGCGTACATTAAAATTCGTTGCTGAAAACAAAATTTGTAAAACAAGATATTAAAATATTCACAAAAATAAATTAAATGAATAAATAAGTTAAGTGCAGATTTTTATTGATATATTATAGCTTCTGGTAGCTCAGTCGAATCTTGTAGAATGTAGAAAAGGACCTTGATGATCTACGATAACAACACCGATATTCAATAACCATCCAGAAGTACGTTAATGACCCGCTCGTAAGCCAACCCCCCAACTTTTCCCCCTAGATTTTGTCCAAAAAAGATCGGGTTGCGAACGATTATATACGGTACATATTTTATAAGGTCAAATTATCTATTCCTTTTCTTATTTATACTACATCTGTCTTCTTATCTCCACCCCACTTTCTTTCAAAGGACATGTATATTATATATACGTTTCTCGCTTTTTCTTCAGCTTTCTGTTGCCACGATCAAATAATTTCACTTATATTTATAGAAGTGTATGGTTCCATCAGGTTCAATTACATGGGTGTACCATTCTATAAAATTAATCCCAATTTCACCACAGTGCAACGTCTTATATGACCCCACCTCCACATTTTGTCATTGATTAGTCTTCACATTCCACGTTTTATCACTGGCCAAAGAAAAGCGTTATAGCTATAGGTCTGAAACCTCTCGGGAATGAAGCAACAGCTTGTCATGTAAGGTCTCTTTCAATCCATCGAAATATAAAAACGCGAGAACAAAAATCAATACCAGTCGTACTGTAAAAACATATACATTTAGCTAAAGAAACATTAAATTAACTGCAGTACACATTCATGTAACTGTAGTACACATTCAAGTAACTGTAGTGCACATTCATGTAACTGTAGTAACCATTCATGTAACTGTAGTACACATTCATGTAATTGTAGTACACATTCATGTAATTGTTGTGCACATTCATGTAACTGTAGTAGACATTCATGTAACGGTAATGCACACTCATGTAATTGTTGTGCACATTCATGTACCTGTTGTACACATTCAGGTTACTGTAGTACACATTCATGTAACAGTTGGGCACATTCATGTAATTGTTGTGCACTGTCATGTTAATGTAGTACACATCCATGTTACTGTAGCACACATTCATGTAACTGTATTGCAGGACACATTCATGTAACTAAAATATTCCAATACTTGTCCAGTTAGACTTCAATGACCCCAGTTAACCTACTTTTCTTATAGGCAATGCACGTATTTCCGTGGCACTCCCCCTCAATCTCTCTTTCTCTCTCAATCTCCCTCTTTCTCTCTCAATTTCCTCTTTCTCTCTCAATCTCCCCTTTCTCTCTCAATCTCCCTTTTTCCCTCCCAATTTCCTCTTTCTCTCTCAATCTCCCCTTTTCCCTCCAAATTTCCTTTTTCTCTCTTTCTCTCCCAATCTCTCTCTCTCTCTCTCTCTCTATTTCTCATGTGATCCAATCACTTATCCAGAGATAATTATCAGAATATCAGTGGCCAATTTTTACTCTCTAGTTTCCCTTTTCTGTCACCACCTTAGCGATGTTCACTCTAGTCGTGTAACTTTCTCGTTCGCCTGTCCGTTTGCAGCCAAACAATGGAATTCTCTACCATTACACATCCGTAGTATACCAATTACCAACTCCTTCAAGACTGCGCTTAAGACGCATCTTTTCAAAATGTATTTACAAAATTAATGAAACAACATTTGTTTTAATGATTAGCGTAGCTTATGTGTAATGTACTGTCCTTTATGTTGTTATTATGGTATGAATGGTTATTTAATTATTATATGTATGTTACGATCTCCATGTAAAGCGCTTTGAGCCCGGTTCCTTACTGGGATACAGCGCAATAAAAATTATCAATTATTATTATTATTATTATTGTTTAACATATAGTTTACCACGAGAACGCAGTACAGTAAAAAATAAAATTAATTAAACTGCCCTCATCGTTGAGTAAATGTAACAAGCGATCGACACAAGAGGGCAGTCAAGTGAACCATAACATTCAGATGTTTTATAACCACCTGTGCTATAGCGTGATACAGGAGAGGCTCTTCGGGACGGAGGGGAGGGGGGGTTTGAGTGGGTTGGGGGTACAACTGATGTCCCGAAATAAAATCTGGGCACGGGATATAAGACCAAATATAACATTTGATGGAAATATGAAATTATTTTTCACAAAATAAAAATGGATATGTCACAAGGTGAAATTGTTCTCACGCAAGATAAAAGCATCTATGTTTACAGATGAAAATCGGTTTTGCCGCCGTATGGAATCATTTATGTCACAAGATGCATGAAAGCAGTTCTGTCACAAGATGAAAACATCTGCGTCTCAAAGCTAGTTTACCACAATCGATGCTGCTGGGTTGCCACGCTTATACAAATTGCATTGCACACAGCGTCCCATATTTCAGTTTTTGTAATATGTCTCTGATGATCTGGGTCACGCTCTAGCTAAAAGTAAAATTAGAATTTATCATTTTTTAAAGCCTCCGCGCCAGATGGTTTGTGACGTCATGGGACATTCTTTGATCTGTGTACTGCACAACGGGAAATATTTATAATCATTATTTTTTTAAAAAAACCACTGATAATGGTTGTATCGTATTTGATTTAAAAACGTTAAATATTTGCCATTTGGTATTATGGAACATTGAAATAAAAATGATAGGTTCGTTGTGTGATGGTTTGATACAATTATATAAAAGATGCCTATTTATATAATTAGGAAGATATGATGATCTTTGATTCGGAAATTTATTTCGAGTTGGAAAAAAAGGAAAACGATCACAAGATCTTCATTCATGTGGATGTAGCGAACCTTTTTTTTTCAAGATATTGACGTTTTTCAACAACAAAATCTATACATACATATTCATTTATACATTCTTATATATTATACATACGTATTACCTTTACTACGCATGGCTGACTCACCCCTTGGTAGGGCATCAAACGACCTTGACCTGTCACCTCACAGTGAACTCTTTGAATAAGCGATACGGCCACCTGTTGACCCGTTAGGCACAGACTTAACCACCTACCTCGTTGGGTGAGCAGAATATTACAGGACTGACGACGGGACACTGCTGGAAAATGTAGAACGGACTATGGAGAAAAGACAGGTAAACATTTTTCTCGTTGGTGGTGGTTGTTGATATTGTTCATGTATGGAAGCTAAGAGTTTATCAGTCGATTCACGTGAAAAAATTCTATTTGGCTTGTATTGTGTGATAATAAGAAATCAGTTTTTATTGGATTATCCACTGGAACTTTTTGTCCAACATAACAAAAATGTATTATTATTGAATTTTTGTTATGTTTTTATAATTGATTATTTGTTTGTGTTTCGACTGAGAATCAATGATCGTTTGTGGTCTAGCAGTAGCGCGCTGGACTGTCGAACCGAGGCAAAAGAGAGTCACGGCTTCAAGCCTCGGGGCATTGTGCTAACCTGATAATCTCCTGTCCGTTAGAGGTGGCTCAATGAAACTTGTGAACGCTACGTCGCTACTTCACTTGCACCATAGGCCGTCATGGTCTGAATAGGGTTATTATTTTGTTAACTATATAAAATACAAACCAGGTTTGTGATAATGATTAAACAAAGCCTGAAGGTGTTGTTTTTTTTAAATAGTAATTATGTTATTATTCGTTCAAAATGTTATTACATTTGTTAGGAACTGGTATTTTAAGTTGAATATTTAGGAGTTTTATTTGTTATTATTTTTTTTTATATTTCAGCTAAGATCAAAGATGTTTGTTTAATTATTTAAACTAAGAGCATATAATACTGAAGTGTGTTGTAATGTTAGATTATTCAAATATTTTGTGCAGATATTTTTTTAAAGAATGACACTTTTCAAGCCGACGCCATTCGCAACCTAGAATGAACATATGTGTTGATATGCTTTGGATAATTCATCTTGTTTGTAAATGTTTGGTCGAGATCCCGGATTGGGGGGGGGGTGGAGGGTTAGATTCATTCGTACAAGCTAGAGTTACCTCGCTTAATAATGTAATTAAGCCCCTTGTATAAACAACGACATGCAGAGGGCGCTGTACACCAAGGTCTCAATGAGTAGTAGGCTCCATCCAAGTGCTGATATGTGTATAGTTACATCACAGCTCTGGAAGAGTTAAAACTGAATTTGTTACGACTGGACGTGGCATCTGTATCATGCATACTTGATGCTATTACTGACAACCAGCGACATGAAGCCCAACCATTGCCTGCAACCAGTGGCGTCACTAGGGGGGTGCGGTGGGGGCGGGCCGCCCCGGGTGACACCCATCAGGGGGTGACACCCAAGCCTAAAATTTAATGTGTACGATTTTATTTCAGAAAAAAAGAAGACACATTTTTTTTTCATCTAGAAAGAAATTGAGAAATACAATGAAATACGTTTAAACCGAAAACTTATTAATAAAATAAAATATCAGTTAACAGGCAATAATAAAACGTCTCCACAAACTACCATAAAACTAATTAGGAAAAAAAAGGAAATAAAAAGCCGCACAATTTAAAAAAGGCTGGACATACAAGAAGCGGTGTCTTTTGTTTTAGAAGAAAATCCAACATACTGGGCTTTGACTGTGAGACCAATCCTAACTCACTACTTCCTCCGCGACAGTTGGGGGGGGGGAGATTTTTTTACAAAAAATAAATAGATAGGTTTTCTTTGTTTTTTTAATTTATAGGAAAATAAGGTATTTAACGTGTTTGAGTTATAATTTTTTTTTAATTTATAACTATTAAACATGCATATCTATGTTAATGTAATGTACTATAAGAAACATGATTTTCGTATTTTTCTCGAGTATAGGTACTTTTTAAAATAACCTTTAACACTAAATTAATTTCACATAAAAACATTTCAGTCTTTTCGATTTCGTATGAAACGATTTTCACTAGGGGAGCGAATGTTGGGAACATTGTCCTTCTTTAAATAATAACTTTTGGCACATGTATGTCATTAAAGAGCACGCGATGAAAGTGAATGAAATTTTTAAAAACACACAGACGAATCGTGTAATGAAAACAATAGATTTGAGCTTTATTATTAAACAAATACAAAGCTCAACGTTACACCTTTCACAATTTGTGCTATGATAGATTGAAACATAGACAATATCCAAGCGCTTTTAAAATCAGAACAACTTGGAATTTCAGTAGAGAACAGGCCCAGGTTGAAGAAAAGGGTGACACGTGAGAAAACAAGAGATGCTGGACTAACTCTGAAAGAAGAAAACAAAAGGTCGATGTTTGAGTGTATTGATCATTTCCATTTTGAACTCCAGATCAGATCAAGTGCAATTAAGGAAGTAGCAACCATGTTTGAGGCTGTTCAAGCCAAAAGCTTGATATTTGCCACTGAAGAAGAATTACTAAAGTCCATTCCAAGGTTGTCCATTGTCTATGATGAGTTGTCAGAGGAAGAGCTTTTATTAGAAATGCCTAGGCTGAGAGGGCACTCGAAGACAGCAGAGATCGATCTCAAAGAGGCTGAAGACTGGTCCGTACTTGACGTTTTGAAATTTGTAGCTGAATGGGACTTCATAGAATCTCTCCCCTATCTCACATTGAGTTTAAGATTATTTGTTACAATCTGTGTGTCTGTGGCTTCATGTGAAAGGAGTTTTTCAAAGTTAAAGCTTATAAAGAATTATTTGCGATCTACAATGGGGCAGTCAAGGCTTTCTGATCTTGCCATGTTATTCATTGAAAGTTATTCGGCACAAGAAATAGATTTCGATGACGTAATAAACAAGTTTTCAGTTTTAAAGGCCAGAAAATCTAAATTCTGATTTTTTAAATATATTTAATGACATTGTATTTTGAATTATTACATATTATTCTGATAGTTGCTGATTTTGCAAACCCAAAACAGAACGGTTACAACCTTACCTCATTTGAAGTTGTACTGTAATGGTTGGTAATATATTTTAATTTTGGTAATGTAATATAATTGTTGTAAATTTTAATGGAACGCAATGTAGATGCAAGTTTGTGAAATTTGAAAATATTACAGTTATTTAACCGTATTACTTAAAATTAATAATTTTATGTTAAAATAAAAATTTAAAATTAACATTTTTTTCTATTTAGTTCTTAAATGTTACAATATTTTACCTATCGACTTCAAATTCAACATTTCTCCTAATGCCTTTGTAACAAACATTTGATCTATATTTTCAAACGTTACTAAAGAATATGTATGTTCCCGATATTTGGCGGACTCGAGGACATTTATGGGGCAAGTCGTGTGACACCAAGAGCTACCGCCCCGGGTGACACCAACCCTAGTGACGTCTCTGCCTGCAACACAGTACTTATCGAAAAATTCGTCTCACTAATATTTTTTATTAAAAAAATTATCAACTCTAACATTTAGTTTTGATATCGACTTTAACGTTTAAATTTTTATATCGACTCAAACATTAAAAAAAACATTTAAACTTTTAGATTTAAAGAAAGTAGTTTGGTAGACACCTTCTTAGAATGTAACTATTTTTTAAAAAATAAATCATTTTGATGAAAATGGACTGATATTGTTTGAAACTTATGCTGTTTTCTAATTTTATACAATCTTACCAAAATCAATCCAAGTTTTATCAAAAATAAATGTGCACTTACAATTCAGATTTTTATCTCCACCAGCTGGTTGGCATTTCAGTTGTAGGCCAAGTCGCTGTATGAAAATCAATTATTTTAACGTTTCCTTCTTCTGAGTTTTTAAATCAACAAACCATCCCAACCCCCCCATACCCCCCATACCCCCCCAGGCACTAAGACCCAACTGTTTTATGAAAATCTCAAATGCCCCGCACTCACACAACACAATCCAAGCGATTGGTCGTATGTGTCACTGATTATACTGATATGACATGCGTTGTACTAACAGATGAATGTAATAAAAAAAAAGAGATGCTACTATTTTTCTTTTCTGTAAAGCCTGAGCTCTAAGATTCTTATCTTTTAAATTCTTAACTATTAAATTCTAAACTCTTAGAGTTTATACTTTTAATTCTTAACTCTTAAATTCTAATCTCTTCACGTTTAAACTCTTAAAAATTGTAAGCTAGAGCTCTTTAACTCTAAACTCTTAAATTCCAAACTCTTGAAGTTTAAACTCTTAAAGTTGCGTCTAATGATAAGGATATTTTATTACCGTGCTCATTTATTACAAGAACACTGAGAAATTGCAATGAATGTTGGGATTTTTATGGATAATTACACAGAATACATCACAAAATGTTATTTTTAATGAAATGAACTCATTGTTATAAACGGTCTACTAAACTAAGCACATATTCTGTAGGCCTGAGACTAATCTCTTAAGGCCTTGGCTAGTACCTGGGCAATCTGCTCCATCTGCTGAGCATTGCCATACAACATTGTCTTTACATGGGACTCTTCCGCCTCCCTCACCCCCCGGCCATATCAAGCGTCGGGCAAGACGTCACCAGGTGTACGACTGTCTCAGGGGCTTGGCTGCAATGACGGCAGTTCGAGTCCCTGTTGTGGTCTAGCCTGTGAAAGTAAGAGTTGGTTGGGCAATGTTCTGTTCTCATCTGAGTCACCAAACTCTGGTGTTTGCGACTCAGGTTCCACCACTGGTCTGAACGGCTTGGCCTGGGCATGTTAGCGAATACCCCTCTGGCTGTCGTGTTGTCAGCCCACTCCTGGTACCACTTACTCCGGAAGTGGTCCTTTAGCCAGGTTTTAACCCCAAGATAAGTGACTGGGGCCTCTGGTTGGGGCAGTGCTGCACCTGCTTTGGCCAGGGAGTCTGCCTTTTCATTGCCATTAACATTCACGTGGCTCGGGATCCACTGCACGGTTACCTTACCTCCAAGTCTTTCGAGTCTACCCACGTCCTCCAAGATGGCGTCAACCAAGTGGGTACTACGCTTCTCACTAGCCAGGACTTCGAGGGCTGATCTCGAGTCACAAAACAGTACCGTGTCGAAACCAAAAATTTCCGACCCCTGCAGTGTCCGGTGCACACTTTCCAGGGCCCTGTGTATAGCTTCAAGCTCCGCATCGTAATTCGATGCCATAGTCCCACAGGGACCTAGAAGTTCTTCTTTTGGTGGCCCTCCTATTGGGTATAAGATGAGCGCACCATATCCTGCAATTCCTTCACTTGAACTGGCAGACCCATCCGTGAACACTTTCACTTGGGTTCCCGCGAACCCTTCTATCGTCTCAAGGGCAGCCGCTTTCTGTACATGTTCAGGGCTGCGTTTCGTCACCGCCGTGTCAGTCAAAGACAAACGTATTTCGGGACGTGTGCATTCCGCGTAGGGCAGTTTGAGTGGGACCCTTATAATTTGTCCTCTATTTCGTGGGGGTTTGACGTTCCTATCAAGTTCCGTTACTTGATGCATAAATGAGGAACGTTTCAAACACCCTCGTCCGCCCCAGTTGTGCTGCATCTGGTAGCAGGGCTCCCTATAGTCTAGCCTGCGGTACCTCTCTGCAGTCGTTATGATTGCCTTGTCCCTACGAATATCGAGCTGTTCTAGGTTTGCAATGACTTCCACGGCAGCTGTGGGTGTCGTTCTGTATGCGCCACAGATAAATCTTAAGGCCTGGTTCTGGATTCGACCCAGTTTTTCCAATGCCGTTTTGCTGGCAAAGGCTTGGACGGGCATGCTGTAGTCCATAATCGACCTCACACTACCCAGAAAGAGAGCTCTGAGTGTACTTGCTCCAGCGCCCCAGTTTGTGCATGCAAGCTTTTTCACCAGGTTGAGCTTGGCGGTAGCCTGGGAGTACAGGTCTTGTACAAAGTTATGCATTTGCACCTTTTGATCCAGTTTGACTCCCAGGTATACCGGTTGTTTGTCCCATTTGAGCGCCACATCGTTTATTTTAAGCACTATCTCCTGTTTGAGAATGCTTCTGCCATTAGTGAAAAGGGAATAGACCGTCTTCTCGGTGTTAATTTCCATCTGCCACCTCTGCATGTACCTACTGATATACGAAAGGCCTCGCTGTAGTAGCTGTTGCAGTCGGTTGGCATCTTTACCGGTGCTCCAGATGACCAAGTCATCTGCATACATAGCCGCGCTGGATTGCAACATTCCAGGGAGGTCGTTGATGAAAGCCAAGAACAGTGTGCAACTGAGTGCTGACCCTTGGGGTAGCCCCTGTTGCAGCGTTCTCTTACTGGAGGTTTCACTGCCATAAGTTGTTTGGATCGTCCGGTTTGTGAGAAAACCTTGGATCCACCTGTACATGTTGGCAGTTACGCCTAGGGCTTGTAATTTCAACAACAGACCGGACCTCCAGACCCTATCGTAAGCCTGTCGGAGGTCGAAGAAAATTGCCACAGTATGCAGTTTTTTCTGGAGCCCGTCTGTTATGGACTGCAGAAGACGGAGCACTTGATCAATCGGCTGCTTTCCCTTACGGAAACCAGCCTGATTGATATTCAGACTATTCGTACTTTCCAAGTACCAATAGAGCCTGGCATTCACCATTCTCTCAGCTACCTTCCCCAAACACGATGTTAGGGAGATCGGACGGTAGCTGTTTAGGAGTCCTTGACGTTTACCTTCTTTAGGAATTGGGACGATGTTAGCGCTCAACCAAGCGGTCTACTAAACTATCCTGTTCTTAAAATCCCATTATCTCAAATATTTAAACCGGTTTTGATACAACCGCCCCCCCCCCTTTTTTATCTCAAGGGCACCGGGGTGCATTCTAGAAGCGCCACGGCTCTAAAGGATTATTTTATTTGTTTTCAGACGTATGGTTCATCTGTCCACAGCTCGCAGTCTGCTATCAGCATCATCTCAACACCGTCAACATGGACTGCAGCTTCTCTGGGTACGAGCCCCGTAGATAAATTTCCCTTTGTGCTATTCAAGAGATGCATCAGACATGTCAAGATCTCATTATTCTCATATTTCTTTTAAAGGACAAATAACAATAGGAACTTTCCCTATGCATAAATTAATGAGCCTAATTTACATTTTCTTTTCAAAAACTATGAATGGAATAAAGTCTTAGTCTTGGATAATTATTTAAAAAATTTATTAAACTGTCAGCTGATCCTTATTCGAAATGTATTGGAAAAATTTTGTTTTAAAGTTATATTTTATGGAAACAAGTACATTTCATTTTTGACGTTTTCCACAACGCAGCGGTGTCAAGAAATACCCCCAACACCCTCATCTTCCTCACACACATCATCCTTTTTCCTGACCCCTACGTCTCGTCTCTCCTGTCTACAAGACTGACATTGACACTGATACTAACTTAAAACATGACCCTAAACCCACCAGTTAAGCCCTGGCCGTTACAATGAACCTTTTTTTCCCCTTCACTTTCACTGGCACCACCTTGACTTAACCTTCTCCCACTCCCCATAAATGAAGTATTTTCTCACCTTTGGATCCATATGAAATATGAATTATTAAAAATTGTATGGTTATTAAATTTCTTTTCTTTTAAATTCATAAATACTTAGTTGGATGTTTTCATTCAAAAAAAGGAACAGAATACATCTGGTTTTTGTTATTACTGTTAATAAAAAAATTAAATTAATTAATTACATGTATTAAAATTTGTATTTTCAGTGATATTGATCAATTTTTCTATAAGAGTCAATGACTATGTTTTATCAAGGGCATATTTTAAACATGTCCTGCGTTTGTTAATTAATTTATTGTACAGAGCCAGAGCCAGTAAGTACAGACTTTGTTCAGTCGTTCCGTGATTTGAAGAAAGAGGCAGAGAGTCCGTTTGAATATGTCGGCGGGGCGCACGAGATCGTCTGCAGCACACGTGAGTACAATGATGGGGGGGGGGAGGGGGACGTCTGGGTTTATACAGCTGGACGGGGGTGGGGGTATCATTTCTTCCAAAAAGTACATGCATAAGAAACCAGGAGGAAAAAAAGTTAATGTTTTTACTACGGGGTGGTGTGTGAACATTGCTCTCCGTCTTTCCTAAGTTCTGTTAATGTAACCTTCATTGAACAATGATTAAACCGTACCAATGGTTACCAAGGTAACGCTGCAGATGGCGCATCCATCCCACGGATAAGGATATATAGCCCTGAGTTGAATCAGATGATTTTTAGAAGTTATGGGACATGAACTGTAATCAATTACGCCTTGAACACAATGAAAACTTCATTGCTCCAAGCCGAATAATTCTAGAAGTACTGGATTTCAATGTATATGACTTCTAAACCTCACATTTGAAAAGCGTCTAAGTTCCTGACATTTCAAGTACCTTATGTCTTGTTTGTCTACAGTAGTCTACACTAACAGTAGATATGTTTCTGACAAGTCTAAGATTTGTCAAGTGTATTCCTCGCAGCTGACGTCATTAAAACCCATTATTTCCACAGTGCTGGCTAACATGTTCATGACGGCCCTCACAGTATTTGCCGTGGCTGAAGCTTGTATAGGTAAGTTAAGCACTCACCGCTCTTAGCCCGTCATCTCTATACTCAATGTAACATGCAAAATTCACGGGAGTCTTATTTATGTATTGCGTTCTGTTTAACAAAGAACTAATGCCCAGAGATACACTTTATAAATGTCGTCTATCCCTTGCTGTCCCATAACCTCTTCATACCCTGTGTTGCTATTGCCGATCTTGGCATTAAAGTCCCCCATGAGGATGACGATGTTCCTCCACGGGCGACCGTCCAGGGTCCAGTATGGTCATTACTCTATTGTATAATTCTTCTTTGTCTCTTTCATCGCAATGAAAAAATGTAATTATCACTCATTTTTGGGCCGGGACCCGGGGCCCTTAATACCGTTTCTTCTTTTGTAAGCTTCTAAAATCCTTTATATTAACTCGTGGTGTCTGGTTGGTTGATTGCTTGCTTGTTTGTCGAAAAAACTTTGGATCGATTTTTAACCCACTTCCTCGTAAGCTAGCGGGCTGAAATTTTGCAGGTAGTTTGGTGCCGTTAATAAAAACGAAATATCAAAATTTCAGATCTATCGCATATACTGTATTTAAATTATTGAATTTTTAGTTTATTTTATTTATCTCTATGTTTCATGTTATTTTTTGAGATAGAGTGTCGCGATGCGTATTATATTGAACAACCTTTCTGTCGCGCAATAAGGTGCGTATTTAATTGACAACTCTTTTTATAAACATATTCCTGATCGGTGCGCATTATATTGAACACGTTTTACGACACAACTACAATTTTGTATTGTTGGATTGTCTAGCGCTGCGCATTTTAGTTACGTCTCGTACATAAAGGATTTATTGTCAAAAACTTGTTTTTTTACGTTTTTTAAAAATTAAATTATTAATTTATTTATCTGTTTGCGATGAAACTTGGACTTTTTTTTGCACAAGTCCGCAAAGGTTTCTGGCAAATTGTTTTTTAAGACATACCACTCATTGGTTTCTTTAAATTTATTCATTTTTACTAATATTATTGCACCACACGACTGGTCTGTTAGTTATTAATAAAAGTCCTTACATACGAAAATTTTGGACCTTTTGCTGTGTTCACCCAGGTGTCCGCTATCTGAATGTCCTATTGCTGTGTTCACCCAGGTGTCCGCTATCTGAATGTCCTATTGCTGTGTTCAGCCAGGTGTCCGCTATCTGAATGTCCTATTGCTGTGTTCACCCAGGTGTCCGCTATCTGAATGTCCTATTGCTATGTTCACCCAGGTGTCCGCTATCTGAATGTCCTATTGCTGTGTTCACCCAGGTGTCCACTATCTGAATGTCCTATTGCTGTGTTCACCCAGGTGTCCGCTATCTGAATGAATGTCCTATTGCTGTGTTCACCCAGGTGTCCGCTATCTGAATATCCTATTGCTATGTTCACCCAGGTGTCCGCTATCTGAATGTCCTATTGCTGTGTTCACCCAGGTGTCCGCTATCTGAATGTCCTATTGCTGTGTTCACCCAGGTGTCCGCTATCTGAATGTCCTATTGCTGTGTTCACCCAGGTGTCCGCTATCTGAATGTCCTATTGCTGTGTTCACCCAGGTGTCCGCTATCTGAATGAATGTCCTATTGTTGTGTTCACCCAGGAGTCCGCTATCTGAATGTCCTATTGGTGTGTTCACCCAGGTGTCCGCTATCTGAATGAATGTCCTATTGGTGTGTTCACCCAGGTTTCCACTATCTGAATGTCCTATAGGTGTGTTAACCCAGGTGTCCGCTATCTGAATGAATGTCCTATTGGTGTGTTCACCCAGGTGTCCACTATCTGAATGTCCTATTGCTGTGTTCACCCAGGTGTCCGCTATCTGAATGAATGCCCAGATCAACCCAGAATACCCGTGTTCCTGTTCGTGGGGGGCTGCATCGCCACCCTCAAGACCATCCACGTCATGTACAGCATGCACAAGATCAAACGACACAGCCAGAACAGCATGATGTCACAGAGGTCAAAATATTTTTAAAATGTTTTTCCTTACTCACTACTATTTATTGACCCGTTCACATTCACAGAACGAGTCTATTTTTACTCAATATACCTCAATCAAGGTTTTTTTAATGAATAAAATATTTTTTATTGAAATAATTGATTCATTAAGAAAGGATGTGTGTTCTGGTATGTTTAATTAGTCGTAAAGATGTTATTCCCCTTTAATTGTTATATGAAATGTTTCTCCCTTTAGTCAACAATTGCATCTAGTTTTAACCCAGACTTAAGGGACAGTACTGTTGTTTCGTGTTTTAAGGACCATTACGTTTTTTTTTATTTCTAATGGCCCATTACGATATTTTTTTTAGAGCCGACGAGATTGTAGACGTGATTCTCAACATTTTCCTGCTGGTGTGGCAAGGGCTGGGCACGTACTGGATCTTCTCAGAGTGGTGGCCCCCAGAGACAGAACCCCTGTACAAGGACCCGAACCTGTGGTGCGACCAGACGTGCTACCTGTTCGCCGTCATCCAGGCGGGCGTGGCCGGGGGGCTCATCTTTTGCAAGGCACTGATGGTCTGCGTCTTTTTCGGAATGTATATGTGCGCCAAGTGACCGCTGTCCAGTTGGATGAAAACATTTCAGTCGAGTCTAATAAAAAAGCAACTGCATTTAAACCCTTATATTGAAATGATATATGTATGTGCGCTATTATTAAAAAGAAGGTCGTCGATGTGCCCCCTGAGTCATCTCGTTTTAATGGGAATTGTTTTTATTGTAGACTTTGAAATGCGATCCACTTGCTCCACAGTGACGTCATATTGTGCGGAATATTGTTAGTATTGAATAGTAGAATGGAAAACTAAAACAGTGAATAAATAAGACGCACATAAAAATAAGCTCCAAAAATGAGTTAAGGCTAAGGCCACATTAAAAAAGGTTGATATATGACTATCGCTAAGAATTCCGCCGCTGACTTGGAGAGGAGATGGGCGCCAACAAGTCTACCAAGCCCCGAGAAAATTCTAACGGAAATATTAGAACCCCCTACGACCACGTGGTTATGTGACACACAACAACAATATATAATATATATATATATATATATATATATATATATATATATATATATATATATATATATATATATATAGAGAGAGAGAGAGAGAGAGAGAGAGAGAGAGAGAGAGAGAGAGAGAGAGAGAGATTGTGATTTTTTTAAGCATTGCAGACGCTCTTTCTGCATATAAGATTCTTTCGTCCTACGTTCTTTTATGCTGGTCTGTTAAACCAATTAAATTTTAAAACTTGACTTTGACTTGTATACTACTCTACATTAAAATGATGCACACTGTGGTTGTTGCATAGAGTACTTCAAATTGAGACATCGCAATAATTTTGATAGGTACTGAAAGCCGAACAAGTGTTAATACAGTACTTCTGATTGGTCCAAAAGCTGACATCTTCAAGTGACAAAAAGATTTGGTCAATCGTTAAGTGCACAGTTTAATGTTTTCATGTTATTTAATGGTCATCATGGGATGTTATTAAAAATTTGTTCTCATGTTGTCAAAATAAAGTGTACATCACCGGGGCTGGATGGGTCTAAGTCTATTTCGACCATTAAACAATTTACATTTTTATTGTTTAATATTTTTACACCGTCTCTTAGCTGTATAGTCTGTCTGTCCAAATGTATGGGTCTCCATCAAACTGTCTGTCAATCAAATTGTCTTTTCGGCAGTCTGTCTGCCCATCAAACTGTCTTTTCATCATTCTGGATGTTCATCAAACTGTCTGTCCATCGACACACTATTTGTCTATACAAATCAGCGTGTTGGCTATCAATGCCTCTTTGGTATGAGTATTATGAACAGTTAAAAAAAACGTTAAGAAATAAAGTTATTTCGTTGTAGATGAATAAAGCATTCCATGGCAAACTTTGGCCCTTAGAATTAATATCTTTCTAGTTATTTATTGTGCGTTGATTTAACTGGTTGATGATAATTCTCGTGTGCAATGACAGATTATGAGTAGAACATCAGGCTGTTATTGAGGCCTGAAAGAAATTTTTGTTTTTGGTCGCTGATAAACAGTTTGCAGTAATTGCAGTGTTGAATTGAACGTTATCGTACAAAATATTGCGGAGGAATCTGTCGAAGGACGTATTAGGTTGTTCCATGGCGCCGTTAACGTTAAAATTTAGAGAGAAAGTGTGGATCTACTGATGTGATCCAATAACACCCACTGCTTGTTTCTTTCACATGGGGTCGTCATTTCAATGAATCTGGAACCGCTGCTAACTTCTGTCTCCACTGGGCGTGCTCTAGCAATGTGTGAGACTTGAATTTTTCCCAAGTCTTCAAAGTGTCCAGATTGTTTTGGAGGGATTTCTCACTAGGCAGCGGGCGAATCTGTGGAAATTCAAGGATTTATTTTGAAGTAAAGTTGAGTTTAGGTGTTATCATGAGAAACTAATCGAACAATTTTGAGTACAAAGTAATATAGTGAATTAATTTTACTGTGAGTGTCTCATCCTGATTAACATGGCGATATGTCTGTGGCAGATAACAATAATCTCATGCACCAATTGCAATGTATTTTATTTATTGATGTTAAAAGATGCGTCAGCGAAAAAAAACTTTGTCAAAAGAATTGTTTCTTCAGTGCCAGGAGATTCTTGGTAATTATAGTCAGAGGCGTAACTAAGTGTGGGCTAAAAGTGGTACAGGTTTACCCATGCATCAGTCTAACTAGGGGCTCAGAATCTTGTGTTTTTTTTACTACTAACTGGATGCAAATAATTGATTTAATAGTTGTTTTTTTAATGAGATGGGTAAAAAAATGAGTCGTGTTCCACACGATAGAAACTTGCTCCGCCTTTTAGTAAAGCCATTTATGTAAAATCGACTAAGTTTTTATTCGATCTAAAACATTTTACTAAACAATTTGAACACTTTGTGGGAAAAACTGATAATATACTAAACATGTCAAACTAACTTCCGCATCAGTGATGAACACGAAGTCACGTGACAGTTATGAACCAACCTTCTGCCGCATTGTTTTCAGAGTTTCCTCCGTCAAATATTTCTTGAAGAATTTTTTGTTGATCAGCACAACCTCCGCTCCGTCGGAAACGAGGCTGCATGACGTCACATTGCGCATGCCTCCTAACACAACTTGATCAAGTCCCTAGAAACAAACCTTGAAGTTGAAGTGACTGATTGCGAATAGAATGGCTAACTCTTTAATGTTATGAACATTAAAAAAAATTTATATTAAAATTTATTAATTGTTTTGGTTGAAAAATATTTGAAGAAATTCACTTAACAAATAAACTTATTTTGCTAAGAATAAAATTAATGTAAAATTGTTTAATAATTTTAAAACTTAGCCTGAGTGTTTGTTAATTTTTAAGAAAAGTTTCTCTAACAAATTGGAGTGTTATAAAAACGAATTGGGATGTCCGGAATGCAGTAGACAAGATGAGGTCGTACATAGTTGACGTCACGCACCTAGGGGGAGAGGGGGGGTCGATCATTTGTGAAGATGTGTGAGGAGGGGGAGGGGTGTTTAAGAAATTAGACGTCACATCAAAAAACGTGCAACTTTACATAAAAGTTCTACTTACAAAATTGATTGTTTACAATGTATTTAATGACGTTTTACATGGCTTCACGCGTGTTATGATATTAGAGTGCAGACTTACACTAAATACATTCATAAATGACAAAAAATTGATTTGAAACTTGCTCATCTTCAAATAGAAAATACAGCCTTTAAAAGGGGGGGGGTGTCCAACGCTTTTTGACGTAAGAGGGGAGGGGGGTCTAAGTATGTGACGATGTGTGACGAGGGGGGAAGGGGGGTCAAAATCAGCCAAAATCGCGTGACGTCATTTATGGACGACCCCATGTATTAATAATCAAGTTTTACCTATCGTTTTCAATCATATTGATTTTTTTAAAAACACAGAAAAGTAGTATACACAGACAGATGAAAAATATCTGAGAGGTAGTATGGTCCCAATAATTTGGTTACAAATGCTTGAATAGCATTCCAATATGTCTTCAGACTAGAAGGCTGCGACCTATGAACAGGCAAATATTTCAAGTGCTAGAGTCTCCGCTGTGCAAATACTAATACCTGATAGCTCTAAAATGAAAATATAGTATAAATCGACTTACAAACACATCTCCAGATTCCAAGCGGGCGACCTCAATAAAGACTTTCTTAGACCTTGGGTGCCTGGAAGACATGGGACTCAGCACTATCTGGGGCAAGGCTGGAAGGTGAAGGCCGTAGGACTGGCGCTTGGGTTGAAAGATGCGGGCAGGGGGAGGTAACTGAAGTGTTTGAATGGACACTTTTCTGGAGCTGTTCTGTGAACGCCCTTCGAATATGGCTTCCCTTTGGGGCTAAATTGTAGCGGGAAAGATCAATGCGACATTAGATGCTAATAGTGAATTATTAGCCTAGGTTTTGAGCAGCTCCAAGAAAGTGAATGATAGTCAATTATGCCCTGCATGTATGTTTATAAAAATCACAACATTTTTATCAGTTGGTGTTGACAAGTTAAATGTTGACACTTTAAGTTATGTTCTAAAATAATGAATTTATGTCTTTGATCGGTTCATGATCTTTATAACCTAATTTTTACTAGTCTTATATTAACTTGCTTTGTAAGTTGAATCGGACGGAACCCACTATTTTTTATAATTCTTTCACGTGCCAGTTCACGCGTTGACGCCGATCGTCGATGTTCACACCCCCTACCGTCCCTGCGTCCGGTTTTAAAACCAGGGGAGATAATTCTGTTTCAGTCTGTAAATGTCGCGTTTAAACATAATCACTAATTTTAGTTATGTCTCATATATAAGGGATTTATAGTCAAAAACTTTGTTTTTACATCTATTTATTTCGATTTACGTCTGCTAGAGTGCTCAGTTTAAACTTAGTCTATCAATATCTATGCTAGTAAGCACCCTAGTCTTATAGTCATGGCGAACAACGAGATAATCGATTTCACCTACGATTTAACGTTCCTGTCTCATTTTAAACTTTCACATTTTCATAAATTTGGAACTAAAGATCTCTTGTGACTGTGTATTTCAAATTTTAATTTTATTTTCTACTTTTTAGTGCATTTCTAATATAAGACTAGTTTTTAAAAAGTGTTTTTATATATTTTGTATAAACATATAGAAGCACGCATTTAATACTTTAAACTATATGTGTTAAACAAATAATTAAAACATAGATTGAGTGGAAACAATATATGTTAAAAAATTATGGGATTTTTTTTTGTTTTTTTTTGAGGGGCATGGAAACGTAAAATGTTATGAGAACATCCGTTTGCTTTATGAACGAAAACACAATTTTAATTTATTGATGCAAATATAAACAATGTAAAAACCTTCATGTCAAGAATAGAGGGCAGCACGTGTCTTTTGAAGTAGAGTTCATCAATCTCTGCTTGGTGCTGACTCCGAGTCATGGACACTGTCAAGACAAGAACAAAAGTTCAACAATCAGATGGACAGAAATTGCGAGTATGCTGTACGAAAAACTCACTAAAACGCAAATCTATTCGAATACGATAATAAATAAATTAACATTGTTAAAACTTTATTGCCATATTGAAGAAGATTTTTACATCTTATTTAAAACTTCATGTCTTCACATCTTAAAAACTGGACCAACTATTCACATCCAACACAATGGATCTACTATTTACATCTCACAAATTGGACCAACTGTTCATATCAGACACAATGGATCTACTTTTTACATCATACAAATGGACCAACTATTCACACAAAAACATAATTTTACACCGACATTGAAGACCAACACTTCATCCGTATTTTCATTACCCTCAGCGTCCCTCTTGTCTTTAAGCAAATTAACGGAGTTAATGATGACGTCACTTTGTTGATTAACAATTCCTTTCCTCCTGACCCTGACCTGTGGACCTCCAGGGCTGACCACCTCCCCGTCACTGGGGACTCTTGGCGCTACTCAGGTCAGTCGAGTCAGTTGTGTATATCGTTGAGAATTTGGAAGTCAAAGGCGCTAAACTAATGGCTGACAAAGAAAAAGACACCAAAAAATGTATATAAATTAATATAGGAACCCGTTTTTAAACGACTAAAGTAATTTTATTCTGTCAGAATTCATGTAAAATTAAGCTTTGAAATGATACAGCTAGGCTTGGAAAAACATGTGGAAAATTTATTATTACAAGCCATTTGAAGGATCTAGTTTTAAACAGGTTTATCGCGTTTAGAATTATTGAAAAGATAAAATCTTATCAAATGGAAATGATGTGTCTGTGGGGGCACATGTGAGTTATAAATAATCGCTACTACTCACTGCGTACAACTGAAGGCTTCTCTAGTTGTTTGTCCTGAGGTCCCAGTTGAGTAACCTGCTTAACGGGGCCATCGTTCAACGCTTTGAGGATCTTGCACGTGCCTGACACGATGACAAAAATCCAATCACTTTTAGCACTGTCCAGGCACAAGATCACCCCACGTCTGGTACATGAAATATATGGGGACATAGATGTATCGGTGTAGGTGACTAAAAGTGTAAATATACTGCCATATGTGGACTTAGTTGTAGTAGTATCAGAGATTATACGTGTAAATAGCAAGGCCGTACCCAGACTTTTTTTTAAAGGGGGGAGGGGTCGCAAACTTGTCGCGAAGGCATTTCATGTTAAGATAAGACAAACCTCTCATAACGAGCACCTCTCGTAACGAGATTTCGCATAACGAGCAACATTTTTGTGGAAAAAGTTGCGCCCTTAATGAGCGAAGATTCGCATAACGAGTGACCCAGAAAGGGAAATTCCCTTTTTCCTGGAAATTCATTAATGAGCTGGCACTTCCACCATCATATATTATTTTGTGTTAAGCACTCGGTCTGTTAGCGTATTGTTTTCGTGTGTGATCAACCGTTTTTACAAATTTTGTTATAAGATGATCACTAGGTTTAAAGCATAAATGCTGCAGTGTGTGTATACCACCAAAGGGGTCTCTCGCAGAATACGCGCTTGAACTCCTGAGACAGCGTCCGGCATAGATGCAGCGCCATCATAACACTGGCACCTCATATTCTGTAGTGGGATCCCCAAATCTCTCAATAATGTCAAGATCTTTTTTTTTACAAAAAAAGTGCACACATTCGCAAAAGGGGGTTCGTTCGAACGTACGAAACCCACCTGCGTACGGCCATGAATATGAAAGTTGTTATATGTGGATATATATGTGGCTTTACGTGTGGTAAGATAGAAGTTTTTTAATGTTACTATATATGAGATTCTATATGTGCAAATATTAAGTAAATATATGTTTTATAGGTGTTGTACTATATGAGATTGTAAGTGTTAATAAATGATAAAAGGACATATGTTTAGTCATAGGCGTGGTAGTATTTGAGAGTATAAGTGTTAATATTTGTGAGAATGTATGTGATGACGCATGTGGTAGTTTCTGTGAAGGTAAGTGCTAATATATATGATGGTGTATGTGGTAATGAAAAAGATATAGATGCAGTAATTGTGTGGGTAGTACAAAATTGGTAATAATTATGGTATTTGGTAGGAAAAGTGATGGAAAATGTGTTCATTATAATTAGCAGAAAGTTGTAGTTAATTTTTTGATCCGCTTTCTTTATTGTGTATAAATAATGTTGATCGCTTCTGTGAATTGATGGAAAGGTTATTTTTCACCTTAACCTTAGAAGGCCTTGGTTTGTCCCTCGCCGTATGGGCATATCTGGAGATAAACGATGACTTGTCTAACGGCCGTTATCTAACTGACTCCTTACCTCACGTAAGTGAAGGCGCATATCTTGGGGTTGTCATGCGGTATAGAGTCCACTGGCCATCCCTTTAGCAGGTCTATTGTCCTAAGAAATGCTACGTGTTCCGCCTCCTTTCCTTTGACCCCGCGCATGAATATATCGATGAAGTCCTCACGCTCAATGCAAATGAGTTCCACGTCTTCTCGGCAGGTCACCGTGGCTGACCTTTGTGACATGTTCAGAAAAGCCAATTCCTGGAGATTTATTGACATTTTTTTCTGATATATTCACTATTTTTTTACATAAATAGGGATTAGTTTAGCGTCAATGTTTATCAATTTTTATTATTCCTCTGAATATTTTAATTTAAAACCGTATTTTCTTGTACTTCTCACACCTAATTTCTTCTTTTCGTTTCGCTGTACCAAACGGCGTTTACCATTAAAGGCATTATTCCAATTTTTTTTTCTCCAAAACTTTTTCTTAAAAGACCTTAACAAAGAAAACGTTGCCACGCCTCCAAATCTGTTTTCTACACGAGATCTTACCCCGAAACTGTTGCCTTTGCCCAGGACGTTAGTTGTGTGCACGTGATTGCCCGACCTGTCCATCTCCGTGACAACAGCTGAAATCAGACGTCGCACACGCGAGTCATACATATGTTAATACAGATATGCAATCATAGACATGCGACATAGACATGCAAACTCACACTTGCAAACAGAGACGTGCAAACGCAGGCATGCAAAGACGAACGATATACATACATACGTTTGAAGAAAGAATCGTACTAAGGCCTTGCAACACCCATGCACAAAAATTCTAAGAATCTATCAAAGTCAAGGCCATACCACATCCAGATATAATGAAGTAGAAATTCTCCGCTCTGTGTCCCTGTCTGATGATGACACGGCCTGGTTCAAATCTGAGCCGGCGAGAGAAAGCAGTGGACGTTATGGCCAGTGTTGGCAATAATACATTGGAATTGATAGGTTTGTTATGTAATATCTCCATGTTGTTCAGAGATTATAACATAATTTTTTTTAATGAAACGGAGTCATTTGCATTTATTTATTTTTTGTTTGGTATTTAAAAAAATCGAAGTGAACCTTAATTGCTTGAGTTTGACAAGACACATATGTAAACATTGACACATGCCCGTTGACACGGCGCACTGAAAGCTTACTTCTCGTACGTGCACACTTTGATCATTGACTCCTGGATTCGGATTGGAAACTCTGAGAACGATGGCGCCACCTGGCGGAAACAGACCCGCACCGTGTGGATTTTGGCGTCTGTTCTCTGATTGGACGGAAGTCGGAGAATCTCTTTGACATCCGAACTTATGGTTGACTAAACAACAAAGTAACAAAAGCAACTTATTATTAATATCATGGGGTCATTGTTTTTTTAACTTGTTTATATTCACCAACATTTAAGGTTGGTCCATACCTCTCAAATGCTCGCGAGAATTTGATCAAACATTGCACGAACGCACTATAAAATACGCCAAAATTGGTGTGGACCAACCTTTATATATTTTTGTTGGCTAACTAAAATCATAAAAAGTAAATATATTTCTCTTCGCATAATTGTTGAATTTTTTTATTTCGCCCTTCTTTTCTCCAATAAAAAAAATCTCTTTACAATTTGTAACAACATAACTTCTTAAAAACTCAAGTTTGAGCGCTTCGTGCTCTTACCACGACAATTCATTAATATATCGACCTACTTCTTTTTTGGCCTTAAAAAGTAATGGGTCAAAGGTCAGTGAGCCACTGTCGTAGTTGGGGCGTAAAATGCCCAGCACCTCGTCATAAACCACTGCCCATGACAGGAAGTTGTACTTGTCCTCCTCTGGCAGCTCCCTGCAAAATTCGCATTTTAACTCATCGAAATATTAATACGTCATGTATTCCGTATTCCGAAAGTTCTTAAATATTACTTCTGCCTCCCCCTCCCCCGAACAAGATGTATTATGTCCATGCTATACAATTCCCATACTACTCAATGTATCAGAACTGTTACTGTACTGACTTTTTGACAATATACTTAAGGTTACTATGGTTAGACTTACGGCTTGAACCCCACAGCCCTCAACATGAGAACCGTCATTCTAACAGCATGGCGAAACTTGTCCAAAAGATCCTGGAATTGTCCGAAATAAAATGAGGTTCATCTTAAATAACATTCATAAAGATTTACAACCATATGTTACTACCAAGTACTAATTTAAGAGGTAACCAGTGTTCCCTTTAAGATGCACGGCTGCGCGGCCACGCAGATATCTGAACGATGCCGCGCAGCAGTTTAGATTACCACGCAGCAAATTTTGTAAAATTTTGAACAAACAATGGTTGATGTGCAACTTTTTACACGAGTTGTTTTTTTTTATCTTTGCACACTGATCAACGATCAAGATTGAACGCTGGAGGTAACGTTAAGAATTTCTACAAGATGCTAGTACAAGTAGTTACTACAATGCCCACGATAACATTTGACTATTGGCTATAATTAAAACACGAGACTCAATATGTCTATACAAAATAGCACTAAATATCCTATATAATAAAAGGCAAAGTTCTGTCCCGTCATCTATAGCGATTGGTCTCTCAAACACACATGACTCCTACAGCCAATCATATCAAGTTTACGCGGACGTTCAAAACGAGTTATTTTTGGTGCAGTATTTCTTCCAAGACTTTTTTTTTAGTTATGCGCGTTGGAATTTATAGTCAAAAGCTATGTTTTTACGAGTTATTTATTTTAACTATAATGAATAGTATTTTTGACGTGATGCACATGTATGCCGTCGAGACGGCTGTTGAAGGGGAGTTACAACATGCCACCGAACGATGGCGGAACGTCCTTGGACGGACTTGGTTGCTCTTTATTAATAATTGAACAATTTCATGCGGACGTTCGAAAATAGTTATTTTTTGGTGCAGTAATTTGGTGCGCTGCTTTCTAAAATTTCTCGCCGTAAAAAGATATTATATGACGTCATTGTTTTAGCTCATATTTTAATTTTGGAAAAGGGAACGATGTAAAAAGAGGATTTGAGGATTGTTAATTATAAAATATTTGTGTACATTTCAGGAATATTTCGTATTTATCATACAAAGATAAGTTACTTGGGCTTTTGAAAAAGTGGGCGCCACGGCGCCGCAGCACAACCTAGTTAAACAATATAATTTGCAATGTCTGTCCGTGACGCTACTAATTTTAGAAATCAGGGAAAACCAAATTACTGCACAAATGCATCAAAAGGTGTGCAAATTAAAGATGCGCTGTAAAAAATATTATATGACGTCATTGTTTTTGCTCATACATGTATTTTAATTTTGGAAAAGGGATCAATGTAAAAAGAGGATTTGATGATGATTAATTATAAAATAAAAAAACACAGGGGTCGCCGTAGGCGCCCTACAACCCCTATTATAAAATACGTTGTGTACATTTCAGAAAGTTTAATATTTCGTATTTATCTAACAAGGACAAGTTAGTTGGGCTTTTGAAAAGGTCGGCACCGTAGGCGCCCTAAAAAAACTGCATTTTTTAATAAAATAAATAGATTTTAGCTGAAACTTCCGTCATTTTTTACGGGTGATACGCTAGTGTTTCTATTATAAGTAACTGCAACATTTTTTCAACAAAAAGTTGTATTATTATAGTATGTCAGTGGAGCATATTATCAATAACACGTAAGATCCAAAATATGTAGCGTGAGATTACGTAATGTTAACATACATTCCATTGTGTCTACGCAGCGGTGCAGTTTTGTGTTTAAAAAAAACAAAAACAAAAACATGTCAAAGCCCCAGCCCACCACTTCATCTTGCGTTAAATTTTTTCTAACTCTTGTAATTTTTTTCAAATGCTATCTATGCTAAATACCTTCCTATTTATGATAAAAACTAATTTTAAATAATCGAATATTATTGTCATCTTTTACGCACCACTTTCCTGGCGTCGACTCCGAAAGTTTTCAGGAACTCCCCGACTCCTTTCTCGAGCTCGTCCGCCGCCATGCTCTTCCTGAACACATCCAGCCTTGACATTGCTCGTCCCCTGGCCAGTCTCCAGGCTATCAGCCTCTCCGTCAGAGTGTCGCTGAACGAAGGCCTCCGCTCGGACAACGAGTTGTTCAACCTCAGACTAGAATTCAACGGCCCCTGATACTCTGATTTGGCCAACGATAACGAGGATATGAGTTGTCGTTCCTGCTCGTCCTTGCTGCCGGCTGCCGGTTTCTTGGCTCCTTTCCTCTTTGACGTGAGAATAAATCTCGCTTCGATGTCTGTAAGTTTTGAGATTGTCCTCACCACATTGCGCTGCTCGAATTCTCTCAGGATGTTCGTGGTTTCCGATTTGGAATGGGTTTCTTTCAGAGGGTTTAACGCTTTATTCTTTTTACCGACTGTGCCGTCGGTGCATGACGTGCTGGTTGTTCTGCCGACGTTGGAGTCTGTGTACATGTACCGCAGCCTGGTCTTGAGAACACGCGAGGAATTGGGGCTTTCGAAATACACAACGTCGCTCAAAGAATCCGATGTGCGCTTTCGTCTTCTCTTCTTTTTACTTCTGTCTGACCTCGAAAACATTTCATAACCCGGGGCGTTAATGTCGCGTGACTTCGAGGAGTTTCTTGAGCTCGCGGTAAAATAATCCGTGTGATCGCTTTCCTTGAAGGCATCCGACTGGGGCGTCGAGTCCTCGGTTTCGGGGGCGGCGCTCTGGTCAGATGAACCTTGGTTTGCCCCTGACGCCTTGTGACGCCTGTATTTCCTCAGCATTCTGGAACGTTTTCTGAACCTGAGTTCAGGGGCGATGTCCAGTTCGCTGACGTTGGTATCGGGGAAGGTCCACTCCCAGGAGTCGGCCAAGTCATGCTCCGATTCCAGCACGGCGTTTTGGTAATCGTAGTCGTTGGGATCGAGGTCGGAGAGGGACTGAGACGAGTTGCGTTTCTTGATTAGCATTGGATGCAAGAAATTTTTTTTGTCAGGATTTTCGGTGGATTCCGAGAGTCGGGAATTTCCATTCTGTTCATCTGTGTTTAGAAATACTCCGTTGTCATCATTGGTATTCTGTACAGCTTCTGTTTCCGTGAGATTTATTTCAGTCAATAACTGAATGTCTTTGTTTCTCAAGTCGGGGTCTGCGGCAGTGTCATCATCCTGGGTATCACGCAGGCTTTCCACATCACCATCTTCATCGTGGTACTCCTCATTCTCTTCACCCGCATCTTCAACACTATCGTCCGCATCTTCATCACTATCGTCCGCATCTTCACCACTATCATCTTCGTCGAAACTGCTGTCGGTATCCTCGCCATCCTCCCCGTTTTCATCACCATCGTTATCTCCAACCGTCTCCTCCGCGTTTAATCCCTCTTCCCCGACTGCAACCTTTGCACCTTTTCCAGCGTTTATGTTTTCACCACTAAACCTTGTTTGACCACTCGGTGCCTCCTGGTGCTCATCATCTCTCATACTGCCACTTCCGTTGACCTGACCCGTTGAAAGACCTTGACTGACACCATCCGACTGACCAGCTGTAGCCGTGCTGTTGTGTACGTCATCGATAGCTACAAGATTCTCCTCGGCAGTTTGTGTGTCAGAATTTTGAGAGATGTTTGTGACACGTTCAACGTTTTCAATGAATTCTGTGTGCGTGTCAGTCGTCCCTTGTCCCTCTTGATCTTTCACCAGCGTGGCTGTTACTGCAGTGTCGAGATTATCTTCTCTCGGCAAAACAATTTTTAATCTCCCAGGTGGCGCATCTGACATTCTTATCGTTGTATCAATTAAAATTTAAAGTCTGAAGACCTTAGTGTTACTTCGAAACGTAGAATTCTGAAAGTAATTGTAGGGGGGGGGGAGGATTAATACCGACTAAAATTATAAGAAGATTTTTTTAAAAATTAAATCATTTTATACCTTAACATATTTTTTAAAATTTTTAATGAATTCTTAATTTTTCTACACCAATTTCATCCCATGATTCTGTTACATTAAAATTCAAAAAGTTGGGTTAAATGTACCTTAATTTTTAAATGGATAATAAACACACAAAAATCCATTGCTCCCCTTGCTTTGAATACAACTGTGACATGTATCAGATGGATACGTGAATTGTTAAACTTAGAAAATCCATTCATTGAGTTCTTAACAATTAAGTTTTAAAGTTACTTTTCATTTATTATCTGAAACGTCAAAACTGTTTAAATAAAAAATTCAAATATTCATATAGTTCTCAAAAATAAAATTGTATTATTGGAAGGCATGTCTTTTGTCGGTTCATGCCCCATGCTTTGTAGATATAATATTGACATTGTCAAAAATATGTCATAAATCTATTTTTAAGCTTTAACGTTATCGGTGCAAGCCCTGCAACTCATGTTTGATCAGATTAAGGGATCAGACAAAAACAAGGTTTCCCTACAAGTGTTTTTATCAATGCGCTTAAAATCCCACGAAGAATGAATGAAGATAAAAAACCAACCATTGCGTCATAATCAGCATACTCTCTCAACCGCATGCTGTCTTGATTCACTGCTGACAGTAGAGACAGAGAAGAATCAAAACACAGAGTGACGGCCTATTCTATTGTACCTACCTATTGGCTTCTACACTCCAAGGCGGTCTCACACAATTAAGTTCTACTCACCTTTTGCTCCTACTCACATTTAGCTCCTACACTCTCAGGGCTCCTAACCTTTGGTTCATTATAAACGTTGGCTTTCACTCACTTTTGACTCCTGCAGTGTCTGTGCTTCAACCTACACTTGGCTTCTACACTCTCTGAGCTCCTAACCTTTGGCTCCTACACTCTCAGTGTTTCTATCTACACGTGGCTCTTACGTACTGTGGACTACCAACTTTTGGCTCTTACACTCTAAATGCTTCTGCCCAGATTGGCTTCTACACTCTCACTGCTTCTACCCAAACTAGGCTCCTACACTCCCAGTGCTGCTAACCACACTTGGCTCCTACACTCTTAGTGTTTCTACCCAGGCTAGGCTCCTATCTACACTCTATGGGCTCCTAACCTTTGGCTCTAAACTCTCAGGTGCTTCTAACCACACTTGGCTCCTACACTCTCAGTGCTTCTACCCACACTTGGCTCCCACACTCTCAGCACTTTTACACACACTAGGCTCCTAACATTTGTCTCCTACTCACCCATGGCTTCTTCTCTCCTCGAGGTCGTATTCATTCTTATCTTCTACACACACTTGGCTCCAACACAAAAAGAACTCGCACTAACCCAGGAACCTCTCTAAAGATAGAAACATTTACCCTTTGACCAGTAATACTTTAAAGGCATCGATTCCGTCACAAAGGCCTAGAATGTTCATAGCAAGCCGCGCACAAACCTGGACATTCAAACCTCTCTTTCCCACCCACAACAAAACGCTACAGACATCTATGGATCCAAGTGATTGACATTTTATGTTTACTTGGGGTCTTAAAATGCTCGTAGCCTTTCTCTTTATAGAATGTGTGTATTTTTATGAGCTAAGATTACTTTACGTTCTTAAACAGAAGAGGGAAGGAGAGAGAAAGAAAGAAAAAAAGGGAGACAAAGGAGAAAGGACTCTTTTGAAAATAATTGTCTTTTTAGATAGTGTGTTGGAAGTCTATGAAAGATACCTCCATATAGGATGTGAGAATAAAGGTTGAACTTTTTAAGAAAGTGTTTCTAAGATCAAAACCGGAGTTGTTGAAGACTTGTAAAGTGTTGGTCTTATCCCAGAATACCTAGCTATTTTGAGATAATATTTCATGAAAATATTGATTGCCATTTTTTCTAATACAAAGCAAAAGAAGAACATAGTTGTCAGTGCTCTGGTCCACAGCGGTCCCAGCTGCTCTCAGGGTTCGTGTCATATGTGGGGCTTAGGCCAAATCTCATGTGCGTGGGGCCTAGGCCGAGTGTCATGTATGGTGCCTAGGCTTAGTGTTATGTGTGGGGCCTAGGCCGAGTGTCATGTATGGTGCCTAGGCTTAGTGTTATGTGTGGGGCCTAGGCTTAGTGTTATGTGTGGGGCCTAGGCTTAGTGTTATGTGTGGGGCCTAGGCCGAGTGTCATGTATGGTGCCTAGGCTTAGTGTTATGTGTGGGGCCTAGGCTTAGTGTTATGTGTGGGGCCTAGGCCAAGTGTCATGTGTGGGGCCTAGGCGGGGTGTCATGTGTGGGGCCTAGGCCGAGTGTCATGTGTGGGGCCTAGACCAAGTGTCATGTGTGGGGCCTAGGCCAAGTGTCATGTGAGGGGCCTAGGTCGAGTGACATGTGTGGGGCCTAGGCCAAGTGTCATGTTCGGGCTCAGGCCAAGCGTCATGTGTGGGGTCTAGGCCCAGTGTCATGTTTGGGGCCTAGGCCAAGCGTCATGTGCAGGGCCTAGGGCGAGTGTTCATGTGTGGGGCCTAGGGCGAATGTCATGTGTGGGGCCTAGACCGAGTGTCATGTGTGGGGCCTAGGCCGAGTGTCATGTGTGGGACCTACACCAAGCGTCGTGTGCCTAGGCCAGCGTCATGTGTGGGGCCTAGGCTTAGTGTTATGTGTGGAGCCTAGGCCGAGTGTCATGTGTGGGGCCTAGGCCAAGTGTCATGTTCGGGCTCAGGCCAAGCGTCATGTGTGGGGTCTAGGCCCAGTGTCATGTTTGGGGCCTAGGCCAAGCGTCATGTGCAGGGCCTAGGGCGAGTGTTCATGTGTGGGGCCTAGGGCGAATGTCATGTGTGGGGCCTAGACCGAGTGTCATGTGTGGGGCCTAGGCCGAGTGTCATGTGTGGGACCTACACCAAGCGTCGTGTGCCTAGGCCAGCGTCATGTGTGGGGCCTAGGCTTAGTGTTATGTGTGGAGCCTAGGCCGAGTGTCATGTGTGGGGCCTAGGCCGAGTGTCATGTGTGGGGCCTAGGCCGAGTGTCATGTGTGGGGCCTAGGCCGAGTGTCATATAAGGATAAAGCCGAATTGCTCCATAATAACTTGTTACATAACAGAATGTTTCATAACGAACCGTTTGCTAACAACTAACAATCTGTCCTTAATTAACTTTCCAGTGAAAAAGATTTCCTTAACAAATAGGTTCTTAACAAACAAGTCCCTACCAAACAGGTCCCTAACAAACACTTCCATAACAAACAAGTCCCTAACAAATAGGTCCCTAACAAACAGGTCCCTAACAAACACGTCCATAACAAACAAGTCCCAACCAAACAGGTCCCTAACAAACACTTCCATAACAAACAAGTCCCTAACAAATAGGTCCCTAATAAACACTTCCATAACAAACAAGTCCCTAACAAATAGGTCCCTAATAAACACTTCCATAACAAACAAGTCCCTAACAAATAGGTCCCTAACAAACAGGTCCCTAACAAACACGTCCATAACAAACAAGTCCCAACCAAACAGGTCCCTAACAAACAGGTCCCTAACAAACAGGTCCCTAACAAACAGGTCCCTAACAAACAGGTCCCTAACAAACAGGTCCCTAGCCAACTGTTTTTTTTTAATCCATTCTCCTCCAACTCCAAGTGCAGTCAAAGTTCTTGTCCACACCTTCATAAATTTATGTCCAAGTACACACGCCTGCTATAAATATATGTCCAAGTACACACGCCTCCTAGAAATTTCACATATAATTTACTCATATACCAGACACTCCTGTCAAATAAAATGAAAGTATTGAAAACCTACCCGAGCCCATGTAATTATGAGTGAGCGCCATAACTGTTAGACATTCGGGGATTTAATTGGCCACTGTGCAGTCGTGGGTGTATCGTTAATTGCACGCTTGTGTAATCTTTAAATTAGGGGCGGCGATTTCAAGAGAAAATCTTCACACTATTGGTGAATCAACAATGGAAGGGTCGGGGGCAGGGAAAGGGGTGAAGGGTGGCTTGCCGGATGGTCCTCTTGGCATGAGAACCACAATGCCAATGAAACCACCACGAATAACGTGAGTTCAGTTGTATTAATGTTTTCCCATGAACTGCTTACCATAATCATACAAATAACACTAAACTTCGAATAGATGTGGTTGCTGGAGTTCATTACGATCAATGTTCCCTTTAAGCTTTGCGGTTGCGCGGCCGCGCAGATATCTGACATACGCCACGCAGCAGTTTAAAATTATAAAGAAAATTTTGTAAAATATTGCTCAAAAGATGGATGCTGTGCAACTTTGCACACCAGTTTTTTTTACTTTGCACACCGGCCATCGAACCTTAGAGGGAACATTGATGACGATAATCCTAATTAAAAGAAAATTTGAGTTATTGTAGATTCAGAACATGGGCGTAGGAAGGGGTGCCCCTTATCGAAGTGTTGGTCGTGGAAGGGAAGCGGTGAAAAGCAATAGCCGCCCCAGATGCCCGTAAACTTGCTACCACCCTACAGTTTCATATTAAATCATCTAAATTCTTTAGATAAATCAATATAAAGTAAATTTGGTTAAAATTATTAACTTTCTAAGACGCTAAGATGGTAATCAAGTTACCTTACACAACCTTTTAAGTTAATTATTCAGCTTCAAGAAATCTATATTCAGGGTAAATGTATCTGAGTAATTCATGTAATCTATCCCTCAGATTAGTGTTAAGAATAATATATTGCAACTCATTCAATATATCATCCAGTCTGAAGTAATCTATCAGTCTGATTTAAGTACCGTATTCACTCGCATATAAGCCGAGCTTAGAACTATAAAAATACAATACTGAAATCGGGGGATCGGCTTATATATGCACATAAAACAAAATGGACACAAGGACAGACACTAAAATATATGTATAATTTGTTTCTAAAAATATACTTCATTAATCATCACTTATGAGCGGAGGTTCAGAAATTATTATAGCAAATAATGTGGAAAGAGCAAAACACGTTTTTGTGTCATTCCAAAAGGTAACCGAACTGGTATGTAACAGAAAAGTAAGCATTTTACATCTTTAACAAATCTCTATGAACCAAAAATATGGAGTAAAATTATACAATTGTATGGTCGGCTAATATGAGGGTTTTTGCAAGAACTGGCCATTTTAAAGCAGTTTAAAGGGTTTGCTTATATGCGATTTAGGCTTATATGCGAGTAAATACGGTAATATATAATTTTGATTCAAGAAAATCTACAGATTCAAAGAATATATCTCTCATATTCAAGTTCTAGTAAATGTTCGGGTTTCAATGAAACTTTAAATTCACGTAATCTGTTTTGCAGATTCAAATACTTTGAGACTCAATGAATCTATCATTCAGATTCTATTAAATCTTTAGATTTAAGAAACTCATTATTTTAATTCAAGTAAAGTATCTTTTAGATTCAAGTTATCCATCACTCAGATTCACATTATCTATTTAAACATAAACATTCAAATAAGGTATATTTCAGAATCCAATATTCCTTCCTACCTTTTTTTTTATTATCAAATGATTAACTGAAAAATTGGCACTGTCCTTCCAGTAAATATCCCTTCAAAATTCCTCACACAAATATTACTCCATGCTCGCCCCGAAACTTCAATTCTTAACTCTCCTGTCTTGCAGAAGTTAGAGTCATATATCCCAGCGTAAATCACCATTTGAATATAAAACCCCGTTCGACTTGACACCAAATCGCTGCTACACACGTGAAGATACTGGACAATAAATAACAATAAAAACTGATCAATATTTGAACCGATTTTGACGCCCGCGAATTGAAGACCGGGCATTGGATTAGCACAAACATGGATCGTTTAAAAACATCGAGATCCATTCAGAGCAGGTGGTACGTATGTCAATCGCGGCCCCGTATTCAAATGTGGCAGAAGAAGATAAGACGGTCATATACGCATAAAGAGGAATGTCAAGAGAAAGTTTTAAGTAAACATGACTTCGCTTCATTGAGGTTGGTCCCAGGACTTGCTTGAAATTACTTCGAGTCAGTGAGGCTAGAAATTATAAAAATTATCGATTTAAACAAATAAATAACAATATACACTCAGGTAATAGTTTTTAGACATTCACTAATTGTTCTTAAATTCTCATCAACTTTCTTCTAATAATTATATAATCTATATCTCTTCTTATATAATAAAAGGAAATGTTCTGTCCGGTCATCGATAGCGATTGGGCTCTCAAACACATATGACTCCTACAGCCAATCATATTGAACACTTTTACGCGGACGTTCAAAACGAGTTATTTTTGGTGCAGTATTTCTAAAAAAATTTCTTCCAATACTTTATTTTGAGTTATGCGCGTTGGGATTTATAGCTCTGTTTTTACGAGTTATTTATTTTTAAATCCCTTATATTAACTTCACCGCCGTCTCTGTCTCTCTGCCCTCCTCCTCTCTCTCCCTCCTCTCTCCTCTCTCTCTCTCTCTCGCTCTCTCCTCTCTGTCCTCTCTGTCTTGGGCTCGGCGGGCGGAAAAACAGAAGTCAAAAAATGACCCACTTCCCATGATCCGATCGAACTGAAATTTGGCACACGGACCCGTCTGACCTAACAATGCATCGTATCAAAATTTCAGATCGATCGAACGTACCGTAATTAAATTAATGCATTTTTAGTTTATCCTTATATGAGGTATGCAATTCGAATTCACGGTTGTTATTGTTTTTTTTGCCA
Organism: Ampullaceana balthica; assembly: GCA_944989445.1. Taxonomy (NCBI): domain Eukaryota; kingdom Metazoa; phylum Mollusca; class Gastropoda; family Lymnaeidae; genus Ampullaceana; species Ampullaceana balthica. The sequence continues at coordinate 165,650 of CALYLW010000481.1, read as the reverse complement.
CGTGAAATTTTGAGCTGACGCATTGAGGCGACCCAACGAAGCGACGGGCGCTTTTGTTTACATTTTACGTGTCACTCTGAGCTCGGTCAAGCGAATCGGTGACCAGACTTTTCCCCTCTCCTATCATTTCTTCTTTTGTAAGCTTTTTAATTATTAATTTATTTATCCGTTTGCTATGAAGCTTGGACTTTTTTTTTGCACACGTCCGCAAACGTTTCTGGCATAATTATTTTTAAAACATACCACTTATTGGTTTCATTTTTACTCAGATGGTTGCAACGCACGACGGGTCTGCTAGTATGTATATATAAATAAGTCACAATAATTAAGCTTTTGAATGATTCAGTTCGGTAGAGAAGCCATTACTTTTTTTTAACGAATGATGCTCTGACACTTGAGTTCAGCGACATTCAATTCATTTTTTTATGGGGAGAGGCAATTATTTTTCAAATATTGTCTGTGAATTTTCAAATGATATTATATAAGCTTCTTTTGCTTTGCAATTACCACTATAAGACAACCAGTCTTTCGTTACAATAAATTGCAAATAAAAGATAGAAAACATTTTACTATAGTTAATAAAAAATTGGAACTTTTTTAAAAACTTTTTTTAAATTTAAAAACTTATTAAAATAGTTTGTTTCTTCAAATTCAAAATGTCCCAGGTAGGGTACTTTTAAAAAAAAACACTTTCAAAAATAAACTTTACCACCAAGGACCCTACTGTTTCTTAGTCTTTAATCAACACTCCTTAGATCTAGCGCCCTGCTGGAGATTTTTTGGGGGGTCTGAAGAAAATTAAAAAAAATTGTCCCGCACAGATTCTTACAGTTGCCAAGGCCTCTGTTGGCATGCAGTCTTGAATTTCTAGCTCACCCCACAATCCCCTCCCCAGGCACCCAACCAATTCCCAATCAGTTTTACACCAAAAAAACTAAACAAATAATATTTCGTTTTAACTGCGCTCATGCGCCCATTCGATAGGACTACCTCCATACTTTTATCCCTCCCCCTACTCCTAACGTGTCTCTGTTTTCATTCCCCGTGGTCTCTGTCTGACATCGATACCAACAGCCTCGTCTTATCTGTTAACAGACGTTCTTTCTATAGAGAAGATTATTGCGTCCTACGTTCTACTAAGAACGTATCGGCAAGTGACGCAGCGTTCACAGGCCACGGCTATGAGGGACCACGCTATTTGCAACCGCCTTTGTTTTCCTAACTAGTGTCAGGTACCCATTCGGAGCTGGCTTAACTCACGGACACCCTTGGCCCCGGGAACAAATCTCTGCTTTCACGAATCCGTGACCCTTGGTACTCCAGCCAAGCACGCATGCCGCTCGACCACCGTTCCCCAACCCCCTCCCCCCCCCCAGGTTTTTTAAAAATTTACTAATCAATTAACGCCTCGCCGATATTCTTCATATAAGCATAACCAATCACCATTGCAAAAATTGTTTTGTTTATGAATTCTATAATTTATATTCTTTGTTCAAGCAATAATTTACCTCAAAGATTTGGGGGGGGGGCACTATAGAGCCACAAATGTCAAACTGCAGTCTACACGCGATTCAAGCCTCGTAACAAATAGTTGAATAGAAAGTCACGTGATGAAAAGTGTTTCGACTGTGCACTGGAAAACGCAACACCACTTCTAAAGGTTTTTGTGGGCCGGTGAATACTCTCTGCCCCGAGTTGAATTTGTCTACTCTACACCATTGAATAAGTCGCATAAATTATTGGCGAATATTTTGATCTCCCACGTCGAGCCTTGTAGAAGTCTGTCATCACAGTTATGCGTCAAATGTTGCATTCCATCCTCTTAAAATGATTTCTCAAACACATTTTGAATTTCAATACGAAAACAGATAAAATGCTTGACATTACATAGATGTCATTTTTTCAAGTTTTAGGCGAGTGCTGATTACCATAGCAGGAGCCGGAGTCCGATTTGTTAAAATGGCCGGATTCCGGATTTTCCGGTGCCATTATGAATATATATAAATTAGGGCACTGCCGGCAAGCCGGATTTATGAAGTGAAATTCTGCCGGAGCAGAAGCCGGAGCCAGATTTGTAAAAAAAAATAGCCGGATTCCGGATTTGCCGGAGCTGGAGCCAAAATCCGGTACACCCCTGCTTAAAAGAACTATCAGATTATTAACATGACTTTAATAGTAGAATAGTTAATTGTCAACAGTTGTCACAGTTATTCAATGAAACAGTAACTCAATCTAGATCGAATTTGAAAACAAAAATTGCAAAAATAAGACTTGACAATAATTATATAATACAAATCATTTAACTGCTACCTTTTCATTTACAATAGGTGAGGTCAAGTTTTAGATAATCTTCCGATTATGCAATCTATTGACATAGGATAAGAAGTAGATTAGCAAAACTTGACCTCACCCAGTGATTAAATAATAAAAAGGAAACAAAACAATTTGACTAAAAAAAATACTAGATTGACAAATTATGTGACCAACTCTTGTGCTATACTGAATATGTTTATTATGGTCATGTGAATTATGTTTAATTCAAAACTATTCAATGGACATAATCTTACCATGGTGAAGTGAAGTGTTCGTCCATAGTTACGGTTACAGTTACGACTGACATCAAATTTTCACCATCATCGTTTCCTGGAAGGATAATTGAAGACAGATCAACTCGTCCTCATCTAGCCACTCTATAGCCTCTGTGTTTGTATTTTCTCTTCTGGCCATAACTGCCATGGGTTCTCTTTGCCTTCTAGAAGCGATTCTCAAAGGACAGGTGCGTTTTATCTGAGTTGATTCTTGAACAGCTTGGGTGTGCACATTCTCCTGAGCCCGAGCTCTGTGTTGTCCTGCATTATTTCTTCAGCATTGCTTGTGCGGCAAAATATAAGTGACATACTTTGCAAATTCGATCAAGTAAGCTGGTCTGCAAATATGGATATTAAAGTTCATTTGGTTGCACTTTGAAAACTCCTGTTGATCTTGGCATAATTTCATCAAAGTTGAGAGTTTGTGCCACAAAACAGGAAGGAGATTTATGAGATTCTGCATCTGCTCTCTCTGAAGCTTTGAGTCCATCAAATATTTGGTTGATTGGTATTGGAGGAGGACAAAATGTCGAAGGTAAAACGTTTAAATATGAGCTTCGTACTTTGTCGCAACATTTTATGTCCTGATATTTCACAATTTGAGTGAAATATTGGCTTGTGTGAACATTATTGTCAAACCATTCCTGATCCTTCGATATCAGTCCTGCTGCATCTAATTCAGATTTATGAACAACACATTCAGGAGATACGCATTACATGCTATTTTGATATAAAACTAATTCAAATGTTTAACAACAATTTTGAAAATTATTTTTAAGGCTATTTAAATTATATTTTAAAAAAAAAGAAATCGCTATAAAACATGTTTAACGTAGTGCGCACCGCGAGACAGATGATCAATTAATAGCATTTACATTTACAGATCGGGAACATATTTTTTAAAAGTATCGTCAATATAATACCCACCACACAGCGCAACGGAAAGTATTTAAAAGGTCGTTCAATATAATACGCACCGCGACACTCTAGCACAAAAATAACATGCTACATAGAGATAAATATAGACAATCTAAAAATTCATTAATTTAATTACAGTACATTCGGCCGATCTGAAATTTTGATACAGCATTTTTATCATCGGCACGAGTCTGCCTGCAAAATTTCAGTTCGCTAGCTTACTAGAAAGTGGGTTAAAAATTGATCCAAAGTTTTTTCGGCATTCAAGCAAGCGAGCAAGGCATCAAGCAGACGCCACGAGTTAATATAAAGGATTTAAAAATACTAAAGTAACTTTAAAAACAAATTATTTATTAATTATTTATGACCCCTTCTCCAAAAAGTTTAATATTTATTAACGTAGCTCCCCTACTATTTCAAATTTATTATAATATTTCAGCAACAACAACAAAAATTAGGTGTTTTAGAATTCATTTTAATTTTTAAAGTACAAAGAAAATATATTTGAAATGTCGGTAACTGGTCGCAATAGTTTTATTTTCAACTTTATTTTTTTTAAGGTAGCGTGTATTATCTCGTATGCTTTGTAATAAATCTTGTTTCTTAAAATTGAAGAGTGAGAAATCATGTTTCTTAAATTAAAAGAGTTAGGGTTATATTTATAGCCTTTTTATTATAGTTTTAAAAAGAACAATTATTGTAAGCAGCTTCGTTGGTCAAATTAATAGAGCGACCGACTGCTGAATAGAGGTCTGGGGTTCGTTTTTTAGTTGGGGCGTTTTTTTTTCTTTCTTTACTTTACATTTTTTAAAAACATAATTAATTTATTTTTAAGTTTAGGAATAGGTTTTAGTGTAGGTTTAGTGATAGGTTTTAGGGTTAGGGGTAGGTTTAGTGATAGGTTTTAGGGTTAAAATTAGGTGTAGATTTAGTGATAGTTTTTAGGGTAAGAGTAGGTTTAGTGATAGGTTTTAGGGGTAGGTTTAGTGATAGTTATTCCTTTCTTCATTTTTTTCTTCATTTTTTTCTCCTTGAGCGTAAAATTACTTTTAAAACAGGCCAAAAATAACAACAAAAATTAATTAAAGTTAAATATTGATTGCGGCGGCGCTCTTCTGTGCATTCGAACTATTTCGACATACTTGTAGCTCTTTAATGTGAGAAACACGATTTCTTACACAAACATGACGAGACGATACACGCTACCTTAAAAAAAATATTTTGAATCACGTGATCGCAGAAAACGAAAGTAAACAAGGAGATGGCATCGGCAATTGTTATCTGTTTGGTAGGCTTAAATATTAACTTTCATTTATTATACCTATTAATATTACTATTAACTTTTGTTTAATTTCAAAGTCAAAGGATTAGGAATTTCTCCAATAAAAGACATATACTGTACTGATCAAAATATTAGTAATAGTAATATTACTATTTCAACTTTCCCTGTGACTCTAACTGAGTCTAACTCTAGGTTCTAGACCTAGGCCTAGGCCCTAGGCTAGGCCTATGCCTATGCCTACTATTAAATTACACGATTTCTTTTACTTTTACTACTAATAGTATTATAGTAATAGTACTTATTACTAGTACAGTGGTACCTCTAGACTCTTAGTACGAAATTAATCCGTTCGGGGTGGCTTTCGTATCTTGGATTTTTCATATCTCGAACAGAAACAGCACTGAAAATTGAAAATATCAAGGAAACTATATTTATAGCAAAACAAAGTAGGATTCTTCAATCCTTAAAAGTACATTTACATATTATAATAATAAATCAAATAAATAGAAATAAAACAATGAAAACCGAATAAAATGAAAGTAAAATAATGATAATGTCATTAATGTGCATACAAATGTGGGTAATCCCTTATTTCAGCGCATTTTATATTTCAAGTCATCAAAAAAACATTTTTTTCAAACTTACTTTATTAATTATTATTATGAAATCTATTTTAAAATTAAAACATTATTTTTTTGTTGAAATAAAATTACTATTTTACGATTTGAATGAAATAAAAATTTGTATATTTCACTATCTTCTGTGACTAACGGCGCCATTATTGTTGTTAGAAATCTGCTTTTAAAAACCTTTTTCTAAGTTAAAAACCCCTTTAAACTCAACAAAACATACGCAAAACTTATTGTAAAGCATTAAATACTTTTTTAATTTCTGATTTTAGTGTTTAAATTAGTAAAAGTAAGTTATTTTATTTATTTTGTTCTAAAAATTTAAAATGCGCTGAAATAAGGGATTACCCAAATGTGAACCTTTACCTTTGGATTGAGGCGAAGTGTCGAGAAGGTTGTAGGGAGGAGAACGGATGGCAGAAAACATTATCATGATGGCATTACGTACGAAACCTTTAATTTATTAAAGTAATTCGTTATTCACAAACTTTACATCAATTAATTCTAAATAAACTTTATAAACACTCTATTCTAAACATATGTAATGTAACACTTAAACTTTAATTTTTTATTTGCTTTTAAAATATTTTTTTTACATTTTGTTCTGCGCTTTCTAATTTTTCTATGTACATGTACTGATTTTATTGATTTAGACAATTAATATTTAATATGACATTGTGGGATCAGACCTAAAAACTATGTTTGTTTTGTTTTAGTTAAATTAAATTTATTAAATATAAAGTAAAAAGTTAATAAAAATGAATGCTAATCATTTATTCTGTCAAATTTAATAACAATTCTAAGATTGCGAGTCATAAGTCATAACAACAATGAACTCAACAATGTTGCAATTTTCAAAGGCTGACATAAAATTCTTTTTTTCAGTTACAAAAGTATTAGCGAAAATGTCTGGACATCGGCGCTATCCCTATTACTTGTGGATCTTGTCATTCTTTTGCAATAAAATAGTGGTGGAGTGTCACAGGACCCCTAATATTGTTTTTGTGTTCGCTGATGACTATGGGTACCATGACATAGGCTACCATGGAGCTGAGATCAACACGCCAAATCTTGATAAACTCGCAGCTCAGGGGGTAAAATTAGAGAACTACTATGTCCAACCCATTTGTTCACCAACCAGAAGCCAACTGATGACTGGAAGATACCAGGTAACATCACCATTACTCATTTCTTACCTCCTTTCTTGTATTTTATTTAATCCTGTCGCAGTCATATAATAATTTTAAATTAATCGCGTATAGTTATTAAATCCCTTATATTAACTTCACCGTCTTGTCTCTCTCTCTGTCTGTCGTGGGTTCGCAGTCGGGCAAAAAAACAAAAGTCAAAAATGACCCACTTCCCTTGATGCTATCGAAATGAAATTTTGCACATAGACTTGTGTCACCTAACGATCCATTGTATCAAAATTTCAGATCGATCGAATGTACCATAATTAAATTAATGCATTTTTAGTTTATCTCTATGTAGCCGTCTGCTATTGTTTACATCCACGTGTCACTGGAGTTCATTCCAGACATCAATGACCATATCCCTGTGTTTTATAGCAAGGGGAGTTCAGTCTGTAAATGTTTGTCGGGTGGTGCATATTATATTGCACATAATCAATAATTTTAGTTATGTCTCATTTTAAGGGATTTACAGTATAGTCAAAAACTTTATTTTTACGGGTTGTTTAGTTTTAAAGTGTATGCTTATTGAATGCTACTGTTGATTTATTTGAAATTTCCGTATAATTTTATGGTCCATTTTTTTATTAAAATCTCCTATAAGATTCATACAGGTCTTCAACATAACATCATCTGGCCATCTCAGCCTTACGGCGTACCTTTAGAATTTCCAACACTGGCCAATTTTTTAAAAGACCAGGGCTATTCAACTCATGCTGTAGGTAAATGGCACCTTGGCCTGTACAAAAAAGAATACACACCTTTAAATAGAGGATTTGACACTTTTTATGGTGAGTTCTTGATTAAAAAAATAATATGAATTTTGATGCTAAGCTGCAAATAGTTAACTACACTTTGAGATAAATGATGGTAATAATACCTCTAAGAGGTAATTACACATATTTTGGTGATAAAAATAATATGTTTGACTTAAAATTTTAAAAGCTGAGGAGTTTTATATACTTCAAACAAAAGGGAAAAACCATAGTAACTTTAACTTTGCTAAATATCTTTTGTTGTTGCTTTGAGCATGACGAAAAGTTTATAATACATGGTCAGGACAAAATTTCATTTCTTTAATTTCATGCGTATCTTTTAGGGCGACAATAATTTTTTGTGTGTACAATATTGGTTTATATATTTCTATTTTGTTTGGCTAAATTCATGACCACAACAATAAAACAGTTTTACCTTTATGACTATTTCAACTAGTGCAGGCTACTGGGAGGGCGGGGAAGACTACTACACTTACTTCAACTGTGACACATGGCATAACAAAACCATTGATGAGACATCCACTATAACTCAAAGTTATTCTCCGAAGGACATCTTGTCTGGGAGACGTGATAAAGCAATCCAGTGGTGTGGGTATGATCTCAGGGATATGGATAAACCAGTGACAAACATGAATGGAACTTATTCGACACATCTGTACACTAAGAAGGCTATCGACGTCATTAATCAAGCAAAAACTGCTGACAAGGTTAATTATTAATCTCAGTTTATTTTATATTTTTTTTTAAATGTCTTGCAAAAAATATTTAAACTAATAATCATAAGAAATTAACAGTCTTTTGAGAAAAGAATTTCAAGTTTTTTCATGACAGAAAAGTAAAATTCAGGGGGAAAAATCCATCACGGATGAATTGGCATGCGAAGGACATAAAATAATTTTTTATATTCATCAGCCATTTTTCCTCTATCTTGCCTACCAAGCTGTCCACTCACCTATGGAAGTGCCACCTGAATATCTTACACCATATTCTAATATTGAGAACAAAAATCGTAGGATTTATGCAGGTTTGTTACACTATTTATAGTTTGTGATAAATACAAATTTGGAATTAGTCAAAACTTTGATCAACATATCTTACTATCACTATCAAACTTTAGTCAAGCCAGATAGAATTCTAGCTACTTGCATGTTGCATCAAATTATGACTTTCAAAAGTATTTCACTGAGTTTTTTTGGTTGTCATACAAATTTAGGAAAGCATCATTGTTTTTTAGTCAAGCGATTAGTGTTAGGGCTTACTAGCACGCATCTCAAACATTTTTGTTCTTCTAAAAAATCAAAAATAAATTTATTTTATTTTGATCATGAATTCAATTATGTAGAAAAGCAACACAACTGTGTTTCAATATTCCCATGAGGTTATACACCCTTAGGTGACAATATCACATGTTATAACATCACTGAGATTTTGTTTTCAGGAATGACAAGTTGTATGGATGAAGGAGTCGGAAATGTAACCCAGGCATTGAAAGACGCTGGACTTTGGGACAACACTATTGTCATTTTCTCTACAGGTAAGGTCAATACAGTATTGATTCAATGTTTAAGAGTTCCAAAAAAAAACATATTTACAAATAAGCAATTTTAAACTTAATCTTTCCTGAAAAGATTATTTTCTGTATATTTTCTTTGATGCTACATGGGAAAAATGTTTAACTTGAAAATCTTGAAAAAAAATTTAGAACCCTTTCGACAAATGTCTTAAAAAGTTAAGCCATTCAAATTGTTAATTTACCTTCTCACGCTGTTTGTTATAATAAGTTATATCACCTCTCGTTTCATTAATTTTCTAATGTCAGATAATGGAGGGGAAGTGTATGCTGGTGGAAACAACTGGCCACTGCGAGGCTACAAACACACTTTGTGGGAAGGTGGTGTCAGAGGTATAGGATTTGTTACAGGGCCTCTTATCAAACAGCAGGGCAAGGTCAGCAAGGAGCTAATGCACGTCTCTGATTGGTTCCCCACAATTGCTGACATGGTGGGGGCAAAGGTCAACAGTAGCTTGAAGCTTGATGGAATCAGTCAATGGCCAATGATCAAGTATGTATTAAACTAAGGTTGATGCTTTTGTCACACAGTATTTATTTTTGAGAAATAATCATATGAAAACAGTATAGCAAAAGTGTGTTAAGAAAAATATCTTTAAAATACATGTGCCTAAAAGTTTATGTCTGTATTCCAGCCAAGGCAAGAAGAGTGCAAGAGAAGAAATTCTTCATAACATTGACATTCTGGAACCACTTGTAGGGAAAAGGCTGTTTGAAGACACATTTGACACTCGTGTTCGGGCAGCGATTCGTGTAGGAGACTTCAAGCTGATAACGGGAAATCCCGGTAAATCACATGTTTTCTTATTACCCGTATTGAATACTGTTCATATTGGATAAAGATAGCTTTTATGTTTCATAACATCAAAGCAGGTTTATATGTTGATAAATGAGACAAGGAAGTGGGTGTATAAGTATAAACAGAATTCGGAAGATTCGACCAGCAGAAATTATTCTATGTTAGAGCAACGAAAACCTACTACCCAAGAAGAACCGTGTCGTAACAAGGGTTGAATAACCATGAAAATTTTGAAAACAATTAAAAAATTGACAGACAAGATTTGACCAGTATAAACATATCAAGGTGCAAGCTAAATAATAAATACAATGTAAAAAATTTATAAATAAATCCATGTTATATTATATTGCTTTTAAATTGGGAGTGGAGATGCCTGTCCATTGTTGTGTCCCCTAGATTAGACAAGATTTCTTAAAAAGGTCTAGTAAAAATGCACGACTAAACATAAACCATGGATAAGCGTAGGGCACAGTAATCTTCTGTATAGAAGGAGCGTCTGTAACAAATAAGATAAGGTCAAAGAGGAAGCTGAAATATTTGCTTATCAATAAATCCTTTAATATACCATCAAAGATTCACTGCAATTCACATTGTATAGAACCCAACACATAGACTTCCTTTCATGAAATTATAGAACCCAACACATAGACTTCCTTTCATGAAATTATAGAACCCAACACATAGACTTCCTTTCATGAAATTATAGAACCCAACACATAGACTTCCTTTCATGAAACTGATTGTCACCAATGTTCACAGGAGATGGCAAGTGGTACCCTCCACCCCACCTGCTCAAGTTAAATAAAAGTCACCCACAGGCCAGGGGGCCCAATGATAAGAATGTCTGGCTGTTCAATGTCCAGGAAGACCCCAGTGAGGCCGTTGACCTGTCAAATATTTACGTCGGCCAGGTGAAGAGGATGCTGGACCGGTTACAATATTACAACTCCACCGCCGTCCCACCTCAGTACCCGCAGTCTGAACCAGAATGTGACCCCAAACTACATGGGGGCTACTGGGGACCTTGGCAGTAAATTCAGTAAGGTTTAATGTACAGTGTAGAGATGCATACTTGTAAATCTGATTGGTCTAGGGGTAGAGGTCATGGGATGAGAAAGAACAAAGCTGGGTGTTATTGTTAAGCAAGCTATTTTGGGCAGTGTTATGAATCCTATGGAGCCATCCATTAATCACAGAGTTGATATTTTGACTTTGTAACAATATATTTTATATTAAAGCGTTCTTATCGTGTGAGGAATTTATGACAAGCAGGAAGTGGGTTGATGCGGTTGAAGTAAGGAAATGTGACAAAATAGCACGAGCTTAAGTTACTGACACCTATTTAAAATATACAAATAATTAAGTTCATTTTCCTGATCTCATCACAGTGTGTTTTTTTTTGTATCCATCAGAAAATTGATAATTTCACTTATATACATTCCACTTTGTATCACGGTGTGCCTTTATTTTACCAATACAATTTAGTACAATGACAGTACATGTAGTTATATTTTGTTATAGAAATATCTAACTAATAAATTATTGTTCCATGACAATTATTAACTGACCTTTTGCTCATCTCCTAATGATTTATTTGTTCCAAAGAAAACTTTTTTTTTAAAGTAAATATTGGAAAAAGAAATATAAAAGAATTCAGTATTCTATATATAATGATGCTTGACATGTTCTGGCTGTGTAAATGGCAGTTAACATTATGAAAGGCAAAAGTTTAATGAGACAGCATTAAAAATAACTTATTAACAGCTGTTTCAATAAACAAACAGACCAGTGACTAAATATCAGAGGAGTACATCAAAACTGATCTTGAATACTAAATACTCATCTACCAGTAAGTGCAATTATTGTTTCACTTAAATGTTCTATTTAAATACAACTTTTGATTTATTCAAGAATATTGAATTAGCAAAACTTTCTTGTGTGAAATACAATCTATTTCATATTTGGAACGCCATTGTAATATTAAAGATCTCTCCGTGACTTATTGGATCAATGTTGACATCTTGATGTTCTTATGTGCATATTTGGTGCAAACAAGATCAAGTGCTTATTATGGGAAAAGAGGAACGAAAGCAGGATAGGCAATTCCACTCTGAAACTATAATTCTTTATTTTTACATGAACTGTACTTTTTTTAAATGAAACCTGATCTTTTTGGTTTTCTTTTTTTTTGGTCATCTTTAATTAATTTATGGACACAGTTACCCAACAGTAAAAAATTTTCATTGCTTGTCATTAGAAGTTAAGATGTATTATTAAATATAAAATAATTTCATGATTTTTGTTTACTTTTCTAGTTGTCATTTTGTTTGTCAAAGTTATTTGTTAATCAGTTAACAGTTATAATGCAACTTGTGTCACATTGGCTGTTTGTTTATTGCAGTGTTGTCCAACCAAAATTTGTGCGGCACATCTTACAAAAAAAACAAGAAATCAGTGTTTATTCAAAAGATGTTTCATAATTAATGAGATACTTGAGCGTTTTCTTTGGAGCAGATGAGCTCAAAACGCGGCTCATTTGCTGGATAAGCAAACTCTTATTTCTCTGTCTATCATCTGCAGTCTTTCACGTTTGACGTATGCGAGCAGTTGCGCCTTTCCGCTGATGTCAGTACTTTCATCGATTTGCATTGCCCAGAGCTTTTGGATGTCGTCGGCTTCCGCAAAATGCTCTTTAATTTGATTGTCCAAATCTGTCGAAATGTCAGCAATCCGACGTCCCATCGTCTGGTGAGACTGTGGAATCTTATTTATTTTTTCAACAGCGTTGGGTCCAAACTCCATAGTCTCAACTGGGATTCGTAAAGACGGCAATATGATTGTCTCAGCGTCCAAATGAGATTTCTTTAGTTTGACCAAAAGATTCGCAATTTTATAGCTTGCTAACTGAGCTTTGACAGGAATTTAGGAAAATTTCTTCATTATTTTTTATTGCTGCTCTAAGTTGGACCGAATGGATGCAAAATAACTTTTCGGCTTGTCTTTCAATCCTGGATGATTTGAGTTCAGATGCCGCTTCAGTTTACTGGGGTTCATGGACTCGTTGGACAATGCCATGTTACAATTAAGACAAAACGGGAGAGAAGGATCATTTGCACATTGTATGAAACCATACTCAAGATATTCCTCGTGATATTTCAGTTTGGTAACATTCTTCTTGGATTTTGCAGCTCTCTCTCCATTTTGATGCTCGTTGGAATCCTTCTGGCTTCTCTTCAAAAAATTATCCATAGCCGTCTGTAATTAAAAGTTTTTTAAAAAGTGAACAGCAGAAAAGGGTTTTTATTTACTTACAACAGATATTTATTCCCAATGGAGGAGAGAAATTTTGTAGCTTTCAAGATATTCTCACAACCAGAACAATACAAACATGAAACGTTTTTATTCAATTCTTTTTCGGTTAAGGATATTTTTTTTCAAAACTTGAAATCTTTCGCGGCACACTAAAATTTTCTCGCGGCACACCGGTTGGACAACACTGGCTTATTGTACTTAATAATCAGTAGATTCATTGAATCAGAACACGTGTTCACCAAAAACTTTTATTCAACTAATTAAATACTGATGTAACATTTCCCAGCATGACTAACAAAAAATATAATGTGCTGATGGCAGTGCATGGAATTTATCTAAATCATTAAACATTAAATCTAACACATAAAACAATAAACATGGGCTAAAGCAGTTTATTTAAACAAGAATTAGATTTGTAACATATTTTTGGCTGACTGCAACATAATTTATAAAAATAAGACAATCTTTATGACATAACAGTTGTTCAAGAAGTCAATTTTTAGGGAATATAATTTTCTGGATATTTTAAATGCAAAAGAAGACTAAACAACTTGAAAATTGATCAGATAAAGCCACAAACAATTATGTGAACATATGTGATGTATGAACAGTTGGGGAGAAACAAAAAATTCAAGTTTGAAGTACAATGTCATAATTTATGTCAGTAAAATTGAATTAAATTTTTTTTAAAATTTATTTGTGAGATAACATTAAACACTTTATGGTGTAAGCAGATAATTATCAACATTTATTTAAACATTTTAAAAAGATGACTTTATGAATTGCACACAGTTCCTTAAATGCTATTGTTTCCATCAACTTTCTTTTGTAGAAATTGCAGGGCAGTGTCGTTGGCGTTATTGCACTATTCAATAAGTGGGAACAGTTTAAAGATTTGTTCAATGATAAATTTGTCATCTATATCATAATGTGTTCATTACAAGCAGGAGAGACTTAATGATTGTCAATAAAATATTCAACCTTCACAAAATGGGTTTGGTATTATGTAAATAACAAAAAAAACAAGCATGGTAATATGTGAATAACAATGTGATTCTGGCAGTTCAGTCAGCTGTAATAAATAATGGAATTTTTCAATTAAAACCAATAGAATGGTACAACAAACATCTACTATTATAAATTTGTTATCAGATTTACACAACACACAAAGCATGGGGTCATTATAACCTGTAGAAATAGGTCAGGATCTTTCAACATGCTTGAGACCGTCAAAAACATTATTAAATAATGCAGATTTTTATATCAATAACAAGGAAAGGTATCATAAAGGTAAATTAAAAAGTTTAAATAGGGCACATGCAAAAAATGGTTAAGAAACACTGTTTTAACTTGTAAAATTTAAAGTTACAACAAAAATTTAAACACTGATTCTGAAACAAACAAGTAAAACTAACATTGATTGATTTTAAAAAATGGTGAATGATTATGTAAAATTACTGACAGACCAGTCCAATAATTGAAAAGAACAGTTCTCTAACTTAATTCTAACCAGAAATGTTTAATTATTCTGCACTGAGAGTTGTCATGGAAAGTTGCTAAAAAATTATTAAGAAAATTAGACCTCTTGAACAGTTATCTTTGGATATTTTATTATATTACTTCCAAATAAACATAAAAGTCTACCATTTTTTTAATAATTTCAAGGTATGGCGGTAATTTCAAAATTTAACTTGGAGCAAAAAACAAAACAAAAAGCAGTACAGTATTCATCCAATTCTTGCTCTGATCATTGTTGGTCCCCTTTAGACAGGGGCCTCTCTTGGCTCGATGAGTATCTCATTAATGGCCACCTGCCTGGGTTGGGAGACGGCATACAGTACAGCTCTGGCCACATCACTGGGCTCTAAAATCTGAACTTTTCCACTCCCATCATACAAGGTACGGGCCTGGAAGAAACACATTATTTTTAGTCTTTTTTTAAAGCAGTAAACAACTTATAGCAAAACCTACCCCGTGACATTAAGAGCTAAAATAATATATTCACATTCTTCAAACAACAAAATTCAGTTTTGTTCATTACATTACTTTTAAAATAAAGAAGATCTCTTGATTTTTTCTTTACTACAAACAGCTTTAACAAATATACCAATTAACATTAATTTTAAACCTTACTCTGATTTAATTCAGTTAATTAAAAAAAACGACTAATATGTTTTACACATGAAACCTTTAAATTCGCAAGCAGAGAAACAAACTTGTTTTACATCATAACCAAAAGAGAAAAGCTGAGATCAACAACAAACTCAATGGAATTTCAAATGTATATTATTAAAGTAATGCTTTCCATGATATGACAGGAAGTCAAAGATAACAGAAAATACCACAGAAACAAAATTAGCTGTCATATGTTAACAGAGACTTTGAATTCACTGGTTGACATGCAGTGGCATAGCTAGAACCTTTGCCGCCCGGGGCGGTCTCCAATTTACGCCCTTTTTGGGGCCGTCTATAAATGCGTCACGCGGGGGGGGGGTCACACATTTGTGACGATGTGAGACGAGGGGGGGGGGTGTTTAAGAAATGTGATGTCACGTCAAAACGAGCAACTTTAAATAAAATTTCCACTTAAATATTTGATTACTGACACTTTATTTAATGGCGTTTATGTAAAACGCGTGTTACGATATTAGAATGCAGCGTTACACTAAAAACATACTTAAATGACAAAATTTTTATTTGAAACATGCTCATTTTCAAACAGAAAATGCGGCTTTAATGGGGGGGGGGTGGGTTTAAAAGCTTTGTGACGTCTTATATTGAAGAAGGGGTCTAAGTTTTTGTGACGAGGGGAGAGGGGGGGGGTTTGAAAAATCAGCAAAAATCGCGTGACGCCATTTATGGACGGCCAGTTAGTCGATTATATTATGGTTTTTATCAATTAATAAACATGAATAAACAATTGTAATTGAAACGAAGTAAAGGTGGGGAACATGTTTACCATTGCATGCAATATTTATGTAAGCAGTAATAAAAGAGGCCGCAGAAGATTATATACCTATCAATACAAATTTATAAAATACAAGATACTTTTTTTAAAGGCCACAAGAAAGTTACTGAGGTAGCAGGTCCTACAATCAGACAAAACATATTCCAAATTTACACCTAAAAAAAACCATTACCAATCACTATTCTTTTATTTTGTATTTATAAATAAATGTTTTTTTTATTTACAAACAAAGAAATTGTATACATATTTATACTATTTTACTTTCCTAACTTTCATGATAGAAAAATCGTGTATTTTGCTATCAAAATTAAAATTATCTGCACTATCTTGTTCTATGGACTATGGAGAGTATTGCAAGATTTTGTTTTCTTTAATCGCTCATTGTGGAACGAAGATAATTTTTTATCAACTTCAGTTTGGAGAAGCTCCTTTCATAACTAGCGACACTGATAGCAATAGTTGCAAAAATTCATAGCAAAATTACAATGTTGGGTACAGAATTTTCCAATCTATACTGTTGAATAAATTTTAATAGATCAAGGAGGCCTTTCCCCCCGTTTTTTCTAACATAATGCCTCTTCTTGTAGTGTAGGTACAGCCATAAAAACCTGGATCCTTTTTCTTTCCATATTGAACTGTTCTTTATCAATGTCAAAACAGTAAGTTATTTGATGTTCAAATGCTTCATTTTGTAGGTTACATGGTATTAAATACGAATATTTTCTTGCAAGGACATGCAACTCATCAAAGCGTTCTTTTATAATTCCATCCATGGATAAAAACATTTCTCGATGTACTTTTTTTCTATAGATAGAACCACGTCTTTTTAATTTTCCCCACTCATATTTTTGTTTCCTAACTCCGCGTTTAGTTTATATCTCCAACTCTTCACACATTGTTTGGCTGATATAAACAGCTTTTTTCTATTAGCACATCTCTTTGTTCCATGCAATGGGTTTGAATTAATTTAAAAAATGTCGGGTTCCCATTTACTGAGTTAACATAGAAAAGAAAAAGATTGCATTGAATTGAGTAAAATTCCAGCATCTGATCTCGTTTTACTAGTTACTTCTTCAGATGTCAATTTTTCCAAGACGCTTGAAATTTTTAAGTACTGATATGTCTTTTTTCGAAATTATCTATGCCTATTGTGGTGTTTATTAAAGGAGAAATTTGAATATTTTCATATTCTTGTCATAAATCTTAATAATTTTCCATAAAATAGACGAATTCAAATTATTTACACATTACTTTATTGGATAGGCTTGACATTGTAATGAATAACCGTATTTTAATGCAAAACGCAAATTAATGCAATAAAAGCAAAATAAATTAAATTTATAATAACTTACCTTACAATAATTTTCTGAAAACTGAAACAGTAATATAAATGACTACTTGCAAGTTAAACACAATATTTGAACCACCATGCCTTGTAGGTATGTGTTCGCGCATCATTCTGCGAATGTCGAAATTCCACGTAAAAACTTTCGTGGCAATAATAATAGCACATATTATTCAGCCCAGCGGTGATGTGTTTTTGGTACTTTTCTTATAAAACAGTCATCTGTGACTTATACCACTTATTTTTCCAAACAAATGGATACGTTTTTTGAGCGATTAAAAATTTTTGAACGGTTTTGCGTTAGTTATAATATCCACTATGTAATCAAATAAGTTTGGTTCAAATACATTAATTAAGCCTCGAAATTACAAATATTTTTGTTTCACCTTGGTTTTCCCCTTTGAAAAGAAAAAGGGCGGTTGTCGGAAATGGTTGTACTTTTCAAATGCCGCCCCCTTATTGAGTGCCGCCCGGGGCGGACCGCCCCCACCGCCCCCCCCCCTAGCTACGCCACTGTTGACATGTAACACAGGGATGGGTGAGGGAAAGGAGCTGAAGACAACCCAGTGAAAGGAGCTCAATGTGCTCCACTGGGTACACAGGCTCTGACTATTAATAAATGCTTATGTAATCCTAATAAAAATTTCACCACATATTCTTTACATATTCTTTCACAAATTTCACAAAATGTTGGAACTCCTTGAGTGATTATTTATGTTTTATTCAGGCAGAAGAACTGTCATAAAAGTGATGATAATAATTTCCTTGCTTCAATAGTGCGATTGCTGGCTTATTTCTTTATCTATGGCATTAAAATTCTTTGAGCTATTCATTGTAAATCAAACGACACTGACCTCAATATCAGTGGCCATCGAAGCGAGCGATGTTCTTACATCACCAGGTTGAATAGTTGTGACCTTGACCCCAGACCCAGCGACCTCGTGTCTCAGCGCCTGAGACATTCCTTCGACAAAGAACTTGGTGCCAGAATACACAGCCAAGCCAGGGAAACCCTGCAGGCAATTCAGAAATTAAGTTTCATTTTGTCATCAAAATTAGAACAAAACTAATTATAATAATAATAATAAAAAATTTGATGGTCTATATAGGGCAGTACCCCAGCAAGCAACTGGGCTCACAGCTCTTCACATAAAAATTATAACACACGTAATATAATTATCAATGCATTCAATGTAAGACTTTCATATCCTAACTACAAAATGTAAGGACATTACATAGGTACGCATAGGTTATACGTGTAGAAATAATTATTCAATCCCCTTATGATCCCGTTTAGATTCTTCTCAACTTATTGTCAACTTCTCAACATCTCAACTTATTCAAAACAGTTGTATAGACTAAGAGATTGCCAATAATTCAAGTAATTGGTCACACACTTGGCTGAACACTGAGCCTCAACAAACCTTTCTCCCAGCATTTGAGGATATGTTGACTATGTGGCCACGCCCTCGTTTTAACATCCCATCAAGCACTGCACCAATGCCATTCATGACGCCCTAAAACAAAAAATTGAGGGGATAATAAGCCAGGTATAGCAGTAAAAAACAAAAAAAAAGAAGAAAGGAAACAACCTTTGATAAAAAAAACAAAAACAGGTTTCAATAAACATTTATCTGCATTTTGTTTCCATTATATGTTTAACTGGCCAATTTTTGAGAACATGGATAAACTTCTAATAAATGTCTAAACGCAAAATACAGTTCTCATCACAGATATGAATTTATGTCTTATCACATCCAAGTTTGATCTCATCAGTCATGCTGTTCTCATCACTATCATGTTATCTATAATCCCCTATAGAATAGGACTGCGATAAAGCTTGTCAATAAAACACTAAGTATACAAACAAATTGTGTAATAAAAACAATAAATTAAAGCTTTATTATTTAACTAATACAACAGTCAAAGTTTCGGCTAATGCCTTCATCAGTGCAATTAACACACAGTACTTACATAAGTATTAAAATTATATTAAAATTATTAAGAAATACAAAATCAAGAAAAATAGTTACGTAAAGATAAAAAGAAAGGAAAAACAACAACAAACTAACAATGACACAGGATATCCTGTTTGTTTGTGTCTGTCACGTGTGAATCACGAGTTGGATGACAGAGAGGTCACGTGAGTGAAAGCGCAGGAGGAGGAGCTAGATATTCAAGATGGCTGAAATGTAGTGATGATGTTTCCACAAAGTGTAACCTCAATTTGATATTTCTGTACATAGTGTTTGTATTAAAGTTATTTTGTTGACAATAGAATTTCAAGGATATATTGCACGAAAGTTTGTATTGTGAGAACGCCTACAAAACATATAAAAAGTTAACCATTTACATTGTCCAAATTTAACCCCTTTAATTGTTGTCCCGACTATAGTCGTCTTGATCTATTGACCTTTACACAGTAGACCCGACTATAATCGTCCAAATGATATTATGATCTGCAGTATGCAGCAGACCCGATTATTCTCGTTTTAAAATGCTGTGATGTAGTTACAGTGCTCAAAACTATGGGAAGCCATAGGCCTCATAAATACCTAAATATTTTATTTTGAATCACATTTTTGTGTACACTATGACTTCATCGGTCTACCGTACTGTTTTAGATTTATTCGCCAAATAAGGGTTAGTTTTAAAAATTTTAATAGCCGGTAAAGGGGTTAAAAGGCAGATCGTTGAAAATTTAAAATTGAAAGCAACTAGTTTTGCCTTGAAGTTGTCAGTCTCTTACAACTTGAATTGCATACTCAGCCTTACCTTACAGTTGACATCAATCTGTCTCTCTGCATACTCAGCCTTACCTTACAGTTGACATCAATCTGTCTCTCTGCATACTCAGCCTTACCTTACAGTTGACATCAATCTGTCTCTCTGCATACTCAGCCTTACCTTACAGTTGACATCAATCTGTCTCTCTGCATACTCAGTCTTACCTTACAGTTGACATCAATCTGTCTCTCTGCATACTCAGCCTTACCTTACAGTTGACATCAATCTGTCTCTCTGCATACTCAGCCTTACCTTACAGTTGACATCAATCTGTCTCTCTGCATACTCAGCCTTACCTTACAGTTGACATCAGTCTGTCTCTCTGCATACTCAGCCTTACCTTACAGTTGACATAAGTCTGTCTCTCTGCATACTCAGCCTTACCTTACAGTTGACATCAATCTGTCTCTCTGCATACTCAGCCTTACCTTACAGTTGACATCAATCTGTCTCTCTGCATACTCAGCCTTACCTTACAGTTGACATCAATCTGTCTCTCTGCATACTCAGCCTTACCTTACAGTTGACATCAATCTGTCTCTCTGCATACTCAGCCTTACCTTACGGTTGACATCAATCTGTCTCTCTGCATACTCAGCCTTACCTTACAGTTGACATCAGTCTGTCTCTCTGCATACTCAGCCTTACCTTACAGTTGACATCAGTCTGTCTCTCTGCATACTCAGCCTTACCTTACGGTTGACATCAGTCTGTCTCTCTGCATACTCAGCCTTACCTTACAGTTGACATCAATCTGTCTCTCTGCATACTCAGCCTTACCTTACAGTTGACATCAATCTGTCTCTCTGCATACTCAGCCTTACCTTACAGTTGACATCAGTCTGTCTCTCTGCATACTCAGCCTTACCTTACAGTTGACATCAATCTGTCTCTCTGCATACTCAGCCTTACCTTACAGTTGACATCAATCTGTCTCTCTGCATACTCAGCCTTACCTTACAGTTGACATCAGTCTGTCTCTCTGCATACTCAGCCTTACCTTACAGTTGACATCAATCTGTCTCTCTGCATACTCAGCCTTACCTTACAGTTGACATCAATCTGTCTCTCTGCATACTCAGCCTTACCTTACAGTTGACATCAATCTGTCTCTCCCACTCGTCTTCGTGGAGATTTTTCATCTGAGTGTAGTACATGACACCTGCATTGTTGACTAGAATGTCCACTGCACCCAGACTTGCTTCTGTCAGTTTGACCAAAGCTTTCACCTATTGAAAGAATCAAGGTTCAGCCATTTTATTTCTTATCTTTATTATTTAAATATATATATATCAAAAGCTGGGGGGTGGGGGGGGGGCATACATAGGTTTTTTTTCTTAAATGAGCTATATAAATCAGGTAAATGCATAAAATAAAAACAGGGTATTAGTAGGCCTGACAGGACGTAACACAACAGCGAACGTTTCGGCAAAGAGCCTTCTTCAACGGACAAATAGTACACAAATGAAACGAATAAAACGAAATAATAGAAAAAAACACTTAGCTTCGGTGAAATCCAAGTAGTCCAGTAGAGATAAAGCAAGGAGAGAAAAGTAAGAGCTTAAATAGGAAAGGAAAGGGTGGGTGTGGCCAATCAATCAGCTTGTCAGTGCGAACACAACGTTGATCCCATGTGGTGTAAGAGTCCCATATTCATGGATTAGTCTATTCTCCAGACTGACCCGGCCGGGTGTGTTTGTACAAGAAACCAAGGCGGTGACAGACATGTCATCGACGCCCATGTGGTCCCGTCCATTGAAGTGTCGGGAGACAGGACACTGTTTGTCTTGTTTAATGGCACGTACATGTTCCGCGATACGGCAAGAGAGTAACCTCCCCGTTTCACCAATGTACTTCAAAGGACAGCGCTTACACACAATGGTGTAGACCACATTGCGGCTAGTACAAAGATAGCCATTCCTAATCTTGAATGTCCCCTTAGGGAAGACAATTGTCTTCCCTAAGGGGACATTCAAGATTAGGAATGGCTATCTTTGTACTAGCCGCAATGTGGTCTACACCATTGTGTGTAAGCGCTGTCCTTTGAAGTACATTGGTGAAACGGGGAGGTTACTCTCTTGCCGTATCGCGGAACATGTACGTGCCATTAAACAAGACAAACAGTGTCCTGTCTCCCGACACTTCAATGGACGGGACCACATGGGCGTCGATGACATGTCTGTCACCGCCTTGGTTTCTTGTACAAACACACCCGGCCGGGTCAGTCTGGAGGATAGACTAATCCATGAATATGGGACTCTTACACCACATGGGATCAACGTTGTGTTCGCACTGACAAGCTGATTGATTGGCCACACCCACCCTTTCCTTTCCTATTTAAGCTCTTACTTTTCTCTCCTTGCTTTATCTCTACTGGACTACTTGGATTTCACCGAAGCTAAGTGTTTTTTTCTATTATTTCGTTTTATTCGTTTCATTTGTGTACTATTTGTCCGTTGAAGAAGGCTCTTTGCCGAAACGTTCGCTGTTGTGTTACGTCCTGTCAGGCCTACTAATACCCTGTTTTTATTTTATGCATTTACCTTTTTAAAAGCCTGATTGCAGTCTCACCCCCATTACTTTATATAAATCAGGCTCATCATTAAATCTCCAATTTCCTGTGTAGGTAGAAGCGTGACACTTTAAGATTTTATGTACCCTCCCAAAATGGTAACTGGCAAAAAAATATTAAATTATCAGCTCGATAGGATGCAAATAAACAGTTTTGTACGCTTCTACAGAAAACCTTATTTTAAACCCGGGAAAAGCCGGGTACTTGCCCCTAGTCAAAGTAAAAGAGAGATTTGTACAGTTATTCCTTTTTCACCTTAATTTTTTTTTATTTAAGGTAAACCTGGTAATGATTGGTTACCATCATTTAGCTGGAGGCCATTTTTAAAGTTCATACGTTCGACGTCATTATTTCTACCACCAACATTGTTTATTCTATTTTATAATGTAGGCAAACGTATGACCTGAAGAAAACTATTTTATTCGCCGTTTCTAATTTTGCTATATAAACAACAACAGAAGTGAATAGTTTTGTAAGGAATCAAAGCTGAAAATTTAAGGGAATGAACTAACACATATGACATTTTGCAAAGAGGAATTAATGGGATAAGGCATTGGTGGAACAGTAAAATAGTGGGTAAATAGGAAGAATGATTTGAAAAAAAAACAGGAGAATAAAAGGAGGGATACTTCATATAATAGAATTTTTCATCTGTCAAGACAAAAAAAAACACAATAAAAGCTGTTCAAAAACTTAATGGTAGATTATTTTTTCCCCTGTTTTTTTCACATGACTTGAATACAGCTCTTCATTTAATATACAACTAAAAAGTGTTGTGAAAATATGTCCTGTAAAAATATATAAGTCCTCATGCCTGGAATTTCTCCAGTATTTTCTCTGGACTTACTTAAAACTGATACATACTTCTAGTTGGGACCGCACCCTAGAGTGAAATTAATTCTATATGTTCCCTTGACAAACTTTTAGACATGACAATTTCCTGGTATTACCTGAGCTCTGTCTGTTACATCTGTCTGGACAGCAATAGCCTCTCCTCCCTCATCTTTAATAGTTTTGACAGTGTCCTGGATGGCCTGATCTCTCCTGGCAGCTAACGCCACTTTGGCCCCAGCACCGGCAAGGACAACGGCAATGGCCTGGCCTATCCCACTGGATGCGCCAGTAACTATGGCAACCATGCCTTCTAAGGGGCGTGTCACTGGTAAGAAGTTTGGAATGATAAAATCATTTCTTTAAGTAACAGGCATCTCTGAATAATTAGCTTACTATTCTCACTCATGGAATATGCAATCAGCATTGTGTGCAATAAAAAGACAGTGTTATTGATTTTAACTTGAAGAGTTTGAAAAAAAATATTTTTTTTATGCTTCATAAGGCTAGATGCTGCTTTAAAAAACTATAGAGATCCTCTTTGGATTCCTACATCTATAATTATGGTATTTACTTTCATAGCTGGGGCCCAATTGGCCTCTTTTATGAGCTTAACCTTTCAACAAAATTTCTATATATATATATATTTTTTTTTAATTTAAGTTATTTGAATTGTAAACAGAGGCTTCAAACTTGTCACGTGTGAATCACATGATTTGTGACGAAGAGGTCACGTGAGCAAAAGCGCGGGAGATGACGCAGAAGGTTTGAGAGCAGTTGTCAGATAACTTCCGTGAGGGAAGGACGTGATGTGTGTGCTTGAGAATTCCACGTTGTATAACCTCAAATTATGATTCTTGTACAAAGTATAAATATTAAAGTTGTTTTATTGAAACAAGTTCTTCAGTGGATTATTGTGTACAAGATTATGTATTGAGAGAATGCCTACAAGACAATGTGGTTGCAGACATATTAAGTAGAATGAAAATAAATAAAGACATTCTGTGAATTCCTAAGTGATATAACCAGAGACTGTATTAAAAGGACATTCTGTGAATTCCTAAATGATAAAACCAGAGACTGTATTAATATTAGTCTGTGAATTCCTAAAGGATACAACCAGAGACTGTAATTATATTAATATTTTTATTCGTTGAACAATGGAAAAGGAACAGTGTTTGAATTCCACTGGATTATTAGTTAATTTTAATAATATTGATTGTTAAAAATATTTTTATTACACAAAATTACAGATGTGTTAAAAATTCCATTTTCATTTTTTCAGCACAGGTAGACTGTTGCAGTCCTACAGATTGTTTTATCTTGATTTTTTATGTCTAGATGTTGTGTGTAAGGCAATGAATGTCCATTGATGATAAATATTTGAATACAGATTAATTTGATTTTATTAAGACTAAAAATGTTGTATTTCATAAACATTTTTTTTTGAAGGATGGTGGTGAATGCCACGTGTGAATCACATGATTTGTGACGAAGAGGTCACGTGAGCAAAAGCGCGGGAGATGACGCAGAAGGTTTGAGAGCAGTTGTCAGATAACTTCCGTGAGGGAAGGACGTGATGTGTGTGCTTGAGAATTCCACGTTGTATAACCTCAAATTATGATTCTTGTACAAAGTATAAATATTAAAGTTGTTTTATTGAAACAAGTTCTTCAGTGGATTATTGTGTACAAGATTATGTATTGAGAGAATGCCTACAAGAGTTACATATTAAATAAGAATAACCAGTTATAGTTACAAAACTAAATATTTAAACAGGCTGCTTTTAAATGATTAGTTTCATACTAATGATTAAACTGCAACTCCTAATGGCAATGTAAAGTTGATTATTTATGATCAAGTTGTTGTGCTGATAAATTCCATCTGTCCTTAGGAAAGGGGTCTTTATTTTTGATGACAAGTTCTGAAGGAAAAAGATCTTATTGTTTATAATGAACAGCAAGTTTTAGAGAGAGAGAAATAAAAGTGTGAGTGGGGGTGAATGGGGTGAGGGGGGGGGTTTGTTCCACTACTCACAGCTTGTGCTCTTCCTTCTCCCGATGATATTTCGCCCAGACAATTCTGAGAAATATGTTCGCAGCAGGCGGGCATCGGT
The DNA here is from genome assembly GCA_944989445.1 of Ampullaceana balthica. Classification (NCBI taxonomy): domain Eukaryota; kingdom Metazoa; phylum Mollusca; class Gastropoda; family Lymnaeidae; genus Ampullaceana; species Ampullaceana balthica. Next base: position 139,967 of record CALYLW010000481.1, on the reverse strand, counting down.
GTAAGGATACAACATCCCTAGCTCAGTGAGGACCTTCTGAAGGGATTCATTGCTGAACGTGCTTAAATCTGTCAGGAAACGGGAATCCCTGAAATGGAAATATCAAAACTCCTGGAATTTGCTATTACAATATTCACATCTTGATTGAAATGACCAGGTCCATACAGCACCCTGGTGGTGTGATGTTGACAAGAACAGACGTGACGGGTTGAGGTCAAAGTCTAATTTTTTCCCAGAGCTTGTTCTCACCTGATGTAGGACTCCAGCACAGGTGTCATGGCCTCAACGCTGGGTGTGCTTGATCCGTTGGAGGATGCCAGCTCTTCTATGACTCTGTAGGGAGACATTGATGGCAAGATTCTTAGAGAATGCTGACAGTTAATAGGAGAACTCACAGAATGTTCAATAAAATTTCATAAGCTGTTTACGGGTTTGTTGTCAAGACTCCAGACCGGGGAGATATAACCCATGTCATTAAAAAATACTGACTATGAAGACATTTGAACTCTGTCCGTCATTATGTGAATTAAAGATTTAGCAATGGGGTTATCTACCTTGTTTTCCAAAGATCAAAGTCTAACAGTTGTAGCGGATACCCGTGACTGTTCATCCATTGAAAAACGTGTCTAGAGAAGAGGAAGAAATGAAACTAGAGAACTATATTATAATTACAAACCATAAAACAATCAACTAAGGATGTAGGGTGTGGACGACTGAAGGTGAGGACAGTACTTGTGGCCACCATTGTTTCTACTTTCTATCAAATAGGTAAGATACTAAGATACACGTTTATGTCAATTCATGTATTGTTTTTTTGTTTTGGTCCTTCTTTTGTGTTAATGATGATGGCATTTAAAATTTGTATTTTGCCTTTGAAGTTTAACACCAATTTGACTCATACACTTTTAAAAAAAATTTGTTGTTGTGCCAGTACATTTAAGGACCACATGTAAACAGCAATCAGTATAATGATGTGTATGTGGTGTGAAGCAATCAAGGCTAATTTTTATGAAACCAGCTGCAAAGGGGCATATTTTTTAATAAAAAGTTGGAGCGTGTGTGTGTGGGGGGGGCATATATAAACATGTTTTCTTAGAGTTACAGCTAATTTAATACAAGGAGAAACTTTTTTACTTTGATTTCATAGGTTTGTCATTGACCAGATGAAGCGTTTTGCCCAGGGCGCAGTCTGGGTTTTGGGTCAGCTTGACAATGACACTGGCTGCAAAGTCTACGGGGGTCATCTCCATGTTCCAGTCCAGGTTGGGAGCCAAGCCCGTCCTGGCGCAAGCTTGCAGAATCAACAGGGTGAAATCTTGGGGGTTCCAGTGGGCCTTCTTAGAATCACCTGACAGGTTGCCTGATGGGACAGACCAGGGACAATGTTATCCTAATATGCTACATAGTGTGGTCAAGCTAATGAAATCAAATTCAAAAAACTGTTACGTTAAACAAAATAAAGTCAAGCGAAGATATATTTCAACACATATCATCACAAAATGGCTGTACGATAAGATGTAACGTCATGTGACTTTATTTGATGTTCTCAAGAAATCAACTTTCTATTCTAATGAGAGGATAATTTAAAGGCAATATGGAAAAATTCCTTTTTATTTTCAATTTGTAAGTGGTTTTCTTTCAAATTCAGTGACTTCCCTTTGATTGTAATAAATTATACTAAATTTTAAAATATATAAAAAATACCTGGTCTGTAAATTGTAACAGGAAGACCCCGATCTCTGGCTCTCGATACCAACTGCTCAGCCACCCATTTTGATTGGGAATACCCATCAGTTAGCTTCTCGTGGAATGTGCTAATGTCAGCATCCTCCTTACACTTGTGGGTGCCGTGGGGGAAAACTCCATTTGTGCTGGGAACCATTTGAATAAAACCACAAGTTAGAAGCACTAGTAATGATTCAATGACAGGGTTAATTTTTAAGATTTTATCATATTGTTTAACAAGGATATTTTCTTATAAGACTCAAACTTTCTGATAACTGCCTTATTGGACAGCTAATTTTTAATACTTCCATTTGTTCTGTTTTTACTCTTTGTAAGCTTTCCCCTGAAAGATTCTTTTTTTTTCAGGGTTCCTATCAACTGGATTAATAAATGTCTTTCTTCCAGCCAGATTGCAGTCTCAATCAATTTTTATAATGATTGTTTTTGATTTTATCAAAGGGCTTAACATTTTATCCTGTGTATCAATACTGACCCAAATGTTTTGGTAATTAATTTTTTTTCTAGGTTAGTCCTGTACTTATTCATATATATAATTTAAGTTATAAGAATACCAAAAACACCAGACCTGATATAGTGAAGGGCTTTGACCTTTCCTGTTGAGGCAAACTGTATCACATTGGCTGTGCCCATCACATTAGGTCCATGCAGGGCCTGCAAGAAATTGTTATTTTTAAAATGGAAATATAACTTCAAAATGAAACAAAATATAATGAAAAGAAAGGAATTTAGTAATGCTAAAAATTATTTCATATTTCTTGAGCTTTTCTCTTGTTGTCATAAAATATAAAAGTTTCCATATCTGATTTTATAAACAGAAATGTGAATTTTGAAATCATCTACAAAGCAGAAGAGATAGCAATATCCGTCTCATCTCCACTTCGCTTTCCTTTTTTTCATGCATTCGTATCCTTAAATGCCCTTTACTGCAATGTCATGGAACTTTTTGAAATGAATCATTACAGTGTCAAGACTCTGATCTCTGTCCATGACTGCCATAAGTTGCCACAAGCTGACTTGTTGTTTACTTACACTGTATGGATAAGCCAGGTTGACAGAAGCCGCTGAGTGTATTACAAAGTCAATGTCAGTGCACAGGTAGGTGTAGTCTTCTTCACTTAAACCCAGGCGCAGCAGAGACACATTGCCTGTCAGACGGAATTATAACATTAGCAGAGACATATTGCCTGTCAGACGGAATTATAACATTAGCAGAGACACATTGCCTGTCAGACAGAATTATAACATTAGCAGAGACACATTGCCTGTCAGACAGAATTATAACATTAGCAGAGACACATTCCCTGTCAGACAGAATTATAACATGTTATCCTATATTCAACACATTCCTTGTCAGACAGAATTATAACATGTTATCCTATATTCAATACATTCCCTGTCAGACAGAATTATAACATGTTATCCTATATCAACACATTCCCTGTCAGACAGAATTATAACATTTGATCTTATCTTAGGTGAAGAAAGACAGAATTATAACATTTGATCCTATCGTATGTGAAAGAAGTGGAGAGATTTTTACAGTAGAGTGCAAAATGAACGCATTCTCTTTGTTTGACAACTGAAAACTATCATGTGTAAAATTTAGATGTATTCAATATATTCATTAACCTTATCTGATCAAAGTGAATTTCTTTTAAACTTTCCATGCAACAACCTCTATGAGGAGAACACAACCAGAAATCTTCATTAAAAAAGTCAATATGTTTTAAACTTTTAAAGTGCTCTTCTTATCAATGTTGTGGCACGGAACAATTTTTTAAACTGTAGAACTCAATTATTTTGTTTTGTTTGGCTTAATTACATGAGCAGATCTAAAAAACGTACTTATAAAGTCAATATATATTTTTCTTAATGAATAAAAGTGCAGATCTATGTAACAAATACTTTGTTTATATAAAAACAAGACATTGAGAGATCAAGAACTTGTCGACATAGTTTCACCTCTAAGCGCTGTTGCCCTCTGGGTCAGTGCCTCCTCCAGCTGAGCCTGTTCCTCCGTTTCTGTTGATTTGTCACTGGTCAGTATTCCATACTGTCTGAGTGTGGTCTGAATGCGGTCAAGTGCCGACTTCTGGGGCAGTTCACGGACCAAGCAGTAGACCACCAACTGAAACATCACAAAACTGATTAGACATGGCCAAGAAATTCGCCGATACATCTAATTCAACGGTTTATGTACAAACATCCTCGGTTTACGACAAAATTTGAAAGGTTTTCTGTTTACCTTGGTGTGCAGCAGCAGTTCTTTCAGTATGAATGATCCCAGGAATCCTGTTGCACCCGTCAGTAGGACACGGCCACGGTGGAAGTGGTGGCCATGTTGGAATGTCCTCCAGAAAGCACGCAGCTGCATGTCTAGACTGAACAAAACAAGAATCATTATTTCAGGCCCATGTATGTAAGTGGAAAGACAAATTTGTTAGCCCTAAAGTCATTCAAGCTGAGATTTGAAATTATACCTTATTTTATAACCATTTAGGCATGGATATTTTGTAAGCAGACAACTATTGCATTGGCCCATTATTTATAATTATTTATTTAAAACACACAATGACACTTAAAGCATGTATTTCAACGGCTTACAAAAAATTAAGAAAAACAAACAGTTTAGGCTTGAAGACATTTGTGCACGGAAATTACTTTGTGACTCCCTGGTCATGACGAGTGATCTCTGCCTTCAGGTCAACTCGAGGCTCGACAGCTTCCCCATTGACGGCACCATTGGAATCACCTGAGCCATAGCTGAACAAACGGGCGTCAATGAGCTTAGCCAGACTGGCAACTGTTGGGTAGAGAAATAGGTCACGTACAGACAGGTTGACCTTGAACTTCTTTCTGGCTCTCTGCAGGAGTTCTGTGGCCATAAGAGAGTGCCTGAAATTGCAACAGTGAAACGTATTTCTTACAAATTTGTGAAAATTGATAATGAACAAGTTTTAAATTTGAATTTAAATTAGATTTTTAACATTTAAAGCCCCAAAGCGAGGTAATGCGCGCCTTGTCTCTAATCCCAAAGCGCGGTAAAGCGCGCCTCGATAGTGCTCTTTTTAGTAATGAAATCATAGAAAGTAGAAACTCTTCATTTAGTGAGAGAAGCTTTAGTTGACTTCCGGAAATGTCTGTTATTGCTTTCGCTAGTGTTTTCGCTTGGTTTGTGAAATTTTGTGGTAGTTTGTTTTTTTTTAAAGATGTGAATTTGCTATACATTTTTGTAAAAATAATAGTACTAAACTACAGGTAAAAATAGTATTAAACTCAAGACGGTCTTTTGGATACGTAAAATAACCATTCTTATCCTAAAAGATGAAGACAGTATGACAATAATAATATAAATACATTTTCAGCAATTTTTAAAAAATTCATAACCAATTGGTCGCAACAAACGTGAAATTCTTACAGGACTGAGGCAGGAGTTTACCGAAAACCTTATGGGGCTTTAAACGTTAAATTTTGTATTGGATTTATTTTTATGAATAAAAGATCAAATGTAGGACCTTGAACAACTAATCAAATTTAGATTAAGACGTATAATTTTTTTTAATGGGAAATATTCTCTATGCATTGTTAAATATACCCTATGTTAAAACTAATTTCATTTTTAATATACCCTATGTTACAACAAATCTCTATTTAATACACTAGGAACAAAAACTAAGAAAATGTTTTTGTGATACACCAATGATCAGAAAAATTATTTATACATAAATATTTATATATTACCCGCCCAGGTCAAAGAAACTTTCCTGAATGTCAACCTCTTTCAGCTGCAGAACTTCTATCCAGATTTCAGCAAGGGCAACCTCTGTCACTGTGGATGGTCTCCCCTCTGAGCCAACACCTTCCATTTGCTGAGAGTTAAAGTCTGGTAATGCTGATTTGTCCAACTTGCCAGTGGCTGCTACCACGGGAATGCTGAAATGTTTGTCAGTAGTTAATTGTATGAGATTTCATGGAAACATGTATTTTATTTTTTTTTAAATCTTGATGACAAGGCAGAAATGAGCAGTACTGTGTTTGCCTCTCACCTTTGAAGGAACAAAAAGTAGGATGGAATCATATAAAATGGCAGCCTCTTCTTCAGTTCTGCTCTGACCTCCTTCTTGGTAGTCTCCCTTTCGCTGACAATGTATGCCACAAGGAACTTGTCCTCCCCTTCATCCCCTCTCACCAGGACAACACAAGCCTTGACCATGGGCAGGGACAGTAGGCAAGACTCTACAGCCTAATGGGGTTTTTTTTTAATATTAAAGGTAAGCATTATATGCTCTCAATGGAATCGCTGAATAACAAATCCATAATGGAGGAAGATGAAAAAATCTCCAAAACAAAATGGTTGCAACAATAAACATAAGTGGATACAGTGAACATGAAAGGATCAGTCAGCATGACTGATGTAACTGGTGCACGCAAAAAGTTAAGCTTTTCAAAGCTGACATTTTATTTGAAGCTAAAATTCTAAAGCTGTGCTCAAAAGTTACCCCAAAAAAAATACTTGTATTTAAGATGGAACAGTGTGCTATGACTAACACAACTCATTTTTTGTCTGCATAAAATTTAATTGTTGATCGTGATCTTTATAGTCCAATAAAAAATAGATTTTTGGAAGTCTTATTTCAAATGGAAACTAACCTGAACCTCAATTGAGTAGCCTCGAATTTTCACCATAGAATCCACACGTCCACATATTTCTAGACTGCCACCAGACAACATATAGCCCCAGTCTCCTGTACGGTACATACGCCTAGCCATGGAAGCAACGATAATTAAAACCACTGTAGCCATTTTGTTCAAACTCTAAGGAATGAATATTACTTACGATTTATTTAATGGTTTTTAATAAAAACAAAGATAAATTCCTATTTCGATTTAAATTTTGAGATAAAAAGCAGAATAGCACAAGCCAAAGCAGTATTCAATAAAATGAAGAATCTCCTGACCAACAAATCCATATCAATGGAAGTGAGAAAAAGAGTGCTTCAGTGCTACATCGAACCAGTTTTATTTTATGGATGTGAAGCCTGGACAGTCACAAATGAATTACAGAAACGTTTGGAAGCCTGTCAAATGTGGTTCTTTAGGCGAATGTTAAAATTACCATGGATGGAGAAGAGGCGTAATGAAGAGGTTCTAAAAGAAGTAGGCCAGACAAGGAAAATTATGTCTAACTTCAGAAAAAGACAATCTAGATTTTTTTTGACATGTCATGAGGCGAGGCAGGCTGGAACACATGGTAACAACAGGAAAGATCGAGGGCAAAAGGGATCAAGGCAGACAGAGAGAAAAGAAGCTGGATGGGCTGACAAGATGGCATGGGGCACAACCACCAGCGGAGTTGATTGGCAAGACCAAAGACAGAGAGCTGTGGAGAGACATGACCGCCTAAGCCTCTGGGCATGGCACCTGATGGATGGATGGATGGTGTACCAATCTATTTATTTTTGTAATTGTTAAAAGCTCAATATATATGACTACCACTTGCAAACACATTTCATAACAAATTTACAACAAAGACTCATTACTTCTAAAATGTTTCAAAAAAGTGTGTCCTTTGCAGATTTCAATACATTTTATATTTTCCTTTCACTTTCAGCTACAATTATTCCACATAGTTAATCTCACATCCACAATTACTCTTGTTCCTGTAGTTAATCTCACATCCACAATTACTACTGTTCCTGTAGTTAATCTCACATCCACAATTACTCTTGTTCCTTTAGTTTTATCTCATACCCAAACTCACTTATTCTGGCCATCTACTTCCATTTCAACAAATCGCACTTTTTGGACCTCTGGACGATTAAGGTAGCCCCTGGCCAGTGTTGGTCCACTGACATAGATCTGAGCAAAGAAAGAAATATTTAGGTCACAGTGAAACAAATCAGAAGTGATTTATTTTCTTTATTAGTATGCCCAATATTTTTAAATTTTTTTAAAAAATAACTGCAAGACTAATAAAAAAAAATCATCACATTGCTTTTTTTTTAAATCTCTCAATTTGATTTTTTTTATATATACATGATCATCAACATTATTAATGAGAATTTTTAAAATTTTAGTGACACAGGTAAAATTCACTAATTTCTCAAGTGCAAGTCTATATTCAAACAATGTGCTATTATTCGCCCACTAAATTCAGTGGTTTCATTGATCTTTTTTCCCTGTCCATCATTTAAAACTGTTTCCTGACACTGAATGAAAAATGTAGAAGCCAGTGATTACCTCTCCAGACATGCCCACAGGCTGGACTTTGCCCTCTTTATTTAAAATGGTAATTTCCACGCCTTCCATAATATGTCCAACAGGACAAAACTTCCTGGACATCAAAGAATCCTGTCAAAGGGATGAAATGTTCAAATATTATCTCTTTTGATTTGTATAAATATAAAAACCTATGACCAATGTCCTTAATTAAAATTCTACAATTTTTTTTAATAAATGTAAATCATGATTACTTTTAAAATACATATTTGTCCAATGTTTCAAAATCATCTTCATGACTTGTTAAAAACATTTTTTAACTTAAATTTGTATTGGTATTGAACTGTTTTAAGTCTTTTCCTTCTGTGTCTGAATACATTGGCTATAACAATGCTTGGTGTTGAAAAAGTGTCAATAATTTTTATTTAGTTTCCGTTTCTCAGATAATTTTATATTTATATTTTTTACACAGGTATGAAAAATTGACACTCCTACATCTGGTAGAAAAATAAAACAGTGAGGTACAAATAATATGATGATAATGTAATGATAATTCCATTTATGAGACTCGACAGATAGGAAGAATAAATTTAAAAAAGAATTTTTAAGATCTTTGTTCCTATTGTTCATGATTTAATGAAGAATACATGTAATGCACATCAACCAACTCTCTCCTCAGCTTCCTTATTAATGGATGCCAAAAAACCAAGACCTTCAGTTGTGGTTGTTCAAAGGTTTAATTTTTTTAAGGGTGTTGACTTTAATTCAGTCCAGATAAAGAGAAAAACTCAAATAAGGAAAGAATAGCCAGGAGTTGTACCTTAAAATCTCTGTAGTACTGACTCAAATCTTCGCAGGCGACATCATGACACTCTGATATACTGTACAAGTTAATGAACCGTATCCATGGCAAGTACGTCATCGACCGATCCAGAAGGGAGGTTGTCACTACTTCCCCACAGAACCATACCTGTCTATATGAATAATCTATATATAAACAACTTTCATTGTCTTATAACATAATTGTATCGTAAAGCAATGCTTTCACGTAAATGAAAACTTGCTCTACTGGAAATTAAATGTTCTGAGAAATCAATGACAAAAAGTGTGTTTTTTCGTAGCATAAAATTCAAAGTAAATTTAAAACATATTAAAAGACTTAACTTAACACTGACCTGTTATGTTTTGCTACATAAGCCAATATTTTTTATTATGTAACCAGAAATGAAAGACCCCACCTTAATTTTACCTGACAGTTTTGAAGGACTCCTTGAGGGCCTCGGGTGTCATTGTGTTGAGGACTGTTTCTAGTAGACTGGGGGTGAACAACATTCTAGTGATCCTGTGCTGAGCCAAGAACTCACACAGCAGCGGGGGGTCGTACACCACGTGGTTGCTCATGATGTACATGGGGACACCCTTCATGAGGGGTCGCAGCATCTCCCACACAAAGAATATATTGCAGGCTTCCCTCTCCTCCTCCTGGTAAGGGAAGTGGGTGTGTCTGTGATGGTAGGAGTAGACTGCTCCTCGCTGTGGGCAAGTTATACCTTAAATACAATAAGAGGTTTCCAGTAAAATTGCTTTCAAGATTAATTAAATATTTTTTGCAAGACAAACATCCTGAGCGGCATCTTCACGGAGGAAAACACAAATTCAGGCAAATTTTTATAGCCACTTACTGTAGACTAATTAAAAATACAAACATATTTTATTTCTTTATTTTGTCTATTAAATATTCTGTTAAAATTATCCTACCCAATGTGGAATTTAATGACAAGTACCTTTTGGTTTGCCAGTTGTTCCAGATGAGTACACTGTGTACGCCAAACTATCCAGGTTAGTTTTTGGGTCTTTTAAATAGGCACTTTTCTCATCATTTTGTTGTTGAAACTTGGTTTGCCAACCCTCTTCTAAGACAAGGACCTGCTTAGCTAACAGTTTACAAAATCATTGTTAATTAATCTTTTTTTTTAAAAGTTTAACAACGAAAACTGAATTTTATCAACAATCCACAAATTATTACATCAATAGTTTTAATTTAAAAAAAAAGAAAATTCTCTTCTTTAGATGGCTGTAATCACAGATGGGGACATATTTGTTGGGGTGATTTTTTACTAGTCATCGCAAGAATAAACGGTTTGTCATGATCATACTATCACATTATCAAAGGAGAATCCCAAACAATGAAATCTTACATGGATAGGTGTCAATCTTGGGTGCCAGGTCTGGGCTGGCTATAACTATGATAGGCTCAGCATCTTGAAGAACAGACTCTAACATAGGGGTGGGGTATGATGTGTCAAGGGGGAGATAACCTGCACCTTTTTAAGAGGAAAAATAGTCATGAAGATAAAATAAAACAAAGAATGTATCAAGAGGACTTTTATGAGCCATTTATATAAATTGTAATTCCAATATTTGTGACTTCACTTTTTCAGGCTCAAAGATATTGTTTGAATACATTTATTATTTATAAATTAAGAGAAAAACAAGTGTATAGATTTAGTTATGAAAGCGTTTTTTCCTCGGACCCAGTGTTTTTATTACCTGCTTTTAGGATAGCAATGTAGGCAGCCACAAAGTTAACACTTTTCTCCAAGTATATTCCAACGGATGTTTCAGCTTGTACACCTAGCTCCTGCAGTGTGATGGCCAGTGTTTCCGTCCATTGATCCAACAGCCCAAATGTGACACTCGTATTTTCTGTAACATGTTAAAATACTTGTAAAAATTTTGAAAAATTTAGATAAGTTCAATGTGTGAAGGAAGGATAAACACTTGTGAGGCTAAATGACGAATAGATTCAAATTAAAAAATCTACCTACATGTTACCATTAAAAACTAATTGGGGAGGGGGGTGCGAGAACTCACCATCAGGACTGACCACAGCTACAGCATCAGGTGTAGATTTAGCCTGTCTAACAAATTGTTCATGCAGAAGTCCAACTTTCTCGTACTCCATCTTGGTGATGAACAGTGGTAATGTATTTATCTCACTTGAGACTCTCCTTTTTATGTGTTCACTTTGGTTTTAAATTGTTGGTAGCTCAAAGACGTGGTAGGCTATAATATATTACTATATAAATATCACTGGCTTAAAACAATAATTGATTATTGAAATTATTCCTCACATTTACTGCAAAAGCCTAAAGTATAACAAACTCAAACACAATGAGATAAATTATTAAAATTAAATCATTAGAATAAAAATAAAATATAAATATGTTTATAACTATAACTGACTGAAGTGACTGGGTCAATTAAATTAAGTCAATATTCAATGACTCTGAGTTACTATGACTTTGACACTGATCACTGATAGTGGTACTATGACAACATTTTAATATTTGTGTAGCATACATTGTAAATTTGTAGCACTGCCTCATATTTGTGGCCCTTGCCGTATGCCTATGCTGCATGCTATAACTGTCTAATTACTATTTTAAGTATTTTGAATGCTACAATGCTGCAACGGTTTTAATTAAGACTTAAGTGACCTAAGTGTAGCGTAGCCTAAGTCTAATTTTCTAAGTCTAAACTAAGCCGTCTAAGCCGCTTGAAGCCTAATAGTCTAAGCGGCTTAGATGGCTTAGTCTTAGTTTAGAACTACCTAACTACGACTACGTAAAGACTAAAATTCACTACTAAAATTAAAACTAAAGACAGTAAAGTAAATTTAACTAAAATTCAAATGCCTCGTTTATTCTTCGAGGGCTTGTTGTTGAGCTATGCAGTAGTTACTGTAGACCTAAGGTTTATTCCTGATAATTTATAGTCTATAGCTTTTGAGTTAAAAACAAAGAACAGCCTAAGACTAAGAGCTCAAGTAAGAAGATTAAAGAAATAAAACACATTGGTCATTGACTTGGCAAGCAAATTATCATAAATTAATAATGCGAAATACTATCAAGAAATTTTAAATGAGGCCAAATGTCATTTTGAAAGATTTCGTCTTTTTGCGTTAAATATGAATTGACGCGATAACTTCTTAGCCCTAGTAAAACTGTGTCGTCCCCTGACTCGCTAAATCCAATTATAGGTGATGTGTTCACTTTGATAGTAATTTACGTAGGCAAAATGAATATTACTGCAATACAAGGCTGATTGGTCTTAGATGCACTAACTCACTAATACAGTAACCTACCAGCGCTAACTACCAAATATTAAATCTATGACATGTGACATGATGTGAATGTGACGAAAATAAAATATGTCAATTAGGCTTATCCAGCTTTAATATAAAAAAATATGTATAAAATACTTCACAGTACACTGACACTGTAGCTATTCAATAAAGAAAAACTTCAAGTCCCTCTTAACTCTGTACTAAGACTAAGAACAATATTTAAAAATGTGTTATCATTTCATTATCAGGGTTTATGCACTCCAAGCTAATCAATGATGGGAATGGGAGTTTTAAAAAATATTATTTAAACTAAGATGTATCATATATTTTATAGGGCAGGGGTGGGCAGCCTACGGCCCCTGGGCCACTACGGACCCGCTGAGGCATATGATGTTGTTCGGGATATTTTTGGAAACGTGGAATCTTCGTACAATCATTGTAACAATCTAGAGATTGTGAACGAATTTCCAAACATTCAAGGAGCCTTTGAGGATTAAATATTTACGATGCACAATTATTCCATAAAATGACCCAGTATACCTAGCAGATGTTCTAATAAATTGAAGAAATATAAATTTAATATCTCATAAATATTTACTAAAATCAATAAATTCCCCATGGACTGAGTAGAATTAATTAATATAAATATGATTTCAATAATTCACTCATCTTGTTTAAAATTAGAGGTATAATCGCGGTCGTCAGCTACAAATATTTGTCAAAACACAAGTATTTAAAACAATAAATGAAGAAATATAATTGTGGGTAAATGAAACACAAATTCAACGTTATGTTGAGAGCACTCAAGTAAAAATGAATAATGTGTTGTAGTTGTGGTTATACTGAAATTAGTGAGAATCTTTTACTCTTGTCTACGTTAATAATAATAAATTGATAATTTTTATAGCGCTGTATCCCAGCAAGGAGCCGGGCTCACGGCGCTTTACATGGAGATAATAGAATATATATAATAATTAAATAAACATTCTTATCATAATAACCACATAAATGACAGTACGTTACACATAAGCTACGTTAATCATTAAAAAGAAATGTTGTTTCTTTAATTTTGAAAATAAATTTTGAAAAGATGCGTCTTAAGTGCAGTCTTGAAGGACTTTATCCTTTCGTATTTGTGTTTCTTTGGTTCATTTTTAAAAATCCTCTACTTCTTCTTTGCTGTTAACAAACCGGAAAAGTTATCAGCGATAATCTCCCATGAACTTCGATATATGCCATATACGGCCATTTATAGACATTTAAACGTAAAGCATACGGCCGATCTACGTGGCGCACAGTTGTCAAAGAGGGCGTCATAGTAGCCGAGGAGCGAAGGATGGAGGCTACAGACCGGAGAGCTAGGAGAAAGGCCAAAACATTGGGAAGCACAGAACTCATGTGCAAAAGCTGTGCAAAAGACTGTCACTCAAGGATAGGACTGCTTAGCCATACGAGGAAATGCAACCCAACCCAAAGTTGATGCACCATCGTCTCTCGAGAAGGAAGGATGCCGATGAGAGACATTTAAGATGTCCTCGTGAAAAAAAATGCGAGCAATGAGTTAAATAGACCACGTTGTTATAAAGAGGCTGAATGCATTTTTCATACTTCATCTATGCATGAGAATGAACTGTGTTTGGGGGGGGGGTCATGTTAAAAAGGCTAAAAGCCTAAATACAGAAAGCACCGTTCAGCACAAGGCGCGGCTAACAATGTGACGATATTTGCACCTAAAAGAGAACTAATCACGAGTTCTGCTGCTATAACTTTGGAAGTCATTATAAAAAATATCCTATCTTTAAGTTTAAGACGAAGTCCCAATCTCAGCGTTGAACTTTGCGATAAGAAAGTCATCACTTTCTTCGACCCAACTTAACCTTTTTGATAACACACAACAAGGTGGCGTCTACGCGATAATGTTTATAGATTAACACGAACGAACTAGCAAAGTAGGTCATATATTTGATGGTTACGCAGGCGAAATGATTCAATTGAGAAAACTATCGCATGTAAATGTAACAAGTTGATAGATATGGTGTAGAGTATAAATTAATTAGACATAGTTGTACACATTCTGAGTAAAAAAAATATTTTGAGCCAGCCATTGTAATAATTGTATGAACGAGAATTTTTTTTTAAAATCCATACAAAGAAACTGATTTCATTATTATTTTATTATTCCAACATCAGAGCAGAGTGCACGTCAAGACGATATATGCTTTAGATAATAGATTGTGATGTGAGATACGTGCTCTAATTGGATGTCCTGGTCATCAACGCCCAGTATATTATCTGGTGTGAGAAAATTTCCGAATAATTATGTGGCTGCCAAACCCTCTCATATAAGCTCTAACATCATAATCTTATCTAATGGAGAGAAAAAAACACTTCCTTCTCAACTCGCTTATAATATGAGATGGCTGCATCTTCATTTCCGCTGTCCATAAATTTGCACGCCTTTTCTCCGTCTCGGAGGTTCCATTTACATTAAATGATAGCAGAAGTCAAAGCATGCTCTAATAATTGCATGTGTTTCTCTGTTATGAGCATCTGCAAAGCATTTTTATGAAAGAGACGGTAAGTCCCTCTGTTTATAAAATAATTTCGGGCCTCATTGGCCTCGTGAAGTATATAGGTTCCCAGCGGTAAAAAAAGCATAGCAAAGAAAGAGATTCCATGTGAACTAGCAAAGTTTCTGTGCCTGTTCACGTTTTTAAGATTTCGTCTTCCCCTGACAGTTTAGATATCAAAATAACCTTAAAATGGTTTGGTTCAATGTTTACTGCATCAGTTCTTTCACTCCATCAAGGTATCTTGAAGTCTGATTAATTGTCTGTAGTAGCAGCAAATTATAACTTCTCGTTTGAGTGTGGACATGAAAAAGAATTAAATAACTCGCTTAAATGTACCTAAAAAGTACTGAGTTTGTTTTAGTTGTTTTTCCAATTTCATTTTTGGTTTAAATAAAATATTTGAAAGATTATGCAACGAATACTATCTGATTTCAAATATTTACATATCCCACAAATGATTTGTTTTTTCCTGTGAAATGACTGGATTGGTATCGAAAATAAAAGAATAAGATTTTTTTGAAAACCTAACAGATATGTTGGCGAACTTACTCACCTAAAGAAAATATTTACAATGAGCTCATTTTAAATTATGTGACATTTGCGCGATTGAATGTCTTTGACCCATTCATTTTTCAAACCGGGTTACGCCAATATCCCCATCAAACGCGACCATGGGCCGTGTCGACAATCAAGGTGGCAGTTTATGATAGCAAATTACCACAAGACCATTTATCTGGGAGGTATCGATATGTCACCTCAACACCATTTAATCTGGGAGGTATCGATAAGTCACCGCAAGACCATTTAATCTGGGAGGTATCGATATGTCACCACAAGACCATTTAATCTGGGAGGTATCGATATCTCACCACAAGACCATTTAATCTGGGAGGTATCGATATCTCACCACAACACCATTTAATCTGGGAGGTATCGATATCTCACCACAAGACCATTTAATCTGGGAGGTATCGATATCTCACCACAACACCATTTAATCTCGGAAGTGTCGATACAAGTGATGACGTACAACAATACTGGCGTTGATAAATAAACAACAACAACAGAACTTCACAAAAACTATTCAGACATAATATCTCTATTTTTAACCTTTTTGTTTTTAATATTATAATTTTCTATTTATACCTAATCTGAGTTTTAAGTAAAGATCGCACAACCTGATTAAACACATGCACCTTAGAGTTGACAGACGTGTGTGAAAACAAGAAGTCAACGTTCAGAAGATATATCAAACTTGACACAAAACTGATAACCATATTGAACTTAAATACTACAATCATGATGGGACCGTCAAGACATATTTAATGTATTTACTTATGTGACTGGACCAAGGACGCGTAAAATTATATATATTTTTGTAACCGGCTGGCAAGAGGGATTTGTTCCCGTGGCTAAGTATGTCCCTGAGTCCACCAAGCTCTGAATGGTATCTGACAGTTGTGATAAATATATAAAGGCGCTGGTCATTGCGCCACACAATTCCCCCATAGCCGTGGGATTTGAAAGCTGAGTCACTTACCAACAGGCTGCCATGGGCAGTGCGTTCTTATAAGAACCTATTGTTCAGGATTAAGATACACCTTGTTTGTGTTCATTATGTTACATAGACTATAGAATGCCAATTGTGTTAAACATATCACGACCCCATAAATATAATAATTATGCTGAAAAAAAATATACTGTAAGTCTGTATTAAACAAGACAATAAAAGCATTTACCCTTCACTATCGACCCTGACACAGATTTTATTTTACTTGTTCAAAAATCCTATTATTTAGAATACAAAATGTGGGTGAGACTGCAATCAGGCTTATAGATAAGTAGATGGATAGCATGCCAACAGGGTATTACGAGCCTGACAAACTTCAAGACGTCACAAAACAACGAACGTTTCGGCAAATAGCCTTCTTCAACGAACAAACACCACAAGAACATATAAAACGAATAAAAAATAAATTAAAACTTGGCTGTGGTGAAATCCAGAGCCAATTGGCTTTGCTGTTTTTGGCTCTGTATTTCACCGCAGCTAAGTTTTAATTAATTTTGTGAGTCTCGTCAGGCTCATACATACTCTGTTTGCATGTTAAATATCCATCTACGTAACATTAACATTATTTAGTTTATACCCGGCACATATTATGTTGCAGCTTGAAAACACGGCCATCCGATGTAATCTTCCACAAAATTTTAACAATAATTCCTTTTAAAATAAAAAAAAAGGAAAATTGAGCCTGGAAAGTATGCTGATAAATCAATAGCTCCTCAGGTGCTGATGTGTGTAGCATCAGAGCGCGTGTATCATGGACGAAATGGCTAGATTAGAAATGGATATAGACACGCAGCCTCACGCAGCTGGCAAATACATGTGGTCTATTAATTTTATTAAAAGTGATCGGCGATATGAAATGTCAGACCAAATACATTTCTAAGAAAAGGTCCAATTTAATTAAAAGTTAGACTTACGATTTCCTTGAATAGTTGGTGTTACAAAATAAAGAAGAATAAATAATATCCCACAGTTTTCATTATTGAGCCGCCACGTGCGTTGTCCTGTTACGTAAGCAATCGCGTATAACTCAATATGAATGGGGAAATTTCAAGGAAATTCCGATATGGGCTAAATTTAACTATTTTCCTGATTGGTCGAAAACGCATGTTACGAGGAACACGCGTTTAAGAGTTTTCTGCTGTATGTCAGAGATCGATCTTACGAAATGGCGAATCCGACCTCCTCACCTATTTGGCCCTCTTTCTTACTAACAAACGTTTCGTGGGGTGAAAAAATCCTAAATAATGTGATCATCTCCTTTTCACTAGCCAAAGAATAAAGAAAAATACATTAATATAATAATATATGTTTTGGCATACATGCATTTTAGTTTTAAAAAAATAAATACTTGAACCACTTACTCGTTTTTAGTTTTGGTGCAATTTGAAAAATGTAGATTTTGTTCACTACTGTTGTATATAGATTATTAAATCCATTATATTTGTCATTACAGAATTGAAGACCTTAGCTTTCGTGACGCTTTGTAAAAATGCTTTGTTTTCAAGTTTGAACCAGAGGCCTGACGCCTCCCTCTCTCTCTCTCCCTCATTACTTTCCTACGTCCACGTCCTTCTCTCGCTACTTCCCTTAAATGGGTTGGTTCACTTAGATAATTCACTTAATAGAATAGAATAGTTAGGTCCCTTAGATAAATAACCGTAACCATCGCTACATACTATTACCTGACTTGCTTACCTTTGAAAGATTACTTATGCTTTGGCTACGTTTATAAAGGTTTACTTCTCTTGTCTTATATGTTGTTTCCCTTGGATAAGTTGCTACTTGATAATAGTTGCTTCTCTAAGATAAATTTATTGACTCCTTTAGATGAATGACACGTGTTCATAATCTTCACCAGTAGCACAACCAATAGGGGGCACGGTGGTCGAGTGGCAGCGCGCTTCGAATCCATGTGACGGCAAGGATCTGCCTAGGGCGTCCCTGAGTCACCCAGCTCTGAATGGGTACCCAACACCAGTTAGGCGGCTGGGTAATGCGTGGAACCCACAAAGCCGTGGCCTGTGAACGCTGCATCACTTGCCAACAGATCATCTGTCATGGTCTGTGGACGCAATTATCTTCTGCATAGAAGGAGCGTCTGTAAGAATACTTGGGTCACAAGCATATTTAGTTAGTCTCTATTACAATAAGTCATTATGAGATAATATTATCATCCACCTCAGACACAACCAATACTTGGGTCACAAGCATTGTTAGTTAGTATTAGTCTTTATTACGGTGAGTCGTTGTGAGATATGTCATATGTCTATCAACTTAATGTGTTTTAATTGTGGCTTATGAATACTTTTCAGATCAGTTTGAGTGTACACTAGTTACACTAGTGGTCAGTTATGTAAAGTAGAGCAAATCTTAGTTATTCACAAAAATAATTCCACCAAATCTCCAAGAATAGGAATTAATCTGTGGCACTCCATTAACCTAGAATCTACTCCAACTGCGGCTAAACTGCGGTTTGCGAGCTGCATGCATGCGGCTCTTCTGTGTTCACATTGTGGCTCGTGCTTCATTGCGGCTCTCAACGATTTTTATACAATTTAAAATGGCTCTCAGTTACACCAGGTCTGGCCACCCCTGGCCTACACTATTAGACACAAACTCAAAACCCACATCATCACAGTAGGTAAAATAAAAACAAAACTAGATGTTTGCTTTTTAACTTTATGACATTAAGAATATCTCAAAATAAACATTAAAAAAAAAGTTGATATTTGCATCTTGTTTATAAATATTGCATGTCAGTTAATACGGCTATACAGATTTGTAACAAAGTAATTATGCGGGGAACAAAATATGAGTGCTTCAAATCTTTTATAAGTATTACAGGTTCAGGCAGATAGTCATTAAAACCAATAATGTGCATCTGAAGAAAGATTTAGTTAACAAACTAAAAAAATTTTTTTAAAAAAGACCTAATTGTTGAATAAGTCACCATAATGTTTATAAAAATCTGACTGACTAACATACTGCTACCAATAACTGTCTGTTATTATCATTAGATGAAGAAAGTTCCTTGATATTTATTTGTGGTTTCTAGACTTTAAAAATAAATATTAGTAATTCTATTTCAACATTTTCAGATAATAGTAAATAATACTTTTTTAAGAAAATAGTATTGAAGAAAAAAAAATTAAGCACAAAGATTTGTTTTTAAATTATTAAGATAAAAGCGAAATTGAAGACCCATAACAAGAGTTTTCACTAAAGAACCCTAAGTTTCACATTACTGTAATACAATAAATTTTTAGAAATAAATAAATAAAAAATAAAATAATATAGTCGTATGGCAATGATTAAACTTGGACTAAGTTTGCAAATGATATGGTAGGTGCAAGGTTTCATGGTCTATGTTATTACCAAAGTTTACTGACATTCAGAATAGTTTTAAAAAGTTTGAAAAACACTCAAAACACAAATCCAAAATTATTGTATATATCATAGGCTCAAGTCACAATGAATAATATTAAAAAATCAACACAGCACACAGTATTTGTGTCAAATCTCAGATTCATAACTTGGCACACATAAAAACCAAAACAGTTTTGTACATGGTAGTAGGTACAGAAACAATAAAAATACAAATAGTAGACCAGCAGCTCTGCTTTTCTTACTTGTTTTCTGGCAGAGCTTAATATAAAAAAAACAACTATCAATGAAATGTACAAGTTTTGAAAATAAACATTGGTGACAAAGTACATGTTTAGAATATACCAGATAATTTTGAGAAATGCTAGTATATATTATATACTATAAATTGTTGACCAATGCTAGTATATATTATATACTATAAATTGTTGACCAATGCTAGTATACACTATAAATTGTGTATCAATACTAGTTAACCCTATAAATTGTTTACAAATGCTAGTATATACTATACATTGGTGACAAATGCTAGTATGTTGAAAAATCCTAATTTTTTAAACCTGGACATAAAAAATAAATAAAATAAAAACGACACTTCGTATTGATTTATTTTGCTACTTGCAAATAAAGGACTTTTTAAAACCTTAAAACAAAATTTAATTAACTGTGTGGATCCTTGAGTTTTGATCAATATTCAACACAAGAATTTTAAAGGAAATAATATTTATTAAATGACCATGAATACTGAAAACAGCAAATATGCATAGTAGAATGGATTTACATGTAATGAAAAAAAAGTTTTTAAAAAACAATATTTTAAAAAAATTCATCATGACAGTAAAGCCATGTCAAAAGACATTGAATACTATTCATGGTTAATCATCTAGTTACATTTACCTATGTGTTCAAGAAACTTTGGATTGAACCTATGACTTTAATTATGGCAACAAGGGAGCTCACTTCACTAAACTTTTTAAAGCCTTGAGTTTTGAATACACCTGATATCATTTGGCAGGAACTGAAACTAAAAAAAAATATTTTTTTAAGTCATGAAAATTAAATTAATTAAAATTATTAATAATTAGGGAACTAAAATAGCATGACAATGCAATTTTTATTTTACGTTTGAAAAATTGAGCTCATTATTACCTGGTATGAGATAAAAATCAGCTGTAACAATATAATTAAACCTACCAGAGGTCACTTTCTAAATGGTATTCAAACTTTTAAAACGGTACAAATAAAGAATAAAGCCATTCAAAGCATGCTCAGAGAGGAATAAAAGTTTTGACAATATCTTTTAATTTTAATACAAATCACTAATAAAAAACAAATGAGTATGACTTCATCTGATCTAGAAATCTGCAATGACAGCAGTGCTACTGAGAATAAAAGAAACTTTGAAGTCCAGGTTAATTTTGTTGAAGTTAACTAACTTTGTGGTTAACTGTAAAACTGATAGTTTCCCTAGGTGATAATTTTTTTCCTGATTTAAAAAAAATAATTTTTTATCTCATGGACTTAAGTTATTAAAACTAATGGCTGTACTTAGATCATGCCCCCAATCCATAAATAAAAAAATATTTAAAAAAGACCAATTAAAAAACAATAAATAAATAAATTATAAATGAAAAATTTACATTTTCATGCAGAATACATTTTTTCTAAAAATGCAATGGGAAAAATGAAACAGACAGAATTTTTTTACTTACAAAAGTAACAGTAAAAATTATTCACTCATCACAGACACTCAATATTGTTGTTAAATACTAATGATACTTTTCCACAATGTTTCTTTTTGTATATCATTGACTTTAGCATTCCCATAAATTGTGTAAGTTAATGATAAAAGTTTATGACACCATTCAAATTTAATGGTATAGCCAAATTCTGCAAAGAAAGAAAAATTTTATACCAACAGCTCCATTTTGTGTGGAATGACAGATCTGGGTTTATATTATATACATAAACATTAAGCAGTGAGAAATTATTAGTCTATATAAATCTCTGTTTCACACAAATTGTGTAAAATGTTTTTAAAATTTGAGGATAATTTATTGTAGAAATTAACTATAATCAGTCATGCCATGATTGTTTTTGTTTTATTTATTAATTTTTTAAAAGGGAAAATCAAATTTTCCCAAAACATAACATTTTTGTGACAATTTACAGAAAATTTTTAACATCAATTAGTTTTTTTGTTTCTTGTGAACAAAAAAAAATCATGTAAAGCTTACAGGAAAACACATGAGGGGTGGAAATAGTAAAACCCCCAAAAATTCTATTCCAAATCTAAGCAAGGGATATGTATTTTCTTAAAGAATCAGATTTAAATAAAATTGTCACAGAAGTCAAAATAATCTTCCTCATTCAATCTGACTGACACAATTCCCCTTTTTTAAAACAGTAACTAAAACTTCTATCTTCACAGGTCAGACACGCTGATTTTGAGAACAATGATAACATGTACACAGTTATATTGTCTACTGAAACTTGAATTTTGTCATTGTTCATTCAGCCTCAAGTAACGCAACTAGTGTACCCTCATTAAGTCAATAAGATCCATTTGAAAACTTAGTCTGTACCTGAGCTTACAAAAAGCAGGGCCATTTTGATTCCAGTTTATTTTTCTTAAAACACAAAATTTAAAGAGGGGAAAAAAAAAGTACTAAATTGGAGATTAAACCACTAACCAGATAAACCGAATAGCCACAATATCTTTTCATTAAAATTAAATATGATAAAACCAATAACTCTATACTGGTCAAGGTGAATACATTGTGGCAAAATATTAATACATTTCAACTCAGAGCTAAGCTATCATCTTTGCTTTGCAAAATGGTATGTGTTGCCAGCAATATAACTAGAAGTTTTTTTTTCAAACAAACTGGCCACAAACAGAAAATGTTAATGAGAAATAATTATTTAGACTTATTACTTTGGGACTATTGTGGGATGTGCATTCTTCTTATGTTCTTTTTTCAATGCATAATTGTGTTTGCTAAAACGGGAATAATTCTGAATCAAATAATAACCAGCATTCAGATTGTAAAAAGTTGATGAACATACATTTAAAAGAAAAAGATGATTTCAAAAATTGCTATGTACACCAGTATACATTTAACTTAAAGCCAACAAATTTAATGCATTGATGGCAACATTTGTATGTTGCTTGGCAACAGCAAACCAAGGATCAATATGGGCACATTAAGTTAATAGTTTCTTTAAAGTTATCCTAGCAAAGGAAAAGATTTATTATTTATATACCAAGAGCCTTTCAACATATTTTAAATGAAATATTTTGTTATTGTGAATACCACAGAAAGTATCTGTACATGGGCATCATGACTAAAATGATGGTAGTGGTAGAGTAATGTTGCACTAAAGTCCAGGCTCATTCATCATCAATACATCATACACTTTATAAAAATTATAGATTCAACAGATTTTTAAAAAAATCTGATTAAATATCAACCTGGCCTTGATTTTATTTTTCTGATCAATAATATGTGACATTCTCATTGGAAAGCAGAGTCTTCTATATCCTTATGGCCCAGATTACAATGCCTGCGGCCAGCCTCAACATAAGGGCATCGCTATACAGGTATTCATTCTCAGTTCTAGTGCTGCCTGACCTGTCAGCATCCCCAATCGCTGCAGAGCAATCGGTCAGCAGATGTGCCCCTGTCTCCTCAGCCATGCCACATAAGCGGCAGCCGGGGTCCCTATTTGGGTCTAGCCTGTGCAGTTAGCTGTTTGTCGGACAGTGTCCAGTCCGCACCTGAGCAATAATAAAAAGTTCAGCTTTACTTATCAACAAGTGATAAATCCATAATGCAAACTTTGCCCAATTCTTCACTCAACATTCATCTCCCTATACAAAAACATTGTCCTTCGAGGCCAGTTGATGCAAACTTGGTCAAACATTGCCACTTCTTATTTCTATTATAAACCAGCTTACATTACTGATGCATATAATAATGATTTAGAGATTCAACTGTTACTAATCATAGAAGTATTTGCTGTGAAAACAATGAGACAAAATTTGGGACAAACACTAAATTCTTAAATGGCTTTTAAATCAACTAAGAATTGACCACAAACTCATGTTAAAAAAGACATAACAGCTAATAACACACTGATCTGACAAAGTGTGTGGCTCATATAAAAACAGTGTCATCATTATGTGAACAACTGTTTTGTTGTTTTTTTGCCTACCCTTGTTGCAATTCTCTTATGACTTTTCAATTAATAATAAGAAACCTTTAAAAATTCAGCTTTCACTCTAGGTCACTACTGGCCACCAAACTGTGTTGACAGCAGGCCGGATAGCTGACAAAATGACAACAGCCAGCCACATAAACATTCTATACAATAATTGCAAGACAGAATGAATTTTTCGAATCTCATAAGCTGAACAGCAAATAAAGTTACTGAGATATGGTAAACTAAATTTTGGATTTCATGACATCAACATCAACAATGTTTGGTTTGGAACAGCTTCATCCCATCAAGAGAATAGGATTCAAATGTTCATCAGTCAATCTCTGTAGGAAAGTTTGCAACCAGACATTTGTCGTTCCAAACACTGATGCCATTCTTGTGGCTAATTTCTTCAGTTTTGGAAGTTCAATATCTGGTAAAACAAGGTAAATTTAATAAGATTTTTAAAATTCTGTGCTGTTCTTCAAACAATTAATTTTCTTGAAAAACAGTGAACTACAATTGTAGTTCAGTGGTAGAAACATTATTGAGGTACAATTTAAAGGATTCTGAAACATAAAAATTTCACTTTAAAAGTCTATTCCAGTCATAAATAATTTTTTGTGGATTGCAGCATAATAAAATAAAACTATTTGAAAAAGTAAAAATTCTCTTACTCCAGTGGTTTTTTTGAACGATGACCGATTTCTCCAAAGTTCTCTGATTCTGTAAAGATCACAAATGGAGATTTCCTTTCCCTGAAGTAACAAGTTTAATTTATTGATGTGGCATTTGAAGCTTTGGCGAAAAATGACAACTTTGACAGCCAGGCAGGATCAACATCCAAGGATCAGCTCGGCTTGCTGGATGAATTGATGCCATGGGCTGGATCAATTGATGCCATGGGCTGGATCAATTGATGCCATGGGCTGGATCAATTGATGCCATGGGCTGGATCAGGCCAACGGGTTGTAGTTGCAATGACCCCTGTTCTCGATGAACAATTCAAGTAAATCCAACCAGGGTTTGGTAAATTTTTCTTAAGTCAATGGTCTGTAAAATGACCAAATCAAGTGATCTATTATGTCATATAGCTCTTTATATAACTCTTCAAATTAGCACCCAAAATTTTCTGAGACAAGGTGGGTAAAGAAATTATTTTCTGATATACTTCAGTTGTTATTTTAAAATCAGAGAAGTCAAACAGCGCAACGTATACATTCTGTACCCTAAAGAATGAATAGTGAATATAATAAATTCTATAATGTAAAAAAATCTAAAGCATAACTCATTTAACATTGCAAAATTATGCTTCTCGTTCTGAAAAAAAAACAAAAAAAACTGACAAAATGGACTTTAAAAATTGCAAATATCAATTTAGCAAGCAATATTTAAAAATATTTGCATGTGATTAATGTTTATCAAGTTGATTTGATATTGCACATTGAATTTTTAAAAAATGTTCTAAGCTATACATACAAGGATGCATTAAATATGAACACAGTCTAATGAGAAACCATCACTCCAGAGGAAAATAAGCACAAAATGTGTTAGTGGATCAGATAAGCCAAAACCGTGAGGCTTATGTCAACAGCACATGTTTATGTGTTCACAATAATTTCTCAGTTGCAAAGATGAAATGCATGTGATCAAAATAACATTGAGTACATTCTTTAGTTAGTACATCATTTTGAACCGTTAAACTTGGACCACAAATCTATAAACATCATTTGATATAAACAAGAGTTAAAACAGGGACAAAGCCTCCTATGTGTAACAACCTAAGATTGAGACTGACAAAGCCTCCTTTGTGTAACAACCTAAGATTGAGACTTTTTACAAATTTGATTCTGTTTGCTTTTATTTGAATTTATTTAAACCTCAAAATTTTTTAAGTACACATAAATTTTAATTTGTTTTAAAAAAAAATATTTAGTTTTCATAATACTGGTATGTTTAGGTGGACTCAGTTGATTTCTTTTATTTTATAAATGAAAATTTTTTGAACGTGTACACACGACATATATTTATATGGTTCATTAAATATATCCACACATTTATATGATTCATTTTATGACTCCACTGAGAATAATTGAGAACAAAAATTAATGCATGTCAGAAGATTGTAATGTGTACACAGACTTCCAGTTCCTATCACTTGTATTCAAATATTACTCTCACTGATATTGTTTTCAATGTCTTCAAATAAGAGATATGTCGAGTATTGATGGGAGTATCAGAATATTGTTTAAGAACAGTGTTATGATAGCTATAGCAGTGGCATCTCAGACACAAACTGAAGTTAAAACAGTTGCCTCACGTCATTGCAGTCTCCAAGTTGTAACGCTCCTGATGACTCACAACTTCTGCCTCGCGTCAAGGCCATCGCCTCAGGGTACTTCTGCCACAAATCTAATGTTGTTACAGTCGTCTGAAAGCTCTGGGTATTGGTCTGGCTGGTGAATGTAGTCAGCAACATATCCAGTGACACGGTCACCATTCAGGATTTGATGCATCTCAGCCTCTGACCAGTGGTAGACAGAGGGCAGGCTGTGCTGCAGCAAG
This sequence comes from Ampullaceana balthica, assembly GCA_944989445.1. NCBI lineage: Eukaryota > Metazoa > Mollusca > Gastropoda > Lymnaeidae > Ampullaceana > Ampullaceana balthica. The sequence goes on along the minus strand of CALYLW010000481.1, from coordinate 113,578 downwards.
TGCTTCTCCCTGGCCCACGCGTGGTCCACGGCTCTGTCTTTGGCGTGTTTCAGAACTCTCCTAATCTCCCTGTCCGTGGTCGTGCCGTAGCGGACATTCAAGATTGTGTGGTTGCCGTGTATCCGGACGTCAACCTCTCGATTAGACGTGCTGAAGCCGTGACCGTGCTGGTTACGAAAGACTGAAACGTTGATTCCAGACTCGTAGGTCACGAGGTTGCTGTGGATACCAAGCTCCCTGAGGTCGTCCTCGGCCTGCTGGGCGGTGGTTTTCACAAAGTAGTGCACATCTCTTCCCTTAATTGTGAAGTGGACTGGCAAAATGTCAGAGTTGTTGAGGAGAACAGTTGCCAGATTTTTGGCCCATGACTGGGCAATATCAACGATGTTGACCACTGCTTTACCATCAAAATTTGAGATGGTGACTCCGTGTCCAAATATTGAGTCCAGTGGTGCAGGGGATTCTCTGACAAGATGTTGTGGAGGTGTAACCTGTTGAGAATATATTCAACAGAAAATATTGAAAATGATATTTCATGTTTGTCTTGCATATTAAAGTATATTAAAAGGAGGGGGAAAAAAAAGTGATTAATCCTGATCCATAAATTCTTTGGTTATATTTGACCAGCTTAAAAGTCAAAGTAAGAATTATGTTGCTGTATAACAAGAATTATTTTGATCAATAAAGAAAAGAAGGAAATCTCGGCTGGTTGCCGAAAATCAATTAAAATATGAAGGAAAAAAAGGAACACAATAATGAACCCTCCCTTTAATAGTCTGTTTTATAAAGAAAACAATATCAACATAATTATAAACTTGAGCTATAACATGAGTTAAAATTACATTTGCACTAATAAATTGATCAATAGAAATTAAAATGTATTATTTTGTACTAAATAAATGTGTGCTTTGTTCAGTCGAACTTGTTCCATATTAAATGTTCATGTGGAAGAATCTTATAACTTTATCATCACGTGACATGTAGACCTACCTTAGATTGTGGGAACAGTGGATATTGTCAACAGGTTGTGCATGTCTCTCCTGAATGTGCACTCAAATGCTGATGATGCCGGAAGAAGTTGAAAATCTGGCTCTTCAAGGCTTGGCTTCAGATGCCCCGTGTAGGACACGTAAGGTGCCATGGAACGAATGTCATAGCCCAATACGTTCAGCCAGTCAGACAAATCTGTAGGATAAGTAAAGTGTTAAAGATAACATAAGGATAAGCTAAATTTGGCTTGAAACTATCTTCACTACTGTATCAATCAATCAGCAAAGTTGGTTGAACATAACTAAAACGCTGCACAAACAATGACAGAAGATTTCCTGACAATAAAAAGAAGGCATTTAATTCGTGAGATAAAACTCTGATAAAAATTGATAATTTCAATAATCAAGTCACACACCTAATCGGGGATACCGCTGCGTCCGAAGGTGAGCATTGACCAAGAACCGGTGGCCGTACAAGTTAAGAATTTCTGGATCCTCGGCAACTGTTTCTAGCTTTTTGAACACCTGACCATAATCTGGAGTAAGGAACCTTCCCAGGTTCGCGTCATACACTCTGTCAGGAAAGTGTACAATTTGTGTGACGGAGTTGTAGAGACCACCCTGAAATCCAAAAGCCAGATCAAATTCTGGGTTAGAGTCCTTTTCTTTGACACCCAGTGGGTTGTAAGTGATGTGTTTCACAGTGTTGCCATCCTTGTCGAAAACCACCAGGGGGCTTTGGTTTGGGTCAACAACAATATAGTATAGTCGGTGGGCACGCAGGAGGGCTAATAAGGCTCCATCTGAATCACGGAAGTACTGAGTAAGCTCCCCTGACGTATGGTTATAGACGTGGGTAATTGTTGTCTTTGAATTGGCATCACTGTAGAAAAACTGAAGTATGCGGCCGTAGCGATCTCTCTGAGCCGACAGCCGACCCAGGGCGTCGTAAAAGTAGGAAAACTTGAACAAGCCGTGACGGGTGACTGACGTGAGCTGCCCCGCCGAGTTGAAGCTGACGTGATCCAATCCCCTCTGGGCCATGAGGCCGTCACTGTCAAACTTGTAGCTGACTCCGCCCATCATCGTTATCTTATCCCCCACATCAAACTCCATGTGCCTCGTAGTTCCTTGAGATGTTATCTTCTTGATGTTGCCGTCCGCGTCGTAGCCGAACTCCCACGCCGTCTTGCCTTGAAGCAGGACATCAGTCACGTGACTGTCCACGTCATAGATGTACTCAACGGCCACCTCCTTCCATGTGTCCACCTTCCTTTTCCACTCGTGGACGCGCCCGATCTTGTCATAGGTTATCTGCATCTGAAATTTCAACTCTCCGCCAAACTTGATCTTGTATTCAATCAGCTTTCCGTAGCCGTCGTATTCCCGTGTCATGTGCATGTGGGAGTCTGTGAAAATCTGTTTGGCTTCGGTCAGCCACTCCACACTGATGCCCGCGATGTTGGAGATTTTACCGTTGTCCTTGCTGAAGGACTGGTTGGAGGCACAGCTGATGTTGTTGGACAGGGTCAGCATGACCTCGATTTGACGGAAGTAGTTGTCGTAGCTGAACCTGAAATGGGCGCCGACCAGGCTGGCGTCCTGGGGGAAGGTGACCATGGCCTCTTGGACCAGGGAGCTGAGGTAGCCAAAGGTCAGTTTGCTGGAGTAGCCCCTGGCCGTGAGGAGAGCCTGGGACAGGTGCAGCACCTCCGGGTGGTAGGTGTACTCTATCAGCGTCTGATCAAACATGCTCATGTGTTTCTGGCCCATCTCGTTGTAGCGATTTATAACTCGCCGCTGCTCACTTGGATAAATCACCTGGAGAATATATTGAACAAGATTAACGCTCAAACATTTGAATATCTAGAGTAACATCTTCACACGCTTGTCAATAATGGTTTTTATTTTTTTTATCACTTACATGTATTTGAAATTATATAGGACAGTTTAGGAAAATTTATTTTTGCGTCCATATCTCTAGCAAAAGAAAAATTCTCGCACTGGACTTGATAGCCCTGATATCACAAAATTTATTTGTGCTTTCACACAAAATCAACTATTTCTCCATCAATATTCTCCATTGCCCATTTCAAGTTTCTCTTCACTTTAACCCTAGAACTGTCCTAACGGCCGATGGTCGGCCGTTATCCCCTGCTCTGTGGTGTCCCGGCCGATATAAACGGCCGTTAGTAAAATCGTCATTAAAAATACTAATTATTTTATTTACGTTTAGTAAGGGGAGATCACTGTTAATAAATGAATTTCTTTCCTGTTTTCTTATGTGGTTGTTTTTACAACGTGTGCTTATCTTATCGAGTGTTATTTTATGAGTAAAATCCGAGTGAAAATTTTCTGAATTTTTTTTGACTGCCAAAATGTCTGGTGCTGGATCAGAAAATTAACATTGAATATCTTTATTTAATTTATTTTAATTGGAGACCATTTAAAATAATAATTTCATGGACTTTCCACAACTAAGTGATGATTTGTGCTAGTAGCAGTGAGGACGACATAGAGTCAAACATTTACGAAATTAGCACTTCACCTCTCTGTCATAGTGATGTGATTTTACTGACAAATTTGTTTGGGAGTGCATTGATAAAGAGCAGAACAGACTCAGAATAGATCCCAATTTTATTGTCAGAAATCCTGTTTGCTGTCAGAATATAAATTTGGAAACGTGTTCAGAGCCGATTAATTTTTAACATTTAATTTCTGATGATGAACTATTAACAGTCTCAAAGTTGAATGTCGGTGAAAGCAAATTCTAACATAAAGGTTCAACCACCTGGGATTAAATGTGTCTTGCTATACACAGATAACTCAGTGCATCAGCTGTTGTTATTGGAAGGCAAGAAGGACTGCTTTGTTTGCAGTGACAGAAGAAAATACAAAAAAAGTTGAAAGGGAAGAGAACAGAAATGAAACTGGTGTCCTGCTTGCAAAGTTGGGTGCCACGAGCATTGCGAGCCTCACTTGATTCATCAGACCGACCAGGGTCTTAGTCGGAAAAGAAAAATAATCAAAGACATTCATGTTTGTGGTCTTTGTTTTCACAAATATTATTGTAATAAAACATTGTTTGAATTAATAGAAAAGGAATTTGTTAAGTCAGTTAAATGATCAAATGTGATATAATTTCCCTTTTCTTTTTTTTTGGAGTGACCGAAATTTGAAGGTTATCAAAGAAAAAAATTCACCAAAATTACATCTTTCAAACTAATGACATATAACTATACATTTTCTGAAAGAGCATTGCTTCTAGTATCTGAAAATCTTGGTTTTATGACAGTTTGAACAAGTTATATATTGTGAGGGTGGTTTGAATGCAGAAGATGAGTAGTAAAATTTTACTCACTTTGTGAAGGTCAAAGGTCAATGTCAACATACATAATTTTAAAACAAATTATTTATATACCATAAGAAACCTTATCATTTGTCATTTTCAATAAGCCTATGAAAAAAGCTAAATTGGCAGGATGCTACAGAAAAATTGACTGGACAGTTCTAGGGTTAAAAAAAAATAAAAATAATCAACATTAACTCTTTCGCTGCGGAATTTTTTTAATGAAAAAATGTACATTATTTTCAAAAGTAAAAAAAAAGTGAGAGGTTGGGTTTTTAAAAAAAATATTTAAAATGTTATTTTTAGGCTTATAGGGATAAATTTGGTATCAAATTATTCAAATGTAAGGTAATTGAATGGACTATGTGTTGTTGAACTTGTTTCTTTGGTTTAAATAAAAAAAACTAACATAAAAGAAACTAAAAATGTGAGAATATGACAACAAAAATCACTAAATTTTAGAAAAAAAATTTCTCAGACGGCAAATTTATGTTAGTGCTCAATAAAAATAATAAAATCATTAAAATTTAATGCAAAAATCAAATATGTAACACAAATAGGCATTTTTATGTTTATAAATGTACAAAAGAACCACAAAAATTCATTTTGAATTATGTCTCATAATGTAGCTAAAGATTTGCCATAGCAACAGTATTGATCAACAAAAAAACAGCGAAGAAAATTAATAAAATAATGCTTGAAATGATAGCAAATACACCTCGTCTTCGTTCATAAACAAGAAAGTACCACTCTTCTTTGTTAAAATCTAACTTAAAAATAGCTCTTAAAAAGTTTAACCGAGAAATAGCAAAGAAACAAACATGATAGTGAAACAACGCACAGTGCGTTGGTCCGTGCTTTTGAGCACGGCGGATGAACGCAGTGTGCGTTGTTACGCATCGAAAGAGTTAAAAACACTTTTTAAAAAACTAGTCTTATATTAAAAATGCACTAATTTTCTACTTTTCAGTCTAGGCATTGTACAACAGTAAGTGCAAAGTCAGCTTACCTTTTGACTATAAATCGCTTATATATGAGACATAACTAAAAGTATTGATTATGTTTAAACGCGACATTTATAGACTGAAACACAATATCTCCCCTGGTTTTAAAACTGGGCGCAGGGACGGTTGGGGGTGTAAACAGTGACGGTCGGCGTCAACGCGTGAACTGGGCACGGTTCGGATTAAACTTACAAAGCAAGTTAATAGAAGACTAGTAAAAATTTGCCCAATAAAGTTAATAGAAAAGAAAAGTAATCAAAGAATCACCTGTAGCAATTTCCCCATGGCGTCATAATCCTGGATGTAGGGCATGTTGAACCCTGGTGCCGTGTACAGGAACCGTCTCATGCCAAGAGTCAGCAGCGTGCTGAAGTGGTGGTGTCCCAGAACTGGGGTCATCACAGACTGGAGGTTGCCTTGTTTGTCATGCTTGAACAGATACTGTTTACCGCTTGGTAAAAATATGTCTGTAGGCTACAAGGAACAAATAGTTTGAAAAAATAAAATTAAAATGAGATTTGAAGATATTTGATCAACCTTACTAGTGGTGTGTTTATAACGATGCTAAAGTTGTAATGGTATTCCTACCTTTCTAGAGCTATTCCTATAGGAATATCTGAACCTTTCTAGTGGTGTGTCTATAAAGATGGTAATGGGGTCCCTATAAACATGCCTACCTTGCTGGAGCTATTCCTATAGGAATATCTGAACCTTTCTAGTGGTGTGTCTATAAAGATGGTAATGGGGTCCCTATAAACATGCCTACCTTGCTAGAGCTATTCCTATAGGAATATCTGAACCTTTCTAGTGGTGTGTCTATAAAGATGGTAATGGGGTCCCTATAAACATGCCTACCTTGCTAGTGGTGTGTCTATAAAGATGGTAATGGGGTCCCTATAAACATGCCTACCTTGCTAGAGCTATTCCTATAGAAATATCTGAACCTTTCTAGTGGTGTGTCTATAAAGATGGTAATGGGGTCCCTATAAACATGCCTACCTTGCTGGAGCTATTCCTATAAGAATATCTGAACCTTTCTAGTGGTGTGTCTATAAAGATGGTAATGGGGTCCCTATAAACATGCCTACCTTGCTGGAGCTATTCCTATAGAAACATCTGAACCTTTCTAGTGGTGTGTCTATAAAGATGGTAATGGGGTCCCTATAAACATGCCTACCTTGCTAGTGGTGTGTCTATAAAGATGGTAATGGGGTCCTTATAAACATGCCTACCTTGCTAGTGGTGTGTCTATAAAGATGGTAATGGGGTCCCTATAAACATGCCTACCTTGCTGGAGCTATTCCTATAGAAACATCTGAACCTTTCTAGTGGTGTGTCTATAAAGATGGTAATGGGGTCCCTATAAACATGCTTACCTTGCTGGAGCTATTCCTATAGAAATATCTGAACCTTTCTAGTGGTGTATCTATAAAGATGGTAATGGGGTCCCTATAAACATGCCTACCTTGCTGGAGCTATTCCTATAGAAATATCTGAACCTTTCTAGTGGTGTGTCTATAAAGATGGTAATGGGGTCCCTATAAACATGCTTACCTTGCTGGAGCTATTCCTATAGAAATATCTGAACCTTTCTAGTGGTGTGTCTATAAAGATGGTAATGGGGTCCCTATAAACATGCCTACCTTGCTAGTGGTGTGTCTATAAAGATGGTAATGGGGTCCCTATAAACATGCCTACCTTGCTGGAGCTATTCCTATAGGAATATCTGAACCTTTCTAGTGGTGTGTCTATAAAGATGGTAATGGGGTCCCTATCAACATGCCTACCTTGCTGGAGCTATTCCTATAGAAATATCTGAACCTTTCTAGTGGTGTGTCTATAAAGATGGTAATGGGGTCCCTATAAACATGCCTACCTTGCTGGAGCTATTCCTATAGGAATATCTGAACCTTTCTAGTGGTGTGTCTATAAAGATGGTAATGGCGTCCCTATAAACATGCCTACCTTGCTGGAGCTATTCCTATAGGAATATCTGAACCTTTCTAGGGGTGTGTCTATAAAGATGGTAATGGGGTCCCTATAAACATGCCTACCTTGCTGGAGCTATTCCTATAGGAACATCTGAACCTTTCTAGTGGTGTGTCTATAAAGATGGTAATGGGGTCCCTATAAACATGCCTACCTTGCTAGTGGTGTGTCTATAAAGATGGTAATGGGTTCCCTATAAACATGCCTACCTTGCTGGAGCTATTCCTATAGGAACATCTGAACCTTTCTGGTGGTGTGTCTATAAAGATGGTAATGGGGTCCCTATAAACATGCCTACCTTGCTAGTGGTGTTTCTATAAAGATGGTAATGGGGTCCCTATAAACATGCCTACCTTGCTTGAGCTATTCCTATAGAAATATCTGAACTGCTTTCCCCCTGGCTTCAGCGTCCTCTGTGTTATGAGGCCAGCAGTGACGTACTCCCTCTGCTCCACGAGATCCCCGTACTGCCACTCGACCACGTCACCGAAGGCGTTGTACGAGACGTTCATGGAGTGGTGGGAGGAGGCGGGGATGAACTGAATGGGGAGACCGGCTGAGTTGTAGACCACTGTGATGATGTCCCTCAGACTTTTATCCAAGACCGTCTCTGTGTGCGTGCGCCTGTCGTACTCAACGGTCAGCAAGTTTTCTCCGTTGATCTGAGCAGAGGCATAGAAACTTCGTCAGACATAAATAGAAGCTGCAACAACAATTTGAACTGGCAAAAATGCCTTGAAAGTCCATTTTTGGTTGTCAACTTGAGCAGAGTTTAATGTTTCACTGCTCAGCTAAAATTAATGGCACTGAATGGAATGTATATAAAAATATACCTTTAACAAATAGATGGAACTGAATGTGATGAGCAGTGTGAAAATTTTATTATAAGCCATCTATCTTTAATTGTCTTTGGGATATTTTAAAAAAATCAAACTAATCACTTTTTTTTATCAGAATATGTTCCTAGCAATTTGAAATTAAGTTCTTTACTTTTGAAAAGAAATTGAAGAAACAAGACAAGTCAATGCTAGACTATTTATTAAGAAAAATAAAACTAGCAAATGTGCGTCATAAATTGTATGCAGTACAGAGGTGCATGCCATAATAATGAGAAGTTTAGATGAGGTTGAATAAAGGTTGAATCCATGTTGTGTGTAGCAAGAGCTGAAGTTGAATAAAGGATAGATTCAAGTTGTAGAGGTGGTCAGAGAAAGTGTGAGTTCAAGTTGTAGAGGTGGTCAGAGAAAGTATGAGTTCAAGTTGTAGAGGTGGTCAGAGAAAGTGTGAGTTCAAGTTGTAGAGGTGGTCAGAGAAAGTGTGAGTTCAAGTTGTAGAGGTGGTCAGAGAAAGTGTGAGTTCAAGTTGTAGAGGTGGTCAGAGAAAGTGTGAGTTCAAGTTGTAGAGGTGGTCAGAGAAAGTGTGAGTTCAAGTTGTAGAGGTGGTCAGAGAAAGTGTGAGTTCAAGTTGTAGAGGTGGTCAGAGAAAGTGTGAGTTCAAGTTGTGTGTAGTCAAGAATAAATCTCATATCCGGCAGAAGTCAAGTTAAATATTTATAAAATAATTAAGACAAGCAATTGAGTACTGAAAGCAAACAGAGATAAGTCTTGGTAGCAGCACATATTAAAATATAAGTAATCATTTTATCAAGCCAGTCAAATTGAAAAGAAATGAACAATGTAAACAATTGAATATTTTCAATGTCAGAAAAACGCCTGCCAATGTTTAAATCACCTGCCACTAAGATGGTTGGAACCAATCTGAAAAAATATATGCATAAATATTTATAATGTTATGATTTAAAAGACAAATACCATTTTTTCATGGATAGTATAGAAAAATTGCATGGATTTAATTTGTGTATTTTGTAACTCACAACAGGTTGTTAGTTCAAATATGGCATGATGGCTTGAAGTGGGTACACAACAGGTTGTTACTTCAAATATGGCATGATGGCTTGGAGTGGGTACACAACAGGTTGTTACTTCAAATATGGCATGATGGCTTGGAGTGGGTACACAACAGGTTGTTACTTCAAATATGGCATGATGGCTTGGAGTGGGTACACAACAGGTTGTTACTTCAAATATGGCATGATGGCTTGGAGTGGGTACACAACAGGTTGTTACTTCAAATATGGCATGATGGCTTGGAGTGGGTACACAACAGGTTGTTACTTCAAATATGGCATGATGGCTTGGAGTGGGTACACAACAGGTTGTTACTTCAAATGATGGCTTGGAGTGGGTACACAAAAGGTTGTTACTTCAAATGATGGCTTGGAGTGGGTACACAACAGGTTGTTACTTCAAATATGGCATGATGGCTTGGAGTGGGTACACAAAAGGTTGTTACTTCAAATGATGGCTTGGAGTGGGTACACAACAGGTTGTTACTTCAAATATGGCATGATGGCTTGGAGTGGGTACACAACAGGTTGTTACTTCAAATATGGCATGATGGCTTGGAGTGGGTACACAACAGGTTGTTACTTCAAATATGGCATGATGTCTTGGAGTGGGTACACAACAGGTTGTTACTTCAAATGGTGGCTTGAAGTGGGTACACAACAGGTTGTTACTTCAAATATGGCATGATGGCTTGGAGTGGGTACACAACAGGTTGTTACTTCAAATGATGGCTTGAAGTGGGTACACAACAGGTTGTTACTTCAAATATGGCATGATGGCTTGGAGTGGGTACACAACAGGTTGTTACTTCAAATATGGCATGATGGCTTGGAGTGGGTACACAACAGGTTGTTACTTCAAATATGGCATGATGTCACAAAAGCTTGGAGTGGGATCAATGACTTTGGTGTTGTCATCATTTGAAAATATGTCAAACCTGTCCCATTGGCTCAGTTAAACCGTACTTTTGTCTTCACATTAGATGTAATCAAGATTCTAACAAGTAAAATGTGGCAGTATGTGTAAAACAAACCCTCCAAAGGTGAATAAGTACCTGGGGGGAAAACCTGGTGATGGCAATGTATGGCTCACACCTGGTGATGGCAATGTATGGCTCACACCTGGTGATGGCAATGTATGGCTCACACCTGGTGATGGCAATGTATGGCTCACACCTGGTGATGGCAATGTATGGCTCACACCTGGTGATGGCAATGTATGGCTCACACCTGGTGATGGCAATGTATGGCTCACACCTGGTGATGGCAATGTATGGCTCACACCTGGTGATGGCAATGTATGGCTCACACCTGGTGATGGCAATGTATGGCTCACACCTGGTGATGGCAATGTATGGCTCACACCTGGTGATGGCAATGTATGGCTCACACCTGGTGATGGCAATGTATGGCTCACACCTGGTGATGGCAATGTATGGCTCACACCTGGTGATGGCAATGTATGGCTCACACCTGGTGATGGCAATGTATGGCTCACACCTGGTGATGGCAATGTATGGCTCACACCTGGTGATGGCAATGTATGGCTCACACCTGGTGATGGCAATGTATGGCTCACACCTGGTGATGGCAATGTATGGCTCACACCTGGTGATGGCAATGTATGGCTCACACCTGGTGATGGCAATGTATGGCTCACACCTGGTGATGGCAATGTATGGCTCACACCTGGTGATGGCAATGTATGGCTCACACCTGGTGATGGCAATGTATGGCTCACACCTGGTGATGGCAATGTATGGCTCACACCTGGTGATGGCAATGTATGGCTCACACCTGGTGATGGCAATGTATGGCTCACACCTGGTGATGGCAATGTATGGCTCACACCTGGTGATGGCATGTATGGCTCACACCTGGTGATGGCAATGTATGGCTCACACCTGGTGATGGCAATGTATGGCTCACACCTGGTGATGGCAATGTATGGCTCACACCTGGTGATGGCAATGTATGGCTCACACCTGGTGATGGCAATGTATGGCTCACACCTGGTGATGGCAATGTATGGCTCACACCTGGTGATGGCAATGTATGGCTCACACCTGGTGATGGCAATGTATGGCTCACACCTGGTGATGGCAATGTATGGCTCACACCTGGTGATGGCAATGTATGGCTCACACCTGGTGATGGCAATGTATGGCTCACACCTGGTGATGGCAATGTATGGCTCATACCTGGTGATGGCAATGTATGGCTCACACCTGGTGATGGCAATGTATGGCTCACACCTGGTGATGGCAATGTATGGCTCACACCTGGTGATGGCAATGTATGGCTCATACCTGGTGATGGCAATGTATGGCTCACACCTGGTGATGGCAATGTATGGCTCACCATTACCTCCAACTAAGACCTGACTGATTTTTTTCCCATGTTTGGATTCCGGGCTACTTAGGATCTTTTCAGCGTGATATATATCATCTTACACTGGGTCTGCTTTAGAGATCTTTTTTAAAAAATATTTTAATAGTGTTCATTCTTTAGGCATTAGTAATTTGAGTTTTCAAGTGTGCCACCAAGCAAAAACCATATCAATTTTATTTCTTCTACTGCCATGTGATCCTAGTATCCTCAATACGTTGTCTGCTTGGTTGGTATCTTCATCCTTATTCATTGTTTCTTTATTCTAATACTTCATGGAGGACTAGTCTGTCAGATGTCTTAAAATGAACTCTCTTATACTTAGGAGGTTATACATTTTAGAAATTATTTTTGTTTAAATTGTCTGCAGTGTGATAAAGCAAAGTCCTAATATTAAATGGTCTATTTTTAAGTTAATTCTTTAATAAAATTGTCCTTTGGTTTTAAGTAATTAGTACACTATTTCTAGGCATTCCCCAGATCATACCCCAAACGAAATGGGCCCAAGGCAGGGCTAGGGTAAGGGTAACGAATTTCTTTCAAATTTGAAATATAAATGATCTACAATCAAATTATTTTTGCATACAAATATTTTAGGAACTTATATATTTTGTGTGCACTTGATCTGCCAGACATGTCTGCCCATTCAGGTGCAAAGCTAATACGGAACATTGGTCAAGTTTCACTGGCCTATTGTACATTTTTTAAGTTTATTATCCATTTTTTAAATTTAAAATCTTGATTTTTTTTCTTTCTTTTGGCTGTAAGTCATTTCTTTGATTTATTTTAACAATCCTAAATATATATCTGTAAAGAACTAGAATTGATTTAGATTTGTTTACATACCATCAGAGCTTTATCTCTGCCTTCTCCACCTAGAGCGTCATGCACAGTGTGACGACCCACGTCGCCAATCTTCAAACGCTTGTTCAGTTTTTCCATCACTTTTGACGATCTGGTGCGACCGCCACGTCTCAAATAAAATCTCCACTCCAGGCGATGCACTAATGATCCGGGTACAATGACTTTCCGCTTGTAGTGCATGCGATTCTCATTCTCCATGATGGGGTGGTTTCCGGTTTCTATAGCAACCGTCAGGTTGCTGGGGAACAGTACAACAACAGCGCCATCTGGTAGATAAGTTACTTTAGTTTGGGTCGATCCTGTCACAAAGAGAAAGATGAAAATGAGATAAGTAATCGCAATGATTTTGGGACTAATCATTTGTTCTAGACCATTAGTTAGCCCTGACAGGAAAAACAAGTAAGTTAAGAAATAGCAAAAAAATAAATAAAAGCATTGCTGTTATTTCATGTTGACATTTTTATGTTAAAAAAAAATGAAGAGCAAAAAAATATTTATTAAAAACAAAGATATTATGTACTAGAAATTGTTTTACACAAATACAGCTATAATTTTTAACTTATTGAGTTATGTTAAATTTTTTTGTAAAATCTTTATCTCAAATTCAAAAGAGGAAAAGCATTAATGCAAAAAAACGCAATGCCATATGTTATATTTTGATAGGTTTAAAATTATTCATATTTTTTTTTCGAGGGAGGGGAGGAAACAGGACACGCACACACACTTCTTGGACATGGGTGTAGATATGTCAAGTAAGTTAAGGGACATGGGTGTAGATATGTCAAGTAAGTTAAGTGGCTTTATTGACTTTAAAATCATTTTAATAAGATTTTGAAAAAGCCTAATATATATTGAAACTTAAAATTTTTTCCTAAAAAAAATAATGTTTCTTCTTTAGCAAGAAACCAATGGTTCGTTAAATTCATTATTACCGTTAAATAGAAAAGTAAAAAAAAACTTTCTACTTCTCTACTTCTACTATTTAAGCAGCACAAAATTTTTTTTTAAAAAAGGGTTTTATTTGAATTTCATAGCAAATGTGTCACTAAAATCTACAAAATCAACTGAAACTTGAACAACATAATACTGGCCATTCGAAAATGAATTTATATGGAAAAAAAATTGTCTTTTTTAAAAATGAGATCAAACTACTAATTTAAAAATGAGCATGTAGACTGTTCAAGTGATATCTACTAATTTAATTGAACCCTTGTACTTAACAAGTGGATTATAGCAGTAAGCCAGTAATTTGGGGGGGAAAAAACAGTTTTAAGACCATGCGATGTCAGGGGAAATCATTATTTGCCTAACACTATGAATGCAAGAAAACATGCTCATCTTGAGGATGAATGCTATCGACTAGGGCGAATATTATTAAGCCATGCAAAGATCAGTTTTGTAGACATACTATTGTTGGGAGGCAAGTCAGGCGCTCTGCAGTACAAGTCAGTGCATGGCAAAGTGTTGGAGTTCACTAGCAGAAATCATCTCAAATAAAGCAACTATGGCTAGTAACAGATCAATAAATTAAGGAACCAGCCACATATGATCTAATAACCTGGGAGGAAACTGATGAACCACTGGACCATGGGGAAAGTGATAACCAACTAGACCATGGGGAAAGTGATAACCAACTAGTCCATGGGGAAAGTGATAACCAACTAGTCCATGGGGAAAGTGATAACCTACTAGTCCATGGGGAAAGTGATAAACCAACTAGTCCATGGGGAAAGTGATTAACCTACTAGTCCATGAGGAAAGTGATAACCTACTGGTCCATGATAAAAGTAATAATCTACAAATCCATGAGAAAAGTGATGCTTACAGCAACAGATAAAAGTCTCACCATTCCATAATTGCCTCAAACAATTTAGCACTAACCCATTAATGTTTACATTTTCAAATTTAACATTGATACTTCAGCTAAATTCTTTGTGTTATTGTGAGGAATGGTTCAATATAAACTCATAGCGACAAAGAGACAACAGCAAACTTATTCAAAATTAAACATGACATACTAAAACATGACATATGATAATCACTTTGAAGCATTTAGTATTAGCTACTAGTATCTAGTATTAGAAACAGTATTACACCTGTTAACTTCGTGCCCCGGCTCGACATAGCCAGGGAGCTTAGGGAGGCAAAAGAGTCCCACGTTAAGACAAATGTTGTATGGCACTGCCCAGCAGATGGAGCAGGCTGCCCAGGTGTTAGCCGAGGCCTTAAGAGAGTAATCTCAGGCGTATAGAATATGTGTTATGTTTTGGTATTAGCTACTTTGTTTCTTGACTACTTATTAATGTACTGTTTCAAACTATTTCGCATTTTATTGCATTGTATGCACTAAAGATAAACAAAAGGGCTATAAAAATAAATGTTACTGGAGACAGCAAAGACATTAACAAATTTAATCCTAGATCATTTTATAAAATAATGATGAGGAACTAAACTTTTTGATTAATTTTTTTTCCAAATGTTTCAAAAAGAGTAAATTTCTTTAAAAAGATTTGGGACTAAAATCTGATCTCAAGGGGGAGGGAATAGGAAGACTAATTGGAATCTAAGAGTAGGATTGCAAACAATTTTAACATTGTCAATAACAATATTCCTCTTCATTACTTTTGCATCAAATTTTCATGTATAGATTAGTCCACAGGATTCATAATTGGATCTTTGTATTACCTAATAAGTTATCTTGTTTTGCAGCATGATTTGTAAACTAACCCTAGGAAAAGGTGTGTTTTTTTTAAATCTTCAGCCAGCATGCTGAATATTCTACACAAGGTATGAAGTTGAATATTCTACGTTGCGTGTGATAAGTAAGCAAGACTAAAATATGAATTGTAACAGGTCATGTTAACAATGCCAATATTTGATGTGACGTAGTCATGATCGAATAATGTATACATTCTACGATTTTCATCAATAATATTGAGAGAAATGCTCTGTATCTCTAAATATTCTCACTCAATAAAAAGTTACTATAATCTCAAGAACCAATTAATAAAACTGGGGTAATTAAGAGACTTTGTATTTCAAAGGTAGTAAAAATACTATGAATTTAGTATTTGGCATAAAATAATGAGTAACATTTGGGAATAAATTGAATGTTTTCTTTGATTTTAAAACGGCAAAAAATTTCAAGGGAAAAATTATTAGGAAATGGATTTCATATAAAAGATTAGAGATGAATAAAAAGAAGGAAAAAAAAAGACTAATGAGCACAAATGTAAAACTAACTTTAAAAAGAAAATTCTAATAAAAATGATCCGTGGTGAAATGTCTTATAAGTTTTTAAAATTGTCCCTTAGAGAAAAGTCTGAAACAGTTATGTCAAAGTGAAATATCTCTTGAACATTATGCCAGAGTGAAATGTGTAATGATAAGTGTGTCACAGCAAAACTTAATAAAAAAAACGGTGTCAAAGTGTTAGAGAATTGTCCCATACAAAAATGTCAAATCAAGATTGTCCGATACAGAAATTTCTGATCAAATATGCCCCATATAGAAATGTCTCATCAAGACTGTCCTAAACAGAAGAGTCTAATCACAATTGTCCATTTAGAAATGTTAATGAAAAATTTGTCCCAGTGAATGACTTCTGTGGCTTTTGTAAAACACATACCTTGAGTCCACCACATCCATGAAATCATTACATACACTAAAAAATAGTTCAAATGTTAGTAGAAATCTATATAACTTTACATTACTGATAATTGATGTAATATTTATACTTGTTCTGTGATATAATGCTACGTAGTGGGCAATGAAGATATTGGCTTGAAATAAGCGAGAAGCTGTGTAGTGCAAAGTTGTGTTTGAACTCATAGGATGTGACTGAGTATAAACTGAGAAATGTGCGAAATAGTTACGTTGAAGTGTTAAACTCCTAAGTCTTCATTTACATTATGACATAGCATCTTAATCTAACATATTTTAACCAAACGTATCATTTCCTTATTACAACTAAGAAGACTATAAAGTTAGGCGAAAAAAATTAAATAAATAATACCCATTTGTGCTCATTTTAAAGCAGTGAAAGATTGAGAAAACAGAAAGGTGATTTAGCAAGCAACTTGCCATGCATAACGGATTGCACGCTCCCATAGGTAGCCATGGCGCTCACATGGCGCGTACCCGTAGCCACATGGACTATCGAACCAGTTGTGTTGATGTCTGTTGTCAGGGTGGTGATCTGACCGGTGGGCTGGCGGACAGTCAGCAGCCTCCCCGTGTCGTCGTAGTGGTAAAAGAAAGTCTGGCCATTGCTGTCCTGCTTGGACTCCAACAGCCCAGTATTGACAGCGTAAGTAAACGTGGCAGTGGAGTTGTTGGAAGCTTTGTATTTGTGAAGTCTGTGTCTGTTGTCCATAGACAGCAGACATTTCATTCCCGAGGGCAAGACAAGCTCAGACGCGTGAGACTCACCAGTTCGGTTGATGCTAATTTTATTTTGTGCAGCATCAATCACATTTACCAATTTCCCGTAGGAAGACAGCACATTATAAGTGAAGTTGTAAATGTACTGCCCTGTATGGATGTTAATTGTCTGTTGGTGCTGGCCATTTTTGTTGAAGACATAGAGTTCTTGAGTCTCTGGCGCCATCACCTCATAGCTGCCTTCCTGCAGAACAGGCAGTTCAGAAACAATAGAAAAGACACGCAAGTTTCCGACGTCAGCAACATGGAGGACCCCGTCAGGTGTGACGGTCACAGCAGAGATCTCACTGAACAAAGCCTGGGCTGCAAGTGTTTCTCTGGGATTGAAACATGTGCACTTCTCCTGGGGAAACACAAACGGGTGGGATTTTGGTTAGCAGATATTTTCAGTTAATATTAAATGAAAATCCAAGTTAAAAAATATGCATGACTTCAGTATAGGTTGAACTCATTGGAAAATTAACTTGTTTTTATGGCAGGAACGATAAGGGGAGATGAGATGGATATTTGGTAACAATGCATGGTTTTTCATATTTTATTTTTTTGACTGACGGAAGCCCAAGTTATGATGGGCTGGCTAATGACAACGTATTAATTATTGGATATTACTTCAGTGAACAATGAAATATTAAATGTCAATCTTTGCGTTACTGTATCATTGTGTAGATAACTTTGAAAGATTATTCTATACATGATCTGAGTGTTTGAAAGATAAGAGACTCTTAAAGAATGTTTATATAATATGTACTTAGCCAATACACCTGGCTCTTATTTGCATTAGGAAAAAAAACAGACCAACACCGCAAACCCCTTCAACATTTATTGGATCCAAAATTATCAAAACATTCATTTTGGGACCTTAAGACTATTAGATGAAGAATAATATTAGAATTATCACTATACAATACCTTTGAGCCTGGTTTTTTCAAAACGTCAAGGTTTTAAAGACATAATTTAATTGGATGTTTTCTTGGAACTCAGGTAAAATAAAACAAACCCACCAGTTCACAATCACATTTGCTCTTTGCCCCAGCAAAGTGATGAATCCTTCCGTCTGTGCTGACCACTCTGATCCTGTTGATGTGATGATTATCACTCTCCACGATGTACAGGTCTCCGTGGGGGCCGAAGGTGATACTCCTTGGAGCAACCAGGTTGACGTGGTCTGCCACATTGGATGCTTGTTCGTCGTCTGACAATACCCCAATGGGTAAAAATGAAGAGTGGCGGGGCGGGCAGTACAACGGCCGGCCGGCAATGGTGACCAGTTTAAAATCGCTGGTCAGTTTCAGCACAATGTTGTAGTCGAGGATGTGGAGAGAATCGTCAAGAGGGTTGATGCTTAGAGCAGTAGGCCATTTGAGTGTAACCTGTTTGAATAGGTAAAAATATGGTCAATTGTACTGAAATAGACAGTAGCATATTAATACCTAACTAAAGAAATGCATCACCATAGCTTTAGATACTGAAACTCAATGTCCTACCTGTGGAAGAAAATCAGCAGCCCCGAGCCTAATGCTCTTCATGGGTCTTCCCGGAAACCCCCCTCAGCTCTCTCGCCCCCTAAGGGTCCTAACAGCTGAGATATTGAAACTAAATTATCCGATTTTACAAGGTTATTATATCACAAGGTTTATCTGTTAAATTGTCCTCTTCATTTATGGCACAGCACAAGGTTTATAAAGTGACCTTCTCGATTTTAAGGTTACAATCGCAAGGTTTATAAAATGACCTTCTCGAGTGTAATCACAAGGTTTAGATGCTAAAATTACCTTCTTAATTCACAGAATACCACTAAAAGGCGTAGATGTCAAATTTACCTTCTCAGCTGACAGTATGTCATCACAAGGCATGGGAGTCCACTCTCTTGGCTGAGCTTGGGAGCCAATCAAAGTAGTTATAATCCCATCAGGTGATATCTTTCTTATGGCTGCACTATCGGCCACGTAGATTGTGCCATCTTTATTTATAGCAATGCCTGAAAGCAAATCATGCTCTTTAGTTCTATGTTATGTTCTATAGTGCTGTATTTCAATAATATGTTATTTAGTGAAGAAAGAATTGAGAGTTTTTGTTGGTCCCATTAATGCATTAATAATAAAACTGATAAATATTTTCAGTTGTTACAGCTTGTTATCTGTAAGGTTTATGTGTGATGTGAAAACTGAGATTAAATTATTTTAAAAGGAGATTTTAGTTTTAAAAAATATTCAACAAATCCATTAACTTAGTTGATCTTGCTGTGTGATCATCAAGGTTTGAAACAACTACGAGCGTAAAATTTAAATTGGTTAGTTTCAACACAGTATAGATGTGAATTTGGGTTAAAGCATAGAAGTAAATTAGAACTTTTCCTCTCAGTATAGATGTGAATTTGGGTTAAAGCATAGAAGTAAATTAGAACTTTTCCTCTCAGTATAGATGTGAATTTGGGTTAAAGCATAGAAGTATATTAGAACTTTTCCTCTCAGTATAGATGTTTCTTTGAATAATTTCATCAGTGCTGGGAATTTTTCATAAGTTTTCTAGTAGATTAAACTGGGCTTCTGAAATCTTTTCCCCCTATTGAGGATAAATCATTAATTACTTATATTGACCAGTAGACGGCTTGTGGTGCAATGCTACAATTGTCTTTAACCAAGAGATTGCAGGTTTGAATTTGTTTCATTTCACCCCAGACATGGTCTAATACCTGGCTGGCTGGAATGGACCTGGGAAAACCCTGATCAAATCAAAACCCCTGGGCAAACCCTGATCAAACCAAAAACCCCTGGGCAAACCCTGATCAAACCAAAAACCCCTGGGCAAACCCTGATCAAATCAAAAACCCCTGGGCAAACCCTGATCAAATCAAAACCCCTGGGCAAACCCTGATCAAACCAAAACCCCTGGGCAAACCCTGATCAAACCAAAACCCCTGGGCAAACCCTGATCAAACCAAAACCCCTGACCTTTAGGATGCCTGAGTGTAGCCTCCACAGCTGGTCCACCATCCCCGCAGCGGTGAGGATCTGATGTCGGGCACTCCTCCCCATTCCCCGCGACCACTTCAAAGTTATCTGTCAGGTCAGGGACGGGGCCCATTGTTCTCACACGGATGACCTTGACGCTCATGAAGTCGGAGATGTACAGACGACCATCTACCGGGCTGACAGTCATATAGAACTTATTGGCTCCAACCACTTTACTGAAGAGAAGAAAACAAAAAACAATAGGAAAAATCTGCAAGCAAAAAGAAAATGAACAGCATTGTATTTAAGTATTATTTTTTAAATGATCAATAAAGAAGGGATATTTTGGGGACAAAAACAACAACTAATAATCTGAAATGTCTGTTATTCAAACATTCCTGAATTTTCAGGCATGGAATATTTTGTTTAGTAAATGTATAACATATAAACAGGGTATTAGTTAGCCTGACAGGACGTAACACAACAGCGAACGTTTCGGCAAAGAGCCTTCCTCAGCGGACAAATAGTACACAAATAAAACAAATTGGGTATTAGCCTGACAGGACGTAACACAACAGCCCCCATTACAATATTTTGTTTAAAATGCCAGGAAACAATTGAGACAACAGTCCTATTACCCAGGTGAAGTATTGATACCTGCTGTACACAGTGGCCTGACTGGGATAATGTGACATGCACACTTGTGAGATATAATACATCACATAATAAAAAAACAAATGGAACAAGATCTGCTCAGGGTTCACAATAAAGAGGAAGTTCACTAAGGACAATTCAGGTAAACATCTTCTTTAGCAGACAAGGCAAAACAAGAAGAAACACATTCATAGAAATTAAAAACTCAAGTGTTGAAAGATTCTGTTCAAACTCTAGTTCAGCGGTTCCCAACCTGTGGGTCGCGACCCCCACTTTGGGGTCACGACAGGTTTTCTGGGGGTCGCCAACTGTAATGCAAATTCAATCTATTTTGTAAAAACTTTATTGAAAATGACTTATTTAAATTTCATGGGGGTCGCGGCTCACAGGGCTTTTATAAAAAGGGGTCGCCACCCAAAAAAGGTTAAGAATCACTGCTCTAGTTTCTATATTTTGATCAAAATCTTAGCCTCTATATCTTTTTTTTCCCTTTCTTGTCTACAGAAGTAGGCATTTGGCCCAGAAATCCTTGTTACCAACAAATTTTTATGTTTTTCAACTTCAAACATAACTTCCAAGATTTATTTACTTCACAGAGCCCGAGTCCCCCCATTTCTTCCTATTTGAGATGTTTCTCAACTTACTTAAGTTGTAAAATGCTGGCAATCTCTTCCCTCAATGGTGAGAGCTTGCGAATAAATTTGAAATCACCAACATAGAGACTTCCGTCTAATCCTGAAGCAAGAGCCATGGGATTTTCCAGGCTATTATCCAGGGTCTTCCCATTGCAAGCCTCACAATTATTTTTCCGTCTCTGTCCATTACCAAGAATGTTCATAATTTTTTTCGGTTTTTCCTTGAGGTAAATGTTGGTGCCATCTCCCTTGTGCAGAATTCCTAGTGAGAGGCAGACAAAAGTAGACAAATGTAGCATTAAGACAAGTGATGAAATGTAGCAATAAGACAATGTAGCAATATAAAAAAATTATTAACAGCTGATAGAAAAAGTTTTCATCATTGAAATTTTATAAAAAAAATATTTTATAAGGTTTCCTCCTCCTTGTCAGTAAGTATTAATAGAAAATGGAGCATTAAAAAAAGCAAACAAGTTTTTTTGTACGTAAGAATGTGATGGACTCTAACCTTCCTGAAAGTTGTACGTGTGATGAATATCTAGATTCCATCCCCCTATGTGGGAGGCCGTCATATCGTAACCGTTCAATGTGGCACTTCTTGTCTCCCAGTAAATGTGATCACAGCTCAGGTACTGATAGCCAACGTACACTGAAGATAACAAGGACATTGATATTTACTTAACAACAGTCAGACTTAAATCATGAAGTGTTTTACAAGCTAATTTAACTCTTTGCGTCCGGAATAATTTTCCTCAGTCAGACTGAATTATCTATTCTGTATACTTCTTCTGCGCTACCATGTTATATTTACAACTTCATATTTTTATTTCTTTAGATTTTCATTAGAAAATATTAAGTTCAGTATGCGAAGAAAGGTGAAGACATGCCATTTAAAATAAATTTAATTTTGATGCATGGAAATTAAAATTTTTAAATAGAAAACTTATCAAGTCTTTATAAAATGCTCACTCAGCGACATTTTTATTGTTAAAATGTGTCTATTAAAAGAACTCAATACATCTTTAATAGGTCTATAATTCAGCAACAGGAAATAACTTGTGATGTTCTGAATAAACTTAACTCAAGTAACTGCATCAATGTTCAGTTAATGAGGGAGAGCATACCTCTAGCAGTGACTATACCATACACCTTCTGCTTGTAGGCGTTGAGACGATCCCAGGCAAACGTGTATTTGAGGTTGGGGTCAGCCTCAAACACCTTCCTGAGCTCAACCCCCTGGACTGAAACCCGGAGGTGCACCATGGACAAGGTGTGTGGGATGACACCAGGCGTCATCTGGATCATGATGAGTGACATGTAGCCTGACGACTCTGAGCTGTGGTAAACCAGGTGTACATCAGTCCCAGGTATGTCCAGACTTTCTTGAAGAACCTAAGGGAAATAATTTATTTGTACAGTTAATTCACTAACAACCAAATTTGATGGTTGCTGAGAAATTTACTAAAGATATATTTGTACGGTTCTACAATTGTGTAAACTTATTTCTAAAATACTTTTACTATAATAATATTTAAATAATCCCATATAAAATGGTAAAAGACTGGTAAGGAAAGGAACCTGTGACTCTGGTATTATTGTGCTTCTGTCTGGGCAAGCCCCCAGCTGTGTGTGCTGCCAGGTGCTCAACACCACGGGTCTCAGGAGGTAGTGGTCGTGGTTGTTGTCCAGGTTGGAGCAGGTTGTGCCTGCGTTCAGGTGGGCTCGGCTCTCGATGGACATGACGATGGTGTCCATGGTGATGATCTGGTTCCAAGGCACCAGGACGCTGGCCATCTGCGTCAGGAAGGGATCCCGGAGAAATTCTAATGTCACCGAGCCACCGCCATTCACGAGAATGTCAAATCTGTGGAATAAGGGAGACAAAAATTTAAATAACATTTCACTCCTGTCAATAATGCTGGAATACATCCAATATTTCTCTATAGTTTTATAAAAAATTTATTGTATTTGTTCAACAAAAAATAATTTGAAGACGCAAAGCCTTTTATTTCACAAAAATAGTACTGATAACGTGTTGAAATTATTTTTGAAATCAGATTCAATGAAGAAATGAAATGAAATTTTTAACACTAAATTGTACAATAGCAACAGGAAATTTATTAAATGTTGAAAGAAAAAATGCAGCAAGAGTATGGGAAGAAAAGTTCTCAGTTCAACATTAAAAATTAAGGATAATCGAATATCAGATATCTTTAAAACAGCTGAGCTCCAAGGAGCTAAGCCCTAATACCAGTAAGTAAAGTTGCAACTCTGGTAACAGTTTGCGTTATTTAAGTCTTGTCCCAATACAAATCAAACGATTATGACTATAATACTGTGGTGTAAACGTTAACTTACTGTCCTTCCTCCCTGGTTAGAGTGTAGCCATACAACGGTTGAGTGACAACCCCAACTCTAACCCCTGTGAGGGGGGTTCCGTCTAGTGTCTGCACCCGGCCACGGATAACTGAAACTTGACTGTAAAACAGGAGATTTTAAAAATGGTTTGTTGGGGGTCATTTATTATACAAAGTTAATCACATCATTATAATGCATATTCCCACTAACATAATGGCTAACTTAAAAGCATTATACATAGAAAAATGTATATTAACATTTTAACTGTTTACTTAAAAAAACAAAAATAATTTTTTTTAAAGATCTGTCATTGCTCTAATAACATTAAGTATTGAGGAAATTTTAAATTATTTTATTATTTGTATATATATATACTTTGTCTCGTCATTAATTTTGAGTGATAAAACATTGTTAAATTCTCTTATTTTCCCCACAAACCTTTCATTAAAAGAATTTCTAGGTGCATCCATCTGGACACTATTTTCCTCTATCAGGAATCTCATCTTATCCAGGAATGAAGCTGTGGGGGCAGGGGCATTGTTTCCTGAGGAGGATTTCCTTAGGATCAGGAGCAGTTTCACAGTACGGACTCTTGGAACATGTAGGACTGGTGCAGCAGTCCGGGTCAAGGCAGTCAACGAGGCCATCTGAACATAGAAATATTCAATGATTTAAACAAAAGAATAACTACGCATTCTTTTAAACATTTCTTATTTGATAATATAAAGAAATTAAAAATATTATGACGGAGCAAAACAAAAGATTTGACATAACTTTTTATCAATTAAGATTTGACCAGGCGATATCATGTCCTTAAAAAATATGACAGAATTTTACTCCAGAGAGGATGGAATTAAAAAAGCAGCTCTGTCTAAATATGATGAATTTAACACTTATAATAACCTCACCATGGTCATTGTCCACTCTGTCTGAACATGACGTCTCCTTGGCCAGGTTACAGTCATCTCCCTTCCAGCCATCCTTACACTCACAGCGCCAGCCTTCTTTAAAACGTCTGCAAGCTCCATGACTGTTGCAGTCCCCTGGACACCCATCTAGTGGAGCATGATCATTTTATCAAAGATAGTTTCAAAGACAGTTTACATACAACTGTAATCAAAGATAGTTTCAAAGACAATTTGTATACAGCTGTTGCAGTCCCCTGGACACCCATCTAGGTGGAGCACAAACATTTAATCAAAGATAGTTTAATCAAAAAAGAGTTTGTATCCAACTGCAAAAATCTAGATGAAAGCTGGAAAAACTACAGCTATTTTCTCCCTTTCCTATTAAATATGAATGAACTAAATCAACTCCTAAGCCAGTGTGTAATGATGCCTGTTAAAAAAACACCCATTGTAATAAAGGTACACTGTATTAGTTCTTTTTAGTATTTTGTTAGGTGTCATTTTTTGCTTTATTTATTTTAAACTTAAAGTAAATTAACTAATAAATACCTCAGAATAAAAGAATCATTATATAAGCCCATCAGAAATCAATTTATTATTTGATGAATTGAATTGCAAGACAAGTGTAGAAAAGTTTCATACTATCTCCATTACTGTTACATCAAAACAAGAAATAAAAACTCGAATGAGTATTTCAACGCAATTTCCAACAAAGAATTTCCGATTTTTTTATTCAAGGGAAATCATTCTAGAGTCGCACCAAGAATGTGTTAATATAATGCGCACCGCGCAACAGTCTAACATTAGCATTCACAAAGTGGGAAAACCCCATTAACTATTATTCTAGATTACATTAAAAGTCCTTTCAAATCAATATTTGTGAAACTAAACAAAACAATTGCTATCTACAAATTGCTGCTAAAATTACGGGAGTCGAACCAAAAGAGATTTTTCAAAAATTCCTTCTCCAACATTTTTCTAAATATTATTTGCTATCATTTGGCGTTTGTTTCAACCCGATAGATGTTATGGTTGGCGAGAAATTGACAAAATACTGATTATTTGGGTTTTTTGTGTGTTGATTTTCCATGAAATCCAGTAAACCTTTTCGATAATTTATTTGGCCCGTGCACATTCTTGGGACCTCCTTAAATCCTCTATCTGGTATGGTTCAGGAGGAGTTGCTTGTGCAAGCTCGAACAGACAGCACAGGCATTTCAAATATATAAACGCAATTAGTCCCAAGGGACATTGCGTTAAAAATCACTCATTGTATGAAATAAATATTTCATTTTTAAATTAATTTTCCATCAAAATGAATGCTATTGGTTTACTTGTTTGATGCTATTGTGTTGACATTATTAGTTTTCTTATCAGCCAAGGGATTGAAGACAGTCTAAACTTTGACAATAACTATTTTGCTCAGAGTTTGAGTCATCAACACCAGGATTTGGAAATCTTCTTTATGAAGGATAAAAGTCCATGTGTGCTTAAACTTTAACCTAAAATGTTATTGAAAGAGACTGCAATGAATCAAGTCATGTACATCTAAGCGAATGGGAGTGCATTATATAAAAATTTAACTTACGAATAGTGCAATGCTTTCCGTTCCATCCTTTGTCACATACACAAGAACCATTGTTGCAGAAGCCGTGGAGGTCACATCTGTGGCTACACTCCAGCTGATCACAGAGTGCTCCCCCCCCACCCAGGGGAGCACACACATCTCTGATTCTCACACTTTCCATTGACACACTCCAACCGGCAAATTTCTACAAAGACACAGATGTAAATATTTGGTTGTAAAAGATAGAATTAAATATTTTGTTATAAAGGATATATAGATAAATATCGGTTGTTAAGACATAATTAAATATTGAGTTGTAAAAGAATTTATGTTTGTTTGTATTTTCCTTATTACATTTTGCAAATAATTTATAAAAAATTTTGACAATAATTTGAGCAAATGTAAACTGATATGCTATTTATTACAGAGAAGTTCATAAATGAATGTTAGTTTTTTAAAGGCATAATTCGTAGGAAAAATTTGAAACCAAATTTTTTTAAAATTTTTTTAAAATTTACATGAAGTTGTTTTGAAAATGAACTTGTGTGCAATCTATATCTCTGATGATTAAGTAATTAACAAATTTCTATCAAAGTAAACAAGAATTCAGCTGTATGAGAGAAGCAAAGCCACGTATTTATTAATGCCGTATAATGATTATACTGCAATGCATACATGCTGAAACAATATGAGGGCAACAATCATAGGGAATTTTCAAGAAACATCAAGCACATGATTCTACATACAGGGAAGCATGCCATCCTCAAGATGTGAGACATTTAAATAGAAACATCAAGATAGTAACTGATACTAATTAGTTTTTAGCAATACAAAAGATACTTCACAATCCGTTTGAAAAAACAGTTACAAAAGTACATAGTTACATACATTTAGACTCATTTCTTTTTAAGAATAGACAAAAAAAATGAAAGACCAGGTGAAAATTACAAGTAATATTAGTAAATAGAGATAAAAGGGACAAAGTTGTAACATGAGCAATGAACTAAATCGGAGGGATAAACCTGATAAAATAAAAACATATTTGGACTTTATATTCGCAATAAACATTTCACATCAAATTTTAGTTTTTGAAAATGTTAGAACTATTGATCTACAACCTTTGACACTAAACTGTAGTCAGTATATTAATGGTAATAACATTAAAAAATATTCCACCAACACTACTACAGTATTACTTATTGAGCCATATTATTACAAATTTTAATTAAGCTGTATACAAATTGTATGTCAATTCATCTACCAGAGAAAATAATTCATGCCAAGTTGAATGGTTTCCATTCAAAGGACACCAAAAAAGAAAAGTATTCCTTTGCCAGCTCTTTAAAAAAAAATTGCATCATGCACACTTTAAAAAAAATTATTGAATTTTTTAAACCTTTATGAAACTGATCGCAAGCACAATTCTCATTTGCCAACCTGTTAATCTAGGTTTTATTTACTGTATCTAAAATTTAAAGTGGACTTTCAAAAAATAAGGATTTGTAAACTTGTCACTAAATTTCAACCATTACACCATATTGTACCACCATCACCAGTATAGTGAAATATTATACTAACATCACCAAAACAGTATAAGTTTGTATCACCATCGCCAAAATAGTGTAAGCTGGTCATGCTGAAAATGCTATAAGGTGAATGAAGAAAAATAAATTAAGCCAAATCCATTTTTTTTTACACACAAAAATTGTTTAGAAGTACATAATATATTTAAAGTATATCAATTTTATTAAGTAAGATCATACAATCTCTACACCAATATATATTTTTCCCCCGTGTTTAAAAAAAAACAACACATCAATATGTCATACTTGATAAAGTTGAAAAATCAATCAGAACTAATAATGATGTTTTTACTGAAAATAACTAATTATGAGTAGGGGGCGAAAAAAAAACAACTAAAGAAGTATGATGCAATGGCAGGCCTATTAGTAGGATAACAAACCACTACAAGAAATCAAAGGGTGGCATCATCAACTCTTAGTCCATTTACTGGCCAACACAAAACTGTAGTCCAACCAAATCATTCTCAGAGCTCAACTACAAGCGGTGGTTACCTGTTTCACAGTTGTACCCAGTAAAATGTCGCCTACACTCACAACGTCCCACTTCCACATCATAGAGTCCCTTGCCGGAGCAGTTTTTGGAGCACAACATTGTCACATTGATCTTATCTTCCAAGTTACAGTCTCGACCCTTATACCCTCTAAAGCAGCGGCAAGTGCCCAGTACGCACGCACCGTTGCCTGAACAATTGGGCATCATACAGTCCACTAGAGCAGACAACGATAGGGAGGGGGGGATCATTAATAGGAACAAATCCTTGGGCAGGTGCAAAATTTATATCATCACTGTGTTCTCTAAGTGAAAGTGGACAAGACAGCTTCTATTCTCACACATTGTCAACACAAGATCACATGGTAACTTAACTTCCTGACTACAAAAAATCAGTTAAGTAGATTAAAGAAGTATTTATCTGAATGTAATTTATTTACTGAATATAACTATTTTATAATACTACACTATAAAAGCTGATAGTGACGGGGGTTTGGGGGGGGAACAATTTATAAAAGATTTTTTAAAACTATTACTTGAATTACCTGGAGAGTAAAAATATAAATACTGATCTACTGGTTTAAAATGAAATAATCAACCATAAAAATAAGAAGAAAGTAAAAAATAGTACGATCTTTTAACTATAATGGTTTATATTAGGTACCACAAACTGACACAAAATTGCGTTTTTTCGCCCTGAAGCTAAAAATTAGCAACTTTTCACCCACATTCTTCTATAATAAAAAGAGATGTTATACAAATTAAAGTTGTACCATTAAAAAGTGTATTTTAAGCCCTTTAATTATATGTTATTTTCTTTGATGTTGACCTAATTTAAAATATTCAATTTTTCGCTGGAAAACCATCACCATAACGATTTTTGAGCAGCAGCCGAGTTATGGTTTTTTACCCTCTTCCATTCAACGCCTTTGCCGTAGCGCAAGATACATACAATTGCGTTAAAAAGTAGTGTATCGTATGCAAAATTGGACAATCTTTAGTTTCTTATAAAACAACATTATAGAATATTATTTAAAATGTAAAAAAATGTAAAAATGCCAGAAAAAATTCATATAATTATAGGTTTTTGACATAATTGGACTTGTTGGTTAATACTTTTGAAAGGATTGTCCATTTTCCAATTGATATACGGAAACAACTTTTCATCTATTTTTATTTCGAACGTAGGCAAAACGAAATAAATAAACCTATATTTTTGTTTCAAAGAACGTTTCGTGGGTGCGAGGAAATGGCGGAGTCTATAATGCTAGCGCTCCAGCAGGGACAAGCAAATTGAGATTTGTCGATCTCGAGGGCTTATTTGGTAAGTAATATTATTAAAATAAAACATATCTATCATTTGAAATATCTTTTAATTATTTATTTATTGGCAAATGAGTAGTTTTCACTAGTTAGTTTTACGATTCATTATACAGTAACGTTCACTTTATACGTTCGTAACTAACGTAAACCACCACTCCTACTTTGAAGTGAAATCTATTTTTATTCTGACTGTTGATATAAAACTGATGTATTTCCCCTGAAATATATTAGTTTTATGAGTAATAATTAATATATTTCATAGTAATAAAATGATATTATTAATCCTAAATTGTAATTTATATTAAGGGTCACAAGATCATAACTTCGGTTGCCAATGTAAACAATGATTAAGAAAAAGTCAATAAGTTAATAAGTTAGGGATGTTTTTGTTTCAATTATAAATCACTTATGAAGAAATATAAGAATTTCAGCGTAAAGTTAGAATAATTTCTATAATATATAATTTATGTACTGGGAAATATGTGTTCAATTTATTTAGATGATGGTGAACAATTTGGTGCACTTGAGAGGAATTTTTTGGCCAGTGGAAGGGATAGAAGACCATCACTGCCCACTCTTGTTATTACCAACAAACTACTACTGCAATTCTATGTTTTAAAAGAAGAAAATAACAAGTCATGGGATCAGGTATCTTTAAAACTAATACTGTTGTTATTAATTAATTTTAATGACTTTATTATAATTAATATGTTTCTTTTAAAATATTTTGATCTTTAGTCCTAGTAATTTTGAAAATTTAAAATTAAACTCTGATAAATTGTCATTTTCAGCTTGAAACCTGGTTCTCACTGATAAAACAAGGGGACAGCTTTACAATTCGGAATCAAGTGGAAAGGGTTTTTGACAGTTTGAATTTAATTTCATCAGTGGACTATATACATTTCTTGGATTAATACATTGTCATGTATATCACATATATATTTCTTGGATAAAGAATTGGATTTTGATTTAATAAGTCCTACATTATCATTTGGAAATAACAGAAAATCTGGGCTCTCCACCTAAAGTACATGTGAGGCTGGTGCTTGAAGATAGGTACCAAATAAGTTTATTATTGAGTTTTATGTTGATCTTTTACTGAGACTTATAAATAGCTTTGCTTATTATATGACTGTGTCTAAAGGTATGTTAAGTTAAATATTTTATTAGTAAGCTGACTATTAAGCTCATATATCTGTATACTAATAATAAATAACATTTTTTAAATATTGGGATTAGAAAAAAACATTTGTAATTATTTAATTTTGATATAATACTACTTTTCTGCACTTAAGTTCACATTGTCCATTGCGCATATCCAAACTCACTTGTATTTTAGAATGGGTTAATTTGATCTTTGAATAGTTATAAGCAATGGTTAGTATTTATTGTATTGTATATATCATAACTTTAGGGATATGTGTTATTTTTTTTTACAAATTTTTGAAAATGACTAAATTTTTACTTTTTGAGAACCCATGCATTTTTCTAACTGTACATTTATTTTGATTATTGAACTTGTGGGTTAACACTTTATTTCTGCTTATAGATCTTTAGTTACCCTTCATTTTGATATAATTATCTTGTATCCTTATTCTATGGCTTATTTTGTATGTTTTTTTGAAAAGTTGTTAATTTTAGGATTTTTACCTCCCTTTTTATTTTTCTCCAAAAATGATGCAAATCCATTTTCAGGTCAATAAATTTTTAGGATTAAATTATTTTGCACCCCTGAAAAAAATTGACTTTGTTTTCCATATACTTTTGGTTGAAATGAGAGTGAGTAAGTGGGTGTAAGTAAAATAATTTTACAGATATTGTCTTTCAAAAACAGCACTTTTTAGGGAAGAAAAAAAACACGAAAAAAAACTGAACTTCAAATGTCCATAACTTTTTCATTTATGAAGATATATGAACAAACTTGGTGTCCTCGGTCTTAGAATTACTAGTTCTTTAAAATACATCATCTAGAAAAGCTGTGGGATCATTTTGAAATTTCAGTTTGTGGTACCTACTTATTTTGGATTAAATTTATCAGGAGATGACTATGGAATGATTATACTTTTACATTTTTTCAATATTATCTTTTTTGCCTACCATAGCATATTGTATCACTTATCACCTATTTATTGATCAATATAAAGTATTATTATGGTACAATTTAATGTACTATATACAAAGACTGCACTGTAGTAATTTCATGTTATTACTATTTGTCAACAAGGATCATATAAAACAATGAAATATATTAAAATCATACTAGTGGAATATATTGTAATTTTATTTATTATTCATTTTCCCTTTTTATTTCTTCATTAAATTTTCTGTTTTAAATTTAAATACGAAAATGAGATAGAATTATAATTACCAATTTTATTTCAATTAATTTTTTTGTCAGCGGACACATGCCATAAGCAGAGAGGAAGGTGACAGAAATATATTAGTATTAATTAAATCAGAGAGAAAGTGAGATTTAAATACATGTCACTGTTAAATACAGAAAAGCTAGCGTGGATCATTTCCAAATAAATGGCAGAACAATGATCATTAACTCTTCAAGTGTAATGAATTTTGAAGCATTTTAGTTAGAGAAGCTTCAAGATTATTTATATTTTTTGTTAACTGGATAGCGCAAATAAAACTTGTAATGACTCTGTCATGGGACCCATAGGGCAATAGATAGAGAGGAATGGAAACAAGTGGGATTAGCTAAAAAGATCAGATGAGAAGAATTATCAATGGAAAGACTGAGAGAACAACTCCCAAAAGGTATGGTGGATTTCTTAAACTATTTCAGCCATTTTAAAAGAAAACTATTTCAGCCATTTTAAAAGAAGATATTATTTTTATGAGCTGTCTTCTTTTTGAACAATATCAACAGCAGCACACTGAACATGGAGACTGTAGAATAGTATACACACATGTGAATTAAGGTTTTGTGCACATGAATATTTGTCACAATAGAACTTTATTACAAGGGCACTGGTGTTTAGAATGTATATGTACAGCACATGTGAATAACTTGTCACAATAGAACTTTATTACAAGGGCACTGGTGTTTAGAATGTAAGAGATGTATAGCACACATGAATAACTTGTCACAGAACTTTATTAAAAGGGCACTGGTGTTTAGAATGTAAATGTATAGCAGCACATGTGAATAATTTGTCACAATAGAACTTTATTACAAGGGCACTGGTGTTTAGAATGTATATGTACAGCACATGTGAATAACTTGTCACAATAGAACTTTATTACAAGGGCACTGGTGTTTAGAATGTAAGAGATGTATAGCACACATGAATAACTTGTCACAGAACTTTATTAAAAGGGCACTGGTGTTTAGAATGTAAATGTATATAACACGTGAATAACTTGTCACAATCGAACATTATAACAAAGGCACTAGTGTTTAGAGTAAAATTTCTAAACAAAAATAAAAACTAGAACTATGATTTTTTTAATAGAAATCTATGCTATATTATAGATTACGATCTAGAACATACAGTAGTTGTTTTCAAATTAAATTTTTTTCTATACAAAAATCTAATTTACAGACAGTGTGTGTAAAAAAAATATACAAACCTTTTCTTCAAAATTTGTTACTTCATTTAAATTTAACTTCAGGATTTCAACTTTACAAGACTTAAACTCCAGGCAACATTAATTACACCAGACTCAAGGTTGGTTCTGATCTATACAGTTTGTTATAAAACTCATTCAATTCTTATTATTAATTTATAATAGAATTCAGAATTTTAAAAAAAGCAGACTCTGCATGAGAACAAAAGTGATAGAAATAATGAGTGCACTTAATAAGGTGGTAGAAAATGAGTGCGCATTGAACAAAGTAGTCGAAATAATTTTCAAACACAACATGCAGGTGAAATACAGTAAAAGCAAATGTGAAGAATGGGAGGCGTTAAGAAAAATACAATGAAAAAGTTAAAAGGCGAGGAGGATTGCTTATCACCTAGATGAATATTATCTAATTTGAAGGAGACTACTTTATTTGATCAACTACTATTTGCTTTAACAGTTAAAAAAACTTTTTGACTTATATTTTTTGTATTTTTAATTTATATTTTGTTTTTGGTATGGACATTTTTTGTTCTGTTTCTTTTTTAAGTGTCTTTTAAAAATAAGAATTAAATAATATTTGGTATTTCAGAAACAAGATTTTAAAACAGTTTCCTTAGCTTGCATATTATATTCATCCAGTGTTTGCACAACATTAAGAAAATCTTGTGATAAAGTAAACATTTAAACAATGACCTCGACCCACCTATTCCACAGTCTGGTCCCTGGAAGCCTTGAAAGCAGACGCACTGACCGTTGATGCAGTGACCGTTGCTGTTGCAGCTGGGCACAGCACATTCAGACTCCCTGAGGTCGCACTCAACCCCCTTCCAGCCTTGATTACACTGACACTGGCCTCTCAGGTACACACCATTACCACTGCACAAGAGTGGACACACACCTACAAGGTATAAAGAACACAACAGGTAACATAACTGGATGGCAATAAAAATCTATCAAATTCAAGAGCGAGAATTGCTACCCCCACACCCCCCCCCCTTTTTTTTTCTTCTTCCATTTAAGTAGGTGAACATTTCTGAATTTTTGTAGCCACTTTGAGGCATGGAAAAGATACATAAGTAAAAAGAGCCCTAAATGTGTGAGTTTTACACTGGAAAGTGTAGTATATATAGTTGGTGAATGAATTAAATTGAAATAAAACTAATTCACATCCTCTTCTGACATACAAAATGATTTCAAGCAATGGCATTAGTAAATGACCTTGCGAACAGTCCCAGCCAGTGTATCCAGGGAAGCAACGACACTGTCTGTCTTTACACTCTCCATTGCCATGACAATTATCTGGGCAGTTGGTGTCCATAACTGAACCAGAAGAGAATATTTTAAAGACTGAATACAATATTTGAAGGAAAAAAAGCAGTTTAAAAATATGTTTGTAAAACTTGAAAAAATATGTTTGTAAAACTTGAAAAAATATGTTTGTAAAACAAAGTATTTTACAAAATATATTTAATTAATATATTTCATTTAGCATTAAATAGCAGCTTGCAGATATTTATTAATTTGTATTGTTTCCTATAAACTAAAATTCCCAGTTTTTCTTTCAATCTATGGATTAAACCTCGACAGACGATTGGTAGCATTGGTTTAAAAATTGCATCATTTATTTGTATTTTTTTTTACTTTAAAAAAGGAAAACTGTGTGAAATGCAAGCTTACGTAAATGGTACATACCATGAGGTGCTGCTGTCAAGAGAACAGACTGGTACGTTTCTCTGTCATTGAATATCCCAATGAACCACTCCCCTTTATCCAAGTATTGTACAATCGCCGTGTCTCTAGCAAAGTAGTCGTTGCCCATCTGTGTTGAATTAGTCACAGGTTAACCAGGTACAAAATAATGGGGGAAAGTATTAACTATTATGTCAGCTCTTCAATATATAATATATTTTATTTGTGCATAAAAAAAAATGCATTGTGTATATTTTCATTGACCACTTGTAATGGAAAGCTCCACATGAGGGGACAGCGGAGAAGTTATTCTTTCATCAGTCCTTAGTAGCCAATTATTACATGCGTCAATACATTTGATAAAAACCATTGCAGATTTAAATTACCTATCTCAAACTTGAAAAATTAAACAAAAAATTATATTCACTTTAAGAAATGTATGTGTAATTTTTGTTGGTATTCTTTTACACATTTATTCCTGTGATGACCTAATCTAATACCAAGTAGTCAATGACCTTATAGGTTTAAACAGTCTATCAAAGCCCTACCACAG
This sequence comes from Ampullaceana balthica, assembly GCA_944989445.1. Classification (NCBI taxonomy): domain Eukaryota; kingdom Metazoa; phylum Mollusca; class Gastropoda; family Lymnaeidae; genus Ampullaceana; species Ampullaceana balthica. Next base: position 78,353 of record CALYLW010000481.1, on the reverse strand, counting down.
CCCTCTTTGACCGGAGGCCAACCCTGGTGCCGTCTATCACTTTGAAGAAGTCAAACTGTACGTGAGTGGGCGGCATGCCCCTCCTGCCGTAGACACCGACCATTGCATCACTGGGCACTGAGAGGTTCAGCTTGACAGTACCAGGGCTCTTCTGGTCAAGTTGGTTCATCCAGAATGTACCTAGAAGTTGGAATCAAAACATGTCTATGTGTTTGGTTTTTTTCTCCAGTATTTTTTTTTGTGGTATATATATTAAATTATAAAATTAACATTTGTTTCACAGTATTTTTCTGTTTGGTTTGGCTATGATATAATGCAATAAATCTTTATAGCATGTTTTAAACTTTTACATTTTGACAGTTTGAAGGGATAACAATCTAGATTTTTTTAAAAACAGTCCACTATAACAAGCTCAATAAGTAGAAAAGGATGGAAACAATATTTCTCATTTTAAATAATATTAAAATATCTGGAAAATCTCTGATATATTGACTTATTTTTAAGATCCAAAAACTGGATTTACATAGCTATCTATTCTAACAGGTTGTTAAAGCTAAGAGCTACCAAGGCCTACCTGGTGGAACCGATTTTCTTGCAGCTCTGTTAGGTTGTAATGTATTTAAAGGCTCTGTTGTAGGATAGTTCTGGTGCATTCCTTGATGGTAAAGAGGTTTTATTTATAAACAAGTACACCGATTGTGTAAATAATATATGATCTATTTCAATATGAAATGTTTGTATACTTAACTATAGTGAAATTGTGCTTACCTTGAAATCTAATAGGGTCTTTTCTACCATTTGCCGAGTGAGTTCGATTGTGTAAGTTTGGAACTTGCTCTATTGGACCATTAAAATCTGAAGAAAATGTGCTACAGTCCTTCTCAACTTTTTCTTCCATAAACATTGAATTAGCTGTTTAAAAAAAAACTTTTACATAGGCGAGAAAATAAGAGTTTTTTATATTTTTTATGGGTATCACTTAGTGCAGGTGAGCTGTTTCAGTAAACATTTGAAAAATGTAAACAAATGCAATTGTGTATGTTTCTAATTTAAAACAGACTATTAAGGTGATTTATATTTCATATCATACATATAGTAGGTGCTAGACCTATCATCCACTCACCATTTGAAATTAAAAAAAAGATTTTGAACATCATGTGCATAAGTTTGTTTTCAGACAAAATACTCGGTTGGCTAACCTAGCAAACAGTTTCCTCCCCAAAATCCCTGAGACACAAGTTCAAAAACCACATTATGCACGACTGTAAGCAAAGTTTTCAATTTACTTGAATATCTGGCAACTTTTGTATTAAATACAGTTTATTCTTTTGTAGTATCCGTGGTTAAAAGTTCTTAATTATTTCATAGAATGGGCGATGGGATTTCAGGCGCTGGTCAATGCCCCAGATTAATTAAAGTGTGACCTAGTTTCAGGTGATCCACAAAACATCACCTGGATAAACCTGAGCTAGTGGTTTGACCTATCCACTGGTGCAACCACTGCAAGAGTATATATGGGGTTGGACACTTCTTGTGCAATTCTAGTAAGATGTTCTATTTTAAGGTCCACTTTAGCAATGATCTACTTAGAGAAGGAACATCTTAGATAAGATGAACCTTTAACTTTTAATAAAATTTTGTTCCAAAATGTTTCCCACCACACACATTAGCAATATAGAAAGTTATTCTGAAGTGTTTTTGAATTGCCCACATACCTGCAAAATAAACGGTGCATGCCAAAAGGCCCACACACAAGACAAGGAGTATCAATGCTGTGCAGCGCCATGTACACCTCTGCCTCAGCTTCTTCTGCATGCGTGTACCAGCTGAGCTGAACTTGGAATAATATCTGTAGTCCTGGGAGTAGTTGCCTGCAGGAATGCTTGGGGTCACACCGAATTGGGGAAATGCCATTATTTGTCTGGAGAAATCGAGGGAAGAACACTCAAAAAAGAACTTATCAATTTAATATTACAAAGAATACAAAATACATTGTGACAGACACTATGGCGGATTAAGGGGGGGGGGCTGAACGGGCTAAAGCCAGGGGCCCCGATGATTTAGGGCCCCCAAACTTAGCATATTTTATAATAAATGTGGACAACTGTATACATGAATTGCTGAAAAATATGATAAATAAATAAAATCTCATCTATTAAAATGATCTCTTTTCCCACACGATAGTCTTAGCAGTCAAAAAACCTGATTTGATAGGCTCAATAACAGAAATTATTAAAGAATATTATTTATATATTTTAAATTGACAACCGTAAATGAGCTCTTGTGGCCGAATGTGAAGTACTAAGGCTTTGTGGTGCAAGCGGTGGCGGGTTCGATCCCCGGGTGGGGTGTGACTTTTTTTTCATGTGTTTTTTAATTTTATAAATTGTCTTTTACACTCAATTTTAGGATACCGGCAAAAAGTTATTTCTTCGAATTCGGTTTTTTCATGAATAATCATTTTGGATGAATATTTACAAGTTACAGTCTTATATTAGCTGCTAGCAATCATTTTATCTAAAGGTACACTGGCTGGATAGGGCCCCAGTTTGAATTGCAGCCAGGGGCCCCGTGCAGTCTTAATCCCCGCCCCTGGACAGACACTGTATCAACTTTCAATTACAATTGTGAAAATATAAATTGAGTGGAAATTTACCAAGACTAAAGAAATGTTGTTCAATATATTGTAAGAATAAATTCAAGAGTCAGAATCATTTAAAATCAAAAGCAGAGTCTGTATCAGTGGCTCTCAAACGTTATTCAGCCATAGCCCCTTTTATTTCATTAACTCACCTTCGTGTCTTATCTTATCTTATCTTTGTTTACAGACGCTCCTTCTATACAGAAGATTATTGCGTCCTACGCTTATCTATGGTTTGTGTTTAGTCCTGCATTTTTATTAGAGATTTAAATGTTGATAAAGTGTTGGTTTTCCTGGATTCTTCAGGCAACCCATTCCACGCCCGAATTCCGGACGGGAAGAAGGAAAACTTGTATGTGTTTGTTCTTGCATACGGAATAAGAAAGGTGTTTTTATCCTTATGTCTATCTGAGGGTTGTATTAAGTTATCTTTGTGTTGTATTTCTAAATTAGAATTAATTGCTTTATGTATGATTACTACTTTGCTCTTGGTTCTTCTATCCTCTAGTGTTTCAACGTTTAATGATTTAACTAATGGTGTTACTCTTGTCAGTTTCGAATATTCTCCAGTAATGAATCTGGCAGCTCTTTTTTGAATTTGTTCTAGTTTATCAATGTTTTCTTTGGTGGATGGGTCCCATACAGAAGATGCATATTCTAGTACAGGTCTCACCAAAGTGAGGTAGCATTTTAGTTTTATATCTCTATTACATTTGTTAAAGTTCCTTTTTATAAAGCCTAAGGTTTTGTTTGATTTTTTAATAACTTCATTGACATGGGGATTCCATGATAGTTTCTCATTTATTAAGACTCCTAAGTATTTTGCATCTTTAGTTTGGGTCAGTTCTTTTCCATGAATGTAATATTTTGAATTTATTTGTTTCTTTTTCTTTGTTACTCTTAACAGTTGACACTTTTCTGGGTGGAAAGACATACTCCAGTTAGTTTCCTATTTTATCAATTCATCTAAGTCTTTTTGTAAAATTTTGCTACCTTGTTCTGATTTAATTGTTATATAGATTATACAATCATCAGCAAATAACCTAACTTTTGTACCTGTTGAGATGTTGTTGGGTAAATCATTTATATAAATTAAAAAGAGTAAGGGACCTAGCACAGTTCCTTGTGGAACTCCTGAGTTAACCTTTATTGGTGCAGATTTAGATCCATTAATTATTACAGTTTGCTCCCTGCCCAAAAGGAAGTCTTGGATCCAGTGATGTAAGGAACCTGAGATTCCAAAGTAGTTAAGTTTTTTAAGTAAACTAAGGTGGTGAACTTTGTCAAATGCTTTGGAGAAGTCTAGTAATATTGTATCTATTTGATCATTTTTGTCCAAGCCTTTTGATAGTTCATCTATTAAACCTATTAATTGTGTTTCACATGATCTGTTTTTTCTAAAGCCGTGTTGATGTGGGCATAGGGCATTATATTTGTCAAGGTGGTTAACTATTCTACTATATATTATGTGTTCTAGTAATTTACAGGTGATACTAGTAAGTGATACAGGCCTGTAATTACCAGGGTCTGATTTATCCCCTTTCTTAAAGAGTGGAGTTACGTTAGCTAATTTCCAATCCTGGGGCACTTTACCCTGGTTTAGAGAGGCTTGAAAGAGAACTACAAGGATTGGGGACAGTTCATTGCTTAGTTCTTTTAATAATCTTGCAGGCAAATCATCTGGGCCAGTAGCTTTGTTTATTTTAAAGTTTTTTAGGAGTGAATGTATACCTATCTCATCTACAGTTATGTTACCTATTTCCTCCATTTTATTTAAATTTATTAAAACTTCCTTGTCGCCTGAGGCAGAAAAAGATGATGCAAAATATGTGTTAAGGATATTAGCTTTAGTTTCATTATCATTATAAGTTTTATTATTTGAGCCTTTTAGTGTGGCTATTCCTGAAGGTTCCATTTTTTTAGATTTGATAAAGGACCATAAGTTTTTATTGTTATCTTTGGTAATTACATTGTTTATATATTCATTTTGGAGGTTCCGACTAAGTTTTTGTGTCAAGTGTTTAATCTTTAAGTATTTTTTGTGTATCCTATATGAATAGGTAGCTTTATATTTCTTAAATAAGTTCTCTTTTAGTTTGCATAGCTTTTTCAATCTAGAATTGAACCAGCATTTGTTAATTTTATTTGATGTTAGTTTTGTTGGAACATTCTCATCCATTATAGTTTTTAGATTTGTTTTTATATCTTTCCAAATTTCTTCTACTGGGCTATTTGTGTTAAATTTACTTAGGAAAGTTTGTTGGAAGTTAGCCGCTGATTGGTGTAGTTTTATTGAATTACATTTATTCCAAAGATAGATTATTCTTCTAGGTATCTTATTAATTTTAGTTTTTATTGTATTGGTGACCCTAACAATATCATGGTCGGACAGTCCTGGAATTATTTTATAGTCTAACACTAGTCCTGGTCTATTTGTTAGGAATAAATCTATTTTTTGAGCCCCACTATAAAGAATCAATTGTTCATGGTCCTCTATGTTAGACAATTACACAATGACACACAAATGAATGCTTAAATCTTTCTTTTTCTTTTCAATAAAATATTAATCTGAATATTTGGATACATTAACTATAAACTAAGAGTTTTTTTATACAAAGTGGTTTGATATAATCTTTGACCAAATTCAATTAAAAAAATAAATTTCTTAGCATTATCAGCTCACACAATTTTTAAGGAACTATTACGCAAATGCATCTGTTAGTGTATTAAAAAAAACAACCTTGCACTGACTTTTCTTTGTTATTCAATCAAAATAGTTTCTAGTGCAAAAATATATATATATATATTTTTTTTTAAATGCCCTCCTTCTTCCCAGCCCCCCCCCCTTCAAATTATTGTGCCCCCTCCTGAACAACTCCAGCCTCTACTTCTCACTTTACCAAAGGAATAGTTGCTATGAAATAAAAGAGGTCAAAGACTAAAACCATTTAAAGAAGAAGGAGAGCAATTTTACAAGATATTTCCTACATGAAATTAAGAATTTCCAAGATTAAACACAAAATAAAATTCTGAATTGAAATGGACATGCTGCTTAAATCAAGTAATACCAACTAAAGTGATAGACTTACTTATCATATGAATCTGTAATAACAGGGTTAACTAAATTCAAAAATCTTTTAAAATATAGGCCTACCTATCATTTGAATGTGTAAGCACACAGGGCTAACTACCTACCCAAATTTTAATTATACGCCTACCTATCATTTGAATGTGTAAGCACACAGGGCTAACTACCTACCCAAATTTTTAATTATAGGCCTACCTATCATTTGAATGTGTAAGCACACAGGGCTAACTACCTACCCAAATTTTTAATTATAGGCCTACCTATCATTTGAATGTGTAAGCACACAGGGCTAACTACCTACCCAAATTTTAATTATAGGCCTACCTATCATTTGAATGTGTAAGCACACAGGGCTAACTACCTCCATACATTTTAATTATAGGCCTACCTATCATTTGAATGTGTAATCACAGAGCTATCTCCAACATTAGGACAGTGATATGGGTAGGTGTCCGAGTGCCCACTACTTATGTAATGATCACTTGCATCTATCCCATGGCTGTGACCTGATGGCACTGATCCAGATCGGTGCATAGGTGGACGCTGGTGCTGGTATAATACTTGACCATCTAAACAAGTAGAGATAACATCAGTTGTTCTTTTGTTGTTTTTTTAAAAAAAATTTTAAAAGGTTTAGAAAAACATGCCTTTAAAAATAACATTATTTTTAAAAATAAATTAATATTTACTAGGCATTTTGGAATAGTACAAGTGAGTGCTGCAGCTATTATAATAATTATTAAGCCTTCTCAAAGGACGATATAACTCAAGTGAACCAATATTAAAAATTTTATTATTTTAGAAAACACAAATTTATCAGCAATTTTACTTTCTTCAAATCAAATGAATAATATAGAGTAGCAGAATTTCAAACTATGAAGTACTTAGACTCAACAATAGATTCATTAAATAGTTGCTGAAATCTACCCTCACAAACTATTAAGTAGACGCAACTGTACATAATATGTATTTGTAAGACACAACTGTACAACCTATAAGAAGTAAGACATATAGATATAAATAAATAAAGTATATGAAATAAGAAGCAACCATACATAACATGGAGAGCTAGCACAACTCACCCAAGCTGTAAGCAGCACCCATAGCATTTTGTACCATGTAAGGGTTCTCCATAGGCGTTTCATGTTCTCCGTCTGAAAAGTTTTGTTGCCGACGGAAGTCAGCATCTGAGTAATTGCCTCTGACAGAAGGACCAAAGGAACGCTGCCGAGTGGGCAAGGGGCTTCTCTGTGGAATGTCCTCAATAGGTGGTGGCGGTGGAGGGGGAAATGTGGGAGGTGGCATAGGTAAGGTTCCTGGAAGTTGTAAATAATTTATATTGTTATCTTTCTGCTGGGTAAATAATACTTTAGATATACCTTTCATGACCTACCTTTGTAATGACTTAACCAATGTGCCTAACATCGGGACAAAGCTTAGGTTTTTGGAATGAGAAATACATTTGCAGTATCAAGACTTTTAATTGTATTGCATTTTTACCCTCTGTTTTTTCACAGTATAAAATAAATTATTATTAACATATCAATTTACCATTTCAACAGAAATTCTCTCCAATGTCTTGATGAATACATCATTTACATATAAATTTTACATTAACATATAAGACACCATTGCGAAATATTGAGATTTCTTAGCAAAGAATTAAAATTTAAATTGAATAAAATACAAAACAATATAAATGTATTGTTTTGAAGTCATACAAATAGTATTATAGGGTTTTTCTATGTTCTGGCTATTTGCTGAATAAACTAATAAATTGTCTTATCTTTTTATCTAACATCTGCTAATGCTTTTTCCCCATTTCCTCCTCTCAAGGAATGTGATACTACCAGCATACTCTAGATATCATGGAAATGGCTAATTGCCATCAGGAATACAACAGATACCCACAATCCTCCAAATGCCAATGGCTTTTATCTAGGTTTTGTATTTCTATAAGGTTGCTAAGCTCAGTGACATGTTTTATTTGCTGAAACTTGAATAGCTGACTGACATTGAGAATGTTGGAGACGGTAAACAATTTTAATTTGCTGCACATCAAAAAATTATGAGAGTTATTCTCTTGAGAGAAAGGACAGTTTAGAATGATATCCATTAATAGCTCATTTAAAAACATATGACACAAAAACAATATTACAAAAATAAACAATACTAAAATTACTTTAATAGATTTTTTTCCTAAAAAATACAGATGTGTGGACGGACACAATAGTTGTCAAGTGTCGTATAGTTTTACATGAAATACTTAGTCATGATCTCAACAGTCTACATGAAACTTGACTTTTAATACCTTTATTTGGATGAATTCCTTGTATCAGCCACATGAAATCTCTCATCTATGCTGTTGATATTTCATAAGTTTCTGGCTTTCGCCAGTTGGACTACTGTGTCAAAATCTGTGACGTACCTGCTTGACTGGATCTCTGTAAAGCGTGCCTGTTGTCTTCATCACTCTCAGAAGTCTGTGCTGTTCTGTGTGCTGCTCTCATTTGGTCAAAGTTGATATGGTCCCAGGGTGGATCATACAGGACGTGTTCATGCTGAGGGTGCGGCAGCGGCTGCCTGTGCTGCTGGCATATGGTCGGTCTGCCTTGCAACGGAACCCTTGCTTCTGCCTCCTCATCTGAGGCGTAGCCGTAAGCACGACCAGCTGACCTCGCGTTTTGTTTGCATGTAGTTGCATTAGAAGACATGATTGGAGTGACAGTGTTTTCATCTGGGGTTAGGCCTGAGAATATGTATGTGAATAATTTATCAAAATGGTATCCTCACAAATGACTAACTCAAGGCCCCATGACAGAATAACTTCTAAAGCAATGAGTTTGAGAGAGTCACTTCCAACACAATGAGTTTGAAAGAGTCACTTCCAACACAATGAGTTTGAGAGAGTCACTTCCAACACAATGAGTTTGAGAGAGTCACTTCCAACACAATGAGTTTGAGAGAGTCACTTCCAACACAATGAGTTTGAGAGAGTCAATTTCAACATAATGAGTTTGAGAGTCACTTCCAACACAATGAGTTTGAGAGAGTCAATTCCAACACAATGAGTTTGAGAGAGTCACTTTCAACATAATGAGTTTGAGAGTCACTTCCAACACAATGAGTTTGAGAGAGTCACTTCCAACACAATGAGTTTGAGAGAGTCACTTCCAACACAATGAGTTTGAGAGTCACTTCCAACACAATGAGTTTGAGAGAGTCAATTCCAACACAATGAGTTTGATAGAGTCACTTTCAACATAATGAGTTTGAGAGAGTCACTTCCAACATAATAAGTTTGAGAGAGTCACTTCCAACATAATGAGTTTGAGAGTCACTTCCAACACAATGAGTTTGAGAGAGTCACTTCCAACATAATGAGTTTGAGAGAGTCACTTCCAACATAATGAGTTTGAGAGAGTCACTTCCAACATAATGAGTTTGAGAGAGTCACTTCCAACATAATGAGTTTGAGAGTCACTTCCAACATAATAAGTTTGAGAGAGTCACTTCCAACATAATGAGTTTGAGAGTCACTTCCAACACAATGAGTTTGAGAGAGTCACTTCCAACATAATGAGTTTGAGAGTCACTTCCAACACAATGAGTTTGAGAGAGTCACTTCCAACACAATGAGTTTGAGAGAGTCACTTCCAACATAATGAGTTTGAGAGAGTCACTTCCAACACAATAAGTTTGAGAGAGTCACTTCCAACACAATGAGTTTGAGAGAGTCACTTCCAACACAATGAGTTTGAGAGAGTCACTTCCAACATAATGAGTTTGAGAGAGTCACTTCCAACACAATAAGTTTGAGAGAGTCACTTCCAACACAATGAGTTTGAGAGAGTCACTTCCAACATAATGAGTTTGAGAGAGTCACTTCCAACATAATGAGTTTGAGAGAGTCACTTCCAACATAATGAGTTTGAGATAGTCACTTCCAACACAATGAGTTTGAGAGAGTCTCTTCCAACATAATGAGTTTGAGAGAGTCACTTCCAACATAATAAGTTTGAGAGAGTCACTTCCAACATAATGAGTTTGAGAGAGTCACTTCCAACATAATGAGTTTGAGAGAGTCACTTCCAACATACTGAGTTTGAGAGAGTCACTTCCAATATAATGAGTTTGAGAGAGTCACTTCCAACATAATGAGTTTGAGAGAGTCACTTCCAACATGAGTTTGAGAGAGTCACTTCCAACACAATAAGTTTGAGAGAGTCACTTCCAACACAATGAGTTTGAGAGTCACTTCCAACATAATGAGTTTGAGAGTCACTTCCAACATAATGAGTTTGAGAGAGTCACTTCCAACATAATGAGTTTGAGAGAGTCACTTCCAACATAATGAGTTTGAGAGAGTCACTTCCAACATAATGAGTTTGAGAGAGTCATTTCCAACATAATGAGTTGGAGAGTGTCACTTCCAACACAATGAGTTTGAGAGAGTCACTTCCAACACAATGAGTTTGAGAGTCACTTCCAACATAATGAGTTTGAGAGAGTCACTTCCAACATAATGAGTTTGAGAGAGTCACTTCCAACATAATGAGTTTGAGAGAGTCACTTCCAACACAATGAGTTTGAGAGAGTCACTTCCAACACAATGAGTTTGAGAGAGTCACTTTCAACATAATGAGTTTGAGAGAGTCACTTCCAACATAATGAGTTTGAGAGAGTCACTTTCAACATAATGAGTTTGAGAGAGTCACTTCCAACATAATGAGTTTGAGAGAGTCACTTCCAACACAATGAGTTTGAGAGAGTCAGTTCCAACATAATGAGTTTGAGAGAGTCACTTCCAACACAATAAGTTTGAGAGAGTCACTTCCAACACAATGAGTTTGAGAGAGTCACTTCCAACATAATGAGTTTGAGAGAGTCACTTCCAACACAATGAGTTTGAGAGAGTCACTTCCAACACAATGAGTTTGAGAGAGTCACTTCCAACACAATGAGTTTGAGAGAGTCACTTTCAACATAATGAGTTTGAGAGAGTCACTTCCAACATAATGAGTTTGAGAGAGTCACTTCCAACATAATGAGTTTGAGAGAGTCACTTCCAACACAATGAGTTTGAGAGAGTCACTTCCAACACAATGAGTTTGAGAGAGTCACTTCCAACATAATGAGTTTGAGAGAGTCACTTCCAACACAATGAGTTTGAGAGAGTCACTTCCAACATAATGAGTTTGAGAGAGTCACTTCCAACACAATGAGTTTGAGAGAGTCACTTCCAACATAATGAGTTTGAGAGAGTCACTTCCAACATAATGAGTTTGAGATAGTCACTTCCAACACAATGAGTTTGAGAGAGTCACTTCCAACATAATGAGTTTGAGAGAGTCACTTCCAACATAATGAGTTTGAGAGTGTCACTTCCAACACAATGATTTTGAGAGAGTCACTTCCAACACAATGAGTTTGAGAGAGTCACTTCCAACACAATGAGTTTGAGAGAGTCACTTCCAACATAATGAGTTTGAGAGAGTCACTTCCAACATAATGAGTTTGAGATAGTCACTTCCAACACAATGAGTTTGAGAGAGTCACTTCCAACATAATGAGTTTGAGAGAGTCACTTCCAACATAATGAGTTTGAGAGTGTCACTTCCAACACAATGAGTTTGAGAGAGTCACTTCCAACACAATGAGTTTGAGAGAGTCACTTCCAACACAATGAGTTTGAGAGAGTCACTTCCAACACAATGAGTTTGAGAGAGTCACTTTCAACATAATGAGTTTGAGAGAGTCACTTCCAACATAATGAGTTTGAGAGAGTCACTTCCAACACAATGAGTTTGAGAGAGTCACTTCCAACACAATGAGTTTGAGAGAGTCACTTCCAACACAATAAGTTTGAGTGAGTCACTTCCAACACAATGAGTTTGAGAGAGTCACTTCCAACACAATGAGTTTGAGAGAGTCACTTCCAACATAATGAGTTTGAGAGAGTCACTTCTAACACAATAAGTTTGAGAGAGTCACTTCCAACACAATGAGTTTGAGAGAGTCACTTCCAACACAATGAGTTTGAGAGAGTAAGTTCTGATTCAATCTTGCAACATTTTAATTTACTGAGCACTGGAGGCCATTAACCAGACTAGAATTAAGAGGTTTTGTGATTTTTTTCATTTCTTTTTTATTTTATTGAAGCCCCCAATTAATCTTAGATTGCCATATCATGCTGTTATTTCTTTTTGATTATAAGGAAGGAGAAACTGCAATCAAGATAGGTTGAATCAAGTATGTCATAATTAGAATAGGAAATCCTATTACCTATATAGTTGCCATCTTAAATGCTTGCATTGCGTTTCTTATTTTTTCTTTGACAAAGGGCTTCTAACCTACATTTTTTGTTGCTTCTTTTTTTAAAAAATCTGATTCTATGAGGGCTTTCCATACCTTGTTTAATAGATTTGTTTTTTTTTCTGTATTTTTTAAAATCTTGTTCTAAGCAGACTCAACTTTAATCGTAGCAACTTTATTTTTAAAAATAACTTTAAAAGTAACAGCATGGGTTTAAGTTACCAATTATACCTGATTTTTATTTTATTTTTTATTATTGTGACAAAATACTAATTTTATTCAAGTGCTATTAATTGATAATTTTGCTGATGACTGATGATAGAGATTGATCCGTTAAGTAACAGCTGCCTTGGTTTAAATGCCAGACAACCTGTTGTATCATTGTTGATTGATCATACACGAAACTCTGTGCTAACTGTCATAACCCTGCAGGCTGTGACATAGCCATCATCCCTTTACAACAACACAAAGTGCTGAGTGACATTTAAATGGATGTTAGCATTTTATTATTATTATTTGTTCACTTATATAGTGCAGTACCCAAGCCTACAGGTGGGCTCAGAGCGCTTTACAAACAACTACATAAAACACATTGCACTCTAAATCTTCCTAAACATAGTTACACACGCAAAATTTCATATTCATGTTCAGAAATTTTAACCCAAATTTTGTTTGTTTGTTATTTTTACTTGTTCTTTTTTTTTAAAGAGAAGTCAATGCCCTGCTCGTGATTCACCCTACTTCCAATTTTGCAATCATGATAACAACTCACAATCTAAACAAATTTCACACGAAACCTACCCAGCCCTGCCAATTTCTTGTCATGGTGTGCAACTTTGACCTCTTCGTAGGGCCGCAGGTTGTCGTCAGAGTGCAGGTCATCGTCGTCTGAGCTACAGGTCTGACTGCCTCTGTTTTTCGTACGTGTCTTCTTGGAGCCACGCTGTACGTTGGCAACAGGCCTCACTGATCTTATGCTCCCACTAGCAGAAAGACCCACATGAGATCCTGTCGTATCCATGGTCTGATATTAGGGTTGTTTCAACGTTCTCTCCATCGTCACAACACATCTAAATAGAAAGACCAAAAAAAAATAAGAGCTGAAATGAGGAAATAAGGAACGAAAAAATTAACCTTTATAAAATAGATAGCCTGTCAGAGGTATGCTTATTATTCCATGTATGAGCGGTTTCAAAATATATATATATATATATTATTGCAATACACAAATTTTCAGAACAATCCTCATTCTCTTCACAGAGAATACAAATAAGATAGGTGTAAAACAATGTCAGTTCTGAGTTAATCTTTATGAAGGACTAAAACTGGAAACCAGGAAGATGGTTCAATAACTTCCAATTAAACTATTTCCTACATTCCTGCTCTTTGTTCTTTAATTTGGTCTCTTTCTACCAATCTATGTATCTGTATCTTTAAAGCCAAAGGGCTGAATTTTCAATGGCCTGGGGCTTGGCAGCTAAGGGGCAGATATAGTAAAAACAAAGTAACTATTTGCAAATTTCTCAGTTCTATTTTTTTTAAGTACCATATTTGAGAAAGAATGCTGTGCAAATCTGAATACAAGTATAATGTGGTTCAAAGATTGTATATAATTATTTTGTATTACATAATGAAAATATTAAATAATTTTTTTTTAAAAACTATATTTATAGGGGTGTAAAGAATTATGTGTTTTGACACTGGGTTCATGTATTAGTAAATGTTTTTATTGGGGTTGTTAACGATTAATTAAAATTTAATCGTTAACTTTTGAAAAATTATTGATTAATTAATCGTGTTAATTTCGATAAAGCCAAAAATTAAAATTTATGTCATAAATAACACTTATAAAACGTTCTTGTAGAAAATCTAAATATCACTGGAATGTCTCATTTATATGTCATCTTTTAACCAACTACACAAAAAGACAAGTGTGTTGACATTATTTGGTTCAAGTGATGAGCGGGTCTAATTGAAAATATAACCAGCCGAGCTGAACAATCATTCACATGGAACTGAGGTAACTGGTATGCATAAAACGGTCTTGGCAAGGAATGACATTATCAGATATCGGTGTTCATTAAGTTTTAACCATTGTAGAGGATTAATGGATTCAGGAACTTTAATCTCCATTTTGTAACCCAGTAATTCATCAGAAGAGCTTTTCGTCATTTTCTGTCTCTGAGTCAGACTCAATTACTGCCATTAGCTTAATACGCTTTTTATTTGGTTTGATAAGTAGGCGAAGTGTTAGAACCATGGTAGGCAAACTTGATCAACATTTTGAACATTCCCATCAGTCAATAGTTTAAAACCAAAATGTTCATCTATTCGTCAGGAAGTTTATTATTTTTCAGGAAATTTATTATTCATCGGTCGCTTTAAAAAAAAATTTTTTTTTATTACTTTTTGACTTCCAATAATTTGTAAGTGATGGGTCGATTAATCGTTTAAAATAATTTAATCGTTAAAAATTTTAACGATTAATCGAGAAATTAATCGTTAATTTCCGCAGCCCTAGTTTTAATATAATTAAAATTAATAATAAATGTGGTAACAAAGTGCTTAACCTTAACTTATATTTATTGCAAGAGAGTGACTTTAAAAAAATCATTATCAGACATTGGGTTCACGCATTAGTAAATCTGTTAATATATATTAAAATTGATAATGCATGTGTTAACAAAGTACATGTACTTGATCTTTACTTATATTTATCGCATGAGAGCGACTTTAAAAAAAATCATTACAGATGCACTTTAAAGTTTGTTATTTTGTTATATATAAAGAAAATAATTATGCTCAATGAGATCGTCTAGGACAGATGCTATGAGCATTTCCTTGAGATTGTCTAGGACAGAGGCTATGAGAATTTCCTTGAGATTGTCTAGGACAGAAGCTATGAGAATTTCCTTGAGATTGTCTAGGACAGAGGCTATGAGAATTTCCTTGAGAATGTCTAGGACAGAAGCTATGAGAATTTCCTTGAGATTGTCTAGGACAGAGGCTATGAGAATTTCCTTGAGATTGTCTAGGACAGAGACTATGAGAATTTCCTCTATGTCCTCTGGCAAAACATGCAGGACACATACAGAACAACATTGGAAATTACTGAAATACTTTAAGGATATCTCTTATTCTGTTAGTAAAATACTTGTAGTAAACTTTCAAATAATGCCAGAGAGATACTAGTAAAAGACATCTAGTGAATGTTTTGAGAAATACTTCTAGATAACTACAGTAATCCCTCGTTTAAAGTGGGGACATAGGTTCCAAGGCAGGCCGCTAAAACTGAATTGCCGCTAAAACTGAATTGCCGCTAAAACTGAATTACGCGAAGCAGTCACACATACCGTTAAGCAGTATGAAATGGTTAAATAAGTTTACAGTTATTTTATAACTAAAAATCATGATGAAGATGGTTATGACTTTTACTGTGCGGCTGATGACTGTATTTTAAATCCCATCAGACGGCGGTGCCATTTCCTAGGGCACCTCTTCTGATGCTGCTACTATATTTAAAAACCCGCGAAGTAGTGAATCCATGAAAAGTGAACCGGGAAGTAGCGAGGGAATACTGTATTACATCACTGGATCCAAGACTTCCTTTTGGGCAGGGAGCAAACTGTAATAATTAATGGATCTAAATCTGCACCAATAAAGGTTAACTCAGGAGTTCCACAAGGAACTGTGTTAGGTCCCTTTCTCTTTTTAATTTATATAAATGATTTACCCAACAACATCTCAACAGATACAAAAGTTAGGTTATTTGCTGATGATTGTATAATCTATAGAACAATTAAATCAGAACAAGATAGCAAAATTTTACAAAAAGACTTAGATGAATTGATAAAATGGGAAACTAACTGGAGTATGTCTTTCCACCCAGAAAAGTGTCAACTGTTAAGAGTAACAAAGAAAAAGAAACAAATAAATTCAAAATATTACATTCATGGAAAAGATCTGACCCAAACTAAAGATGCAAAATACTTAGGAGTCTTAATAAATGAGAAACTATCATGGAATCCCCATGTCAATGAAGTTATTAAAAAATCAAACAAAACCTTAGGCTTTATAAAAAGGAACTTTAACAAATGTAATAGAGATATAAAACTAAAATGCTACCTCACTTTGGTGAGACCTGTACTAGAATATGCATCTTCTGTATGGGACCCATCCACCAAAGAAAACATTGATAAACTAGAACAAATTCAAAAAAGAGCTGCCAGATTCATTACTGGAGAATATTCGAAACTGACAAGAATAACACCATTAGTTAAATCATTAAACCTTGAAACACTAGAGGATAGAAGAACCAAGAGCAAAGTAGTAATCATACATAAAGCAATTAATTCTAATTTAGAAATACAACACAAAGATAACTTAATACAACCCTCAGATAGACATAAGGATAAAAACACCTTTCTTATTCCGTATGCAAGAACAAACACATACAAGTTTTCCTTCTTCCCGTCCGGAATTCGGGCGTGGAATGGGTTGCCTGAAGAATCCAGGAAAACCAACACTTTATCAACATTTAAATCTCTAATAAAAATGCAGGACTAAACACAAACCATAGATAAGCGTAGGACGCAATAATCTTCTGTATAGAAGGAGCGTCTGTAAACAGATAAGATAAGATAAGATAAGATATTAATGAAATACTTTTAGTGAACTGATCAGTTTCAGATTTGTGGATAATGTAGTGAAATAATTCAAATCAACTGTTAAGTTTTGTTTTGGGGAAGTGGATTATACAGCTAACTACTTCTAATCAACAGATAAGTTTTAGGCATGTGGATAATGTATTGGTGCTCCAGCCCTGGGTTTCTTTGTGAGAGCTTGGGGATTGAATCAATAATTCAATAGCTCCCATGCCTGCATTATAGAAAACAATGAGGATAATAATATTGAAAAGCAATAACTTAAATTTTTGTTGTTATCTACAGAAGACATTAAAAGAACCACTGATAACAGCAATGTTGTTATCAACACAAGACATTAAAAGAACCAATGGAAAAAAAAATCAAGGTAATCTAATTGCTATTATTTTATTACAAACTGAAAATATTACTAAACTGGTATCAGCACAATGCATTTTCAATTTCTGTTTTGTGCTGGTTTATAAAGTTACAATTCATTTGTTTAAGAAAAGGAAATTAATTTATATAATAAATGGTACCCTGATATTTACACATGAGGCAATTTTGTAATGAGAGTTGTGCCAGACTCAGCAGTACATCTGAAAGTAAGTTATTTGTAATGGGACACTAGCATGAGGAGACAAGCAGTCCTGCTGCTGGCAATGGAACAATGGATGACTAGTACACACGACAGTTGGAGTCATGGATGTCTTACCCAATTTAAAGGAATTATATATACTACTGCACTTCAAGGATACGGAGAAAAGGAAGCAAGATGAACTTTTCGGTCTATACCAGGATCCCATGATAGTGGCAGAAATTTGTTAAAAGGCAGACTGCGCTGGGCAGGACACTTAGAAATAATGACAAAGGACAGAGAAGCAGAGAGGGTGCACCACCAAAGCCGCAGCGGGAAACGGCTCAAGGGAAAATCTATGCTTGGATGGGTAGTTGATGTAGAGTAGAGAAAGATCTACAGTAACTGCATGGGCATCCAATCTTGGAGAATAAAGGCAATGGTTAGGTCTGACAGGAAGGAAGTGGTAAGGAAGGCCAAAAGCCTGCATGGGCTGTGTGGATCGGGTAAGGATGGGTGGACTTGATGGATTCATGAGAGAAAGAAGAGACTCTTCATTAAAGGAAGACAATGAACAACAATGCTGTAGGGTTTTCAGACATTTCTTATCTTATCTTATCTGTTTCAGACGCTCCTTCTATACAGAAGATTATTGCGTCCTACGCCTATCTATGGTTTGTGTTTAGTCCTGCATTCTTATTAGAGTTGTAAATGTTGATAAAGTGTTGGCTTTCCTGGTTTCAAAGCTGTCACAAGCTAAAAATACTTACAGGGGTTAATTTTAGTTAAAGGGTTTCAGCATCACACACTACTTCAAGCACACGCCTGTCACAGTGGAATCAATGAAAGTGTTAATATCAGTGTCTAGTACTAGAAGAATCAATATCAGTGTCTAGTACTAGAACAATCAATATCAGTGTCTAGTACTAGAACAATCAATATCAGTGTCTAGTACTAGAACAATCAATATCAGTGTCTAGTACTAGAACAATCAATATCAGTGTCTAGTACTAGAACAATCAATATCAGTGTCTAGTACTAGAACAATCAATATCAGTGTCTAGTACTAGAACAATCAATATCAGTGTCTAGTACTAGAACAATCAATATCAGTGTCTAGTACTAGAACAATCAATATCAGTGTCTAGTACTAGAACAATCAATATCAGTGTCTAGTACTAGAACAATCAATATCAGTGTCTAGTACTAGAACAATCAATATCAGTGTCTAGTACTAGAACAATCAATATCAGTGTCTAGTACTAGAACAATCAATATCAGTGTCTAGTACTAGAACAATCAATATCAGTGTCTAGTACTAGAACAATCAATATCAGTGTCTAGTACTAGAACAATCAATATCAGTGTCTAGTACTAGAACAATCAATATCAGTGTCTAGTACTAGAACAATCAATATCAGTGTCTAGTACTAGAACAATCAATATCAGTGTCTAGTACTAGAACAATCAATATCAGTGTCTAGTACTAGAACAATCAATATCAGTGTCTAGTACTAGAACAATCAATATCAGTGTCTAGTACTAGAACAATCAATATCAGTGTCTAGTACTAGAACAATCAATATCAGTGTCTAGTACTAGAACAATCAATATCAGTGTCTAGTACTAGAACAATCAATATCAGTGTCTAGTACTAGAACAATCAATATCAGTGTCTAGTACTAGAACAATCAATATCAGTGTCTAGTACTAGAACAATCAATATCAGTGTCTAGTACTAGAACAATCAATATCAGTGTCTAGTACTAGAACAATCAATATCAGTGTCTAGTACTAGAACAATCAATATCAGTGTCTAGTACTAGAACAATCAATATCAGTGTCTAGTACTAGAACAATCAATATCAGTGTCTAGTACTAGAACAATCAATATCAGTGTCTAGTACTAGAACAATCAATATCAGTGTCTAGCACTAGAACAATCAATATCAGTGTCTAGTACTAGAACAATCAATATCAGTGTCTAGTACTAGAACAATCAATATCAGTGTCTAGCACTAGAACAATCAATATCAGTGTCTAGTACTAGAACAATCAATATCAGTGTCTAGCACTAGAACAATCAATATCAGTGTCTAGCACTAGAACAATCAATATCAGTGTCTAGCACTAGAACAATCAATATCAGTGTCTAGCACTAGAACAATCAATATCAGTGTCTAGTACTAGAACAATCAATATCAGTGTCTAGCACTAGAACAATCAACATCAGTGCCTAGCACTAGAACAATCAACATCAGTGCCTAGCACTAGAACAATCAACATCAGTGCCTAGCACTAGAACAATCAACATCAGTGCCTAGCACTAGAACAATCAACATCAGTGCCTAGCACTAGAACAATCAACATCAGTGCCTAGCACTAGAACAATCAACATCAGTGCCTAGCACTAGAACAATCAACATCAGTGCCTAGCACTAGAACAATCAACATCAGTGCCTAGCACTAGAACAATCAACATCAGTGCCTAGCACTAGAACAATCAACATCAGTGCCTAGCACTAGAACAATCAACATCAGTGCCTAGCACTAGAACAATCAACATCAGTGCCTAGCACTAGAACAATCAACATCAGTGCCTAGCACTAGAACAATCAACATCAGTGCCTAGCACTAGAACAATCAACATCAGTGCCTAGCACTAGAACAATCAACATCAGTGCCTAGCTCTAGAACAATCAACATCAGTGCCTAGTTCTATTTAAAAAACGTCATTGACTAGCATCAATAAAAATCAATGCCTCTTCTTTAGAATAAAATTAAAAAAACGTTTGACAACACTAATAGGCCTTCATGACATAATGGAAGCACTCCAGGAAAAAAAAAGTGATTCCCCAAGTATAAAGAAAACAAGTCAATATCTCTGGATCATAAGGAAAAGCGAACAATACCCAACAAAAGAAGCTGGTAGAGACTATGAGATGGTAAAAGCCCAACGGAAGGTATTGACTTTCAACTGGTCCCACACAACTTATTATTTTCTCTAATTTGATTTTGCATGATTCAAAGAAATTGTTAGAGGAGTTGAATGGAGAAATAATTGAAGGAGAGATGTAACATTTGTATTACATTACAAGAGATGTACCTGGTGGTGAGTTCGGAAGTCGGAAGAATGACCGCTAGAGAAAGGAGAATAATGGCTGGGCTTCTTAGAATATAAATATTATATAACTATAAATGTTAACTTATTTAATAGCGGCTTAGCCTTTATAGATATAAATACTGTCTCATTTAACAGCGACTGGACTTTTATAACTATAAACATTAACTTATTTATTAACAGTGGCTAGACTTCGGTAAATATAAATAGTAACTTATTTAATTGTAGCTGGACTGCTATACAGATAAATACTAACATATTTAATAGTTTTTGGACCTCTATAACTATAAATATTAACTTATTTAATAGTTTGATAGTATAGTGACTAGACTTCTATAACTATAAATCAAATATGTCCGTTCGTACCGCTACTAATTTTAGAAAGCAGCGCACCGTAAGGCTTGAGAAAAAATTACTGCACCAAAATAACTCTTTTCGAACGTCCGCATACAATTGTTCAATGTGGAAATGAGATTTAATTTTCTCTCAATGTCTCTACATTTTCTCATTACTGAATTATTTAAATAATTGATTTCAGCTGAAATATAGTTATTTTGAAAACCTCCGTCATTTTTGACGGGTAATACATTAGTATTTACATATTTAATGGTGGTTGGACTTCTATAACTATAAATATTGACTTATTTATTAGTATTAGTGGCTGGACTTTTATAAGTATATAAATATTAACATATTTATTAGTGGCTGGACTGCTATTACTATAATATAAACTTATTTATTAATAGTGGCTATACTTCTAAAACTATAAATTTTAACTTATTTAATAGTGGGTGAACTTCTGTAACTATAAATATTAACTTATTTAACAGTTTACAGACATAGCTATAAATATCAACTTATTTAACAGTTTACAGACATAACTATAGATAATAATATGATTATTAACAGTGGCTTGGCTTCTATAAAGACAAATATTAACTTGTTTATGAATAGTGGCTGAACTTCTATAACTATAAATATTAACTTATTGGTTAGGGTCATGCCTCACTGTGAGGACCGACCGTTGAGAGACTATTGATTACTTCACGCAGTGCGGTAGCTAAGGTCTGTGCCAGCCTGGTGGGTCAAGATCAAAAAAAAACAAGAAAAAAACCACGCCACCCGGAGTGTACCGCTCCCTTCCAGCGGGCCTCTATCGGTTCAAGGCTCGTGTCTCCCAAAACATTTTTATTTCCTTTTAACGGCACGGTCTGCATTGTTTGACATAGGATCTCCCCTTGCGGCCTTGCTCTATGTTTCGTTCCTGTGTGTCTTGTTTTATACCTTATCAAAGAGGCTTGACATATCGCGATTTCTCTTCCTCTGACTTCTCTTTTGGGAAATATAAATTTATTTGGAGTGTCAACATGTTTTCATCCCCAATATTTCGCCGATATGAATATAATGGCAAATTCATTAGGCATCCAGTCCGATGTTAAATAAGCAAATGCATTTTTTTTTCAAAACTGAATGCTAAATTTTAAATGTGCAAAAACATCTTGCCCAGAAAGTTTACTACCTATATATATATATTTCGCCCGATATTAGGACAAGCACAAGACGCTAGCAAACAAGCATGGCGAATGATCCTCGCTAGGGCTAGGGTCGTCCAATCACAGTTTATGGTTGGCAAGCGAGGATGGTGCAGCGGGGGAGGGGGGCATGTCTCGGGACCAGCAATGCGTCTTGCATTCCCTCACGTTGTTCTATTTCTTCTTGCCCCTGTTTGTGTCCGTTCCCCCCCCCCTTTTTTTTTCCTCCACACTTTTTCTTTGCACTATCTATGAGCAAGTTAGCGGCGTATGCTACGCCACGGGTCGTATCTAGTTAAAAATTATACAACACGTATTTCAAATAAGACTAAGCTGATGGTAGACTATTGCTACGGCGTTACTATATTCAAGCATTAGCCTATCTCTTGGTAATTAGAAAAGTGGTGAACACAATGTGGACACATGAAAACATGACGTATTTAAGCCAGAATGAAAAGAATCTGGCTTTAAAATTTCAAAGATTCGCTAACACAAACGGCTTTTAATAAGCATACACCATGATACATTCAGCCTTAATCCAGGCATTACATATATGTTAAATTAAATGCCATTATTGATTATTGTCACTGTGAATTCCAAAATACTTTGACTACTTTGTATCGTCAGTATGCACGTGAGTAGTGAAAGGAAATATGAATTGTAAACAGGAAGTGCCAATATCTTAGCCAAAGCTAAGCATCTGGCTAGGATAAATAAAAAATGTATCAATTAAAGAACGATAATATTTTCAGAACTTGACTTCATTTATTTATTTTTTAAAATATTTAATGCCGTACCACTCGCTACACAGTTTCATATTACTATACTAGGTGCAAGTACCCGGCTTTTTCAGGGTTTAAAATAAGGTTTTCTGTAGAAGCGTACAAATCTGTTTATGTGTATGCAATAAAAGGGTACATGTATCTCACTCTCAAAGTGAAGCTCACTTTGATGTGAGCTTTGATGTGCTTGAAATCGAATCCAATGAAAATGACAGGCACCAATAATACAGCACATTGCGTTAAAATAAAATATGTGACTGTAAAGTGAGACATATCCAGCGAGAAACGCCTGCTTGTTAATCTCGACACCAAAATGTTTAGTATTTTTTGTCTTAATTTGCAATAATTTATTTCATTAGATTTAGATACTCCACGAAGCTCACTTCGTTGTGCTTTAAATAGAATCCAATGAAAATGACAGGAAGGTATGGACGTTTTATTTTTAGATATTCCGCGAAGTATTCTTATTTTAATAGGTTCGCAGAAACATTAAGAAAACAGTATACATATTTTTGGCTGGAGGAGGCCAAAGTGAGGTTGGGATGGGACGAAACCTGTTTAAGAACCTTCCCCATGTAATTTTGTGTACGTGTACCAAATTTCACGTTATTTGGTTGTCTGGATCTTTAGTTATAAGGGAACAGACAACAAATGCGTCTTATATGTGTAGAGATATTAGTATATATATATTTGATTCACAAGAAATGAGATCATAAAAACTGTGCCTCTTTTTGATTCTTAAACTTAAATCTTAATTATCTTAGAAACACCCGGAGGCAGCACTTAAAAGTTATTCGTGTGGAATTTTCGGGAGAACTCCTGTCCATATAGTCACGGTGCTTCGATTGTAGCTACTGACTAATAGGGAGTAATTTATATGTCACACAAACAGGGTATTTATGAGCATGACAAGATGTCACAAAGCAACAAACGTTTCGGCAAAGAGCCTTCCTCAACGGACAAAAGACAAAAAAAAACCAAATAAAATTTATTAAAACTTATAAATTAAATTAAAACTTAGCCGATGTGTAATCCAAAGCCAAAAAGAGCAATAGGAGCAAGAGAGTAATACAGAGTAACGTTATCTGGATAAGGAGAGAGTGGGCGTGGCGAATCATTAGCACGTCAGGGAAATTAATGCATTCATTCCGTGTGATGCAAGGCGCCCACATTCTTGGATAAGTCTAAGTCTTGTCAGGCTCATACATACCCCGTTTGTATGACATATGCCGGGTATCTACTTTTCTATAAGCCTGATTGCAGTCTCACCCATATTTTGACTTATGAGACAACGTTGCCTATAGACAGACTCCTGTTATCAATGTCCGCGTGGTACTGTCTCTGTTTCCTACATCCTGGTTCTGGTATCCTAATAAGCAACTATTTCTTTGGGTCTCCCTAAGTTTCGCTTT
Organism: Ampullaceana balthica; assembly: GCA_944989445.1. Taxonomy (NCBI): domain Eukaryota; kingdom Metazoa; phylum Mollusca; class Gastropoda; family Lymnaeidae; genus Ampullaceana; species Ampullaceana balthica. The sequence continues at coordinate 54,242 of CALYLW010000481.1, read as the reverse complement.
CCCCGCGATGGCCGACTTAATGACATCCTAATAAGTCAGTGGTTCTTAACCTTGTTTGGAGGTACTGAACCCCACAAGTTTGCATATGCTAATTGACCGAACCCTTCTTAATGATGGTCAAGAATTATAAGAGTCGGGTGTGTGTCTTGATCTCTGCCGGACTCCCGCGACTGACTGGCTCACCCAATCCCTGGGGTTCGATCGAACCCAGGTTGAGAACCACTGTGATAAGTGCTAGCCGGGTGTCAGGAGATCTTCTATACACAACACTGTCCTGCAAAGTTTCTGTTATTATTGTCACCTTCATCCGGTGCGGTGGCTCACTACTTCCTCTTAAACATTGCTCAGAATATTATGGAAATCTATCTTATCTTATTCTTATTAGGGCTGTGGAAATTAACGATTAATTTATCGATTTAACGTTAAAAATTTTAACGATTAAATTATTTTTTAATGATTAAAGGACCCATCACTTACAAGTTATTGGAAGTCAAAAAAAAATTTAATAATAAAAAATAGCGGTCGATAAATAATAAATTTCCTGACGATTACACGAACATTTTTGTTTTAAACTATTGACTGATGGGAATGTTCAAAATGTTGATAAACTTTGCCTACCTTTGTTCTAACACTTATGACATCATAAATTTTAATTTTTGGCTTTAATCGAAATTAACGATTAATTAATCGTTAATTTGTCAAAAGTTAACAATTAAATTTAAATTAATCGATAACAGCCCTACTGATTCATTACAGACCCTCCTTCTAAACAGAAGATTTGGAGAACTTGCTCAACACGTTGCCACTTGATGCATAACATGTTCCCTTTACTTCACGGGAATATTTTAAAACATTTAATGTATGAACAGTGTAAAAACGGGGCGTTGGAAAGACAAAACAGCCAAGGAACGTGAAAAAGTATACGGTGGCTTACCAGTTGCGAGGGTGGAATAGTTATAAATAGAAAGTACCAGGTACCTAAAGGCATGCTTTAACAACCAACGTTTAGTCCTTCATAATTTGGAAAAGTCACGCATTTCCGCCGCTATCGTGTTGTTTTGTTTTGATAAATAATTTGTCTGTGTGAGATTGGGGCCGTCTGCTACCATTGTCTGTGACCAATATCGTTACATTTCCTATTTTTATTTAGTTTTCACTCATGAGCTCTCTAAATAATAATAATAATAATAATAAATTGATTATTTATATAGCGCTGTATCCCAGTAAGGAACTATTTCTAAGATAATTAAGATTTAAGTTTAAGTATCAAAAAGAGGCACAGTTTTTATGATCTCATTTCTTGTGAATCAAATATCTCTCATGCGGCATAATAGTTTTACAGGTGTATGTATTTCTACGTGTAACGTAACTGGAAGTATGTTATTTGTTTGACTACGCCAGGGATCCTTTTTTTTTCCTTCAAAATCCGACACCTAAAACAAATGTATGATTTACCTGGTGCACAATGTAAAATTCTACAACAACAAAAGTAGTTTGGTTTATTGTATAGGTCACTAAATGTCATCTAGCGATGGAGTAACCTTGACCGCTAGATCTCACATTAGATAAAACGTGGAGACAAAATTATAAAGGGGGTGTATATTTTGGGAACCTCTGATTAAGCCAAATAAGAGCTTGAGTAAACCCGGACACGTTTTACTGTGACTAAGTAATTAGAATATAATATCTTTTCTTTACCGTTGGCTTGGTATCTTTTGTATGTATATTTCACTCCTTATTGGGTAACTCTGAAATTATTTCTATCAACCAATTTTTCCGTTCAGTTTAGGATCGTTTGTACAAACTATTTTATTTTATGGCTATCAACTACAATGGTCTTCTTTTTATTATAGCGATCAACTACAATGGTCTTTATTTTTATTATGGCTAATTATCAACAACTATGGTCTTTATTTGTATTAATTGTATTGTGGTTATCAACTACATTTGTCTTTATTATTATGGCTATCAACTACAATGGTCTTTATTTTTAAATCCTTTATATTAACTCGTGGTGTCTGCGGCCGACCGACCGACCTTGCTTGCTTGTCGCCAAAACTTTGGATCGATTTTTAACCCACTTGCTCGCAAGATAGCGAGCTGAAATTTTGCAGGCAGTTTCGTACCGATGATAAAAACAATGTATCAAAATTTCAGATCGATCGCATGTACCGTAATTAAATTATTGATTTTTTAGATTATTTTATTTATTCCTATGTATCATGCTATTTTTTGAGATAGAGCGTCGCGGTGCGTATTATATTGAACAACCTTTCTGTCGCGCAATAAGGTGCGTATTTTACTGACAACACTCTTTATAAACCTATTCCTGATCGGTGCGCATTATATTAAACACGTTTTACGACACAACTGCAATTTTGTATTTTTGGATGGTCTTGCGCTGCGTGTTATAATGAACATTCTTTTAGTTACGTCTCATACGTAAAGGATTTATAGTCAAAAACTTGGTTTTTTACGGGTTGTTTTTATTATTATGGCTATCAACTACATTTGTCTTTATTATCATTAAGGCTATCAACTATAATTGTCTTTATTTTGTTAGAGCCATCTTCATGTTTCAGGTTCTCCTTCTCTTTTTTTTTCAGCGACAATCATATAAATGCTTCAGAAGACTTTTGTTATTTGTGTAATACTAATACTTTGCTCGCAATGACCTGTTGTGGTCGGAAAGCAAAATTTATTGATTTCTTGCGACCGTCTGTTCACATAGTTAATCAACCCGGGGGCGTATCATTGGCCACACAACTTTTCTTTTTGCGTGCTGATTTCCCGGACTGCTTTATTGGATTCTCCTCTGAAAGAAGTGGCAGGCACCGTTTATTATCTGCTGGCAACACTACGTCATCAGCGCACTCCAGGTCCGTCCTTACGAATAAGAACATTTCCAGTGTTATTTCCTAGCTCTTCTCGTACCACCATTATGATCAATCTTTCCGCATGCTCACTCCCGGTGTTGCCATTCTCATCAATTTATTCGTATATTCACCGCTTATATCTTTCTTGGTGATCTATTTGTATGCTCAGTCCAGGTATTGCCATTCTCATCAATCTATTCGTATGTTCCCCACTTATATATTTCTTGGTAATCTATTTGTATGGTCACTGCTGGTGTTGCCAATTCTCATCAATGTATTATATCTCTATACCCACGCAAAGTGTTTCCAATAGGCCCATCTATTGTTGGACGACTTTTGGTGCTGCAATTCTGATACTTCCTTTTATACCAGGGGTGGCCAGACGTGTGGTAACTGGAAGCCTTATTAAAAATAAAATAAAAATGCCGAGGGCCGTATTAAAGCAATAAGCGTCATTAAACCTGGCTTGGAAATCTTCCAGTAATCCTTGTAACAAATCCTCATAAATTGCACGCGAGCCGCAAAATGACCTCAGAAGAGCCGCATGCGGCCCGTGAGCCGTGTTTGGCCACCGTTGTTTTATACTGTTGACATTCTGGTCTATCTACAATCGGGCGATGTCTGGTGTTGACATTAATGGGGTCAAATTATCAGCACAGGGCGTGAACTGAAGGTAATGGGGCAGCCATGTGATGATACACAGTGTGAATGACAAAATTTGTCTAAAACAGGCACGTATCGAAAATTGTTTTTACTTTTACATTCACAAATACATGACTAGGGTTCAGGGCTAAGCAGCACGGACTTAAACTTAAACGCAGGAAAAATCAACCCCCAAAAGTGAATTAATTTAATTTTAATCAATTTAGGGGAAAATAGTAGCGAATGTGTTTACTTGACAAGTAAAAAGTAAATTGCATCAATTTCATTTCAAGAAAACGAAATAAAGAGAGCTGGAAAATATGACATTAAATATTTCGAAAAATCGATGTTCTTAAGTACCGCATAATTTATATTAATTTAATTTGTCAATGATTCAAATTGATCAAAACACTGATTTGACAGTAAGACTGAATCATAGCATGACATCATAGATCTCACATTTTTTATTTGTCTTAAAATATTTAACTCTATTGCTTGTGCGCAAGGTGATTACATTAAATGCAAAGCTGTGAACAGTAACAACACGCAGGGTAGTGAACAGTTAGTGGCAGGTAGTGAACAGTTAGTGGCAGGTGGTGAACAGTTAGTGGCAGGTAGTGAACAGTTAGTGGCAGGTGGTGAACAGGTAGTGGCACGTGGTGAACAGGTAGTGGCAGGTGGTGAACAGGTAGTGGCAGGTGGTGAACATTTTGTGTTGTGTGGTGAACAGTTAGTGGCAGGTGATGAACGATGAGCTCCAACTCGAAGTGGTGACAGCGAGTTTATGAAAATAAACATTTGTTGGTATTTTGTGCCGAAAACTGAAAGTAAACTATAAAAAGCATTTGGTCCCATTTTAATCAATGGTAACTTAATTGGTGTAAGGGCCTATAATTTAAAATTTTAAAGAGATTATGCAAGACTTACTTTGCAATTAGCTTAATTAATAGTTCCTTTCGAGGAAAAAGAACCTGCGCGAATATGTTTTTACTTAATTTTAAAACTTCAAATTAACATGTAAGAATTTAACACCGGTATTGTTTTTAACGGCGACACTCCTATGTTTCATATGCTAAGCCCATTTATGGTAGGTCAGTGGGATCGAATATAAATGACTAGCTCTTTTATAATGAGAATACGTATAAATGGCCCTCAAAAGGATTTTAGTTCTCAAATTATAACAGAAATATTTTTTTAAGCTACCAAATGAAACTTTTTAATTCTAAACCCAATCTCTAAACTCGCATGTAAAATACGAAGTGTGTTTGGTGAAAAACATTTCATATTGTTTTTATTAAAATAACGTCTGTAAATTCTCTGCCAGTAAGGTATAGCCATGATCACATTTTCCACCCGCTTCTTATTTTCGATTTTCCTTAGTATCACAGATCCACATTCAATGCGCATTGATAACCACTTCACAAACTGAACTTCTTTAGTTCGACACGTAATTCGACTGGACGTAGTAGTGGGAATGTGACAGTTGAGATATGAACAGGGCTGTCAAATCAATGGCAGAAATTTATGTCATAAGACACTTGACTCGCCAGGGTCAATTTGATAACCGGCTCGGTAGGAATGGACGTGTCAGGGAACAAGCACAAGCTAAGCATGTTGATCGCAATGGATGTTACTGCAGTAGTAAAATGACCTGTTACCAAACGTCTTTTTTGGGTCAAAATTTGAGTAGCTTCACCCCCCCCCCAAACTCATCAACGATTGCTTACCGTTACAGCTTGCCAAAAGGTTTAGAAATGGGGTTTTATTATCAAACTTGCTCACTTTTATGTGAAGCACTGTGAGCCCAGCTGCTTGCTGAGGTATTGCGCTGATATAAATTCTCAAATTATTATTATTATGATGAGCCAATGTATCTATTGCCATCGTTTAAAACGTTTTTTTTAAAAAATAGATTCATTTCCATAATGTATCCTGGGTCGGTATGATAGCGTGTTTATTATGTTTAGAGTGGCTGCTAATTTACGTGATAAAATGTACCAAAAAGGATAAATCGAATTAAAGGAGTGAGTGACAGTAAGGTCTGAGACTAGAATGTGCTTGTTCCTTTAAATATAGATATAATTGTCCTTACAAACTAAATCTATTGTTATTAACCCCTGTATTGTATTGAAAAATAACATCCACCATCACGCATTAAAAAAAAATTAAAATATGATCAAGTGGACCCTACACAACAAATCATTTTACAAAGCAAATTTTAAAGAATTTGTATATGTTAATACATATATATATATATATATATATATATATATATATATTAATTTGACGTGAAATCCAAGCCAAATAAAATAAATTAATGTATTCGCTTATCTACCTTCTTGAAAAATCTTTTTTTTTAAAATTACTTTTTAACTTATGTTACAATTCCTTCAATCTGTCCTGGTCAAATCATGTAAATAATTTGTCCCTTTATTGGAGTTTATCGATAGGCAGGAAATTTAACCGCGCGCTCATATGCTTAGTGGCTATTGATGTTAAGGAAAAATAGCAATTTAATATAAAAAAACGTAAAAAACCAAGTTTTTCACTCTAAATCCTTTATGTACGAGACGTAACTAAAAGAATGTTCATTATAATACGCAGCGCCAGACCATCCAGAAATACAAAATTGCAGTTGTGTCGTAAAACATGTTTAATATAATGCGCACCGATCAGGAATATGTTTATAAAAAGAGTTGTCAATAAAATACGCACCTTATAGCGCGACAGAAAGGTTGTTCAATATAGTACGCACCGCGACGCTCTATCACAAAAAATAGCATGATACATAGGAATAAATAAAATAATCTAAAAAAATCAATAATTTAATTACGGTACATGCGATCGATCTGAAATTTTGATACATTGTTTTTATTATCGGTACGAAACTGCCTGCAAAATTTCAGCTCGCTAGCTTACGAGCAAGTGGGTTAAAATCGATCAAAAGTTTTGGCGACAAGCACGGGCGGGGGGGGGCGGGCGGGCGGCCGCAGACACCACGAGTTAATATAAAGGATTTAAAAATTGACAATTTTATATTTTCTATGTTATTCATCTGCCGGGCTACCCTGCAAGAACTTCCTATTTGTCAGCACCTACCCTACACCGCCCACACCAATTTTTTTAATGCCTGTCAGGAATATTTGAATCGTAATTTAATTAAATTTTTTGTGTATGAAACATGTCTGACCTTTGTTCTAAAATGTAAAGTGACTGCCTTCTAGAAATTCAAATTCAACCGATTAATTTTCAATTTAAAAAAAAAGTATTTAAAAATTGTTATTAAAATTAATCGTAATGAATTAGGGCAGGGAGGTGTGGATATCGTTCACATCGTCCATGTAGTATCAATCTAATTCCTGCCACTAATCACTATAAAAAAAGAAGGAAAGAATGAAATTCTGGAGTCTCCGCAACAGAAAGTAACAGCACTCTCGTAACGTCGTCAAGACTGCACATTTTAATAAAAAAATAAAACTTGTAATAGTTGTAATGAATTCGTCATTTTTAATTACTTGATAGATATACTTTTTAACTTCTTATCTTTTCATTATGATTTTTTTCTCCCTCAACGCATTTGGATATAGTTTAAAATATCGATATGCAAACATTTTTAAATGTAAGCCTGTGGTGCTTTTCTCGAATGATCAAATAAATTGTTGCTCTCAGCGCTCAAATCTGGCAAAGCAAATGACTATTTTAATGTCCTTTAATTTATTTACAACTAGCAATTATATCACATTATATCACAGCCGTGAACAGCTAACGAAGCATGAGATGACCTCAAAACTCGAATCAAGGGCGCGTAAGAGAAAAGTTGCTGAGAACAGTGCCGAGAACAACGTCGTGTCGTCATTAAACCGTGTGCCGATACTAGAAAATCAATAACCCAAGGAATCAAAAGCTAACAGGGTGAAGTGGATGTTGCATATTTCTTACGGAATTATATGGATCAATCATTAAGTGTTTTAATCAACAAGCACACTAATGCCTCCCAAAATAGATGGTGAAACAATACTAAGAAATGTCATTATTAATACAGTGTCTTTGTTATTGTATGTGTGTGTGTTCTTAAAATTATTATCACCTTCAATTATTAAAGAAATCGATTGATTTACTACGTCATTCGTGAACTTTAAAAGACGTGCCAGCTTCTAAATATAGTAGAAAAAGTAAAACTGCATAGTGCATTCCCAGTAGTAGTCTAACACTGCATTCCCAGTAGTAGTCTAACACTGCATTCCCAGTAGTAGTCTAACACTGTATTCCCAGTAGTAGTCTAACACTGCATTCCCAGTAGTAGTCTAACACTGCATTCCCAGTAGTAGTCTAACACTGCATTCCCAGTAGTAGTCTAACACTGTATTCCCAGTAGTAGTCTAACACTGCATTCCCAGTAGTAGTCTAACACTGCATTCCCAGTAGTAGTCTAACACTGCATTCCCAGTAGTAGTCTAACACTGCATTCCCAGTAGTAGTCTAACACTGCATTCCCAGTAGTAGAAGTATAACAATTTCGTATCATTTAACCCCATTTTTTTTCCCCGGGCACTCTTTTAAACTTTAAAGGTTGACACCCACCGACCACACTACCAAAACAAAAAACCGGCCCACAACAACTACTAAAAATTTGGAATGAAAATGGAATTTCCTTTTTAAATAATGATATCACCATGGTTTTATGATCACCACCTAATCACAATTTAAAAACTACATTCTCTTCACAATTTTTTCGGATATAACAATTATCAAATTTTGCACACCTAAATTCTGTCAAACTTTCACACCTTCGTTGCCATCTTAATTTAACGCATTGTAGTATTGTAGTCACGGTTATTTACCACGTTTTTATTAACTCACTTTCGTTCCTGTTTGTTTTTCTGTCCACAATTTTTCAAATCTGCCAACGTAAAATTAAACCACTTCTGATGGCCCTAGAGATCTCAAAATTTTTACCAGAGATAGATCTTGGATGACAATGCATTGTATCAAAATTTCAGATCGATCGAATGTACCGTTATTAAATTATTGAACTTTTTAGTTTATCTATATATAAGCATATGTATTATCCGTCTGCTCTTGTTTACATTACATTCACGTGCCGAGTTCACACCAACCCCGACCACATCAACCATGTTTAATATCAAGGGGAGATCAGTCATTTCCAGTCTGTAAATGTTTGTCGGGCAATGCGTATTATATTTGAACATAATCAATACTTCAAACTCACTATAGCATAAACTTAGACTAAAATAGAATAAAATAAATAGAAGTAAAAAAAGATTTTTAAAAAACCACGTTTTTATAAGCGGACTAAAAAGAAGAAAATAATTTTAAAAAATTCACAGAATTGTGAAGGAAAAAATCTTTTTCTGGATTGATAAAAATTTCAAACTTATATGCTCAAGTACTATGATGTAATATGACTAATAACGTGGGCGGGCGCTTTTTAGGCGTTTGGCTAAAATGATTAGGGTTTACAAACGACGAGTAAGAAAATGAGTGAATTGAATTAGTTAAGCCCGAGAAGCGCCCCCGCCCCACGTTTTTTACTTCTATTTATTTTTAACATTATATTTTAACACCCTCGTTCTCATCACATTTAACAACTATTAATATTATGATAATTTTTTAATCTACTCTTATTACAGATTTTAAAACATCCATAGACACTACATTTTAACACCTACGTTTTCTGCAAGTGCGTTCCCTTTCGCGTGAAAACTTTAAAACCTTCATTAAATCATATTATAAAATATGCTGATACCTACGCTACCATTACACCTTCATGCCTGTGTTTTACTTTGGCACATTATCATCAGTTTGTTCTACATAACCTACAAATAATATAATAGTAGAATACTTCTTCATAAAATGCTAAATAATTAATTTAGTGGAATTTTTAACAATTAAATACATTATTCAGGTGTAATATTTTATTCATAACAATGACAAATTATCCCCCCCTTTTTTTCCCATTAAAAATGGTATCATTGGCGGCCTTCCGGGGAAACAACAACAAAAAAAGAGTAGGGGGTGGGGGCGGGTCGAAGGGTGTATTAATAGATTTTCTTGGAAGGAAAAGCGTAATGTATTACCTGCCTTGTTAATTCTATCACACTTTCATCAAAGACTTAGTTAAGATTTAAAAGCCCCACATTCTTGGTAAACAAATTCAGAAACCAAAACAAGGACACACAGCGAGAGCCGTTCAGGAAACCCATCAGACACTACTCGCCTATACCTGTCAGTGGCATGTGATGCGCATGCGTCACAATGATGTAGACGTCTCATTAGGAAAGCTTTAAGCCCACATAATCCACAGACCAACACAGCGGCAGACTAGACTGCAATCATCAACCCAGACAAATGGTACAACAGAAATAGATATCGATTCAGGCAGCTTTACAAGATTGTTATTATTCATTTCTGGAACAAGGAGGCCAGAAGACAAGAGAAATATCCGGTCTGTTTTTACTGTCGATGGGAACAGATATGCTTCGAGTCTGAAAGCTAGCATGCATTGCACTTGTAAAAATTAAGGACACATAAATTAGAGACTGACATAAAAACGAAATAAAGCTGAACACAGTAATAAAAAATAATAATAAAACGCTTACCATCCGAGAAGTTCATTGAGCCACCGTCAAATTAATCCACGTAGATAAAACAAATGTTTTTTTCTCGATTCCAGGTGAAATAATGGCGACCAGTCAAGACTGAGTTTCACATTAATCCAACTGAATGAACATAATCTACATGCACAACATAAACTACTTCTTAAACGTTAGTGTTGATTGTGCACCAACATTTTATCGCTTATTCACATAAACCCACGCACCCCAAACACGGAATAATAGAGTGCACGATCACACAGCAGCGTTTGACTCAGTGTTATCAATCTCATTGTTGACATTACTTCCTCAAAGTAAAATTTGAACCAAACAATTAATTAACGGCTGACTGAGATAGATAAAACAGCACGGGCATGCAATCGATTTACCCTAGAACTAGAACTTAAGAAGTGGTTAAATAACGATCCGTAACAGCGGTACCCAACGAATGGGATCAGAACCAGTCGGTCATTCCAGACACTGTCGTTTCTCCCCGGTCAACGTTGTCTGAAATTGAACAAACCAAACTGGTGCCCGTGTGTTATTGAAATCTTCTATCAGAGTGCTACGGTCCATACAAACTGGGGCTGTTATCAAACCCAATAACACGGGGGTTAACACACACACACAAAATCCCGGTTCCCCCCAAATCGAAGCTTCACTTCAAACAACCACCATTTTCTAAATCCAGCAATTTTAAGTAATGGAGCTGCTCACACAACACGCACCCCTAGCACTCACGACCGATACCAACACAATCAATATGAGGCTGCCACTGGGCCTTGCAACCAGTTCTGTGTGCTCGTGTGCTCGTCGAAGATGGAGAGATGGGGGAGCGGTGATGGGGGAGGGGAGGGGGAGCAGAGCGGTCTGCTATAACATGTGGCCAGCTGATGCAGGGACGCCATTTTTAGTCTTTCATCACCAATGAGTTAAAAGTTTTGCCATACGTTCGACCTCGTTAACGGTGGAATCAGCCGACTCAAAACAATTGAGTCTACCTATTACCGGGCGGCTGCCTTCCCTGCACATTATGCAGGGCACAGTGCATTACGATAGTCAACTGGTGTTGATTGAGAACATCAGTCACAAGAAATGTTATAATGAATGACTTCCCTAACAACATTGACAACTTTATTTGGTTCAAAACGAAATGAAAACAAATTAGGGGTATAAAAATAATGTTATTATATGACATAAATTTGGAGAGAAAACAAAATTTGTCATCTGGCGTAGTCTACCCCCCCCCCAAAACCGCCCTCAAATCCTACGCTCACACACGTTAGGCCGTTTGTATGTTGAGTTGTTTAGATTGGTGGGGTTTTTCCAGGAGGTTTGTTAGAATGGGGTTTTGTTCCCTGGTGGTGGTGGCAGTTCTCAGCGTTTCCCTTTGTTCTGTTCGGTGCGAGGGGGACGGGGTGTAGGTCAAGACCAAGAGATGATCTACCGAGCCGCGGTGAATATTTCATGAGCGCCAGGCCACGCGCCAATACACCGCAATGTGCTCACTAGAAACTGAGCCGACGTTGGGGGGGGGGCGCTAACATTCTTGTTTTAATTGAAGCACGTGAACATGGTTTGCTAACAGTATTAAGCTCGTACTATTTAATTGCCCCAAAGTTAAGATCGAGGTGTGCGCTTTATTTTGACAGGCTGGAAGAGAGTCCTAGTTCAATAACACAACAGAAAACCGGGCCCAGGAGTCGGGACTTCTGGTTCTGATATTAATTGTTTCTTTGATTCAATTATTTATAGTCTTTTCTAACTTTCAGTACACGACATTTTACAATAAAATGTACAACTCTAGAGAAATAATTTACACTATGCAGAAAAACTTTAAACATCATAAATTCAACTGTGTATACACAAAATTAAGTGATACAGAACTGATTACTATTCGAATAAACTATGCTGCACTGCTCAACCGTCCATAAAAGTAGACGCCCTGAGACAAGATGTGGGTCGGGCGAGTGGTAAAGATCAAAGGCATTGTGTGAAACCTTAATACAAAAATATTGACTCAATATTTGAGTAAGCTGTCACTGGCAGGGATGATACAGTGGTGTATGTATCCTGACAGATGGTGTCATTTTAATAACACTCCATAATAACATTCAATAATTTATAAGTGGTTTACCTTAAATTGGTAATTTTAATATGGTTTTTATTTTTAGATTATAAAATACTTTGATGACCTGGTGTCGGAGATTTTTTTTTGGGGTAAACATAACCTACCGTTTCGACTGATCCTATTGATATATGAAGACTTGAAAATTTACTGGCTATTTTATATTTTGCTCAACCTACTCTATAAAGAAATCAGAAACAAAAATCCCGAGCTTGGTGTTCGAATGAGTTGAAATCAGCGTTGTTACATTTATTTAAGAAAACGTGGATCTGCAATCATTTATTATTATTGCAACAAGGTCGTGGCTTATATTCATCTTGACCACAACACCATGCAGACTCATAACATCTAACCATCGTATGAAGAAAATCGTTTTAAGACAAGTCTGGATCTGGCGCGCCACTTCAACTCTTACTCCACCATTTAAAATTGTCTGGCTTACTGGGCCTGATAGATGTGGGCAATCAATAGAAAACGGGTACAGGCGATATCTCGTTAATAGCTTGAGAGGGCATCATCGCATCATATCTCAATGTTTAGAGCCGAGTCTCAGGGAAGGGTGGGGAAACGAAGGCGCAATGGCAGAGGTGGTGACAGCGGGGGCGGGGCGGGAAAACAAAGTCGTAGTGGCAGAGGTGTTGACAACGTGTGAGGGAGACTTCCTATCCTGTAGCATGAGGCAGAAGCGGCGCCAATGTGTTTGTGGCGAGAGATGTGGAAATATATTGAAGTCTTTAACAATTGGGTCGAAGCCATACCCTTTCCGTTTTGTATATGACAAGCGCAATACCCGTGCTACGCTACGGGGTCGGCATAATAAAAATATCAATACTTTCATATTCTCCTTTCTACCCAAGTTGAGTGATGATATTGATATTGAGGCCTGCCACTACCAATGAAAAGTAACCTTTAATAGTTCACAAAGGTGCCCCTCCACATAAAAATAATAGTGCCACCAATTAGCCTCAATCCTAACCCAGTGCACAAATTTCTTATTTAAATCGTTCCCTTTTCACAAATTATAATAAGCTCAAACAATGAGGTCATGTCATATAATATTTTACGGCGAGAAACAAAACACGCTCATTTAATCTCGACACCAAATTTTTTATTATTTTACCACGTTTTTAAATCCTTTATATTAACTCGTGGTGTCTGCGGCGGACCTTGCTTGCTTGCTTGCTTGCTTGCTTGCTTGTCGCCAAAACTTTTGATAGATTTTTAACCCACTTGCTCGCAAGATAGCGAGCTGAAATTTTGCAGGCAGTTTCGTACCGATGATAAAAACAATGTATCAAAATTTCAGATCGATCGCATGTACCGTAATTAAATTATTGATTTTTTAGATTATTTTTTTTATTCCTATGTATCATGCTATTTTTTGAGATAGAGCGTCGCGGTGCGTATTATATTGAACAACCTTTCTGTCGCGCAATAAGGTGCGTATTTTATTGACAGCTCTTTTTATAAACATATTCCTGATCGGTGCGTATTATATTAAACATGTTTTACGACACAACTTCAATTTTGTATTTCTGGATGGTCTGGCGCTGCGTATTATAATGAACATTCTTTTAGTTACTTCTCGTACATAAAGGATTTATAGTCAAAAACTTGGTTTTTTTACGGGTTTTTCTTATTATTAACTCGCTTTCGTTGGTGTGGCATTGTTTGTTGGTTTGTCCAAGATTTTTTCAAATCTGCCAACGTAAAATTGAACCACTTCTGATGGTCCTAGAGATCTGAAAATTTTACCACAGATAGATCTTGGATGACAATGCATTGTATTAAAATTTCAGATCGATCGAATGTACCGTTATTAAATTATTGAACTTTTTAGTTTATGTATAGTCTATATATAAGCATCTGTACCGTCGGCTTCTGTCGACATCCGTGAGTTCCCCCCGTAATGTTTTTAAAACGTTGGGCGGGCGCTTGTGGGGTGTTTGGTAAAATAAATAGAGGTCAAAAAATATTGTTAAAAACCAAGTTTTTATTAGTGGACTAAAAAGAATACAATAAATAAAGGTAAAAAAATGAATTTTAAAAACCACGTTTTTACAAGCGGACTAAAAAGAAGAAAATAATTTAAAACTTGTAAGTTCAAGTACTTTAATTTAATATGACTAAAAACGTGGGGCGGGTGTTTGGTATAAAAATTAGAGATTTCTAATTTAGAAGGCAAAAGAGAGATCTTTAAGTGAGAGAATGAGTGATGTGCATATGTTAAACCTCATAAGCGCCCGCCCCACGTTTTTAGTCATATTAAATGAAAGTACTTGAACTTACAAGTTTTAAATTATTTTCTTCTTTTTAGTCCGCTTGTAAAAACGTGGTTTTTAAAAATCATTTTTTTACCTTTATTTATTTTACGACTAAATTTTGAATTTTAAAAATAATCAAGAGTTACCCCGCATAGCGAGCAACCACGGACGCGCTCTAGCGCATTATAATATTATATATACGATATATATACGACTAGGGGTTTTTCAAAAGCCCAAGTAACTTATCCTTGTTTGATAAATACGAAATATTAAACTTCCTGAAATGTACACAAAGTATTTTTAATTGTTTGGGTAATTGACGTCATAAAATATTTTACGGCGAGAAACACCACACGCTCTGTTAATCTCGAAACCAAAATGATACCTTTCTTTTTTAACTGATATGGACTGTTGTACTATGTCCCTCAGCGTTGCGGAATGACTTGGGCTTTTATTATATTAGATGCCAAAGTTTGTAACAGATTTTTATTAAGTCAAATATATCCAAAAAGACGCACTGGCATTTACGCAAACGTCGTGTCCGTCATTCTAAAATAATGACCATGGCCATGGGTTAGACCCCATTGTACAGCATGAACAACGCGGTGGTGGGTGGGGGTGTTAGACCAACTATTGGCTCCCCCACAACTTCCTGGGTTAACTGTACCGGCAGCCTCTTGGAGAATTTAATGACTTCAAACCAAGCAATTGTCTCCATGGTAAAACTAAACGATGTGCGACATCTCTATTCTGGGATAAATCTAGTAACCTAGGCAAAACCATGACCATAGTGAGGAGGAAGATTGAGGGTTTGTTTTAAATTTTATTTTATCCTAGTGTTTGTTGTATATAGAAAATCTACATGCCGATGTAACGTCAAAAAGTCGTTACCAAGGGCGTTCACCGCCCGAATCGTTTGCCTGGATTCGCTCCCACAGCCTCGAACGTGGGTTTGTGGTAGAACGGGCGACCTGGGTTTGACGCCGGGGATATCCTTATCTTGGATGACCCAACATCCGATGATGACAATTCCCATCTAGCCCGCGTCTTTATTTACAAGTAGTGTCGGGTCTGTGGTGATTTGTTCTCTGGTATTTCCTGCATGGGTTTTTTTGCTCCACCCCAGTGGTATGTAAGTCAAGTCACGGTGTCAGCACACCTACCAGCACTGGTCTCCAGTCACCCGTTAAGTCAACTAATGCGCATGGGAAGACAGGGATTTACAACTGCCAGTCAGTATTATTAAGCAAGTTAGAATGCAGGAAATGCCTCACCACCCATCCTTTCAACTCATTCGCAACCTAATTGTAGTGCTTCATAAAAGTAAATGATGACACATTTAGCCCAATGGTTCGACAGAAGTAAGATATTTCATTTTTAAAAAAAATAAACTTACACGTATCATAACGTATGAGGATAGTTGTATCAAAAATAGGATATTTTATAAGAGATTTTTTTCCTCCAGAAAATTGGTACGAGCATAAAATAAATACCAGTGAATACCTTAAACAAAAATAATTATAGAATAGGACCATCCAATTTCGCTCTGATTATTGCAGTGTGACACCAAAAAAAAACGGGATTTTTTTTAATGCATTCGTACAGCAGGACGGCACCTAACTGACGTACTTTTTAAAAAATGATAAATTCCATTACATTATCTTAAACGTGATATTTTAAGTTTCAATTACTATGAAAAAAACGTTTTTTCAATAACTCTTGGTTTTTATTGGATCGGTAAGAAGTTCCCGCATTTTTGTGTCACCTTAATTGTATATGCAAAATAAAATACAACCAAAAACAAAGCAAAACTATCCCGGGAAACGAACCCACCTCTATCGGTTCGGTAGAAGTACATCTTCCCTCTGCCTCTCTAGTTTCAGAAAATAATGTGGGGCGTTCTAAAGTTTCAGTCAGGCAATAATTACTTTTATTCTGAGAATGCCTTTAAAGGGGTGAGAAAAGGTGACGAGTGACGGGGTGATGATTTCGGTTAACACAGCGTGTGGGGAGGGGGGCAGTGGCGGGAGAAATAAAAGAAAGAACCACTTATCAAACAGAAACCATAAATGTCTACCAGATTGTTAAAAGATGTATTGATAGCGCAAATCATCAGATCATACAATTATTATTCCATCATCTATCAGGGCACTAAAAACTTTGGTGGTATATTTCATAATTGAGCGTTCCCTTACATAAAAACAGAAATACGAACGAACGGAACAAACGTGATTATCCCTATAGTTTATACTCATGCCTTATGAGCCTGTAGTTAAACTTACACATTTGCTAGATTTATTCAACTAGCTAGACAATTAGACTTTATACAATGTCTGGAAACTTGCACATGGGTGCTCATAGTCATAATTTAAATATAACGTCATCAAAAAATTCATAAAGATACGTTGATGTATGTAACAAAACGTGTAAAAATTATAAAATAATATTTGACAATTAATGAAACAAATAACCTAAAACACATATCAATATTTCATTCACCAGTAACTTCCAGACTTAATAAATTTGTGGAGAAAGATTGATAATTTAAAATCAAGGTATGCAGTTTTTCTTCTAACATCACAGATACTTTTTTTAAATATTATATTTTTAAAAGTGATAATGGTGTGAGTTTGAGCTAAACGACAGTTAATGTGGGTTAGATGTTGATTAGATGACACTATTAGATGGCAATTGTAGTGGTTAGAAGACACTTGATGTTGATTAGATGACACTATTAGGTGACAATTGTAGTGGTTAGAAGGCACTTGATGTTGATTAGATGACACTATTAGATGGCAATTGTAGTGGTTAGAAGACACTTGATGTTGATTAGATGACACTATTAGATGGCAATTGTAGTGGTTAGAAGGCACTTGATGTTGATTAGATGACACTATTAGATGGCAATTGTAGTGGTTAGAAGACACTTGATGTTGATTAGATGACACTATTAGGTGACAATTGTAGTGGTTAGAAGGCACTTGATGTTGATTAGATGACACTATTAGGTGACAATTGTAGTGGTTAGAAGGCACTTGATGTTGATTAGATGACACTATTAGATGACAATTGGAGTGGTTAGAAGGCACTTGATGTTGATTAGATGACACTATTAGATGACAATTGGAGTGGTTAGAAGGCACTTGATGTTGATTAGATGACACTATTAGATGACAATTGGAGTGGTTAGAAGTAGAAGGCACTTGATGTTGATTAGATGACACTATTAGATGACAATTGGAGTGGTTAGAAGTAGAAGGCACTTGATATTGATAAGATACATGTGTATGTAAATACGATAAAAAAATAAGTAGATGATCCCCCCTCATAGATAGGGTCTGCATCTACAAAATAACCACATCTTGTTACTAATTTAACCTATAGTAAATAAAGACTGAAAATTGATTGAAAAATTACTGGTATTTACGTAACAATAATTATGTATTTGATACCTCCATTAATTACCATAATAATTTTAATTGATAATCTTATGAGATGTAATATAAAGATTCACTCTCACAACTTCATCAGCAAATAATTTTCACTTTTAGATGTCATTTGTTTTTGGGCAAATCTTTAAAAATTATTAGAGTTCTTAGAGTTAGAGTGTTTTGATGGATATCGCATTCATTATTACCACAGAATGAAGAAACCATAATTTAGTATTTTCCTTTGATTTTGATTTTCAGTTTAGTACTGGCCAAGTGTAACTTGCAATAAATAAATAAATATATATACAATTTCTCCAATATTTAAAATGATAAAGCAGTATCTTATCTTATAAGTATAATAATATAATAAGTAGATATTGATCACTTAATGCTTAATACATACAAAAAGTTATAAATTAAATGTTTAATTAATAATTTATTTTTAACGAGATAGCCGAAACTTAAAGTTAAATCCCAAAACTTAAATTTTAATTAATTATTGCATTAATTATAAAAATGTTCATTAGGCATTGATAATACATATTTTTAATGAGCTTAAAACTAGGAATAAAATGTCAACTCTATAAATAGCATAATTAATAACTACTGGAAAAATTTAGTCTGTGTCAGTAGAGTATGGGCATGGATTTATGAAATCTATACTAATAATCATAAGCTACTAGCTTCTAAAACTTACTTAAACTAGGTTTTTAACAGCCTATCCTAAATAGTAAAATAGTGTTGACTTATGACAAAACTATACTATATACTAATACCAGCCAAATGGTCATCGCTAAAACTAAGATTCAATTTTAAACTTAACATCAGATGAAGACCCAGACAGGGAGGGAAAAAATATATTAATCTGATCAACACCAAGCTCCATTTGAAGAGTCAAGGCCAAGGTGATAAAATTTTAAAATAAGTGGCTTAACTTATGTATTTAAGCAAACAGAAATGATCAACAGGTAGGCTTATTTAATTAAATCAAATGGGCCTTTCCCCAATAATGATAATTTTTTATTTACTTACCCGCCAAGAAAAGTGGTGCAGTCACTAAGACTTGTCTTGTCTTTTAACTTTTGAGAAGTCTCTTGCTTTAAATTTTAAACTTCTGATTTCCTTTTAATTATAAATTATAAAGATCTACTTGACTTGCCAAGAAATTTGTCTTTTGTCTTCATAATAATCATAATAAAATCTATAGAATTAATATCATCAATCAATTCAACACTACCGAGCACTACCGTCATTGTTGAATTAAAACATTAACAAATTTTTTTCATCACAATCACAACTTATAATTATAAATATAATTAGACTGATTTATTTATCACTATCATTCATCCAGTGCTTGAGATTTCATTTAGCCATTTTGATAACTCAGGCAAACACTGACTGACCGTTAGACATTAGTCCAATAGTCTCATTAGAAAAATGACAATGAACAATGCTTGCAAATTATTACGTTTTCATTTACAATTCTAAATTTAAATAGCCTATAGCCATAGCTGTGGTCTAACTTGTACTGTGGATGTGGAATAAAACAATTGCCTTCACCAAATTATAAATATTTTGAATTGAAAGAAAATCTATAGTCTATAGTGACTATGACTATACTGATACTATAGTGTCTATAATCTATGGTAAACTTATAATTATTTTATAATAAAAAAAGCCTGATGTCTATCACTATCATCACTCTACTATATGACTCTATGAACTCTATATTACTAATTACTATATTTGAATTCAATTAAATGTGTTGTGATGGCGATGGCAAGTCAAGCATTCCTGCATTGTCATTACTAGTACTAGTCTAAAGTGACTAAAGGCAGAGGCTGCAATATAGGCCTACGGTCACTACTGCTACTATGCACTATATTGACTACATATGTAAAAGTAAAAAAAAGAATAAAGGTCCTAAGCCCTAAGCCTAAGGCAATACATTTAATAATAAAGCTGCACTGCATTAACTGACTGATCACTGACACTGGACTGGTTATCCATTCATAAATTCATAAATCATTCAACTAAGTAAGGACCTAGATCTAAGTCATCCATAATCCATTCATTGGTAAGAGTAAGAATTAGTACACTTTTTTCGATATCTTGTCTATCGTTCCTATAACTTTAACAAGATCACTGAAATGCATCACAGCTGTGGGTCTGCGGCGCTTTCAGCACACTCACAATCACATCAAGCACACACACCGAACGCCGCACCGTGTTGCCTCCGCTATGCCTGGGTTTACTGTGCGACTTTGTTGTCTTCCCGCCTATTGTATTCCTTGGCGATAAAATTCCCCACTCCTCGACCGCCTTGGGAATATAATAACTTGGTCCCTGCTTTATTAAAAGCCACCAATAGTAACTACACACAAAGAAAATGTTTAGACGACACGGTTGGTAAATTTTAACGGTAAGCTACTTTATCATGGCAGACAACTCTACCAGCCAGGATGAATAATAGTAATAGACTACAATTACAATATATGAAGTGCCCAGTAGGAGCAGTATGAAACCTCTTTATATTTACCTCCAGCCTCCAACAAGTTTAAAAGTTAAAATGCCAAAATGAATACAAATTTCAATTAAACCGTGTTGATAAAATGTATAATAATTATTCATAATAGTCATTTTTAACGTTGTTCTTATAAATGAGCACCGAATTAGAATATGAAAAAAAAACAAATGAATGACAATACTGTATGTATTTTTACTGTATTCAATAAAATTTTAAGACAGTTGATGAAAGAACGTAATGCTAATACTAATGCTAGAACTATTTAAACTAACATTAAACAACCCGTAAAAACAAAAGTTTTTGACTATAAATCCGTTATAATAGAGACATAACTTAAAGCATGGGCGTAGGGAAGGGGGCGGGGCAAGTGGGTGCATTTGCCTCCCCCCCCCCTACATTTGAGAAAAAAAATGTCATAAAAATGTCATAAAGTTGTTACAATAAAACTGAACTAAATTTCCTGAAAGTTTATTACATGGAAGACAGTTTACATTTATCAAACATAAAAAAGAATTATATCTGCAAGTATAACTGATTACATTACTGATTGTTCTAAATATTCCAGTTGTTTAACAATTTCTGTAACATTTTCAGCAAAAATCCGCAAGCTTTTATATTTATGTGACCATCTAGTTTCACATAGCAAAGGAACATTTAGAATAAGTTTTTTTTTGCTGATTACTTTCTCGGAAAAACACTATAATTGACTTAATTGTTCCTATTGTGTTTCGTACAACATTCACATTACATGTATTTAAATCGTTCACAACAAGATTTAGTTTATGTGAACTGCAATGTACAAATGCTGCTTTTGGGTATTTTTTTCCGAATTATTTCTTGGACTCTTCCTTCTTTACCTGCCATTGTAGAACATCAGTAGTATCCTTGACCAACAAGCGTTGTCATATTTAATCAAAATTCTAATGAATTAGTAATGATGGTGTTGGTTAAACCTTCAGCTTTTCTATTGACAATTGGAATATATCCCATGAATTCTTCTGTGACCATCGTTTTCCCATTTTGTTCTTTGACAAATCTAACACCAAGTGACATCTGCTCAATGCCTGAAATGTCATTTGTCTCGTCGGCAAGTAAAGAAAATGCAACTGAATTATTTGCTTCACGAACAATGTCTTCACGCAAGAGAGACCCACAAATTTCGATTTTAGTGTTTTGCGTAGTTGCCGAGATACACTCAGCGGTTACCCGTCAAAACGGCCCCAGACAAAATGGCCCCAGACAACATTTTTTAACAAAAGCATTATTTATTTTATTTTTTGCATTTTAAGCTTTCGTCAACTTTTTCATCCTTAAAAAAGTGGTAAAATTGTAAAAATTATTTCTTGCTATGTTATTATATTGTTTCTTGTCAACAAACAACCGTTTTTGGTACCATTTCGAGTAAAGGCTATTAAATTCACTTTTGTGGTGTTATTATTATTGTTTATTGTTAGCTAAACCTGACACTGAATAGGTGAGTAAAATACGAATATATTTGATTGTAAATTTTACTATTAGTCCATCTATTAGTCCAGGGCCGTTATGTCGGAGCCCAATTGTCGGGGCCGTTTTGTCCAGGGCCGTTTTGTCGGTGAACCATCCTCAGCACTACAAGAACCAATGGACAACACGAAACTCTAACAGTTCATACAAATTACCAGAATTTGATTCTGTTCCACGAAGTGCTAAGACATGCATGCAGCAAAATAGGATTGTAGAAATGATGGGACCCAGTTTGTTGCGATTTTCTTGAATTTGTCTTCTAAATGATGAGTCCAACTGCTCATCTATAGAAACTGCTTTGGCTTCCAATAAAGCAAATAATTTTGCTTGCATCTTCATGAGAGCCTTTGTGCCATAATGTGCCTTGCAGGTTGCTACGTGCATCTTCGTTGAAATCTTTATATTTTGTGCATGGTTTGATGACAAATACCCACTGAACTAATAGAATTATTTTTGCTGAAACAACACGCAATATTTGCAAAAGGCACCTATTAACATTTGCGAGTCTACAAGCCACGGTGAATAGTCTGATAGCCATGCATATCTAAAAACTAAAAACTCTGTTTCCCTCACTGTCAGCTCTAAAATCATAATTTTTATCAATAAGGGTCCAACAATCACGAATCAGCTGCAATTTCATTTATTTGAAAGGTCGTGTGTCAAGACATACCTCCCAATATCCAATTTAGGAAATGAAGAAGTGACAGTGACAATCAAATTAGAAACAGTTGCTTCAGTTGTGTCTGGCTGTTGAATTTGTACTGTTGTCCTCAATGCCAATGTTAAGTCAGATGCTGCAGACGCCCCAAAATCTTCTAATAACGGCATTTCGCAATCCCGCGATTGGTCTACTTTTCGATTTTTTTTTAGCCTGTAAAAAAATTTCTGATATCCATCCTTGGTAATCCTGCAGTTTCTACATGTATATTATTTCACAGCAAAAATCAATTTTCTCGTGAGAACTTAAGTTTTTTATTTATTAAATGCATTAATAAATGTTGTATTTTAGCTATTACAGCACTAATTTGTAAGTCTTATTAATTTCTAAGTATTTTTCGACCCTTATTTTATACTGAACTTGAATTTAATTGAAAATTGTACCTGTATGGCATTGTCAGTTAAATATTTTTAAAAAAGTGGGTTTTTTGCCCCCCCCCCTGGAAAAATTCCTAGCGACGCCCATGACTTAAAGTATTGATTATGTTCAATATAATACGTACCGCGACAGACTAGCATAAACATTTTACAGATCGGGAAAATATTATAAAATTATGTTCAATATAATACGCACCGCGCGACAGACTAGCATAATAAACATTTACATGCTACATAGAGATGAGGGGCCGTCCATAAATGACGTCACGCGATTTTTGCCGATTTTTTACCCCCTCCCCCCCTCGTCACGCGTCGTCACAAAAACTTAGACCCCCCCTCTAAAAATACGTCACAAATCTTTGACAAAAAAAAACAACAAAAAAAACACTTTATTTTCTATTTGAAAATAAGTATGTTTCAAATCACTTTTATTGTCATTTAAGTATTTATTATTTATTTAGTGAAGATCTACATTGTAATATCGTAACCCGCGTGAAGCATTTTTTTAAAACGTTTAACCGGCCTTCAGAAAACGAACTGTGTTAACATCCTTAGATTATATTTTATTTAAATGCATACAAATTAAACATTGACTATTAATCATCACGGTTAGCGTCTTTGTTTAGAAAAAAAAATATTTAAAAATAACATTTTTAAAATGTATTTTTTAAAAATCCCTCAATTGACTGACGGGCATCCCGTAAGAAAGAGGTCGGCGAACAGAGGTAAATAACCTCATCTGGGGTCAAAAAGGGAATTCTTGGGGGTAATGCAGACTCATTTGGGACATATAACATCCACTACAATCCACTAGATATATTAAAATATGTCATGTGTACGTGTACGCTTGGAACATATGCCCATTATTGAACCGGTTCCATCCAGAAAATGCATTTTTTTACAAATTTGACAACTATGTAGATTTCTTACCTACGTACTATACGAAGACACCTAAATCTACCCTACTTTCATTTATATTGACACGAGTGACAATAATCTTAATCCACATGACTTGTCTGTATCAAGTATCATTTCTGTGATATTTAAAATTAATGCCTTAAAAACTGAGCTAAGAAGAAAAGTTGTTTTGTGCTCCTCTCGAATTGCGATGTCAAGAATTTGATGCATTCAATAAAGTTAATGAATAGTTGACTAATTTTAAATGGGATCATTTACCATTATATCTAGAACAGTGCTTCTCAAACTTTTTTTAGTATGGCGGACCGGCAGGAATTTTTCCATTGCACCAGGGACCGGTGCATTATTTTCCCTGCACTGACAATTTTTTCGGTCCTTTTTTTGAGAACATCTGCGGACCGGCAGCGGATGGCCCACGGACTGGCACCGGTCCGCGGACCACCACTTTGAGAAGCACTGATCCAGAAGACTAGAATGGCCAGGGGCGTTTGACCAAAAACCAATCCAACAATTATATAAAACTTAAAACTTTTTTAATTCTATCAAATAGATTCCCCTCCCCCCTTCCCCTTTTAAAGAAAAAGGATATTCCGTGTCGTTTTGACTAAAAATATCTACACATAATCCTATTCAGATCATTTTTAGACACTTGTCATGCTTGTAAAACTCACCAGTAGCATTTTCGGGGAGGGGGCGGCTAACGACGCTCCCCTAAATCACCGAGTCGTGTGAGCAGGACCTAGAGTCTGGGGGTTGGGGGGGGGGTAACGCACACATAAACTTGTATATTTTGGCAAAAAAAAATCGACGACTCATGCCATGAGAGAACCAAACGGACCTGCGGTTACATCACAAATGCTTTGATGTCAACATCAAACGACGCAGTGTAACAATTTCATAACTTATCTTGTGGATTCTCAAACTTAAGGATTATAATTAGATTTAATTTTCGTGTCTTGATAGCTAACGGCTTACGCCAACCAGCGTCTGATGGCCTACCGACCGGCACATTGAGAAGCACTGATTTTTTATTTTTTTTTAAAAATGAAAAAAAAAGTCATTAAATAAATTGTAAGCGACCAAATATTTCAGTGGAAGTTTTATTTAAAGTTACCCTTTTCATGTGACGTCACATTTCTTCAACCCCCTCCCTCCCCCTCGTCACGCATCGTCACAAAATTGTGACCCCTCTCCCCCCTAGGTGCGTGACGTCATTTATGGACGGCCCCTTATCTAAAAATTAATTAATTTGTTTACAAAACAATACATACAAAGGCTTTATTTTTACGGGTTGTGGGGCCTACGACCTAGTCTGGTAGTAGTAGTAGTAGCCTACAGTGATGCCCGTGGTTGGGGCAACCAATTTCTGGTCGCTAACATTGCGGGTTCACCCTTTTTGGGGTAAATATTATTTATGTTCAGACTTCTAAAATCCTTTTGAAATTATTTGGGCCTATTCACCATTTCATGAAAATTTAATTTTCAACTTTGAAATAAAATAGTGTTAGGCCTTTAAAGTACTGTAATCATTCAATAGCTTTGGGGTCGTCCATAAAGTACGTCACGCTCCAGAGGGGATGTAAGAAAGTGTGACAGTTTGTGACAGGGGGAGGGGGGTGTCAGGCCATGTGTGACGTCACGCTGTTTTATATTAAATTTTGATTATTTTGTTAATAAAAAACAACATTTTTGTTCGAAAGTGTGACGTACTTTAGGGGGGGGGGTCCGAGATGTGTGACAGTTTGTGACAGGGGGGGGGGTAAAATGGTCAAAAGTAGCGTGACGTACTTCATGGACGGCCCCTTTTAAATTTTATAATCCTAAAGGTATATTTATTTTCAGGATTAATTTACTCCCCACATTTAATAGATATTTATTTATTTGAATAATTAAGTATGCAACTTTCAGGACTATTCAATACCAGCCTCCGCAAGTGACCGCAAGAGACTCCACGTAAAACACTACAAATGAATAACAACATCAAAGCACCGGAAACCGCTAGTTGAAATAATTAGATTTGTTAATACTTTTTAATTAATTTTAATAGTTAATTTTCAAACTTCAATATAGTTGCATAGTTTCAGTGTCAGATTCTAAAGAAAAACAGCAGTCAACTTCATTTCCAGAAACACAAGAAGCAGAGGTTTAAAAGAAAATCAGCAGTCAACTTCATTTCCAGAAACACAAGAAGCAGAGGTTTAAAAGAAAATCAGCAGTCAACTTCATTTCCAGAAACACAAGAAGCAGAGGTTTGAAAGAAAATCAGCAGTCAACTTCATTTCCAGAAACACAAGAAGCAGAGGTTTAAAAGAAAATCAGCAGTCAACTTCATTTCCAGAAACACAAGAAGCAGAGGTTTAAAAGAAAATCAGCAGTCTACTTCATTTCCAGAAACACAAGAAGCAGAGGTTTAAAAGAAAATCAGCACTCAACTTCATTTCCAGAAACACAAGAAGCAGAGTTTTAAAAGAAAATCACATAATAAATCAATCAATGCCTAAATTGTATAGACCAGTGCTTTATTATTTTTTTTAAACAGAGAAGTTCGTACTCAGCATCAACACTATGTCATCTTACATCCTGAGTCAAATTCACTGTAATTTCTAAGGCTACATTGTTATGTGCGGACCACAGAGGCCTGCAGCTAATTTGGAAAAAACTCCCATTAAATTTGACATATTTGTACGGTTGTACCTGAACTAAGGCTGAATTTGTTTAGTCTTCTTTTTTCAGTATCTAATAACGTTTTGATTTGCAGGAATTAAAATTCTTAAATGAAACGTATTGATTGGGTAGGTTTCTCAATTTTAGTAAGAAGTCGACCAATTCCTTCCTGTTTTTCTTGGTTATCGCTTTTTCTAAGGTCAACCGGAATCCCAACTCAGCTGGTTCAACATCCTTTTGCGCTTTCAAACTCTTCTCTCTTTTGCCAAGTCTTGATTTTCGCAAATCTACGTGTTTCTTGGTGTTGTCCGTACTCTGTCTGTAAAGCTGGAGATCACTCTCTTACAACTCTGGCCAGTACCATGTCAACCTGTGTCATTTGCTGGACAGTGCCATTGCAGATTATTTTCTGATGGTAGGGCTTTCCCGTCGCCCTATAGCCAGGGTGTCCAAAGTCAAGCCCGTGGGCTGATTGTGGCCCGCGCTTAATTTATAACTGGCCTGCGGCTTCGTCTTAAATAATTAACTAACTCGTGGATGTTTTCTGTAACGACGAAATTATATGAATCAGAAAAGCCGAAACTAAAAGAAGTTTTTGAGTACAAAATGATGAGGTTAAATGATGGCAAGAATCCTTGATTTTTATTATTTACCAACTTTTACTATTCATTACAAAAGGCCGATGAAGTTATGTGCTGTAATGTGTAAAAATCGATGACGTCGATGGAAATATTCAATGCCGTAATATTGTTTATTTTTCAGCTTTGGGAAATGAAATGAATGTGGTGCCAATGTACATAACATTTTAAAACATTTTTTTTTGCATCACAATTTTTGACCCAACATTTTCGGCTCTAGTTACATTTCAACACATATTATTTATTTTAAAGAACTTAGTAGAAAGAAGCATCTCTATTCCATAATGTGGTTATTATTTATCCAATTTGTGCAAATTTCTAATGATAGAATATGAAAGTTATTAAGTCTCGCAAATCGTGATAGTATTGTCCCCTTTATTCCGCCACAAAATATCACTCTTTCAAATAACAAATAAACAAAATTATATAATTTTAAAAAATATAAAGCCTGCACTCGTCTCAAAGTATGACGTTTTTGTTTACTATCTTAATCCGGCCCGCGCACATTTTTACTTCATGGATTATGGCCCTCTTTGCAAAAAGTCTGTCACAACTCTGCCTTATACTTATAGCCATCCCGGATATGCATTGCTCGGGTACTTTTACTTTTTTCGACTGGGCTATGTGGCATCTTAGCGTTTACTTCTTTTGCAGTCGTGTTATCGCCCTATTACTTGGACGGTTCCATGACAAAGCGACAAGTGACAAAACGACAAGGTTGTCACTTGTCGATTTGTCACTTGTCGATTTGCCACTTGTCGTTTTGTCTGGTTACCTACTTGGACCACTCATTTTCAAAGGGTTTCGCCAGTCAGTTTATGACTCCGAAATAGTGACTGGGAAGACTGGGTGTCGTTGGGCCGCCCCGGTTTTTACCAAGATAATAAGATAGTCCCATTTTTTAAATCAAAAAAGCTTCTTGAAATCACTTGTCTAGAAATTCACTGCACTGTTACCTTACCCCCAAGCTTTTCGAAAATACGATAATCCGTTCCATGCTGAAAAAAATATTCATTTTTCAAAAAATGTTATTAACATTTATTCAAATAAAATTACTTATGAATTGTTGAAGAGTGAAACAACTAGACTTACAATTTAGATTTTAAACAAAAAACGTAAACACAAATATGAATTTATGACAAATATTTATTGCTCTTTAAGGGGCCGTCCATAAATGACGTCACGCACCTAGGGGGGGAGGGGGGTCACACTTTTGTGATGATGCGTGACGAGGGGGAGGGAGGGGGGTATGAAGAAGTGTGACGTCACATCAAAAGGTAACTTTAAATAAAACTTCCATTGAAATATTTGGTCGCTTACAATTTATTTAATGACTTTAATTATTATTATTTTTTTTTAAATCAGTGCTTCTCATTGTGCCGGTCGGTAGGCCATCAGGTGTTGGTTGGCGTAAGCCGTAAGCTATCAAGACATGAAAATTAAATCTAATTATAATCCTTAAGTTTGAGAATCCACACGATAACATATGAAATTGTTACACTGCGTCGTTTGATGTTGACATCAAAGCATTTGTGATGTAACCGCAGCTCCGTTGGGTTCTCTCATGAACTTTTTTGCCTGTTAACCCAAAATAGACAAGTTTATATGTGCGTTACCCCCCCCACCCCCAGACTCTAGGTTCTGCTCACATGACTCGGGGATTTGCGGGAGCGTCGTAAGCGAAAATGCTACTGGTGAGTTTTACAAGCATGACAAGTGTCTAAAAATGATCTGAATAGGATTATGTGTAGATATTTTAATAAGTTTGATATAATTGTTCGATTGGTTTTTGGTCAAACGCCCCTGGCCATTCTAGTCTTCTAGATCAGTGCTTCTCAAATTGGTGGTCCGCGGACCGGTGCCGGTCCGTGGGCCATCCGCTGCCGGTTCGCAAATGTTCTAAAAAAAAAGGACAACAAAATTGTCAGTGCAGGGAAAATAGTGGACCGGTCTTTGGTGCAATGGCAAAAATTCCTGCAGTTCGCCATACTAAAAAGTTTGAGAAGCACTGTTCTAGTTATAATGGTAAATGAGCCCATTTAAAATTAGTCAAGTATTCATTAACTTTATTGAATGCATCACATTCTTGACAATCCAAATCGAGAGGAGCACAAAACAACTTTTCTTCTTAGCTCAGTTTTTAAGGCATTAGTTTTGAAAAAAACCACAGAAATAATACGCGACACAGACAAAACATGTGGATTAAGATTATTGACACTCGTGTCCTATGGCGGATTAAGGGGGGCTGAACGGGCTAAAGCCAGGGGCCCCCCGATGATTTAGGGCCCCCAAACTTAGCATATTTTATAATAAACTAGCAGACCCGTCGTGCGTTGCAACGATCTCAGTAAAAAGGAATATATATATAGATAAAAAATAAAATTACATTAAGGGTCACCAGGCCCATCAGTTTAAAATATGAAGTTCGAAAATCTGTTCATTTCAATCAATTTCATAACAAAAATATAAATATATGTATCTATATTTCTCAATATCGTGTAAAATTGAATGGGGAATACAATATTAAAAATTTAGTAAAAACACATTTAGGGCCCCTAGCCCCGATGAAATGGACATTATGAGATCAGTGCCCTATCGAAATTTAATATAGGCTTTTAAGTTTTTATATACCGCGTTTGGTCAAAATCCATTTATTTTCTCATTATCTAACACCTAAACTAATTTTTTATATATATGTAGATACAAGGAAAACTACATTAAGGGGCTCCCCGGCCCCGAAGGAACAGACATTAGCATTAGGTGTTCAATGCCATATGGTACTTTAATGTTGGCTATAAAGTTGTTATGTACCAAGTTTGGTCAAGATCCATTCATTTTCCAAGCAGCTAAGCCCTAAACTAATTTTTATATAGCTCATATAAGAAAAAATTCTCATTATGGGCCCCCCGGCGCCCCATGAGTGTTAAATTTTTTTTAAAAAGTAGCCTATTTCCATCCCTGGAGCGTACTCAAAAGTCTCCAAAAGTTTCATGGCGATCGGATGAATGGTTTAGTCAGCTATAACAGACATGCATACATACATACATACATACTTTGATTTTTATTTTATAATAAATGTGGACAAATGTATACATGAATTGCTGAAAATATGATAAATTAATAAAATCTCATCTATTAAATTGATCTCTTTTCCTACACGATAGTCTTAGCAGTCAAAAAACCTGATTTGATAGGCTCAATAACAGAAATTATTAAAGAATATTATATATATATTTTAAATTGATAACCCTAAATGAGCTCTCGTGGCCGAAGGTGAAGTACTAAGGCTTGTTGTGCAAGAGGTGGCGTGTTCGATCCCCGGGTGGGGTGTGAATTTTTTTTTCATGTGTTTTTTAATTTTATAAATTGTCTTTTACACTCAATTTTAGGATACCGGCAAAAAGTTATTTCTTCGAATTCGGTTTTTTCATGAATAATCATTTTAGATGAATATTTACAAGTTACAGTCTTATATTAGCTGCTAGCAATCATTTTATCTAAAGGTACACTGGCTGGATAGGGCCCCAGTTTGAATTGCAGCCAGGGGCCCCGTGCAGCCTTAATCCGCCCCTGCTCGTGTCAATATAAATGAAAGTAGGGTAGATTTGGGTGTCTTCGTATAGTACGTAGGTAAGAAATCTACATAGTTGTCAAATTTTACAAAAATGCATTTTCTGGAAGGAACCGGTTCAATAATGGGTATATGTTCCAAGCGTACACGTACACATGGCGTATTTTAATATATCTAGTGGATTGTAGTGGATGTTATATGTCCCAAATGAGTCTGCATTGCCCCCCAAGAATTCCCTTTTTGACCCCAGATGAGGTTATTTACCTCTGTTCGCCGACCTCTTTCTTACGGGATGCCCGTCAGTCAATTGAGGGATTTTTTTGACAAATACATTTTAAAAAATTGTATTTTTAAATATATTTTTTTTCTAAACAAAGACGTTAACCGTGATGATTAAAAGTCAATGTTTAGTTTGTAATGCATTAAAATAAAATATAAGCTAAGGATGTTAACACAGTTCGTTTTCTGAAGGCCGGTAAAACGTTTTTAAAAAATGTTTCACGCGGGTTACGATATTACAATATAGATCTTCACTAAATAAATAATAAATACTTAAAAAACAATAAAAGTGATTTGAAACATACTTATTTTCAAATAGAAAATAAAGTGTTTTTTTTTGTCAAAGTTTTGTGACGTATTTTTAGAGGGGGGGGGTCTAAGTTTTTGTGACGACGCGTGACGAGGGGGAGGGAGGGGGTCGAAAATCGGCAAAAATCACGTGACGTCATTTATGGACGGCCCCTAACTAGAAAACTGTTAAAGACATTTGTTTTTGCAGACGCTTCAAAATTTGACGAAAATGTGATGTAACCGTTTCGTAGACACTCTTGACACTCCATTTGAAGCATCCATTTCCTTAATTGTTCTTGAGAATAGTGTAGATCGTTGATGTTGGCCGATTGTAGTCGCGCGCTAGATTCGCAACCTTGTTCTCGCTTTTCAATGTTTTTTCGTTTTAATGGGACAGTTATTTTTTTCCTCTCTTATGATTGTCTTCTTGTGTGTTTTTTCGAAGATAATTTATCAGTTTATTAAACTTTGCACATAAAAAAATTACAAAAACTGTCTTAATACAAAATTTGTAAAATCGCTGATCACACACGAAAACAATACGCTAATAACAGACCGAGTGCTTAACACAGAATAATACATCAGGGTGGAAGTGCCGGCTCACTAATGAATTTCCAGGAAAAAGGGAGTTTTGCGTCACTCGCTATGCGAATCTTCGCTCGTATAAAAGGGGGCAACTTTTTCCATATAAATGTAGCTCGTTATGCGAAAATCTCGTTATGAGAGGTGCTCGTTATGAGAGGTTTGCCTATTCTTAACATGAAATTCCTTCGCGACAATTTTGCGAACCCCCCTTAAAAAAGTCTGGGTACGGCCTTGTACCAGCATAGAGACTCCCTGTGCCACCTTTACAAACCTCATGGCCTTATGATAGTCAGTGTTTACCTCTAAGACTCTAAAGTACCTCGGTGCTACCACTAAAAAAGAGATTTTCTGGGACAAGCTCACAAGCATGTTGACACTATGTGGAACCGTACTAACAAGGTCCTAGGGTTCCTTAGGTGAAACCTCAGAATCCACAACTCTTATGTACAAAAGTATTATTAAAAATAAATATATAAAATTTAAACATACTTTGTCCGGCCGAATTGTATATTATGCATCTTCATCTACAGATCATCGCAAATTTATTCAAAAGAACGTGAACAGGTTGGGGGGGGGGTCCAGCACCGGGCAGCTCTCTTGGCCCTGAACCGTTACAAGAACACCTTTCACTTACATGATTGCATGCATGTTAGAAACACCATGAGCTGGTCAACACTGGACATCCGGCGACGATTATCAAGCCTATCGATGTTATTAAAGATTTTTTTATGGCGTGCTACATTGCCCCAGCATATAACAGAAACTCGATCCTCTCCCCTTAGACTACGACGAGGCCATGACAGGCACTTCCGGGTCATAACAACAAGAACACATTGCAGCTGAGGAACTGCTCACTCCTGACAAGGACAATCAGTGAGTTGAACTTGAACAAGCTTTCAAAAGGGACAATCGGCACATTTTTGTCTATTTCCTTCTGTCCTCTGATACATGATACCC
This sequence comes from Ampullaceana balthica, assembly GCA_944989445.1. Lineage (NCBI taxonomy): Eukaryota > Metazoa > Mollusca > Gastropoda > Lymnaeidae > Ampullaceana > Ampullaceana balthica. The sequence goes on along the minus strand of CALYLW010000481.1, from coordinate 21,259 downwards.
TCGCCGAGTATCATGAAGTATCCTCTCTACAGAAACATCTCAAACCCCCACCAAAATAATACATATGAGATAAATTGATCAAAACCTTGATTGTGGCGCTATATAAGTATATATATTAGAATATGAACGAGAATCAAATTTATATTTGTACAATATTTTATTTCCAAGAGGAAAAGAAGTTAAGGAAACCTAAACTTGACACAATTTTCATTTCTTATATAATATATATATGTATGTATATATTACCGGAATTTTATGATGCTACTTTATGTTAATTTTCAGGGAGCCCCGGACAATCGAGCAATCAAGTTTGCCATAATAATATTTAAAGATCTCATTGAAGGCTTAGTCCGGCATTCTGGTCGACACCGCACAGACAATTGTGTAGGATGGAGATTTACGGTGCCGTTAAAAGATAAATCGATACCGACTGGATGCGGGGTAGGGCGGCTTTGGGCAGCAGAGGTGACGTCACGATGCATTCGATCGTTATTCCCGTGCTGGTCGGACGACCCGAATGGACGCTTCTTGAACCGAGAGTTCAGCTCATCACGCCCCGGGGCTATCGGAACGTATCGTAAAGCCACTGTTGGTCTACGTCGTCGCATCTTTCAAATTTAATTGTACATGTATTTAAAGGATGTCGGGTGTCCAGGTCGTTTCTATCGATGTCTGTAAGCTTCACGTGTGCACCGTGTAATGTAATGGGACAACCATATCTGTAATCTGTAATTGATACGGCACAACCATGCGTAACGGCAGAAGCACTTGCATATTGATGCAACCATATCACAACATGTTCAATGTCAGATACTCTTGCGTAAGTACAAAGGGTCAGATCCTCATCTGTAGTATGATGTCACACACATGTTTAATGTCAAAACTACACGCATGTCATTAACACGTGCATAAGATCACAACTATAATGTCTCATCTTATCGGTCACAGACGCTCCTTTTATGCAGAAGATTATTACGTCTTACGCTTATCTCAGACCACAATGATGTAATATTAATTAAAATGACCACTAAAGGTAAATGGTAGAAGGTGATCCATATTGTTTTGTTTAGTAAGTTCAAAATAAGGCCAAGTTGCAAGGGGCGCCAAAATATAGTTTTACAAAGTTACTTTATAATAATTGAACTAATCTAATAAATAGGTCACAAGATCACTGCAGCAGACTTGACATTTGATACGTCCGGCACCCACAGTGATTAATAAATAAATTACACATAAATAATATTTTAAATATTGATGCCGTTTTTCCTTCACGGGGCCATCCATATATTACGTACGCACAAAAGTCGTATTTTCGACTTTCCCCCCATGCAACGTACAAATCCCGTTTGAAAAATTATTTTTTAGCCAAAAGCAAAAGATATTGGTTTTACTATTTGAAGCCGTCCATAAATGACATCAACGCGCCTAAAAAAATAGCAGTCACGAATTTTTGATGAGGGGGATGGGGTTGTTTAAGAAATGTGACGTCCAAATCAAAATGCGCAACTTTAAATAAAGTTCGACTAAAATATTTGATTGCTTGCAATTTATTTAATGACGTTTTCAATCGATTCACACGTGTTACCATATTAGAGTGCAGCCTTACACTTAATAAATACATTGAATGACACTTTTAAACTTAAATTACTAAAAAGTGATTTGCAACCAATGTTCCCTTTTAAACAAAAAACTGCGCGGCTGTGCGGTCGCGCAAATATTTGACTGACGCCCGCGCATCAGTTTAGAATTACCGCGCAGAAAATTTTGTAAAACTATTGCACAAAAGATGGATGCTGCGCAACTTTGCACACGAATGTTTTGACTTTGCACACGGACCAAGGAACCTTAGAGGGAAACATTGTTTGCAACATGCTAATTTTCAATTAGAAAATACGGCTTTTGCGTCCATTAATGACGTCACGCGATTTTCAACCAATCTCGTTACGCGTCGTCACAAAAAGTTAGACCCCTCCAATATGACCTCACAAAATATCGGCCATAAAAGCTATCTTTTAATTTGAAAATTAGCATGTTTCAAATCATTTGTTTGTCATTTAAGTTTAAGTATGTATTTAGTTTAAGGCTGCACTCTAGTCTAATATTGTAACACACGTGAATCCCATGTAAAGCGTCATTAAATAAATTGTAAATAATCAAATATTTAGGTGTAGCTTTTATTTAAATTTACGCGTTTAGATGCGACTTTACATTTTTACATTGCTCAAACATCCCCCTCCCCTTCGTCACAAATGGTCAACCACCCTCCCCCTCTAGGTGCGTGATGTCATTTATGGACGGCCTCTTGTGACGTCATACTGGAGGGAGGTCTAAGTTTTTGTGACGAAAGGGGGGGGTGGGGGGTAAAAATCGACGAAAATAGCGTGACGTCATTCACGGACGGCCCTTTTATAGTTTTTTGTAATATCGTGTTTTTCATGTTGAAATTATTGAAGAAATACAATAGAACGTTCAAATATTATTGTCTAAACACTGCATAACAAAACGGATAAAATATACCAATACAAGCAGTAAAATCGCCGTCCCGTTATGTTTTTATAACGGCTAAGGCACCGGTGGGTGAAAGAGAAACTTCATCTAATTTCAAGAAATGGCAATGTAAATCAGAAGGTTATATTTTAGTAATTTGGGAACTTTCGGTCTGAATCAAATGTTAATTACTTCCAAGTTCAGAATTTCGTTTGTATTAAACTATAAAAGATTATTGCATATCAGTCTTGACTCAGTCGGTCTCGAATGCCGTTTGCAGCCAGAGCGGTTTACTTTATACTCCGCTTAGTAAATTTGTTGTGCGTACGAATACGTGAAGTCGAGACCCCCCTTACGCATCCATACGCAATATGCCGTTAATTTAAGACCCCCCCCTTTTTTTCCTTGCGTACGTAATATATGGATGGCCCCCATTAAAAAATTCGATGGAATGACTTTTTTCAAAAAATTGTCCTATCGCCGTAAAGCGGGTGACTGAAACATTCTAGAATGCGTGATCGGAGTCTTTTAAGGCTCTCCATGAAGGACTGGATTAACTAAAGTAGAAGGTTTGCTAGGAAATAGGACCGAAAAACTCAGTTGTGATGCATGAAACCAGAAGTGATGCATGGTAGAACAGTTACGGGCATGCGTATTTAATTTTAATGTCATTAATTTACGAAATTTCATTCTTATACAAATTAATAGTGTACCGAAACCCATAAAATATCACAAAGAAGCAATATTGATATTGGATATTTGAAACAAGAATTTGACAATTTTCATAATTTTGTTAGAACAGCTGCTGTATAAAATGTCAAAACAAAATCCACAGCCTGTGGGATTGAGGTGAACAGAGAAATTAGGTGACATGCGAATATGCCAAAAGAACCCGAAAGACTTTCAGCAGAAGAAGAAATTGTCAGCGTTATAAAGAGCGGATTTAATTGACTTCAAAAGGAGACAAGATGTCAACACTTTTTTTTTAGGTCTTCAAGACATACACTTTTAATTTCTCACGGACGTTAAAACTCTGCTATATGACAGTAAAGTAAATGAATTGGTCGAAATTGCACATATTTTGAAAATATCTATGACACCTACATCCATGGCCACGGACCTGAATTGAAGATTGCAAAATGCTGCTCAGTAACAGAATGAAGTTCTAAAAAAATCTATTTCGGATCTTATTAGTCCCCACCCCCTGTATTATGAAGGCGGCATTCACAGCAAATTTTAATTTCATTCACAACAGCAGTTTCCATTGAAAGTTGTGAGCGACTTTTCACCAAATTGAAACTTTATTTGTGTATTTCTATTTCAATGGAGCAGGATCGTCTCAGTTATCTTGCTCTTCTTAGAGTTGAAAGAGAAATATTAGAGACAAAAAAAAACTGATTTTAATTATGTCATTGACCAGATTGTGAAAGAGAAATCAAGAAAACTTAGTCTTTTGTGGGATGCATAAAGTAAACAAATTTACTACACTGATTGAGTAAGACATGTATTATAATTTCTATAAATTTGCTATTTAAATAATTTTTTTATTGTAAATTAGAATTTGAATCACGCTTCAGTCGTTTCCCAATAAAATGTGGTGACAATTTAATAGTTTGATTCCGGGTAAAAATATATTGGCCTCGTATGTGGACTGTGAGAAAATGTATCATAAACGACTTAAGTAAACGAATGTTGTGTAAATTTTCAGTAGGACTAGTACCTAAAAGTGATAATTCAATGAAACCATCTGCATTCTAAGTACTAAAAAAGCTAATGTGAATCATCTATAATATAAACAACCTCAATTATCACCCACTGACTCACTCATTCCGTGAAGCCAAGGGACATCACTCTGCTTTTTTTTAAAAATTGAAAATATAGACTTAATAAAATATTTTTTAAATCTTTCTTTTAAAAGTACACGCTTTTATTTACATATAGAAAGTGAACTAAAAAGAATAAAATAAAAAACTTTCTATGATAAAAGGTGAAATCTATGAACCTATCCACTGCACATAAAATCGTGGGGCGCCCATCACAACTCATTTCTCTTTGCAACAATTCTTTTGCATATAGATAAATATATCTAATTAATATGATAGTAACATGTATATGATCAAAGTTATGAAACTTAATGTTTATTAATATTCATACAAAATTGTATTTATGTTTCGCAGCCTTGTACATGATAGCGAGTTTTGATGAGGGCCCCACGCTTTTATGTGCAGTGGATAGGTTCACGGATTTCACCTTTTATCATAGAAAGTTTTTTATTTTATTCTTTTTAGTGCACTTTCTATATGTAAATAAAAGCGTGTACTTTTAAAAAAAATATTTTTAAAATATTTTATTTTCTACTTTTTAGTATCAACATTTTTTAAGTCGATTTTTCGACCTTATCAATTAAATTCAGTTAGTTAAACTTCATTGTCAAGAACTTAAATGTGATTAAAAAGATAGATTATTAATTACAAATTTATGTATTTAAAAAAACAACAAAAAAAAACGTTCCCCCAACCGAAAATTGAACCAAGTACCTCCAGGTCAGCTCCATCACTCTAACAATTCGGCCAAGGAGGCCTGACAGATTATGTTGTTGTTTTTTTAAAACTTATAATAAAAACTCTTTACATTTCACGTCTGACGCCCACACATCTTTTTTTTAAAAATCCCTTATATTAACTTCACCGCCCTCTCTCTCTGTCTTGGGCGGGCGGAAAAACAAAAGTAAAAAATGACCCACTTCCTGAGAAGCCATCGAGCTGAAATTTGACACACGGGCCCGTATCACCTAACAATGCATCGTATCAAAATTTCAGATCGATTGAACGTACCGTAATTAAATTAATGCATTTTTAGTTTATCTATATAAACTATTTGTAGAGGTCGCTATTGTTTACATTTTACAGGTCACTTGACTTCACGTCAGCCATCGGTTAACACATCTCGTGTTTTAACCAGGTAAACCACCTGGAGTTGAGTTATTGCGTTGACGCCACCCGTCCATGTCCACACCCCCTCCCCCCTGTTTTAAAGCCAGGGGAGATAATTTCGGTTTCAGTCTGTAAATGTTTGTCGCGTTTGAACATAATCAATACTTTTAGTTATGTCTCATATATAAGGGATTTATAGTCAAAAACTTTGTTTTTACGGGGTTGCTTTTTACCGCTATTTTTTTTTACCAAACACCTCAAAAGCGCCCGCCCAACGTTTTATACCACGGTGATGTGTTCACGTGGTGAACTCATGGATGTCAACAAAGCAGACGGGTACCGATGTATATATAAAGATAAACTAAAAATGCATTCATTTAATTACGGTACAAAAATTTTGATACAATGCATTGTCATCCAAGATCTATCTGTGGTAAAATTTTGAGTTCTCTAGGACCACCAGAAGTGGTTTAATTTTACGTTTCAAGATTTGAAGGATGGATGGATACAACATACAAACAGTGTGACTTAAATAAAAGCGTGTAAAAATCACAATCATTTTGGTTTCCATTAACATCAATGATGTCATTGTTTCAGCTCATATTTTAATTTTGGAAAAGGGAACGATGTAGAGGATTTGAGGATTGATAATTATAAAATACTTTGTGTACATTTCAGGAATATTTCATATTTATCAATATCATACAAGGAAAAGTTAGTTGGGCTTTTGACCCAAAAAAAAGTGGGCGCCGTAGGCGCCATAAAACCCTTATTATAAAATACTTTGTGTACATTTCAGGAAGTTTAATATTACGTATTTATCATACAAGGACAAGTTAGTTGGGCTTTTGAAAAAGGTGGCACCGTAGGTGTCCTAAAAAAACGAATTGAGTGATCATCAATTTGATTGCAAGTGATTGTTATGATTGCCCCGAGAAGTATTTTTAAAATATTTTTTTTACCACTATTTCCCCTCCAATTAACAACTATAAAATTAGTGTTTTTCCTAACATGACAATTAAACTAACACTACACATGGCCTGCATGGACATTCCACTCACTAGAAATCTACAGAACTCATTATCCTTTTAATATTTGTGGTACCTGTTCCCAAACTGTGTTCCAAAATTATCATGTCCCTCACTGTACTATTACACAATTCCGTCAATGTTACTGCAGGGGGTTCTAATTCTTGCAGATATATTTTTGTTGCCTTGTGTCTTTCTTTAGTAACATTAATATTAACTATTCCCTCTTCCATTGCTTGAGTCTCCTGTTCCTACAACTATCGTTACCCCTTCCAGCACCAATCTTTGGGACACTATCAAATTAACATAATACGCAGAAGTGGAAACAATGTAATTAAATTTTATTCTGTGAACCTAAAGTTATCACTAACAATTTTCCACTTGTTATCATGTGCCGATAAGATAAATGTTTGTGTAAAAGTCTTGAAATCTGAGCCAGTAAATTTGACTTTTCCATAGAATGTCACCATTATGGCATGGCTTCCTTCATTTTGAATTCCTGTAGGATGAATATGAAAGTTAATTAAAGGAAATTAGATATTAAATATATATAATTCTAAGTAGGAACTTATATAGTAATACAATGTATGAAAATTTTGTGCTCTCAAAGGTGGTTTTGTTTGCAAGTAAAATAATCAATATTAAAATTATTATACAATTAGTCCCCTTTTTAAAAGTAATTAATTACAGTGAAAGTCAAGCACACTATAATATTTAAAGATAATTTACTTAATTTCTAACATTAATATATCCATTCACTAACATAAATTATATACTAGGCTTTATCATCTCTAATTTTGACAACACTGATCAGGGCTGTCTTTGAAAAGACTTGGTCTACCAGCTAGTGAGTCTCAACAGTTAAATTAAGTTTTATTAAATTTAACTTAGCTTATTTCTCTTTGCTTGTTTAATTTTTTGACATCTTTAATTTTTTATTTTTTACCAAAATTTTGATTACCGAGCTAATGATATATGTTTTAAAACTTATCCAGTTATGTTTGCCTGTTTGATTTTTTTTTGCATGCTACCTATCCTTAAACAACAGGAGACGTGGTTAATTATCAACTAAAAATATATCACCTTTTTTTCTTACTGATTCTAAAACAAAATGTTTCTCCTGGGAAGTAAATATTTAAAGAATGTTTGAGAAACCAGATACAAATGGATAATCAATGGCAAAGATAGGTCAAACTTTTTGCCACCATCCTTTGGTTATTTAAAAAAAACTGCAGTTGATAGATACATCTAACTATTTTTTTTTAAAAAGCTCCATACTTTTTCAGTTTTATCAAATCAGTTTATGAGGATTTAATGAATCAAAAGGAGGTGGGAGTCTTAGGTTAATGAGATGTGGGTGGACTGACCAGCACCAATGGGTTGTGTATCCATTCCCTCGGTCACAAACTGAGATTGTGGTAAACTATCAAAAAATTTCATGATCTCATCCGATCCCGTAACAGCATTTCCATTCCAGACTACAGTTGCCTTATCTTGATATATCTTACAGATTGCCTGTAAGTCACAAAGAAAAAAATTGTATACATAGTAAATAAAAAAATGTTAATTGACAATAATCCTTGTACAATTAAGGTTTTGACAACAGCTTCCTCTATTTTGTACCTGAATGCTGGATAAACTTATTACAATTTCATATTTGCATTAGAATAAAAATTAATGGTAATTAAAATGATATTGCAGTGACCAAGGAACTAGAATAATTATAATACCTGTCTTCTTTTATCAAATGTTTCAAAATATAATTTAGAAAATTCTTCTGCTGCCTGAGTGGCTTGTGCACTTCTAGTTCTGACATCCTATAATTAAAAAAATTAAAAATCAACAAAGGACATGTTTAATACTAAATATCCAATATAAAGGTAGGAAAATACAGTGTATCCTTGCACTTTGGCTCTGAAATATTTGTCTAAATTAAAAGTTTCAAATGCCAATGGGTGAGTACAGCAGGGACAATATTAACTGAAGGTAAGTAATGTTGAGTAAGACCAGCACTTCTCAACTAATTTTAACTTATGACATTTAATCAGATAATTACTAACAAAGACCATGTCACACTCCCTGTCGTTGAACAAATAAACTAAAAAGTCCTGTCACTGACAAAGCTGTATTGGAGGGTCTGCACCAGATTATTTGAAAGAACTGTTTAAGTTTAAAACATGTATCTTTTAATTTAAGGTGCTATGCTTTTTCTTACAGTTCCTTCTGAATGTTTCCCAGTATGGGGCCGTCCATAAATGACGTCACGCACCTAAGGGGGGGAGGGGGTTTACACTTTTGTGACGATGCGTGACGAGGGGGAGGGAGGGGGGTTGAAGAAATGTGACGTCACACCAGAAGGGTAACTTGAAATAAAACTTCCACTGAAATATTTGGTCGCTTACAATTTATTTAATGACTTTTTTAAAAAAAATCAGTGCTTCTCAATGTGCCGGTCGGTAGGCCATCAGACGCTGGTTGGCGTAAGCTATCAAGACACGAAAATTAAATCTAATTATAATCCTTAAGTTTGAGAATCCACAAGATAACATATGAAATTGTTACACTGCGTCGTTTGGTGTTGACATCAAAGCATTTGTGATGTAACCGCAGCTCCATTTGGTTCTCTCGAACTTTTTTGCCCGCTACCCCAAAATATACAAGTTTATGTGTGCGATACCCCCCCCCCAACCCCGAGACTCTAGGTCCTGCTCACATGACTCAGGGAATTTGGGGGAGCGTCGTTAGCCCCCCCCCACCCGAAAATGCTACTGGTGAGTTTTACATGCATGACAAGTGTCTAAAAATGATCTCAATAGGATTATGTGTAGATATTTTAAGTCAAAACGACACGGAATATCCTTTTTCTTTAAAAGGGGAGGGGGGAGGGAATCTATTTGATAGAATTAAAAACGTTTTAAGTTTGATATAATTGTTCGATGGGTTTTTGGTCAAACGCCCCTGGCCATTCTAGTCTTCTAGATCAGTGCTTCTCAAAGTGGTGGTCCGCGGACCGGTGCCGGTCCGTGGGCCATCCGCTGCCGGTCCGCAGATGTTCTAAAAAAAAAGGACAGAAAAAATTGACAGTGCAGGGAAAATAATGCACCGGTCCCTGGTGCAATGGAAAAAATTCCTGCCGGTCCGCCATACTAAAAAGTTTGAGAAGCACTGTCTTAGATATAATGGTAAATGAGCCCATTTAAAATTAGTCAAGTAATCATTAACTTTATTGAATGTATCAAATTCTTGACATCGCAATTCGAGAGGAGCACAAAACAACATTTCTTCTTAGCTCAGTTTTTAAGGCATTAATTTTAAATATCACAGAAATGATATGTGTTGCAGACAAGTCATGTGGATTAAGATCATTGTCACTCGTGTCAATATAAATGAAAGTATGGGTAGATTTAGGTGTCTTCGTATAGTACATAGATAAGAAATCTACATAGTTGTCAAATTTTAAAAAAAATGCATTTTCTGGAAGGAACCGGTTCAATAATGGACATATGTTCCTAGCGTACACGTAGACATGACGTATTTTAATATATCTAGTGGATTGTAGTGGATGTTATATGTCCCAAATGAGTCTGCATTGCCCCCAAGAATTCCCTTTTTGACCCCTGATGAGGTTATTTACCTCTGTTCGCCGACCTCTTTCTCACAGGATGCCCGTCAGTCAATTTAGGGATTTTAAAAAAAAATTTTTTTTAAAATGTTATTTTAAAATATTTTTTTTTCTAAACAAAGACGCTAACCGTGATAATTAATAGTCAATGTTTAATTTGTATGCATTAAAATAAAATATAATCTAAGGATGTTAACCCAGTTTGTTTTCTGAAGGCCGGTTAAACGTTTTAAAAAAATGCTTCACGCGGGTTACGATATTACAATGTAGATCTTCACTAAATAAATAATAAATACTTAAATGACAATAAAAGTGATTTGAAACATACTTATTTTCAAATAGAAAATAAGTTTTTTTTTGTGTGTGTTTTTTGTGGTTTTTTTTTGGGGGGGGGTGGTCAAAGATTTGTGACGTATTTTTAGAGGGGGGGGGTCTAAGTTTATGTGACGACTCGTGACGAGGGGGAGGGAGGGGTCAAAAATCGGCAAAAATCGCGTGACGTCATTTATGGACGGCCCCTATGGTAAAATAAAATAAAAATACAGATAGAATTAGAAGTGGGCCCTTTTGAAGCAATTTTACCAATCACCTAGCCGTCTAGGCCTAGACCACGGATGTCAAATTTGAGTCAAACTTAACATTTCACTGGGCCAAAACTCTAAGTCAAATCACATGACCATGTACCCTAAGACTGCTATATAAATATTATATTGAATTTACTATTTGATTTTGATTATTTTTATTATCTAACTAATCACATTTTCACATCCTTTTGACAAATGACAAATCTTCTATATAAGTTAGTATAAGTATAAGACAAAATGACAGAATTAATCAGTATCCCAGTATCAGGTTTCACACACATGAATCAAATTCATGATCTGTTTGTAAATAGTAAACTAAATGAAAATGTGTCCATTTTTGGGCCTACTTTTACTTTTGAGGAACATTTGATTTGACATTTGAGTGAGTGACATTTGACCTATTTCAAATTAAAATAAGTATAATTTTAAAAGTAAAGTTGTGTCCAGGTTGCATTTTTATCCTTTATTAAAACTGTGTACTCCTTTTTTTATTAGAGAAATTTTATGACTATTATTTATTATTATGTTCATACCGGTACCTCAAACATGATTCACTTATTTTATTATTTACGAGAGGCGTCGAGATTCCCTGTAATTCGTAATGTTTTCTGATTCGAATTTTATATTTTATCCAAAAACAAACCAAAAAAAAACATTTTCGAAGTGTCTACGTACACCGCGGCGGTGTACCAAGCTATACCATGGATTTTGTCCCGCGTTAGTAGTGTGCCTTTCTTAACAAGGGGGTTTCAAAAGTTTGGCCTGGGTACAAAGCTTTTTTTAAAGTGAGTTGGGAACGCGAAGATTTATGGTTATGTTCATTAGATGCAACTCCAATACATAAATCATTAAAATGTATATGCCTCTGTCATCAAAAATCCTGATTAGTAGATATTTAAGACATTATGGTTTATGGCGGACAACTTTTTAAAAGGCCAATTGGATATAAATTCCAACGCCAAAGGAATGCAGATCACATGAGTAAAAGTGGTCTCATGTATGATATTGGACTGGCGAGTAGATGATCAGGAGCTCTATTTCAAGTTTAGATATGCTTTGTTTCTTAGGATTCATTACCTTATTTGATTTAAGTTGTTTGTATATAATAGAGTTAACCTTTTGGGGAAAATATTAGGAAATAGTCACTTAATCTATCTTTATTTAATATATAAATAACTGTTTTAATTTTGTGCGTTTGTTTCTTCATAAAAAATGTATCATTAAATTTAAACAAAATTATTTTGTTATGTCATTTATTGTCCGAAATTACTAATAATTTATTTACAATATTCCAGTATAAACAGCCGTAGAAAATTTGAATCTGAACGTGGTCTGGTAGTATTAGTACGGGAGGAACTGGCATCCCGAATCTGACAAAGCCCTGGCTTGGAATGCCGATGTCCGAAACGTCAAAAGATAAACATTTACGTTCTGTAAGAACGATAAATTATATTTATTTTAAAAAAAAATTAAATCAACATTAAAATGCACCTATCCTGGTCTTCAAAGCTGAAAACACAACAATCGCTCCATCAAAAGCATTCACTGTATGCATCACTATCAAATATTAGAGTAATGTATAACGATCTAACAACATTGACATATTGAATGTCACATGAGACAGATGTTACACCGTAAACAGTTTTCAATAAGTCTTAATTTTAAGATTAGCCTTATGCTTAAATAAAAACACAACAAAACAAATAGTGATATCCTGCATGTGCAAAATAACTCCTAATATTTTATATTCACTGTTCATACCAGCAGTAGGATCAGTATTTAAAAAAAAATCTGTATCTGGTTCATTTTTAGAAAGAAGCAAATCTTTAAAAATTTTCACTTTTTTCGCACTAACTTGACTCATCATAAATCTCAATTTGATATATGGAGTGAAAGTTAATGGCAATACAAAAATCTATTTAAAAAATAAAACAATAAACGTGGGTCCAGCACAAGTCTAACACATAATTATAATGTTCAAAGATAGTTGTAACTTATGTCTAACATAAGTGTAAAATCCTTCTATTAAAACTTGACATGAAAATAAATCAGTGGTTCCCAAACTTGTTTGACCCATGGACCCCTTATTATAGTCAAAACTTGCCAACGGAACCCCCCCCCCAGGCGAAAAATCTAAATAAATGAATAGTACAGAAATTACAAATCATAAAGGAGCAATTTTTTGATGAAGAAGTATGCATTGAAATTATTACTTTTGATAAAAATATATAAAAACAATTATCGACTTGCATAAACGCGATAAGATTTTATGAGTGTATTTATGTCCGCCTCAACGTTTGTGAGTAGCAATCACAAATCCCCACTAGTATTAATTTCTAGACGGTTTCTATTTTTTGTGTGTGATGAGGTTCATAACGGACCTGAATCCTTGTTCTACCAAATAAGAAGACTGGAAAGCAGTCAACAACTTCTGTAAAATAATCCACGATGCATGATTTAAAATTAGAATCTGCTTTTGTAACCAGAATAATTGGTACCCTTGTTCAAACATTGGTTTCAGTTCCTCATTTGTTGATATTTCAATAAGCTGCTGCCTTATTAGTATGTATAAATTTATGTTTGGGATTTGAGTTTGTCTACGTAAAAAAGGGTTCAATTGCCAGTCGGGAATATCCAAGTGAAGAATGTCTTCAAATCTTTGGTTCAGGTCTGCATGAAGAGCCGTTAAGTGTTGACGGTAAATCAGCGAATCTTTATCTCTACTTTGCAATTTCAAAATATTCGGATACTGAAAACATTCTCTTCTTTCCAAGTTTTGTTTTTACAGAAAATTTTTTTGCAACAAAAGCAGATATTACGCTTAAGTTAGTTTTTATAGTCTTCGTCATTTTCCAAAACAATGTTGCGCAAATAATCTCTCATTGAAGGCATTCCTTTTGATTTTATGAACTGTTCTATTGACTTAATCTGTTGATTCATGCAAACGTTCACTAAGATTTGTGAATAAATGGCGTCGACGAATCATATAACGTACTGAAAGTACATTCGGCACAGCTTGTTTTAGGTATGACAGAAAGCCTCGATATCTTCCTACCAGTGCCGGAGCACGATCAGTAGACACAGAAATGATATTATTCAAGGGTATAGCTTTAACATCAAAAAATATTTTTAAATCAGTAAAAAAAATTTTTTTTTACATTTCGTATCTGTTTCCAAACATTGAGCAAATAAAAATTATTGGATACATTTTTCTTCTTTTACAAATCTTACATAAGCTAAAAGAAAAGCGTCCTTTCCTGATAAAGTGGATTTGTCAAGCTGCATGGAAAATTTAGAAGTTTTAAAAGTTATGACAAAAATAATTTTCTACTGAGCCATTTGGTCAGTCCTTTGTACTGTATTATTAGTTGGGTTATGCATATTACCTCAAATACAGATGTTAAAATAAATTCTTCACCAATATTGTACGGTTTTCGAGACTATGAAATCAATAAAGGAATGTATTCATGTTATAAGAAAGAAGCTCGCAGTCCATCTTCATCTACCTTAGATGTTGTCCCTATGAGTTGTCGCAGTGACGGTGTTTTCAAAAAAATTTTTTTTGATTAATTGAAGAAGAAAAAAATTAAATCATAATCTTTTTTTTGTGTGGTCATAATGGATTTTTATTAACTGTTCCATAAGCTTGGAGGGTTTAATTGAATCATTTGACATAGTTTTATTCCATAAAAGACACATAGGTAAAATACTATTTCCTGGTATAAAATAAATTTATACTTCAAATATTCAGCAAATCAGCACTGTATTGTGGGCATATTTTCTTGTAATAAACCACTGTTATCACTGTTATTACATTTTCAATGGAATGCTGCAGTAAGCCCTTTTGAGGAAAAAAATTGATGATAGGATAAAATTAGATAGGCCTAAATCTAACTTTCCGAAACATCGAAAACCAACCCTGCAACCATGGGCGTAGGGAAGGGCCCCCCCCCCTACATTTGAGAAAAAATGTCATAAAAATGTCATAAAGTTGTTACAATAAAACTGAACTAAATTTCCTGAAAGTTTATTACATGGAAGCCAGTTTACATTTATCAAACATAAAAAAGAATTATATCTGCAAGTATAACTGATTACATTACTGATTGTTCTAAATATTCCAGTTGTTTAACAATTTTCTATAACATTTTCAGCAAAAATCCGCAAGCTTTTATATTTATGTGACCATCTAGTTTCACATAGCAAAGGAACATTTATAATAAGTTTTTTTTGCCTATTACTTTCTCAGAAAAACACTATAATTGACTTAATTGTTCCTATTGTGTTTCGTACAACATTCACATTATTTAAATCGTTCACAACAAGATTTAGTTTATGTGAACTGCAGTGTACAAATGCTGCTTTTGGGTATTTTTTTTCGAATTATTGCTTGGACTCCTCCTTCTTTACCTGCCATAGTAGAACATCCGTAGTATCCTTGACCAACAAGCTTTGTCATATTTAATCAAAATTCTAATGAATTAGTAATGATGGTGTTGGTTAAACCTTCAGCTTTTCTATTGACAATTGGAATATATCCCATGAATTCTTCTGTGACCATCATTTTCCCATTTTGTTCTTTGACAAATCTAACACCAAGTGACATCTGCTCAATGCCTGAAATGTCATTTGTCTCGTCGGCAAATATAGAAAATGCAACTGAATTATTTGCTTTCAAGAACAATGTCTTCACGCAAGAGAGACCCACAAATTTCGATTATAGTGATTTGCGTAGTTGCCGAGATACACTCAGCGGTTACCCGTCAAAACGGCCCCGACAAAACGCCCCGACATAACGGCCCCGGTCAAAACGGCCCCAGACAAATTGTTAACATTTTTTTAAAAAAAACATTACTTTTTTTTGCATTTTAAGCTTTCGTCACCTTTTTCACCCTTAAAAAAGTGGTAAAATTGTAAAATTATTTCTTGTGATGTTATTATATTGTTTCTTGTCAACAAACAACCGTTATTGGTACCATTTCGAGTAAAGGCTATTAAATTAAATTCACTTTAAGCACTACAAGAACCAATTGACAACACGAAACTCTTAACAGTTCATACAAATTACCAGAATTTTATTCTGTTCCACGAAGTGCTAAGACATGCATGCAGCAAAATAGGATTGTAGAAATGATGGGACCGAGTTTGTTGCGATTTTCTTGAATTTGTCTTCTAAATGATGAGTCCAAATGCTCATCTATAGAAACTGCTTTGGCTTCCAATAGAGCAAATAATTTTGCTTGCATCTTCATGAGAGCCTTTGTGCCATAATGTGCTTTGCAGGTTGCTACGTGCATCTTCGTTGAAATCTTTATATTTTGTACTATGGTTTGATGACAAATACCCACTGAAACTCATATAATTACTTTTTGCTGAAACAACACGCAATATTTGCAAAAGGCACCTATTAACATTTGCGAGTCTACAAGCCACGGTGAATAGTCTGATAACCATGCATATCTAAAAACTAAAAACTCTGTTTCCCTCACTGTCAGCTCTAAAATCATAATTTTTATCAAGAGGTCCAACAATCACGAATCGCTGCAATTTCATTTATTTGAAAGGTCGTGTGTCAAGACATACCTCCCAATATCCAATTTAGGAAATGAAGAAGTGACAGTGACAATCAAATTAGAAACAGTTGCTTCAGTTGTGTCTGGCTGTTGAACGTGTACTGTTGTCCTCAATGCCAATGATAAGTCAGATGCTGCAGACGCCCCAAAATCTTCTAATAACGGCATTTCGGAATCCCGCGATTGGTCTACTTTTCGATTTTTTTTAGCCTGTAAAAAAAATTTCTGATATCCATTCTAGGTAATCCTGCAGTTTCTATATGTATATTATTTCACAGCAAAAATCAATTTTCTCGTGAGAACTTAAATTTTTTATTTATTAAATGCATTAATAAATGTTGTATTTTTAGCTATTACAGCACTAATTTGTAAGTATTATTAATGTCTAAGTTTTTTTCGACCCTTATTTTATACTGAACTTGAATTTAATTGAAAATTGTACCTGTATGGCATTGTCAGTTAATTTAAAAAAAAGTGGGGTCCCCCCCCCTAGAAAAATTCCTAGCGACGCCCATGCCTGCAACCCTCTTTGATGCAAGTTAACAAAATGATATTTTTCTGACCTGCCTAAAGGACTTCCGCATATCTTAAGCATCAAACTTGACCTTCAATAAATTAAGTATTTTGATTGGTTATTGCTGTGGAAATTACCATAGTTCTACTTGCTAAGCTAGATAAAACAACATTGTATTCCATGACTGATAGCACCTAAGATCGTTATTTAATTATTAGAAAATGCATTCAGATACGATTTATTATTTTGTTATTTATTTTAATTTCGATAATTAAAAAATTGGATCAGAATTGTATTATTTTGTATATAAAACCTTGCGCGGACCCCCTGACGTTATTCAGGGACCCCAAAATCAATTTCAATTTTCCGTGGACTCCCTTAATAGTATCAGGGACCCCTGGGGGTCCGTAGGGATCACTTTGGGATCCACTGGTCTAAATGAACCTACATGTGGAAGAAAATCTGTAGCCCCGAGCCTAGAGCTCTTCATGGGTCTTCCCGGAAGACCCTCTCAGCTATCTGGCCCCCAAGGGGACGTAACAGCTGAGACCCCTGGAAGCGTGGTCGTTTCTGAAGCGGCCACCTGGGCATCCAGGACAGACAGTCGAAAATGCCTCCCACTAAATTGACCTCACAATGAGTGGGTGGAATTCCCTACTGCGACCCGCTACCACTTTGGCGCCACCCCGGCAAAAATAAATGATCCTATCTTATATATTAAAGACGCTCCTTGTATACAGAAGATTATTTCGTCCTACTCTTATCCCAGTTCATGCATTTTTTAATTAAAGTTTTAAATGTTGATATTGTGTAGGTTTTTCTGGTTTATTTCGGGCAATCTATTCTAGTTCCAGGCCAGAATGCCAGACGGGAACAGTGAGACAGTTCTATGTGTTTGTTCTTGAATGTTGTATTAGAATTTGAGTTTTTGAGTAATAACTTTTTCACTCTTTGTTATTCTATCCTCTAGTTTTTTCTAGGTTTACTGATTTAAATAATGGTGTTACTCTTGTCAATTTTGAATAGTCTCCTGTAATGAATCTTGCTACTCTTTTTGAATCTGTTATTGTTTATCTGTTTCCTTTGGCGGAGGGGGCCCATACAGAATATTTTTTTAGGTCTAACCAATGTAGGGTAGCATTTTAGTTTTGTGTTCTTATTACATTTTTAAAAAGTTTTCGTTTTATAAAGCCTAATGTCTTGTTGATTTTAAAAAAAAAGAAGAAATTCTTGCTTAACGAAGGGTTTCCATGACAATTTCTCATTTATTATTTCTCTTAAGTCTGTGCATCTTTAGTTTGGATCAACTGTTTTTCCACGAATTAAATAGTTTACATTTACTTGTTTCTTTTTCTTTGAAAACCTTTACAGTTTACACTTTTCTGCATGGAAAGATTATTCCCCAATAATTTTTATTAGTTTCCCACTTTTGTAATTTATTTATCTCTTTTTGTAATATGAAGATTCCGATATCTCTATCGGAATTAGTTTTTCTATAGATTATACAACCATCAGCAAATAGCTTAAATTAGGTACCCGATGAGATGCAGTTGGGTAAATCATTTATGTTAATTTAATATCATAAAGCTAATACATATGTCAAATAAATTGTTTACACAGGTCCAATGTCTAAAGGTCTAGCAGCATACGTCAGAAATGTCTCACATCGATGTAGGTCTAGTCTTGGTCTAACTTTAGAGCTACATGTTTATACATAGGACATAGTTGAAGACAAAAACAGCAATATGTTCTCTACCTTAAATTCATCTAGTTAGTCTACCTGTCCTGCTGGATACACGCATTGTTTCTCGTGTTTGTCCAGTCGCGCGCCACGAGGAAATCCCTACGGTAAGTAAAAGGACACGAAACGTTTGTTCTTCCGAGAGGTCACCTCACCTCAATAACTTGGTTTTCTTTCAAAACACTTGTGTACTTCATTTTGTGTTAACACAATGAAATGTTTACATTAAATGATTTCATCCCTTTCGGTGGATTTCAGTCAAGTGTTTCTCCTAACAAATTTTGTATACACGAACCGATTGGTCGGTTTCTTACGAAGGCGTCATCTCAATGAATCAGGCTTTTTTGTGTGTTTGTGTTGTGTTTCAATAAGACGTTTTCGTAGAGGTTTAAGTTAATATTTGTGAAATCAAAGAGCCGTAAAATATATTTACAAGACTTGTAAAAAAATAAATAATAAGATTGACTTCGATTTCATCCATAAGTTTAGATAAACATGGATTTGATATGAAATAAACAAACTTTACTGCAATATCTGACGGAAGCAAAATTTTAGAAGAAAATCTAATGATGAGCTACATCAGCTTCCCAGTCAGCTTACGCTTTCTGCGTCTTTCTGAAGCTTAGACCGTTTTTTGGGGGGAGTTTAAAAGCGAAGGTCAGATCGACATCTGTTACTTTTTCACGTGGAATATCACAGAACTTCGTTGTTTGGAAACGCTATTGTGTATTTTGGAGAATCTTGTTGCTTTTATAATCGTTAAAATCAAACAGTCTCAACGATGTTTATAGCTGGATTTCTTTGGGGTAAGGTCTATTTTTTAATAATACAATATTTTATATTTACAGAATTTGTAAAAGCGATTTCACAATGTGATTTTGAAATGTTTAGTTGTTCCTAAAAATTTACTGAAATGGTTTTTCTATGTGTTGGTAATTTATTCAATTTAAATGCAGATATTTTTGAAGCAGCTAGAGACATTAAAACTAAAAATTGGAATAGGAGCGGGGTGGGGTAGGCACTCGGTTCCAATTTGATCTAGTAATTTGATTATCTTCTGCTAACATAATTGATATTGGATTAAAATATATCATAATTTTTTTAAAGTGATTGACTGTGATTGCACTTCTTTCACAAGGTTGAATCCCCCCCACCTCTTTTTCAAACACGTCACATAACTCCTCAAACGAAGTGTTTAAAAAAATATTTTAAAAAAAAACTATTTTAAAAAACAACAACAAAGTAATCCTAATTTTCATCAGAGATACTTTAAAGATTTGCCATTGGTTCCTTTAAACAGTACAAATAAATTTTAAAAGCGGCACTATTAGTGGCGTCAAACGTGAAGGGGTGGGTTTAGATTACGACACCCCCGGGAGGGTCTGACGCCCCTGAAAACCAATTATGTGAAATAAAAAAACCTACATGTTTTTCGTTACCAGAACACTGATAAGTTAAACCATTATTGCATAGAATTTTCGGCCAAATGCAGAGGTACTTAATAATTTAAAGTTAATTTTTAGATTGTAGACGGGGGAATCTTCGGTACAACACAGGCTTTACATGTACTTATAACACGTACGAACATGACTGTAAAACAGAGGGGCGCTAGGTACAAACTTGATTGTAGTCTAAAGGGGTGCCAGGCAATGTTCCCTCTAAGGTTCGTTGGTCCGTGTGCAAAGCCAAAAAATTCGTGTGCAAAGTTGCACAGCATCCATTTCGTGTGATATATTTTTCAAACCTTGCTGCGCGGTAATTCTAAACTGCTGCGCGACATCGGGCAGATATCTGCGTGGCCGCGCAGCTTAAAGGGAACATTGGCCGTGCCAGGTATGATCTTGACTGTAATTCAAAGGAGCGCCAGGTACGTATTGGACTATAATTCAAAGAGGCGCGTGGTACAGACTTGACTGCAATACAGAGGGGCGCCTGGTACAAACTTGACTGTAATACAGAGGGGCGCCTGGTACAAACTTGACTGTAATACAGAGGGGCGCCTGGTACAAACTTGACTGTAATACAGAGGGGCGCCTGGTACAAACTTGACTGTAATACAGAGGGGCGCCTGGCACAAACTTGACTGTAATACATAGACGCTTCAGAATTTTGCTAATTACTTCTCACATCATGATCGCTTCACCAGACTCCATTCCTCCTTTGTTCATAGAGTATATTCACGGATTTTTATATGTATATACTAGCGTACACCCGTCAAAAATGACGGAAGTTTTCAGCTGATATCTATTTATTTGATAAAAATGCACTTTTTTTGGAGCCTACGGCACCCAGCTTTTTTCAAAAGCCCAACTAACTTGTCCTTGTTTGATAAATACGAAATATTAAACCTTCTGAAATGTACAAAAAGTATTTTATAATAGTGGTTGTAGGGCGCCTACGGCGCCCCCTTTGTTTTTTAATTTTATAATTAACCATAATCAAATCCTCTTTTTACATTGATCCCTTTTCCAAAATTACAATATGAGCGAAAACAATGACGTCATCACCACAAAATATCCATCTATCACACAAACCTAATCACACCCAAAATCATCCACTTATCCTACAAATTTAAAACCATCAAACACAACAACCCACACAAACAAACATTATCCCTACCACATCCCACTCATCAAAACAAACCCCCACCAATCACCACCAAATATTAAACTCAACCCCATACCCCCCCCACCACAACACACCCACCAAATATACCCCAAACCTTCCACAAACCTACAAACACCCATTACCTACCAATTTCCATCCCACCCCCCCCC